>CM056499.1:51787064-53001983 GCA_029783415.1 Anisodus acutangulus | reverse complement strand
GACTGATAGCCCAAAAACCCGAGACCTGATATTAACCCAAACCAAAAGCCAAATTAGTGTTTAAATCCCCCGAGAAGCATCTATTACATCTATTTGTACCTTAAATTCCTTTTGAAGAGTTTGGTTAAAGCTTAATCAATCTTGTGCGGTTGTAGCCACCTACCTCAAGTAGTGTGAAAGGAGTGAAGTGGGGGGATGTTTGTGTTGAGGAGGAAGCCGAGATCGGGAGTGAAGAAGTGGGGTATGCCCCAAATAATTATGGACTTTAGAGAGCCAAGGTCCCCGGTTGGCTCAATCGATTCTCGACACGCCTATGAGTGCGACTTGATCACGAATATTTTGCACCCAGGTGGCACTAAGGATGCTAGGATTCACTACAAAGGAGGGATTAGAATTTGAGGGCATGACAAGAGGCGTACCGACTACCATGTTCAAGGATCCGCATGATTATGTTTTAGAAAAGCTAAATTCAAGGGCGGAAGCAGGTTTGAAGCTGCCAGGAAGGCCACAAGGGAGAGGTACATTCCACAGGTATCCCTCATCATCGTCTTTTACTCTTTGGTGACATCGTATGCATGCACAACCTACTCGCCATATTGCGCATCTGCACAGATAGAGAAGGTGTCGACCCGGAGCATATAATGCATTCTGGTAGGGCCCCCAGCGAGCCTATCGTGAAGTGCGAGGGGGCACTAAGAGCATTTCGCCGAAAGTGCACTTACTCCGATCCTCTCCAGGCAATGATACAATTTTCATACATATCTAGAGGATGAACAAGAAAAGGTACATCATGGCCATACAAGGCACTCTATCGAGGCGGAGGGTGAGTGCACATAGCTTTGTCCTCTTGTTAGTTTTTCTTTATCTTAGTATCATCATATGTAACATCATCATAGAGTGCATTATAAACTGTCCAGATTGATCCTTAGATACTTGATCTTTCTCAAGTTCCTTTTTTCTACATTCAGGTTAAGTTTCCTTTTAGGCACTTATAGAGGATAGTCTTTCCAGTGGGAGTAACGGGATGGGTCCCCCACCTGCTTGTACTCTCTCCTCCGGGGCCCCTTTGTCTTTCCTTATTTATTATTAATAAAATACCATGCAAGCGAGTGTCAGTGGCTTCAAACCCTAAACCCTAAACCCTAAACACTTAAACCTTAAACCCTAAACCTGGCTAAACCCCTAAACACCTGTCAAAAACGCCCTATCTAGGAAGGCGATTTTCGGCTTATCACAACCTGTTTATCACGCCTTCTCATTTTCTATGGCCATTCTACCCTTTGGCGATCTCTCTCACTCGAGGTCGTAAATCACTCCTCCCACGCCCAAGCAAAACCCCTAGACTACTCACAATCTATTCAAATCATCCCAAACCTTCCCGCGTTTCACGGTTGCAGACATCAGCGCGCCAATGGCGGAGAACCCTAGGCCTTGCGGTGAGCCCTCTCCCGATGTCAATTCCAATCCCACCGTTTATCAAGCCTATTGTTTACCTACATGGTGAGCCTCACGATTAGGTTTCCTGAGAAGAAGGAAGTCGGAGGTGATGATTCTCATCACCAAAGACTTAACAACTTGTAATTGTTGGAAAATTTAGCCATGGATATATCCCACATAGCTTTCTTAAGGAATGCCATCCCCAAAGCAATGTGGATTGAAGGCGGAGTGCACGTATTGGTTTGCTTTGCTTGATAGGCATGTCTTGATTAGATGCACAATTGGTGAAGATTTTGACACTTTGATGTCAAGACAAACCTTGAGATTAAGGAGAAGACTAGACCCTATTTGATGAGAACCTTCGGGCAAATGGAATGTATCGCTTTAATCCGCGGAGGAGGAGTAGATTTGCGTATGGATGGATTTCATTCTCTGATTATCTCCCACACTACTATGGAGAGCTCTACCCTTTTCTCTTTGGCGGCGATAGCCGGGTTCTCACCAATTGCCATTGATGCGGCCACTTTGAATAAAACAAGGCCAGAGTTGTGCTAGAGTCAAAGTGGAATTTGATTTGCTAAAAAGTCATCCTCAACGTATGTTGTAATTCAAGTGGGTGAAGGAGATGGAATCACAACCCGAATTACAAAAAATTAGATATGACTTCAAGCCAAAATATTGTACTAATTGCAAGCTACAAGTGGCATGATGTTGATGGATGTTGGAACCTACAACCAGCATTGCTTGGCCGGAAAAGGCTAAGGAAATTGATAAGTGATTTGCGGTGGTAAAGGCAGATTAAGAGGCGGTAAAGGCAATAGGCGTGTGTTGCAGGCCTCAATTCCTTACTTCTTCTTCATCTAACCCTAGCCAACAAGCCCATATCTCAACTACCAATGCTTTTGATCCAACACCCATCCAACAATTGGATTACGCTCAATCGAAAAAACAAAGAAAAACAAGAATCAAAAATCCAAAACCACCCTCAAAAGTCGCGGAGCAAGTAATTCGGCGGCTGAACAGTGGATTCAGGAGCCTAGGGGCCATACCCAACTGCTGCCGATTAGTAACGGAACCTCGCTTTTCTCCACTCAGAAAAAACACCCCCTAAAATTTCGACGCCGAAACCCTACTGAAATCTTTGGCGGGCGCGGAAACCATACCGGAACTCCTAGGCGACGCGAAACCTACCGGAAACTCCTACCGCGACCCTCACTCGCTTCCGGCAACCACCAACCTGAGAAACCCTCCTACTGTAACGCCCTTCTCTCCTTGGGCCTTGCTTGGCCCAAAACCACCCTCAAAACCCTAAACTCTGTATCACCCTGCTCGAACCCGCCACCAATAATTTTGCCACCTTCCCGCCAGTGGAAAAACCACCCCTCCGCTTCACCCCACCTGGTCTTAGGAAATAATCCCAGCAGAACCTCGCCGCCATAAACCCTCCTCCTCCTCTGGAAACCACTCCCCGCCCATTAATATCAGCCCACTTAAACCCTAAACCGCTACCCCAAAACCGCCACCCCACTAAACCCTAAACCGCTACCCAAAAAACCATCCCCCACTAAACCCTAATTACCTGGCAACCCGACTCCGTTAAAAAATCCCAACCCGAAACCACCCTGACTTCCGGAAATCGACCCATCTGAATTCTTTACCCATACCCGAACCCGAAACTCCCGAATTGGTTAACCCTACCCCTAACCCGAACCCAACTTCCCATTCGCGAGGCCCAACCTAAGCTCGGTCTAACCCAACCCTCTCGGCCCAATCCAAAATACCGGATCCGAAAATACTAGCCCACAATCCATTTCGAATGCGGGCTCAACATCAAACCCAGCATCTGACAAACCAGTGTAATCCCACACTCTGAAGAATACAACCCAATCATGTAAAAGCCCATCTACTCAAAATTGGCTAAAAATGCATTCTCATTCCCTCCTGACGCTTGTACCTAAATGAAGCCACCTCAGGCATATCCCTCGGTTAGTACTACCACACAATTACTCCATCGGATTGGTGAGAAAAAAGAAATGGTGTGAGACGGATGGAGAGAGGCGGAGATGGAGGAAGTTGGTTCTGGGTTATCAAGCCAGGTCAGAGAAACGCACCCTGACAAAGCGTTTGACAGAAAATGGCGAAACATATGGACATTTCCTGGGAATGTCATCTTTTTGAGGCCCTAAGAATCGAAGATAAAGCGAGCTTATTATCTCGATCTCGGTGTAGGAGTATGTGGAGAACCGGGTGGTATACGGATGATGAAGAAGAAATAAAGCTCTGCATTTCTAGCAGAATCCGGCGTGACATAATTTTCGCGACTGATCGGCGATGCATATGGGATTATATGATTGAGGACTTCGAGAGGTCGATGAGTATGGAGGTGGAGAGAAGGCAACATGAGTCACGCAGGCCGAATGAGGATATTGAAGAGTGATGCGCAAAGGCTTCGATTCTTTGTGGAGGTCAGCCCGTGATCGGGTACTTTTATTGGAAGGTCCTAATCGAGGAGGCCTGGTAATGTGGATGAGATGGGAGGAAAGGCCCACGTCGGGAGAACTCTACTCGAAGCGACAAGGCGGGCAAAACAGCTTGACAGGTAATGTCCGGAATCCGCTTTGGTAATATTTCTGCACATCAGAGGTGGTCGGAGGTGAGGAAGACTCCTTGGATTCCGTGAACGCATGCTTGTCATCCGAATGGGAACCTATCTCCTAGGAAATGGGCAAAGTACGCAAGGAGAAACTCACAAGGAAGAATACAATTTGGGATGGCAAGATGCCAAACGGTAAGGAAAATGCCAATGAGAGAAGCCAAGAAGAAAGTCCAATTCTTCCGATGCGGCAAAGATGAGAGATCCTTCCAAAATATGTTGGGCCTCACGGAGTCACTAGTCAATTCCAAAGAAGAAATGATCAAATTCTCAAGAATACTTAGAAGGCGAGAAGGGAAGCGAAGCAACGGTTGGAGGATTTTATAAGTCCCGAAGATAAGGGATGCGCCACATCTTCGTGCTTATATTACTTCTCCATTATGGCATTGCATCCTCATTTGTAATATCATCATAGATGTGCATTATAAACTCTATTGATGATCATAGAATGCATGTTGATGTTGTCAAGTTCTTTCTTTTTTTACATTCCTGTTAGATTATAGGTTCTAGGCCTTATAAGACGTAGTATAGTGGGGGTAACAGGAAATCTCCCCACTGCTTGTATTTCCCCTATGGGGCCACCTTGTCTTTCTTATCATTAATTAAATTCCGCTAGACCTACGAGTCTCAACGGCTTCAAAAAAAAAAAAACCCTAAACCCTAAACCCTAAACCCCCAAACCCTAAAACTCATTTTTCACCAGAAACACGCCCCTCGGGAAACGCGCTCCCAAGAGGCCGAGGGGCGATTGGCGACAAATTCCGCTAATTTCTCAATTTCCGACCAGTGGCCATTCCGACCAGCAGCCGGCTCTCTCTCACAGGTCGGCCATCACCCTCCCAACCCCGCCAAGCACCCCTAGACTACCTCAAACCTCTTCAAAACATCCCCTTACCCAGCCCGCCATTGCAGGATTCCTCAAAGCGCCAATGGCGGAAGAACCCTAAAGGCACTTGCGGCGACTCCTCTCACTATGTTGAATTCCAATCCCAATCAAGCCTATTGTTTACCTACATGACGGTGAGCCTCACGATTAGGATTGAGAGAAGGAAGAAGGAAGTGGAGGTGATGATTCATCACCAGGAATTAACTCTTGCAATTGTTGGGAAGTTTAGCCATGGATGGCCCGATATAGCTTTCTTGACGGAATGCTATCCCAAAGCAATGTGGTTTGAAGGCGAGGTGCGATATTGGTTTGCTTTGTGATAGGCATGTTTTTAATTCGATGTTCGATTGTTGAAAGATTTTGACACCTTGATGCTTCAAGACAAACTTTTGAGATAAAGGAGAAGAATAAGCCCTATTTGATGGGGAACCTTCAAATACAGGATATATCTTTAATCCGGGCGGAGGAAAGTAGATTCAAGCATATGGATGGATTTCTATTCCCCTTGATTACCCTCACGTATTATTATAGTGAGTAGCTCTACACTCTTTCGTCATGGCGGCGGCAAAGGGTTTCCCCAATTGCCATTGATTCAGTCACCTTGAATAAGAAACAAGACCAAGTTGTGCTAGAGTCAAAGTGGAGTTTGATTTACTTCAAGAACCATCCCCAACATGTTGTAATTCAAGTGGGAGAAGGAGATGGAATCACATCCGCCGATTACAAAAAATTAGATATTGATTTCAAGCCAAAATATTGGCCACCAATTGCAAGTTACAAAGCGGCATGGATGTTGATGGATGTTGGAACCTACAACCAAAGACATTATGACCGGCAGGAAAAGGCTAAGGAAATTGATGGCGACAAGGTGGCAAAGGCGTTAGAGGACAAAGAAGTGGGCGCATAGGCAAAGGTAAGGCCTCAATCCCTACTTTCTTCTTCATCTAAACCCTAGCCAACAAGCCCCCTATCTCAACTACCAATGTCTTTGAATCAACACCCATCCAACAATTGGGATTACAGTCACTCGAAAAACAAGAAAAACAAGAATCCAAATCCAAAACCACCCTCAAAAGTCACTTTGGAACAAGATCTCAATTCGGCGGCGTGAGCAATGATGTCCTGAGCCTAGGGCTACTCCCCGGAAGCTTACTTGTCAGGTGTCAGCCTAATCTGCTTTTCAGGCACCAAAACACCCTCCATAAAATTTCCGACGATGGAAACCCTGGATACGGAATCCTTGGCGGCGCCGAGAACCATACTCTGGGAACCCTAGGCGGCGCCGAAACCTACTTGAAACCCTACCCAGGCGACCTTCTTGCTCGCCCTTTCCCAAGGCAGCCACCAACCTGCTGAAACCACCCTACTGCCTTGCTTTGGGCCTTGCTTTGGCCCAAAAACCACCCTCAAAACCCTAAACCCTAATACTCACCCCTCTTGAACCTCGCCACCAACATTTCTCGCCACCTTCCCGTCAGAAAAACCACTCCTCCGCCAATTCCACCGTGCCGAGGAATAATCAATGGCTAAGACCTGCTATCGCCATGAAACCCTCCTCCCGAAACCACTCCCTGCCCATTACCGCTTACACTTCAAACTCCTAAACCGCTACCTCAAAACCGCCACCCCACTAAACCCTAAACCGCTACTCCAAATAAACCGTCCCCACTTTAAACCACTAATTACACCAATCAACTTACGACCGTTAAAAATCCCACACCCGAAACCACTGGCCCTGACCAGGAAATCGACTCCAGCCCGACCCCTTTACCCATACCCGGACCCAACTCCCAGATTCAAGTAACCCTACCTCTGACGAAACCCGAACCCAACCCCACACTCCCGAGCCCAACCCCTCGTGACCCAACTCCAACCCCTACTACCCAACTCCAACAATACCCGACCAGAAATACAAGCCCACCGATCCATTTGAGATACTGGGCTCAACATCAAAACCCACATACAAAACCAATTCTAAACTTAACCCCCACGGCCCGAGAATCACAACCCGATCAAATAAAAAGCCCATCTACTCAAAATTGGCTAAAAATGCATTCTCTCATTCCCTCCACAACCTTTGGTACTCTAAATGAAGCCACCTCCGATATTCCCTCGGTCGCAAGACTTTGCCCACAATTACTCCCTCCTCGACAAAGCGGTGAGAAAAAGAAATGGTGTGGTATTAGACATGGGATGGAGAGTGAGGCGTGAGAGCTGGAGAGAAGTTGGTTACGGGTTATCCGACGAAGAACGACTTCGACTAAATATTTCGACAGAAAATGGCGAAACATGGACATTTCCAGGGAATGTCATCTTTGAGACGGCAATCGAAGATAAACGCAAGCTTATTAATCCCGGGATCTCGGTGTAGAGGTACGTGGAAGCCGGGGCGTAATACGACGGATGAATAAATAAGAAAAATGGCTTAGTGTTTCTAGCAGAACCAGCAGCATAATTTCCGCGACTATGATGGAGTGCGTATGGATTATATGATTTGAGGACTCCGTAGGCTGATGATATGCGAGTGGAGATTAGGCAACAACATGAGTCGAGAGGCCGAGGAAGGATATTGACGAGAGATGCAGAACCGATTGCTGTCACAGGAGGGCTCACTCCGGATCAGGCGTACTTCTATTGGAGGGGTCCTAACTGTCGAGGGGCCTTTGGTAATGTGGATGAGGTCCTGGGGAGGAAAGACGCTGAGAGAACTCTACTCGTATAAAGCGGCAAGGCATGGCCAAAGCGAGAGGACAGTAATAACCGATCCCTTTGGTAATGTTGCTGCGCACATTACAAGAGTGGCTCTGAGGCTGAGAGAAGACTCCTTGGCTCCAGAGCGCATGCTTGTCATCTGAGTAATAGGAACCTATACGCCTCGAAATGGGCAAAGTCACGAAGAAGTTAAGCTCACAAGGAAGAATGTCAATTTGGGATGGCAAGATGCCAACGGTAAGGAAAATGCCAATGAGAGAGAAAGCCAAGAAGAGCAAGTCCAGATTCGATGCAATGCCAAGATGGAGAGAGATCCCTCAAAATATGTTTGGGCCTCCTGGAGTCAGCTCAGTCAACCTGCCAAGAAGAAATGATCAAATTTCAAGAATACCTAGAAGACGAAGGGGAAGCTGAAGCGGCCAGGTTGGGAGGATTTTTATAAGTCAGAAGGTAAAGATGAACACATTTTCGTGCTTGCTTATGGTATTACTTCTCCCATTATGTTAGCATCCTCATTTGTAATATCATCATAGAGTGCATTATAAACTCTATGATTGATCATAGAATATTTGGTGTTGTCAAGTTCTTTCTTTTTACATTCATGTTAGATTATAGTTTCTAGGCCTTATAGGAGGTAATATAGTGGGGTAACAGGAAATCTCCCCTGCTTGTATTTCCCCATAAATGGGGCCTCTCTTTGTCTTTTATTGTATTAATAAAATTCCCAGCTTAGACCTACTGGGTCTAATCGGCTTCAAAAAAAACCGGTAAACCCTAAACCTTTTCAAAATCTCATTACATCTTTATGGAGAGAGTATGGCATCGTATCAGAATGTACCCACTAGATGATGTGATAAGAGAGAGATGGGGATATCACATTACCCTTCCAAAATGTACATGTTGCTGCAACTAACACCAAAGAAGAGACAATACAACATGTCTTCATAAAGAGTGAAGCACACGTAAGGTTTGGACCTTCTTCTCACAAAGCTGCAGGTTAAATATCAGGGAGGAAAGAACACAAACTTGAGGTTATCGTAATATGGTGGAATGCAAAGACCCGGAATAAACCAGAAACCATTGTTCAAAGCCCTGGCCTCGTAATCATAATGCTGGGAATCCATGGAAGAAAAGAAATGCGAGTAACTACCAGCAAGAAGACATCTCTCTCAATAGTGGTGATATTTCCTTCGATATCAAATACACTTCAAAACATCCTTCGAGAGAAAAGAAATATGATCAGGTACCACACAAGTGGACTGAAATGCTAAGAGTTTTGGAAAATGAAACCCCTATGTGGGAGGCTACATGATGATGTGGAATTTGCCTCCTCGGAGCAGAGCTGGAAATGCAATACATGCACAGAGCTACTAGAGGCAACCCTGGTAGGAGTTCATATGCATATTGTGTGAGGAGTGATACTGGAAACTTAGTATATGCAGAAGCTAAAGAAATTGGGTGAAAAAAACTAGCATAAAGAGAATCTGAAGCTGGGAGGCCATTCTAGAAGGGGGCCAAATCTTGCTTGAAACAAAACAAAGAGAACTTCATTATTGAAACCGATTCTATGTTACTAAAAAATGTTATAAACAGAGATCGATGGAGACCACCTTGGAGGGGATAATTGCGTACTGGTAGAAGAACTTTGGGGAAATCATGCAAAAGCAAATCCGAGGTTATACACATTATGAGAGAAGGCAACCAATTAGCGGACTATCTAGCCAATTATGCTTTAGATAAAGGGAGAAGTGAAGGCCAACAACTTAGAACTGGACTCAATGGGAAGAGAATTCCTAAATTCAGGATAAGTTACTATGCCCATATCTCGGAAGAAGGAAGAATCGTAGGGAAAAGTAAAGATGGAAGCGATTAATACGTGTAAGAGAAGATCCGAGATTGCATCACATCTATATTCAAATCCTTCGGAGGAGAATAGTAAAAACCAGTTTACTAACATTGGTTTCTCTTTTGTGTACCGAAGAAGTCATAAAACATCATTCACAAACAACATAAAACACAACAAAAACAGCAGTAGGTGGAAATTTGGACACAGTTGAATCCAAATAAGCTTGGTCAATAGAGGAGAAGACATATGGAGGACCCATGTATTGAATACAGCCGCAGGTGTGGTATTAGCTTTAGCTCGGCCTTCCCTGCAATGTACACAATACATGGGAAATCTAACAATGTAAGACTGATACATTCAACCAAGGAAGGTAACACTATCCGTAAAAGATATCGGCCGATAGAGCAGAAAAGCGTAATGGGCAAACCACGAGAAAAAATCCCAGGCAATGATCACAATACAAAGGGAGTAATCAAGCTACATTTCAAGAGGTTGTAACATGTACAAAACAGAGGAAGAATCCACTACAACCTCAAGCAACCAAGACAAAGACCACAACAACTGGAAAATGCGGTGAACAACACAAGAGTGATATCTTTGCTGCGAGGAAAGAAAAATCAAAGGCTAATTTTTGGACTCAAAGCAAAGAACATGTTAATTATGGAGACACCATTAGGGTCACACTGGGAAATGACTCTAACATAACAAAGATTAGAGTACAAAATTGGAAACTTTTTGTATATCGGGTAGGATGTATATTATGGCAGAGTGGTGCTTACTCTTTTGGTGCCTACACACTCAACAATAGTGTTAGTATAAATAGGAAATACTACCTCATGAATAGAATAGTCAATTGGCATAGGCTAGTTTTTCTATGCATTACAGCACTTTGTAACATCACAATGTACATTATAAACATTGTGATGATCTTCAGAATACTTGATTCACTCAAGTTCTTTTTCTTACATTCTCAAGCTAGAGGTGGTATGCATTATAGGCATCAATAGGGATTAGTAAGGTAAGGCATGGTCCACCTTATTTGTACTTCCCCCTATTCAGCCCCATGTATTTATTTCTTGATAAATAGAAAATAGCCTCTCGGTCAGAGAGTCCCAGGTGGATTATAAAAAAAAAAAAAAAAAAAAAACCTAAACCCTAAACCCTAAACCCTAAACCCTAAACCCCCCACCCCTAATTCCCACCCCTGACCCCCACCTGAACCTGAACCCTAAACCCTGAACCCTAAACCCTGAACCCTGAACCCTGAACCCTAAAAAAAACCTAAACCCTAAACCCCGAACCCTCAACCTCAACCATGAACCCTAAACCCCTGAACCTGAACCTCAACCCTAAACCCCACTTTTTCTTCGAACACGCCACGGAGCCTCCCAAGGAAAGGGGCGATTCTCGGCGTCTTCAAGGAAAACCAAAAGTCGAGCCTTCTTCACCCTCGATGGCCATGGTAGCGGCTGGGCGGCCTCCTCCGAGGTCGTCCGGCCCCGACGATACCCTCTGCCAATCCTCCAACCCACTACACACGCCAATCTCTTCAAATCTCCATTTCGCCAATGGCGAAAACCCTAGCCATGGCGGAAACTTTGATTTTCTGAGAAAACCCCTCCACTATCTTCACGGTGAGCCTACTATTCGGCTTAGTGACCAAGAGGTTGCTTTGACAATCGAGCAACAAGATTTAAATTTTGCCGTAATTGGCAAGTTTAGACATGGTATGCCAGATCTCAATTTCTTGAGGATGGCGATACCAAAGCAATGTGAACTCAAGGCAGATGTAAAGGTTGGTCTCTTGCACAATAGGCATGTTTTGATTCGATGCACAATTGAAGAAGATTATGTCTCATTGATGTCGCGGCCGCTTTTGGATTAAGGAACAATCGAAGTCCTTCGATGAGAACATTCAAATGGGATATGTGGTTTAATCCTAAGAAGAGACAAGTCTGGTCATGGATTTGGATTTCTTTCCCCAAACTTGGCTCCAAACTTCTTCGTAGAGTCGATTTTGCTTTCCTTGGCCTTCCTCGGTTGGCAAGCCCATCTCTATAGATGCGGCTACCAAGAATAAAACACGCCCTAGCTGTGCTAGTGGTCAAGGTTGAAGCATTTGAGAAAGAAGCACCCAACAAGATACAATATTCAAATTGGAGAAGGGGAAGGAAATAAGACACACTCTGGCAAGATTAGGTATGATTTCATGCCCAAGTATTGTCCCAATTGTAAATTACAAGGGCATGATGTTCATGACTGCTGGATTCTGCATCCGGAATTGTTGCCGGAAAGAGAGAAAGCAGATGGTGGAGCGAAGATGGCGGCGTCAGCAAAGAGTAAAGGTAAGGTCTCAAACCCTAACCCTTCATCTTCTAACCCTAGCCCTCCTGCCCCTCTCGTCCCAGCCAAATCACAAAACCCCCCCATAACCAATGAATGGACCACTGTTATTAGCAAGAACACCAAAAAATCCTTGCTACAAAATCCAAGACTAACACAAAACTCCACTTCCACTGCTCAAATGAAAACATGGTAATTCTGGCACTTTTCCATGCCGGAACACTGCTTGTTCGGCCGAAACACTGCTTTGCGCCGAAATGCACTCGGCAACAAACTCTACCGGAAACCACTAACCCCCCCTAAACCCTAATCCGCCGCAAAACCCTACCCACCCGAGCAAACCCTAGCCCCAAACCACCCTCCCACTAAACCCTAACCCTAAAACCACTACTCCTCAAAACCCTAGCCTCTAAACGGCCTGGGCTGTTTGAAACATCACCGAAACCTCCTGAGTATTCCGGACCTCCCAAAGAGCCGCCACCCACCAGCCCAAACCGCCACCCAAAACCCTAAACCGCTACGAGAAACCCTACCCGAGAACCTAACCCTACCCTACCCATCTAAAAGCTCCTAAGCCACTCCCAATAGTGGTTTCGGGTCACCCAAAATACCCACCCAGCTTCGAACCCGACCCGGCCCACATGCTCGAAGTCCACTTAATCCTAACGTGGCCCACAACCCGCACTCCAACCCATCTTTTTGACCCTCGGCCCAACCGACACCACCCCCAACCCGGATCGAGCCCTCACCGAGACTCCCCCCTACCAATAGCCCAAAAAACCCGAGACCTAATAATAGCCCAAACCAAAACCCACTCTCAGGTCTAAATCCCCAGCACCTACATACACCCCTATTTGTACCTTAAACTCCTTTGAAGGATTGGTTGCTTAATCAATCTTGTGTTGAGCTACCTACTTCAAGTAGTGAAAGGAGGAAGTGGGGTGATGATTGTGTTGAGGAGGAAGTTTAATCAGATGAAGAAGGGTATGCCCAAATCACTATGGACTTTAGAGAGCCAAGGTCCCTGTTGGCTCAATCGATTCCTGAAACGCTTATAGTGCGACTTGATGCTTAATATTTTGCACCCAAGGGCACTAAGGATGCTAGGATTCACTACAAAGGAGGGATTAGAATTTGAAGGCATGACAGAGGCGCTGACAACCATGTTCAAGCGATCCAATTGATTATGTTTTAGAAGCACCAAGGCGGCCGTAATGCAGCTTTGAAGTTGCGGGAAAGACCACAGGAGGTACAGTCACATGTATCTTCATCATCATCTTTTATTATCAGGTGATCAGAATGTCAGACACAAACAATGGCCACAAAGATATCTGACAGATAGAAGGTGTCGACCTTACATATAATGCATTAGGTAGGGCCCCGAGCCTATCGTAAGTGCGAGGGCACTAAGAGCATTTCACAAAGGCACTACTCCGATCCGCTCCAAAGAATGATACAATTTCAAACATATCTAGAGGAGGAACAAGAAAAGGTACATCATATTCAAGACTTCATCGTGCCAGAGGTAGTACATAGCTTTGTCCTTTGTTAGTTTTTCTTTATCTTAGTATCATCATATGTAACATCATCATAGAGTGCATTATAAACTCAGATGATCCTTCAATACTTGATCTTTTCAAGTTCCTTTTTCTACATTCTGTGCTAGTTTTCTTTTTTAGGCCTTATAGGATAGTCTAGTGGGTAACAGGATGAGTCCCCCTGCTTGTACTTCCTCCGGGGCCCTTTGTCTTTCCTTATTTATTATTAATAAAATACCACAAGCCGCTGAGGTCGTGGCTTCAAAAAAAAAACCCTAAACCCTACTTTTCGTCGAAACAAGGCACGGAAAACGCCTCAACTCGAGGGCAATTTCCGGCAGCTCCACGAAAACACATAATGTACCCACTTTCAGCCTCTCCGATGGCCATGGTGGCCACTGGACGGCCTCCCCGAGGCCGCCCAGCCCCGCCAACAACTCATACACACCCCCAACCCATTACATATGCCAATCTCCTCAAATCCCATTTCGCCAATGGCGAAACCCTAGCCATGGCGAAACTTTGATTTTCCGAGAAACCACTCCACTACCTTCACGGTGAGCCTACCATAAGGCTTAGTGACCAAGAAGTTGCCGTGACAATCGAGCAACAAGACCTAAACTTTGCCGTCATAGGCAAGTTTAGCCATGGCATGCCGGACCTCAACTTCTTGAGGACGGCAATACCCAAGCAGTGCGAACTCAAGGCAGAGGTAAAGATTGGTCTCTTGCACAATAGACACGTCTTGATTCGATGCACAATTGAAGAAGATTATGTGTCTTTGATGTCTCGGCCAAGCTTTTGGATTAAGGAACAATCGAAATCCTTTGATGAGAACCTTCAAATGGGATATGTGGTTTAATCCTAAGAGGAGACAAGTCTTGCGGTAATTTGGATTTCATTCCCAAACTTGGCCCCTAACTTTTTTGTTGAATCGATTTTGCTATCCCTCGCATCTTCGGTGGGTAAACCTATCTCTATAGATGCGGCTACCAAGAACAAGACTCGCCCTAGTTGTGCTAGGGTTAAGGTCGAGGCAGATTTGAGGAAGGAATACCCCACAAGATACAATATTCAAATTGGAGAAGGAGAAGGTACAAAAACGCATTCTGGCAAGATTAGGTATGATTTCTTGCCCAAGTATTGTCCCAATTGTAAACTACAAGGGCATGATGTACATGGGTGTTGGATTCTGCATCCGGAATTGCTGCCGGAAAGAGCAAAATCTGATGTCGGGGAGAGAAAGCTTGCCTAGAAAGTGGCAAAGGTAAGGCCTCAAAACCTAACCCCTCATCTTCTAACCCTAGCCTCTGACCCCCACATCCCAGCCAAATCGCAAAACCCCCATAACCAATGAATGGACCACTGTTATTAGCGAGAACACCAAAAAATCCTTGCTACAAAATTCAAAATTAACACAAAATCCTAATTTCTCCCCACTGCTCCAACGGCAAAAATAGTGATTCCCGCAATTTTTCCATGCTCTAACACATCATGCGGCGTCTGAAATGTAATCCCTACCTCAAGCTCCTACCGGAAGCCATAGCCAACCCCCTAAACCCTAATACCACCACCCCGCCAAGAAACCACTATCCTTCCAGAAACCCTAACCCCGAAACCACCCTCCCACTAAACCCTAACCCTAAAACCACTACCCTCAAACCCCTACCATCTGAACCTTTCTGGTTACCTGAACCATCAACTAAAACCCTCGGTTTTCTCCTGCCCTCCCAAAGAAACCGCCACCCAAATTCCGCCTGAACCACCACCCAAAACCCAAAACCGCTTCAAGAAACCCTACCCAAGAACCTAACCCTACCTACCCTACTAATTCCCAAATCCCTAAACCACTCCCCAACAGTGGTTTCGGTTACCCAAATTACCCAATCTGGCCTCAAACCCGACCTCGCCCACACACTCTAATCCAAATTTAATCCTAATGTGGGCCCACTAACTGAACCAAATTTTAATTTTTTCAGTGCCCTCGACCCACCAAACCCTCTAACCCGAGACCTAACTCCTACCCAAATCGTACCTTTCTTGGCCCAATAACCCAAAACCCGAGACTCAATATTAGCCCAAACCAAAACACAATTTCGTGGCTTAAATCCCCAAGCTTCTACATACACTCCTATTTGTACCTTAAACTCTTTTGAAGGCTTGGTCAAGCTTAACCAATCTTCGCTGAGTTGCCTACCTCAAGTAGTGAAAGGAGGAAGTGGGGTGATGATTGTTTTGAGAAGGAAGCCGAATCAGATGAAGATGGATGTGCTCAAATCACTATGGACTTTAGAGAGCCAACATCTCCGGGTCGCTCAATTGATTCCGACACCTCTATAGTGCGACTTCGATGCGAATATTTTGCATCCACTGGCACTAAGGATGCTAGGATTCACTGGACAAAGGAGGGCTAGAATTTGAGGGAAAGACGGAGGCTTTGACAACAATGTTCAGGGATCCGGCTGATTACGTCTTAGACACACCAAGGGCCAGATCAGTAATAAAGCAGCCGGACAGAACACAGGAGGTACATTCACAAGTATATTCATCATCATCTTTTACTACTAGTGATACGATTCATATCAGCACTCCATCTGCTACGCCACAATGCATGCATAATACCGAGAGAGACAAAGGGAAGGTGTCGACTCCGACATATAATGCGTGCAGTAGGGCCCCTAACCTATAAGAAGTGCGAGGGTCGAAAGAGCATTTCACGAAAGGCAATACTCCGATCTCTTAAGGAATGATACAATTTCATACATACTTAGAGGATGAGCAAGAAAAGGTACATCATATTGAAGACTTCATCAGCCCAGAGGTAGTCTATAGCTTTGTCCTCTTGTTAGTTTTTCTTTATCTTAGTATCATCATTTGTAACATCATCATAGAGTGCATTATAAACTCTGTGATGATCATAGAATACTTGATCTTTTCAAGTTCCTTTTTTCTACATTCAGGTTAGTTTTCTTTTTTAGGCCTTATAGGATAGTCTAGTGGGGTAACAGGATGAGTCCCCCCTGCTTGTACTTCCCCTTTGGGGCCCCTTTTATTTCTTTTATTATTAATAAAATTCCACATGCCGCGAGGCTGTGGCTTCAAAAAAAAAACCCTAAACCCTGAACCCTAAACCCTAAACCCTAAACCCTAAACCCTAAACCCTACTTTTCGTCGAAACACGCTTGGGAAAACACTCTCTAGAAGAGGGCGATTTCCTACTGCTCCTACTAAACCAATCGCCAACCTTTTTCCTACTTACTATGGCCACGACGACACATCGGATTCTGCTTCTCCTCCCGAGGTCGCCCAAATTTCTACATCTATACCAACCCCAACATACGCTAACATCCTCAAATCTTTCTTCCCTTAATCCAAAGCAATCTGTTGCCAGCTCACAAACCCTAATGGCGACAGTTACCTCTCGGCCCCATTCAATTCCTCACAAATTTCTTCGAAAACCATCCAATATCTTCATGGAGAACCAACCTTTCAATTTTTCGTAACAAGAGTTGGAGGTAACGATCCACCAACAAGAGTTACAATTTTCTGGTTGGGAAATTCAATATGGATGGCCCTGAATTCAATATTTATAACTAAATCCCTAAGCAATGTGGAATTAAAGGCGAGGTTAAAATTGGTTTGCTTTGTAATCGATATGTTCTAGTTCGATGTTCTTTATTTGAAGATTATGTGACTTTGATGTCAAAGCCATGTTTTCTCATTCAAGAAAATCGAAAAATCACACCCTATGAGAACATTCAAATGGGAGCCATGGTTTAGTGCGGAAGAGGAATCGGTATAGCCCACACGTGATCTCGTTTCAGGATTAGCACCGAATTTTTACAATGAAATTCATCTTTTCTCCTTTGCGGCGGCGGTGGGAAATCCATTGGCTATTGATGTCGCTACCAAGAACAAATCTCGGCCTAGTTGTGCTAGGGTAAAAGTAGAGATTGATTTACTAAATGAGCATCCCTCAAAATTTCAGATTCGAGTTGGAGGAGGGGAGAAAGCTACATCGAAATGGTATCCTTATCGATATGACTTTCTCCCAAAGTATTGCACCCATTGCAAACTTCAAGGACATGATGTGAATGGGTGTTGGAAGGTGCATCCAGATTTGTTGCCGGAAAAAGCAAAGGATGGAGGCAGCGGCGAGGCTCAGGAGGCGACACAAGGTAATGCTAAACATATCTCCTCTTCTGCAAACCCTAGCCGCCAATCCCACATCCCCCCACCTCCGGCCACCAACCCTACCACTGACAAAGAGTGGATTACCATCCGTAGAAAACCCAACAAAAATCGCAAACAAAAACAAATTTCAAACCCCACAAAAACAAGGATTGATATCTAACAAAGGCTTCCTGCCGTATTGGCCATCGGAAACATTGACACCGAATCCCCACAACCCATCGCCACTCAAAACCATGCCGAAATAGTTACCGAAACTCTATTAAAGTCGTTTGAATCAGCGAATACCGGGCTGATTCGCCGACGAAACCCTAACCGCCACTCCGGATAACCCTACCCAGATTGCAAACCCTACCCGACCCTGAAACCCGACCCATCTTTGACCCACCCAACCCTTCGATTCCAAAGATCTAAACCATTCTCGCTTTACCGACATCACGCCCCAACAAACCCTAACCCTAACTACCGCCACTCCACTCCGTGCCCTAAATCAAGATCGTCAAGTGGTTTCTGGCATGTAGAACCCTACCCGACACCACCCAAATCTCTAGCCCTACCCGGACCGGAAAACCCGGACCCACTCCTTTGGCCCACTCCACCTCCAAAGAATTCTTTCCGCTGGCTTGATACCCTAAACCCTAACCCGACACCCCAAAGCCCTAACCCTAATCCGCCTACAATAGTGGTTTCGGGAACCTCCGAAACCCTACCCAACCCGAAGTCAAATTCGGGTCATTTACGACCCATCCAAACCCCAACCCAAAGCCCACCAAACCCGAATCCACACTCTCCACATATACCAAACCCAAGCCCAATACCAAACACTCACTTACAAATTACCCAGTACAATAACCCAAACCTTTCTATTCCAAATTTGGGCTCATCCACAAGCTCAAATTTTCAAGCCCACTGGACCCAATGTACCATAGCTTACAACCCAAGCCCATACAACCCATACCTCCTACTCTCTCCACAACCTTGCACCCTCAATAAATCCAATTCTGACATCCCAACCGTCAGCAATACCAGGACCCCATCAGACACTTCTAGTGCTAGGAGGAAATGGTGTGAGACAGACGGAGAAGAGGTAGATGAAGAGGAAGCAGAAAGGGACAAGGTCGAGGAGGACACAGAGGAATGGTTGCACAAACAACGAGCATCTCTTCAAGATATTGTTCTCACGAAACCAGTGCCAAAAAAGAAAACACCAAAACAAGTTTCAACACCTGTAGTGCAAAAGAAAGATAAAGCTCCCCGGCGAAAATACCCAATTTGGACCCCAGCACTCGAAAGAGCATTGGAAGCAGGGTACAATCCTTATGCCGGGGAAAACGAAGAGGAATGGAGGAGGTAGAGATCACTTTACTTCTTCATCATATGTAACATTATCATAGAATGCTTATAAATTCTATGATAATCCTATAATAGTTCCTTATTTTCTTGCATTTACTTTTAGGCCTTATAGGATAGGCTAGTGGGGTAATAGGATGAGTCCCCCCTACTTGTACTTCCCCTATGGGGCCCCCTGTATTTTTATTATAATATATAAAAACTCCACAAGCCGCGAGGCTGTGGCTTCAAAAAAAAAAAAAAACCCTAAACCCTAAACCCCACTAGAGGAGGGGGGTTTGGGATTCAGAGATGTGGAGGACATATCCAAAGCCTTGTTCATGAAGAGATGGTGGAATTTCAGAACCACATACTCACTATGGAATGCATATATGAGCAACAAATACCTCAAAAAACATAATCCAGTCACAAAGATTATGGAAAGAAGGATCACACGTGTGGAAGAAAATGCTAATAGCAAGTGGACCAAATAGACTCATCACATATGGTGGCAAATAAAGAAAGGATCATGTGCCTTCCGTGGGACAACTCGGATAGGAATTGGCCCAATTTATAAAATGATTCCAAACTGGATCGCATAATAAAGAAATACAAAAGGTCCGGTGACATAGTCATGAATGGGAGATGGAATGAAGAAAAAATTAGAAATAACCTTCCTCGAGACTTTAGCGTAACACATCCTCGCTAAAGATGGATCCACCCAACATTGCTAATGAAAAAGATATACCTTGGTGGAAGCTGGAAACAGATGGACTATTCTCACCAAATCGCTGGGAGCCGACTGTAAACAAAACAAAGAATACAGAGGATCGCAAAGATTTGGGTCAAAGAAATTCCTTTCAAAATCTCATTCATCTTATGGAGAGTATGGCATCGAATGTACCCCTAGATGATGTGATAAGGAGACGGGATATCACATGCCTTCCAAATGTACATGCCGCAACCAACACCAAAGAAGAGACAATCCAACATGTCTTCATAAAGAGTGAAACTGCACAGAAGGTTTGGACCTTCTTCTCACAGGCTGCAGGGTTAAATATCAGAGGAAAGAACCTGAAACAGGTTATCAGAATATGGTGGAATGCAAAGACCCAGATAAACCAGAAACCATTGTTCAAAGCCATGCCTCGCAATCATAACTGGGAACTATGGAAGAAAAGAAATGCAGTAACTACACAAAGAAGAAGACATCTCTCAATAGGGTGATATTTCAGATATCAAATACACTTCAAAACATCCTGAGAGAAAAGAAATATGATCAGGTACCACACAAGTGGACTGAAATGCTAAGAGTTTTGGAAAATGAAACCCCTATGTGGGAGGCTACAATAGTGATGTGGAATTTGCTCTCCTGAGCAAATGGAAATGCACATGTGATGGAGCTACTAGAGGCAACCCTGGTAGGAGTTCATATGCATATTGTGTGAGGAGTGATACTGGGAACTTAGTATATGCAGTAAGCTAAAGAAATTGGTGAAAAACTAGCATAGAATCTCAAGCTAGGGCCATTCTAGAAGGGGGCCAAGTATCGCTTGAAACAAAACAAAGAGAACTTCATTATTGAAACTGATTCTATGTTACTAAAAATGTTATAAACAGAGATTGGAGACCACCTTGGAGGATAATTGGTATTGTAGAAGAACTTTGGGAAATCATAGCAAAAGCAAATGCCGAGGTTATACACATTATGAAAGAAGGCAACCAATTAGCGTACTATCTAGCCAATTATGCTTTAGATAAGGGAGAAGTGAAGTGCCAACAACTTCTTAGAATCGACTCAATGGGGAAGAGAATTCTAAATTCAGATAAGTTACTATGCCCATATCTCGTAAGAAGAATCGTAAAGAAGTAAAGATGGAGCAAGGTACATGTAAGAGAAGATCTGGAGATTGCATCACATCTATATTCAAATCCTTTCTCGAGGAGAATATAGAAACCGCTTTACTAACATTGGTTTCTCTTTGCAGTACCAGAGAAGTCATAAACATCATTCACAAACAACATAAAAACACAACAAAAACAGCAGGAGGGAAATTTGGACACAAAGTGAATCCAGAGAAGCTTGGTCAATAGAGGAAGACATATGCAGACCCATGTATTGAATACACCGCAGGTGTGGTATTAGCTTTAGCTCACTTCCTGCAATGTACACAATACATGGGAAATGCAATGTAAGACTTGGATACATTCAACCAAGGAAGGTAACACTATCCGTAAAAGATGGCCGATGCAGTAAAAGTAATGGGCAAACACAGTAAAAATCCTGTGCAATGATCACAATACAAAGGAGTAATCAAGTACATTTCAAGAGGTTGTAACATGTACAAAACAGGGAAGAATCCACTACAACCTCAAGCAGCCAAGACAAAGAACACATCAACTGAAAATGCAGAACAACACAAGAGTGATATGTCCGCCGCAGAAGAAAAATCAAAGGCTAATTTTTGACTCAAACAGTAACATGTTAATTATGGAGACACCGATAGGTCACACTTGGGAAATGACTCTAACATAACAAAGATTATGAGTACAAAATTGGAAACTTTTTGTATATTGGTAGGATGTATATTATGGCTGCATTGGTGCTTACCTTTTGGTGTCTACACACTAACAATAGTGTTAGTATAAATAGGAAATACTACCTCATGAATAGAATAGTCAATTGGCATAGGCTAGTTTTCTATGCATTACACTTTTGTAACATCACAATGTACATTATAAACATTGTGATGATCTTAGAATACTTGATTCACTCAAGTTCTTTTTTCTTACATTCTGGCTAGAGGTGGTATGCATTATAGGCATCAATAGGATTAGTAAGGTAAGGCATGGTCCACCTTATTTGTACTTCCCCTATTGGGGCCCCATGTATTTCTTTTTGATAAATAGAAAATAGCCCCGGTCCGAGAGTCCGGTGGATTATAAAAAAAAAAAAAAAAAACCCTAAACCCTAAACCCTGAACCCTGAACCCTGAACCCTGAACCCTGAACCCTAAACCTTAAACCCTAAACCCTACTTTTCGTCGAAACAAGGCACGGAAAAACGCTCTCAACTTGAGGGCGATTCGCCTAGCTTCACACGAAAAACACATAACAGCCACTTTCAACACTCCGATGGCCATGGTGGCCATCGGACGGCCTCTCTCCCGAGGTCGCCCACCTCCGACGATAACCCCTACCAATTCCCAACTCACTACATACGCTTAATCTCTTCAAATCCACCATTTCGCCAATGGCGAAAACCCAGCCATGGCGGAAACTTTGATTTTCCGAGAAAACCCATCCACTACCTTCATGGTGAACCTACAATACGGCTTAGTGACCAAGAGGTTGCTTTGACAATCGAGCAAAGAAGACCTAAACTTCGCCGCCATAGGCAAGTTTAGCCATGGCATACCAGATCTCAACTTCGAGTGACGGCTATCCCCAAGCAATGTGAACTCAAGGCGCAGGTTAAGGTTGGTCTTCTACACAATAGACATGTTTTGATTAGATGCACAATTGAAGAAGATTACGCCTCATTGATGTCTCGCCAAGTTTCTCGGATTAAGGACCAATCAAGGCTTTCTTGATGAGAACTTTCAAATGGGACATGTGGTTTAATCCGAAGAGAGACAAGCCTTGCGCTTATTTGGATTTCATTCCCAAACTTAGCCCCAAACTTCTTTGTCGAATCAATTTTGCTGTCCTTGGCATCTTCTGGGTAAACCTATCTCTATAGATGCTACCAAGAACAAGACACGCCCTAGTTGTGCTAGGGTGAAGGTTGAAGCAGCATTTGAGGAAGGAGCACCCAACAAGATACAACATTCAAATTGGAGAAGGGAAGGAACTAAGACACATTCCGGCAAGATTAGATATGACTTCTTGCCAAAGTATTGTCCCAATTGTAAACTGCAAGGGCACGATACTCATGGGTGTTGGAATTTGCATCCGCACTGATGCCGGAAAAGAAAATCCAGATGGTAGAGACAAGGCGGCGGCGGCAAAGAAAGAGTAAAGGTAAGGTCTCAAACCCTAACCCTTCATCTTCTAACCCTAGCCCCCCGCTCCTCTCACACAAAACCAAATCACAAAACCCCATAACCAATGAATGGACCATCATATTAGCAAAAACAACAAAAATCCTTGCTTCAAAATCCAAAATTAACACCAAACTCCACTTTCCCCACTGCTCAAGCTGAAAAAGCAGAATTCCGCAATTTTCAATGCCTGAACACTGCTCACTACGAAATAGACTCTCGACAACAAACCCTACCTGAAACCACTTACCGACCCTCAACCCTACTTCCACCAACCCGCCGCAAAACGCTACCCACCCGGGAAACCCTAGCTCCGAAACCACCCTCCCACAAAACCCTAACCCTAAAACCACTACCCACCAACACCCTACCATCGAAAACTTTTCTGGGCTACCGCACACCATCACCGGAAACCTCCTCGATATTCCGGACTCCCCAGAGCCGCCACCACCCACCGCCTAAACCACCACCCAAAACCCTAAACCATCAGAAAACCCTACCCGAGAACCTAACCCTACCTGCCCAAATTTTCAAAACCCAAAACCACTCCCAACAAGTGGTTTCGGTCACCCAAAATACCCACCCAGTTCTGCAACCCGACCCTGCCCACATGCTCAAATCCAAACTTAATCCCGACATGGCCCACAACCCGCACTCCAACCCACTAGTTTTTGACCCTCGCCCAACTGACACCACCCCCCAACCCGGGATCGAACCCTACCCGAGACTCCCCCCTCGGCCCAATAGCCCAAAACCCGAGACCCAATATTAACCCAAACTAAAAGCCAAATTCGTGTTTAAATCCCCAAGCATCTACATACACTCCTATTTGTACCTTAAATTCCTTTGAAGGTTTGGTTAAGCTTAATCAATCTTATGTTGAGCTACCTACCTCAAGTAGTGAAAGGAGGAAGTGGGGGGATGTTTGTGTTGAGGAGGAAGCCGAATCAGATGAAGAAGGGTATGCCCAAATAACTATGGACTTTAGAGAGCCAAGGTCCCCGGTTGGCTCAATCGATTCCGACACGCCTATAGTGCGACTTGATGCGAATATTTTGCACCCAAGGGCACTAAGGATGCTAGGATTCACTACAAAGGAGGGATTAGAATTTGAGGGCATGACAGAGGCGCTGACTACCATGTTCAAGGATCCAGATGATTATGTTTTAGAAGCACCAAGGGCGTAACGCTTTGAAGTCGCTGGAAAGGCCACAGAGGTACATTCACAGGTATCCTCATCATCATCTTTTACTATCGTGATATCTGTGTTCAGACACAACCCAAATTGCCATATTATACAGACAGATAGAGAAGGTGTCGACCCCGACATATAATGCATTAGGTAGGGCCCCCGAGCCTATCAAGTGCGAGGGCACTAAGAGCATTTCACAAAGGCACTACTCCGATCCCTCCAAAGAATGATACAATTTCATACATATCTAGAGGATGAACAAGAAAAGGTACATCATATTGAAGACTTCATCAGCGTAGGTAGTACATAGCTTTGTCCTCTTGTTAGTTTTTCTTTATCTTAGTATCATCATATGTAACATCATCATAGAGTGCATTATAAACTCTGTGATGATCCTTAGATACTTGATCTTTTCAAGTTCCTTTTTTCTACATTCAGGTTAGTTTCCTTTTAGGCCTTATAGGATAGTCTAGTGGGGTAACAGGATGAGTCCCCCCTGCTTGTACTTCCCCTCTGGGTCCCCTTGTCTTTCCTTATTTATTATTAATAAAATACCACAAGCCGCGAGGCTGTGGCTTCAAAAAAAAACCCTAAACCCTAAACCCTAAACCCGCTACCCAAAACCGCTCCCTCCCTAAACCCTAATTACCCGCAACCCGACCCACCAAAAAAACCCCTACCCTACACCCTACTTGACCCGGACCTCGACCCCGTCCTAGAACCCGACCCGGTACCCATACCCTCACCCATACCCGAACCCGAATACTCAACGTCAGAAACACCCACCCTCCCAAACCCGAACCCAACCCCTACCCCCAGCCCCACCCCCGCCCAACCCAACCCCCTCTCGGCCCAATTTAAAAAAAGTCTATCCGAAAATCAAAGTCCACATTCCATTTCAGATACGGGCTCAACATCACAAATTTCAATCCAAAGCCAAATCTTAATCCCACACCACAGAATATAACCCAATCACAAAAAGCCAAACTACTCAAAATTGGCTCAAAAATGCATTCTCCTTTTCCACCACAATCCCGCACCCTAAATGAAGCCACCTCCGACATTCCCTCTGTTAATCAACTGTTCTCCCTCTAGACAGTGAGAGAAAGAAATGGTGTGAGACAGATGGAGAGGAGGCGGAGGTGGAGGAGGTTGGTTCTGGATTGTCCGACAGAGAACGATTAAGGCAAGTGTTTGACAGGAAAATGGAGAAATATGGACATTTTATGGGAATGTCATCTTTCGAAGAGGCATTTGCGGATAAGCAATCATACTATCCAGATCTAAGTATAGAGGAGTATGTGGAGATGGGCGGAGACACGGATGATGAAGAAGAAATGGCTCTGCTCTCGGCGTAACCACCACATAATTTCCGTGACTATGATGCATATGGCTTATATGATGAGGCTACAGATGATGAACATATGGAGTTGGAAGGCAACATGGTTCCGGAGGCTGATGAGGAGATTGATGAGGAAGCAGAACCGCTTGCTGTGGAAGAAGTCCCTGACCAGGTACACTTACTAGAGGGTCCTATCCAAGGAGTGCCAGGTAATGTAGACGAGATGGGAGGCAAGACGCTGGGGGAGCTCTATTCAGAAGCAATACGGCAGGCCAAGCGAGGTAATGTCTGATCCCTTTGGTAATGTTGCTAGTACGTCTGAGTGGTCAGATGAGGAGGAGGACTCCTTGGTCCCCGAACGCATGCTGGTCATCCAGAATGGGAACCTATCGCCTCGAAATATGGAAAGTACAAAAAAGAAGCTCACAAGGAAGAACAGCTGGGATGGTAAGATGCCAACGGTGAGGAAAATGCCAATGAGAGAAGCCAAGAAGAAAGTCCAGTTTGATGCGGCCAAAATGACGGACCCTTCCAAATATGTCGGGCCCCCTGAATCACTAATCAACGCCAAGAAGAAATGATTAAGTTTCATGAATACTTGGAGGACGAGAAAGAAGTGATGCCACAGATGGAGGATTATATAAGTTCGGAGGTAGATGACCATATTTTCGTGCTTATATTATTTCTTCACTATGTTAGCATTCTCATTTGTAACATCATTATAGAGTGCATTATAAACTCTATGATGATCATAGAATATTTAGTTTTGTCAAGTTCTTTCTTTCTTCATTCTTGCTAGCTTTTAGATACTAGGCCTCATAAGATAGTATAGTGGGGTAACAGGATTAGTCCCCCCTGCTTGTACTTCCCCTTTGGGGCCCCTTGTCTTTCATTATCTTTATTAATAAAATTTCACAAGCCGCGAAGCTATGGCTTCAAAAAAAAAACCCTAAACCCTAAACCCTAAACCCCACTTTTCACCGAAACACGGTCCACGAAAAACGCCTCAACTTGAGGCGAATTTCTGCGACAAAATCCCAAAGCCTTCCTGCCACCGATGGCTATTCTCGGCCATCGCCGGGCCTCCTCCTCGAGGCTCGGCCTTCACCCCCCACTCCCGCAACCTCTCACCTAAGTTAACCTCTTCAAATCAGCCCCCAACATCCCGAACTTGCAGATTGCCGAAACTGCCAATGGCGGAAACTCCTAGCCCTCGTGGCGCCCTCCCTCCCATGTCCATGGCAATTCCAATCAAGCCTATTGTTTACCTACATGGTGAGCCCACAGTTATGTTTGAGAAGAAGGAAGTGGAGGTGATGATCCATCAACAAGACTTAAATCTTGCGGTTATAGGCAAGTTTAGCCATGGTTGGCCCGAAATTGGGTTCTTGAGAACCGCGATTCCAAAGCAATATGGTTTGAAGGCGGAGGGGAATATTGGATTGCTTTGTGATAGACATGTATTGATTCGTTGCACAATTGCGGAGGATTATGATACTTTGATGTCGAGACAAACCTTTGAAATCAAAGAGAAGAACAAGTCCTACTTGATGAGAACCTTCAAATGGGATGTTACCTTTAATCCGGAGGAGCAGACACGATTCGCCTATGGATGGATCTCCTTCCCTGGATTGCCTCCACATTTCCATGGAGAATCGTCTCTTTCTCCATGGCGGCGTCGATGGGAATACCTATATCCACAGATTCGGCTACAAGGAATAAAACAAGGCCTAGTAGTGCTAGGGTCAAGGTAGAAGTTGATTTGCTAAAAGTTCATCCCAAGAATGTGTTAATTCAAGTGGGTGAAGGGGCGGAAATTACATCTACACTACAAAGGATAAGATATGATTTTTTGCCCAAATATTGTACCAATTGCAAGCTACAAGGACATAACTCAATTGGATGTTGGAAACTCAATCCGGAACTGAGACCAAACAATGTGGAATCAGTGGTGGCAGGAAGATCAACGACGCGTAAGGAGAAAAAGTAAGTCTCACCACCCTACTGTCTCCCCCTCTTCTACCTCTCACCCTACCAACTCCGAATGGAAAACCGTCAATCACAAACGGAAAACCTCCGGAAAAAGCAACCCAAACCCACCTCAAAATACAAAAAACCCAACCATTTCGCTAGAAACCCCTATTCCGGCGACTGGAACAATGAATCCGACGTCATTGGATGTCGGAACCACTGTCCAGGCATCGGAACATACATCCCTACCAAAAAATACAATTTTTGAAATTTCCGACGCCGGAAACCCTACCGGAATTCTTAGCGGCGCCGGAAACCTTACCGGAACCCTAGGCGGCTCCGGCAGCCCCACCGCAACCCTACCAACTACCCCACCCAATCCCGACACCCACCCGACAGAAACCCTAGCAGCTATGGTGGCTGATGGGCCAAACCCTAGCGGAATGGCCCAAAACCATTCCCAAAACCCTAATACCACCCTACCCGAAACCACTAAAACCCAAAACCCTAAACCACTCACCGGAAACCACCAGCTGGGCACATCTCCTGACACCATCCAGCCAGCAAAAACCACCCAAAATTCTAGCCCATTGCCCCTAACCTGACCCGATATCAGCCCCTCACCTCGCCCATCGCAACCCGTCACGGCCCAACCCGTGACGGACCCAGCAGACCCACCCACACAACCCGGCCCACACACCAACCCGACCCTATCCATAAACTCAGACCCGGGTCCACCCATACCCACCCGAGACACACCCAACCCGAATCTACCCAACCCCTCCCGAAACTTCCCTAACCCGAGCCCTAACTTTCCTAACCCGAACCCAAATTCTCCCAACCCGAGCCCACCTTCGGTCCAAAAACCGAACCCACCCACCGACCCAAATCCGAGAACAATAAGCACTCCCACAAGTTCTAACTCCATAAATCCAAAGAAGAATCTTGTTAGGCGGACTCAAGGGTATGAGGCACTTGAAATCGCCGGTACAATAGGTAGAAGACAAGTCGTCGTTGAAATACCATCATCAACCGAGGGCTCCAATTGCATGGCTATCACCGTGGTCAATCCTGACTTTGTTGTTGCTATGGATGGAACTGTGTACAACGCGACAAAATCAGGTAAACGACCTATCTCTACCTCTAGTGAATTGACACCTATAACCAAGGCACCGGCTACCAATGAATGGGTGAAAAAAGCATTCTCATTCCCTGCGAAAGGATCTGCAAGTTCGACTAGTAGTAGTCGGAGGCGGAGATGGTGTGACAATGAGAAGGAAAATGAGGAGATCGAGGCATCGGTTGCGGCAATGGGATTCAGAGAAGATGAGTCAATAGAATCTATCTCGAACCAAATTGCGGAGGCAATACCTACTGGCCGGTGGATTTGATGGGCTCGACGAAGCCTGAGCGAATGGCCGAATCAGATGCGGGGGCCCCCATCTATAGAAATAACATAACTTACAAACAATTTCATGCCTTCAAAAATGCATATCACCCGGATATGACGGAGGAGGAGTTTGTAGCACTCATGGATTTGCCACATGCGGAATACATGGAGCGGTGCAAACAAGAACAAGGAAGATTTGAAGCAGCGAAGTCCAGCAAAAAGCAAGCAAAGAAGAGGACGTTGGTTCCAACTACCACGGCAATTACCACTCGATCCAAAACAAAGAAATGATCCAGTTTCAAGAATATTTGGAAGATCAGCAGGAAAAGGTACATCATATTGAGGATTTTATAAGCTCAGAGGTAGATATTAGCTTTGTCCTTATATTGTCCTTTCTTTATGTTAGTATCATCATTTGTAATACCATCATAGAGTGCATTATAAACTCTGTGATGATCATAGAATACTTGATCTTTTCAAGTTCCTTTTTTCTACATTCAGGTTAGTTTTCTTTTAGGCCTTATAGGATAGTCTTGTGGGGTAACAGGATGAGTCCCCACTGCTTGTACTTCCCCTTTGGGGCCCCTTGTCTTTCTTTATTATTATTAATAAAATACCACAAGCCGCGAGGCTGTGACTTCAAAAAATAACCCTAAACCCTAAACCCTAAGCAAATAAAGAAAGGATCATGTGCCTTCTGGTGGGACAACTGGATAGGAATTGGCCCAATTTATAAAATGATTCCAGCTGGATCAGACAATAAAGAAATACAAAAGGTCCAGGACATAGTCATGAATGGGAGATGGAATGAAGAAAAAATTAGAAATAACCTTCCTGAGACTTTAGCAGAACACATCCTGCTAAAGATGG
The DNA here is from genome assembly GCA_029783415.1 of Anisodus acutangulus. Lineage (NCBI taxonomy): Eukaryota > Viridiplantae > Streptophyta > Magnoliopsida > Solanales > Solanaceae > Anisodus > Anisodus acutangulus. The sequence goes on along the minus strand of CM056499.1, from coordinate 52,972,240 downwards.
ATCCACCCAACATTGCTAATGAAAAAGATATACCTTGGTGGAAGCTGGAAACAGATGGACTATTCTCAGTCAAATCTGCTTGGGAGCTGACCAGAAACAAAACAGCAATACAGGAGGACTGCAAAAAGATTTGGGTCAAAGAAATTCCTTTCAAAATCTCATTCATCTTATGGAGAGTATGGCATCAGAATGTACCCCTAGATGATGTGATAAGGAGATGGGGATATCACATGCCTTCCAAATGTACATGCTGCAACCAACACCAAAGAAGAGACAATACAACATGTCTTCATAAAGAGTGAAACTGCATGTAAGGTTTGGACCTTCTTCTCACAGTCGCAGGTTAAATATCGAGGAAAGAACTCAAACAGGTTATCGTAATATGGTGGAATGCAAAGACCCGTATAAACCAGAAACCATTGTTCAAAGCCATGCCTGCAATCATAATCTGGGAACTATGGAAGAAAAGAAATGCAGAACTACACAGCAAGAAGACATCTCTCAATAGGGTGATATTTCAGATATCAAATACACTTCAAAACATCCTGAGAGAAAAGAAATATGATCAGGTACCACACAAGTGGACTGAAATGCTAAGAGTTTTGGAAAATGAAACCCCTATGTGGGAGGCTACAATAGTGATGTGGAATTTGCCTCCTCGGAGCAGCTGGAAATGCAATACAGATGGAGCTACTAGAGGCAACCCTGGTAGGAGTTCATATGAATATTGTGTGAGGAGTGATACTGGGAACTTAGTATATGCAGAAGCTAAAGAAATTGGTGAAAAAACTAGCATAGAATCTGAAGCTAGGGCCATTCTAGAAGGGGCCAAGTACTGCTTGAAACAAAACAAAGAGAACTTCATTATTGAAACTGATTCTATGTTACTAAAAAATGTTATAAACAGAGATTGGAGACCACCTTGGAGGATAATTGGTATTGTAGAAGAACTTTGAGAAATCATAGCAAAAGCAAATGCTGAGGTTATACACATTATGAGAGAAGGCAACCAATTAGCAGACCATCTAGCCAATTATGCTTTAGATAAGGGAGAAGTGAAGGCCAACAACTTCTTAGAACTGGACTCAATGGGGACGAGAATTCTAAATTCAGATAAGTTACTATGCCCATATCTCAGAAGAAGAATCAGAAAGAAGTAAAGATGGAGCAGTGTACAGAAGAGAAGATCTGGAGATTGCATCACATCTATATTCAAATCCTTCTGGAGGAGAATATAGAAACCAGTTTTACTAACATTGGTTTCTCTTTTGCAGGTACCAGAGAAGTCATAAACATCATTCACAAACAACATAAAAACACAACAAAAACAGGCAGGAGTGGAAATTTGGACACAGTGAATCCAGTAGAAGCTTGGTCAATAGAGGAAGACATATGCAGGACCCATGTATTGAATACACTGCAGGGTGTGGTATTAGCTTTAGCTCAGCCTCCTGCAATGTACACAATACATGGGAAATACAACAGAAGACTTGGATACATTCAACCAAGGAAGGTAACACTATCCAGAAAAAGATGGCTGATGCAGAAAAGTAATGGGGCAAACACAGAAAAATCCCAGGCAATGATCACAATACAAAGGGGAGTAACTGCTACATTTCAAGAGGTTGTAACATGTACAAAACAGGGGAAGAATCCACTACAACCTCAAGCATTTCAAGACAAAGAACACAAAGAATCGAAAATGCAGGAACAACACAGTAGTGATATGCTGCTGCAGGAAGAAAAATCAAAGGCTAATTTTTGGACTCAAACAGAACATGTTAATTATGGAGACACTGATAGGGTCACACTTGGGAAATGACTCTAACATAACAAAGATTATGAGTACAAAATTGGAAACTTTTTGTATATTGGTAGGATGTATATTATGGCCAGAATTGGTGCTTACCTTTTGGTGCCTACACACTAACAATAGTGTTAGTATAAATAGGAAATACTACCTCATGAATAGAATAGTCAATTGGCATAGGCTAGTTTTCTATGCATTACACTTTTGTAACATCACAATGTACATTATAAACATTGTGATGATCTTAGAATACTTGATTCACTCAAGTTCTTTTTTCTTACATTCTGGCTAGAGGTGGTATGCATTATAGGCATCAATAGGATTAGTAAGGTAAGGCATGGTCCACCTTATTTGTACTTCCCCTATTGGGGCCCCATGTATTTCTTTTTGATAAATAGAAAATAGCCCCGGTCCGAGAGTCCGGTGGATTATAAAAAAAAAAAAAAACCTTAAACCCTAAACCCTAAACCCTAAACCCTAAACCCCAAACCCCACTTTTCGTCGAAACAAGGCACGGAAAAATGCTCTCAACTTGAGGGCGATTTCCGGCAGTTTCCACGAAAACACAAAGCAGTCCATTTTCAATCCTCCGATGGCCATGGTGGCCACTGGACGGCCTCCCCCCGAGGACGTCCAGCCCCCGACGATAACCCCTACCAATTCCCAACACACCCCATACGTCAATCTCTTCAAACCTCCAGTTTCGGCCAATGGCGAAAACCCTAGCCATGGCGGAAATGGTGATTTGCCGAGAAAACCCCTCCATTATCTTCACGGTGAGCCTACCATACGGCTTAGCCATCAAGAAGTTGCTTTGACAATCGCGCAACAAGACCTCAACTTCGCCGTCATAGGCAAGTTTAGCCATGGCATGCCAGATCTCAATCTCTTGAGGACGGCGATACCAAAGCAATGTGAACTAAAGGCAGATGTAAAGGTTGGTCTTTTACACAATAGACATGTTTTGATTCGATGCACAATTGAAGAGGATTATGTCTCTTTGATGTCTCGGCCAAACTTTTGGATTAAAGACCAATCGAAATCTTTCATGATGAGAACATTCAAATGGGACATGTGGTTTAATCCGGAAGAGGAGACAAGCCTTGCAGTTATTTGGATTTCATTCCCAAACTTGGCCCCTAATTTTTTTGTCGAATCGATTTTGCTATCCCTAGCATCTTCGGTGGGCAAACCTATCTCAATAGATGCGGCTACCAAGAACAAGACACGTCCTAGTTGTGCTAGGGTTAAAGTTGAAGCAGATTTGAGGAAGGAGCACCCAACAAGATACAATATTCAAATTGGAGAAGGGGAAGGAACTAAGACTCATTCCGGCAAGATTAGAAATGATTTCTTGCCCAAGTATTGTCCCAATTGTAAACTGCAAGGGTACGATTGTCATGGGTGTTGGAAATTACATCCGGAATTGATTCCGGAAAAGGATAGTCCCAATGGTGGAGATACGGCGGCGGCAGGAGCAGAAAACAAAGTTAAGGCCACAAACCCTACTCTTCCCTCTTCTACCCCTATCCCTCTCAATCCCCAAAGCTCAGCCAAAGTACACAACCCACCGGAAACCCAAGAATGGACCACTGTTACAACCAAGAAAAATAAAAAATCCATGCCCCAAATCCCAAAACCGCCAAATTTTTTGAGTGGAACCACTGTTCCGGCTACTGGAACAGTGACTCCAGTAGTTCCCCCTGTCGGAAACACTAATACGGCGCCGGAAATAGGACCCCTGTCAATGCCCCACCAAAACCCCAACCCGCCATTGCCGGAAACTACATTCATACCCCAAAACCCTAAAACCACCCATCTACCGAGAAACCCTAACCCGGAAAACATATTGTCAAACCCTAGCCCCGAAACTATCGCAACACCCTCCCGTACCGAAAACATCTCGGAAACACCGGAAAATCCCACCGGAAGCCATTCTGGCTTGCCGGGAGACCCACCGCCACCACCCCCTTCAAAAACCGCTACCCAAAACCCTAATCCACTACACAAAACCCTACCCGCATTCCTAACCCTACCCGGCCCAACACCCATTCAGCCGCAACAAACCCAAAACCCTAAACCACCCTCCGTAGTGGTTTCGGGTAATCCTAATTACCCACCCATTATGGAAACCCGACCCGTCCCACCACAAATCGAAAACCCGAGCCCTATAGCTCTCGGCCCAACAATCCAACCCATACCCCTTGTGGGCCCTCTACCCGAACCGAACCCAATTTTTGTCGCCCAAACAGCCCACCCAAACCACCCTAACCCGAGACCACAACATACCCGAACCGACACTATTCTCGGCCCAATAACCCTAAACCCGAGATCCAATCTTGGCCCACACCAAAGCCCAATTTCAAGCTTAAATCCCCAAGCATCTACCTACACTCCTATGTGTACCTTAAACTCCTTTGAAGGTTTGGTTAAGCTTAATCAAACTTGTGTTGAGTTGCCTACTTCAAGTAGTGAAAGGAGGAAGTGGGGTGATGAATGTTATGAGGAGGAAGCTGACTCAGATGAAGATGGGTATGCCCAAATAACAATGGACTTTAGAGAACCAAGATCTCCAGTCGGCTCAATTGACTCCGACACACCTGTAGTGCGACTTGATGCGAATATTTTGCACCCACGGGCATTAAGGATGTTAGGATTCACAACAAAGGAGGGGTTAGAATTTGAGGGCATGACAGAGGCTTTGAAAGCCATGTTCATGGAGCCGGCTGACTACGTCTTAGCACCATCGAGGCCCAGAACAGAGATGAAGCAACCGGAAAGAGCACAGGAGGGATATTCACAGGTATCTTCATCATCATCTTTTACTACTGGTGATATGGTGTCTATGCAGACTCCGACTGCTACACCACATAGACAGATAATACCGAGAGAAGCCAAAAAGGCAGTGGAGGTGTCGACTCCGACATATAATGCAGCCGGTAGGGCTCCCGAGACTATAAGAAGTAAGAGGGCAGAAAGAGCATTTCGCCGAAGGGCAATACTCCGATCTTCCAAAGAATGATACAGTTTTATACGTACTTAGAGGATGAGCAGGAAAAAATACACAATATTGAAGACTTCATAAGGCCAGAGGTAGTTTATAGCTTTGTCCTTTTGTTAGCTTTTCTTTATGTTAGTATCATCATTTGTAACATCATCATAGAGTACATTATAAACTCTATGATGATCATAGAATACTTGATCATTTCAAGTTCCTTTTTTCTACATTCAGGTTAGTTTTCTTTTAGGCCTTGTAGGATAGTCTAGTGGGGTAACAGGATGAGTCCCCCCTGCTTGTACTTCCCCGTTGGGGCTCCTTGTCTTTATTTTATTAGTAATAAAATTCCACAAGCCGCGAGGCTGTGGCTTCAAAAAAAAAAAAACCTAAACCCTAAACCCTAAACCCTAAACCCTGAACCCTGAACCCTGAACCCTGAACCCTAAACCCTAAACCCTAAACCCTACTTTTCACCGAAACACGGTCCGAAAAAATGCTCTCTAGGAGAGGCGATTTTCGGCGTCACTTTCCCAAAAGCCTTTTCGGCCTTCGATGGCCATTCCGGCCACTGGCCGGCCTCCTCCTGAGGTCGGCCATCACCCTCCCAACCCCGCGCACCCTCTAGACTACTCCACCCTCTTCAAATCATCCCCCACCATCCCGATATTGGAAAATCCCGAAACTGCCAAACATGGCGAAAACCCTAGCAATGGCGGCAGTTCTTCTCCCATGGCTCTCTCTATTCCAATCAAGCCTATTGTCTACCTACATGGTGAACCCACTGTTAGGTTTGAAAAGAAGGAAGTGGAGGTGATGATTCATCACCAAGACTTAACTCGGGCAATTGTTGGAAAATTTAGCCATGGATGGCCTGACATTGCTTTCTTACGGACTGCCATCCCTAAGCAATGTGGATTGAAGGCGGTGGTACGTATTGGTTTGCTTCGTGATAGGCATGTCTTGATTCGATGCACAATTGGTGAGGATTTTGATACTTTGATGTCAAGACAAACCTTTGAGATTAAGGAGAAGAATAAGCCCTATTTGATGAGAACCTTCAAATGGGATGTGTCTTTTAATCCGGCGGAGGAGAGTAGATTTGCATATGGGTGGATTTCATTCCCCGAATTACCTCCACATTACTATGGAGAATCCATTCTCTTCTCATTGGCGGCGGCAGTGGGTTCCCCAATTGCCATAGATGCGGCCACTTTGAATAAAACAAGGCCAAGTTGTGCTAGAGTCAAAGTGGAGTTTGATTTGCTCAAGACCCATCCCCAACATGTTGTAATTCAAGTGGGTGAAGGGGATGGAATCACATCTGAATTACAAAAAATTAGATATGATTTCAAGCCAAAATATTGTATCAATTGCAAGCTACAAGGGCACGATGTTGATGGATGTTGGAACCTAAAACCAGCATTGCGGCCGGAAAAAGCCAAGGACAGTGATGGCGGCAAGGTGGCGAAGGTAGTGGCGACGGCAGTGGCGGCAGACAAAGGTAAGGCTTCAAACCCTCTCCCTTCTTCGTCTAACACTAGCCAACAAGCACCTATCCTACCTACCAATTCCTTGATCCCTAACCTAACCAACAAATGGATTACAATCACCGGAAAAAACAAGAAAACAAGAATCAAAATCAAAAATCACCCACAAAACCCCTTTGGAGCAGTGTTTCGGCTGAGCAGTTGATTCCGAGGCCTAGGGCTATCGGAAACACCGGCCTGTGTCGGAAATTGAATCCCACCAAAAGTCGAATCCCCAAAATTCCCGGCGCCGGAAACCCTACGAGAATCGGTGGCGGCGCGGAACCCTACGGAACCTAAGCGGCGCGGAAACCTAATCAAACCCTACCACGACCTCCCTGCTCCGAAAACCACCACCCCGAAACCCTGCTACCCGTCCCCCTCGTTGGCCCTTGTTTGGCCCAAAACCACCCTCCAAACCCTAACCCTAATTCTGAAACCGCCACCCACAAAACCACTACCCTACCACCAGAAAACCACCCCTCCACCACTTCGCCGGGGACGGAAATAATCCCGGCAACTTCACCACCGCAAACTCACCACTCCGAAACCTCTCCCTGACCATTACCGCCACCAAACCCTAAACCGCTACCCAAAACCGCCCCCTCCTAAACCCTAATTACCCGCAACCCGACCCACCAAAAAGCCCCTACCCGACACCCTACTTGACCGGATCTCGACTCCCGTCCCAAAGACTCGACCCAGCACCCATACCCACCCCCATACCCGAACCCGAATCCTCAACGTCAGAAACACCCACCCCCCCAAACCCGAACCTAACCCCTACCCCGAGCCCCACCCCCTCGGCCCAACCCAACCCCCTCTCGGTCCAAGCTAAAAAAAATCTACCCGAAAATCAAAGTCCACATTCCATTTCAGATACGGGCTCAACATCACAGCCCAATCCAAAGCCAAATCTTAATCCCACAGCCACAGAATATAACCCAATCACAAAAAGCCAAACTACTCAAAATTGGCTCAAAAATGCATTCTCCTTTCCACCACAATCCTGCACCCTAAATGAAGCCACTTCCGACATTCCCTCTGTTAGTACTGTTGCTCCCTCTGACAGTGAGAGAAAGAAATGGTGTGAGACAGATGGAGAGGAGGCGGAGGTGGAGGAGGTTGGTTCTGGATTGTCCGACAGAGAACGATTAAGGCAAGTGTTTGACAGGAAAATGGAGAAACATGGACATTTTATGGGAATGGCATCTTTTGAGGAGGCATTTGCGGATAAGAAATCATACTATCCAGATCTAAGTGTAGAGGAGTATGTGGAGATGGGCGGAGACACGGATGATGAAGAAGAAATGGCTCTGTTCCTGGCAGAACCACCACATAATTTCCGTGACTATGATGCATATGGCTTATATGATGAGGCTACAGATGATGAACATATGGAGCTGGAAGGCAACATGGTTCCGGAGGCCGAGGAGGAGATTGATGAGGAAGCAGAACCGCTTGTTGTGGAAGAAGTCCCTGACCAGGTACACTTACTAGAGGGTCCTATCCAAGGAGGGCCAGGTAATGTAGATGAGATGGGAGGAAAGACGCTGGGGGAGCTCTATTCAGAAGCAGCGCGATAGGCCAAGCAGAGACAGGTAATGTCTGATCCCTTTGGTAATGTTGCTAGTACGTCTGAGTGGTCAGATGCGGAGGAGGACTCCTTGGTCCCCGAACGCATGCTGGTCATCCTGAATGGGAACCTATCGCCTCGAAATATGGAAAGTACAAAAAAGAAGCTCACAAGGAAGAACAGCTGGGATGGTAAGATGCCAACGGTGAGGAAAATGCCAATGAGAGAAGCCAAGAAGAAAGTTCAGTTTGATGAGGCCAAAATGAGGGACCCTTCCAAATATGTTGGGCCCCCTGAATCACTAATCAACGCCAAGAAGAAATGATTAAGTTTCATGAATACTTGGAGGACGAGAAAGAAGTGATGCCACATGTGGAGGATTTTATAAGTCCGGAGGTAGATGATCATCTTTTCGTGCTTATATTATTTTTTCACTATGTTAGCATTCTCATTTGAAACATCATTATAGAGTGCATTATAAACTCTATGATGATCATAGAATATTTAGTTTTGTCAAGTTCTTTCTTTCTTCATTCTTGCTAGCTTTTAGATACTAGGCCTCATAAGATAGTATAGTGGGGTAACAGGATTAGTCCCCCCTGCTTGTACTTCCCCTTTGGGGCCCCATGTCTTTCATTATCATTATTAATAAAATTCCACAAGCCGCGAGGCTGTGGCTTCAAAAAAAAAAACCCTAAACCCTAAACCCTAAACCCTAAACCCTAAACCTTAAACCCTAAACCCTAAACCCTAAACCCTAAACCCTGTTAGATTATAGTTTCTAGGCCTTATAGGAGTAATATAGTGGGGTAACAGGAAATCTCCCCCCTGCTTGTATTTCCCCTATGGGGCCCCTTGTCTTTTTTATTATTAATAAAATTCCGCTAGACCTACGAGTCTAACGGCTTCAAAAAAAAAAAACCCTAAACCCTAAACCCTAAACCCTAAACCCAGGAGTATGTGGAGATGGGCGGAGACACGGATGATGAAGAAGAAATGGCTCTGTTCCTGGCAGAACCACCACATAATTTCCGTGACTATGATGCATATGGCTTATATGATGAGGCTACAGATGATGAACATATGGAGCTGGAAGGCAACATGGTTCCGGAGGCCGATGAGGAGATTGATGAGGAAGCAGAACCGCTTGCTGTGGAAGAAGTCCCTGACCAGGTACACTTACTAGAGGGTCCTATCCAAGGAGGGCCAGGTAATGTAGATGAGATGGGAGGCAAGACGCTGGGGGAGCTCTATTCAGAAGCAGCGCGACAGGCCAAGCAGAGACAGGTAATGTCTGATCCCTTTGGTAATGTTGCTAGTACGTCTGAGTGGTCAGATGAGGAGGAGGACTCCTTGGTCCCCGAACGCATGCTGGTCATCCAGAATGGGAACCTATCGCCTCGAAATATGGAAAGTACAAAAAAGAAGCTCACAAGGAAGAACAGCTGGGATGGTAAGATGCCAACGGTGAGGAAAATGCCAATGAGAGAAGCCAAGAAGAAAGTCCAGTTTGATGCGGCCAAAATGAGGGACCCTTCCAAATATGTCGGGCCCCCTGAATCACTAATCAACGCCAAGAAGAAATGATTAAGTTTCATGAATACTTGGAGGACGAGAAAGAAGTGATGCCACAGATGGAGGATTTTATAAGTCCGGAGGTAGATGACCATATTTTCGTGCTTATATTATTTCTTCACTATGTTAGCATTCTCATTTGTAACATCATTATAGAGTGCATTATAAACTCTATGATGATCATAGAATATTTAGTTTTGTCAAGTTCTTTCTTTCTTCATTCTTGCTAGCTTTTAGATACTAGGCCTCATAAGATAGTATAGTGGAGTAACAGGATTAGTCCCCCCTGCTTGTACTTCCCCTTTGGGGCCCCTTGTCTTTCATTATCTTTATTAATAAAATTCCACAAGCCGCGAGGCTGTGGCTTCAAAAAAAAAAAAAACCCTAAACCCTAAACCCTAAACCCTAATCTCTAAACCCTGAACCCTGAACCCTGAACCCTGAACCCTGAATCCTGAACCCTAAACCTTAAACCCCACTTTTCACCGAAACACGATCCACGAAAACGCTCTCAACTTTCGGCGATTTTCGGCGACTTGCCCCAAAAAGCCTTTACGGCCAAAAATGGCCCTTCCGGCCACTGGCCGGCCTCCTCCTGAGGTCGGCCATCATACCCCCATCCCCGCGCACCCTCTCAACTACTCCAACCTCTTCAAATCAGGCCCCACCATCCCGCCTTTGCAGAATGCCGAAACTGCCAATGGCGGAAAACCTAGCACTTGCGGCGCACCATCTTCCATGTCGATTTCAATTCCCATCAAGCCTATTGTTTACCTACCTGGCGAGCCTACGATTAGGTTTGAGAAGAAGGAAGTGGAGGTTATGATTCATCATCAAGATTTAACACTTGCAGTTGTTGGAAAGTTTAGCCATGGATGGCCAGATATTGCTCACTTACGGACTGCTATACCCAAGCAATGTGGATTGAAGGCGGAGGTACGTATTGGTTTGCTTTGTGATAGACATGTCTTAATTCGGTGTACAATTGGCGAAGATTTTGATACTTTGATGTCAAGACAAACCTTTGAGATTAAAGAGAAGAATAAACCCTATTTGATGAGAACTTTCAAATGGGATGTTACATTCAACCCGTCGGAGGAAAGTCGATTTGCATATGGGTGGATTTCATTCCCGGAATTATCACCACATTACTATGGAGAATCCACTCTATTCTCAATGGCGGCGGCAGTGGGTACCCCCATCGCCATAGATGCTGCAACCTTGAACAAAACTAGGCCAAGTTGTGCTAAAGTTAAAGTGGAGTTTGATCTACTCAAGAGCCATCCCCAACATGTTGTAATTCAAGTTGGGGAGGGGGATGGAATCACGTCTGAGATACAAAAAATTAGATATGATTTCAAGCCAAAATATTGCATCAATTGCAAGCTACAAGGGCATGATGTCAATGGATGTTGGAACATCAAGCCAAAATTGAGGCCGGAAAATACTAGAGCAGCCGATGGTGGCAAGGAGGCGACGGCAGTGACAATAGGCAAAGGTAAGGTCTCACACCCTCCCCCCTCTTCGTCTAAACCTAGCCAACAACCCCCTATCTCAACAACCAATGCCTTGATCCCCAACCCAATCAACAAATGGATTACAGCCACTCGAAAAAACAAGAAAAACAAGAATCAAAATCCAAAACCACCCTCAAAATCCACTGGAACAGTAATTCCGGCGGCTGGAACAGTGATTACGGAGCCTAGGGCTACCGGAACCACTGTCCAAGAGTCGGAAACTGTTTCCCCATCAAAAAATGACCCCTCTAAAATTTCCGACGCCGAAAACCCTATCGGAATCCTTGGCGGCGCCGGAAACCCTACCGGAACCCTAGGCGGCGCCGGAACCCTACCGGAAACCCTACCGGCGACCCCCTCTGCTCCCGGAAACCACCCACCAGAAACCCTATTACCCGCCTCCCTCATTGGGCCTTGTTTGGCCCAAAACCACTCTCTAAACCCTAACCCTAATACCACTACTCCCGAAACCACTATCAACGCCCCCACTGCCACACCGCCAGAAAACCACCCTGCCACCACCCCTCGGTGTGGCGAATTATATTCCACCACCCCTCGTGTGACTAATTATATTCCACCACCTCTCAACCACTAACCACAACCCCCGAAACCACCACATGCCCGAAACCATCCCCTAAACCCTAATCCGCTACTGCCCGAAACCGCCCCATCCCTAAACCCTACACCACCCCAACCCGACCCACCAAAAACCCCCTACCCGAAACCCCCACTGACCTGGAAACCCTGCCCGACCCGCAACCCACATCCAGACCCGTACCCAACACTAACCCGGACCCCACCCCTATCCCGAGCCCACGTCCCAACCCCACACCCCCTTCGGCCCAACCCAATTTAAATTCGGCCCAATCGCAAAAAAACCAATCCGATATTCAAAGCCCACAATCAATTTCAGACACGGGTTCGACTTCAAACCCAAAGCCAAATCTTAATCCCACAGCCCAAGAATACAATCCAATAACAAAAAGCCCATCTACACAAAATTGGCTCAAAAATGCCTTATCCTTCCCTCCACAACCATGCACTCTAAATGAAGCCTCATCCGATATTCCCTCTGTTACTACTGCCACAGCTGCTCCTTCCGACAGTGAGAGAAAGAAATGGTGTGAGACAGATGGAGAGGAGGTTGAGGTGGAGGAGGTTGTCTCTGGGTTGTCCGACAGAGAACGACTCCGACAAGTGTTTGACAGGAAAATGACGAAGCATGGACATTTTATGGGAATGTCATCTTTCGAAGAGGCATTCGCGGATAAGCAATCATACTATCCAGATATAAGTATAGAGGAGTATGTGGAGTTGGGCGGAGACACGGATGATGAAGAAGAAATGGCTCTGTTCCTGGCAGAACCACCACATAATTTCCGTGACTATGATGCATATGGCTTATATGATGAGGCTACAGATGATGAACATATGGAGCTGGAAGGCAACAAGGTTCCGAAGGCCGAGGAGGAGATTGATGAGGAAGCAGAACCGCTTGCTGTGGAAGAAGTCCCTGACCAGGTACACTTACTAGAGGGTCCTATCCAAGGAGGGCCAGGTAATGTAGATGAGATGGGAGGCAAGACGCTGGGGGAGCTCTATTCAGAAGCAGCGCGACAGGCCAAGCGAGAGCGGGTAATGTCCGATCCCTTTGGTAATGTTGCTGAAATGCGTTTGAGTGGTCGATGCGGAGGAGGACTCCTTGGTCCCGACATCTTTGGTCATCCAGAATGGGAACCTATCGCCTCGAAATGTGCAAAGTACAAAAAAGAAGCTCACAAGGAAGAACAGCTGGGATGGTAAGATACCAACGGTGAGGAAAATGCCAATGAGAGAAGCCAAGAAGAAAGTCCAGTTTGATGCGGCCAAAATGAGGGACCCTTCCAAATATGTTGGGCCCCCTGAATCACTAATCAACGCCAAGAAGAAATGATTAAGTTTCATGAATACTTGGAGGACGAGAAAGAAGAGATGCCACAGGTGGAGGATTTTATAAGTCCGGAGGTAGATGATCATATTTTCGTGCTTATATTATTTCTTCACTATGTTAGCATTCTCATTTGTAACATCATTATAGAGTGCATTATAAACTCTATGATGATCATAGAATATTTAGTTTTGTCAAGTTCTTTCTTTCTTCATTCTTGCTAGCTTTTAGATACTAGGCCTCATAAAATAGTATAGTGGGGTAACAGGATGAGTCCCCCCTGCTTGTACTTCCCCTTTGGGACCCTTGTCTTTCTTTACTATTATTAATAAAATACCACAAGTCGCGAGGCTGTGGCTTCAAAAAAGAAACCTAAACCCTAAACCCTAAACCCTAAACCCTAAACCCTAAACTCTGAACCCTGAACCCTGAACCCTGAACCCTGAACCCTGAACCCTGAACCCTGAACCCTAAATCCCTAAACCCTAAACCCCCGAAGAAAAAAAAACACGCCTCGGGAAACGCTCCCAAGGAAGGGGGCGATTTCCGGCGATTTCCAAGAAAACCAACTCCCGAGCCTTCTCTTCACTTCCGATGGCCATGGTGGCCACTGGACGGCCTCCCCCCGAGGTCGTCCAGCCCCCGACGATAGACCATACCAATCCTATACCCCCTACTTTTGCATATCTGTTCAAAAAACCCATTTCTGCCATTGGCGAAATTTCTAGCCATGGCGGAAACCCTCCCCCCTTCGACCTTCCTAGGAAACCTATCCATTATCTTCACGGTGAACCCACCATTCGACTCAGTCATCAAGAGGTTGCGTTGACAATCGAGCAACAAGACCTCACCTTTGCCGTCATTGGAAAATTCAGCCATGGTATGCCAGACCTCAACTTCTTGAGGATGGCGATACCGAAACAATGTGAAATGAAGGCAGATGTTAAGGTTGGTCTCTTACACAATAGACATGTTTTGATTCGATGCACAATTGAAGAAGATTATGTGTCTTTGATGTCTCGGCCAAGCTTTTGGATTAAGGAACAATCGAAATCCTTTTTGATGAGAACTTTCAAATGGGATATGTGGTTTAATCCGGAAGAGGAGACAAGCCTAGCCGTAATTTGGATTTCGTTTCCAAATTTGGCCCCAAATTTCTTTGTAGAATCGATACTGCTTTCCTTGGCATCCTCGGTAGGCAAGCCCATAGCCATTGATGCCGCCACCAAGAATAAGACACACCCTAGTTGTGCTAGGGTTAAGGTTGAAGCAGATTTGAGGAAGGAGCACCCAACAAGATACAATATTCAAATTGGAGAAGGGGAAGGATCTAAGACTCATTCCGGCAAGATTAGATATGATTTCTTACCCAAGTATTGTCCCAATTGTAAACTGCAAGGACACGATACTCATGGGTGTTGGAATCTTCATCCAGAATTGAAGCCGGAAAAAGAAAACTCAAATGGGGGAGCTTCGACGGCGGCGGCAGCAACGGGTCAAGGTAAGGCCTCAAACCCTAACCCTTCATCTTCGAACCATAGTCCCCCTGGATCCCACATCCCTTCAAAATCGCAAAACCACCCACCACCCAATGAATGGACCACTGTTCTTGGCAAGAAAACCAAAAAATCCACTCTCCAAAATTCGAAATTTCCTCAAAAACCTAACAGAATTACTGTTCCGACGGAAAAAACAGTGATTCCGGCAATTTTCCATGCCGGAAACACTGTTTCGGCGCCGGAAACAGAATTCCGGCTTCAAACCCTACCGGAAACCACCACCAGCCCCCTAAACCCTAATACCACCACCCCGCCGCAAATCACTAACCACCCGGTAAACCCTAACCCCGAAACCACTCTACCAAGAAACCCTAACCCTAAAACCGCTACCCATCAAAACTCTACCTTCGGAAACCTCTCTGGACTGTCGGAAAACCCTACCAGAAACCACCCTAGTAGTCCGGTCCCCTCCCAGCAGCCGCCGCCACCCAGCCTACCCGAAACCACCACCCAAAACCCTAAACCACTACAAGAAACCCTACCCGAGAACCTAACCCTACCCGGCACAAATTCTCAAAACCCTAAACCACTCCCAACAGTGGTTTCGGGTCACCCAAACTATCCACCCATTTCTGAAACCCGACCCGGCCCACACCAGTCCAATCCTAATGTGGGCCCACTACCCGAACCCAACTCAACTTTTTTCGACCCCTACCAACCGATACCACCCCCAACCCGAGACTAAACCATACCCGAGACACCCCCCTCGACCCAATAACCCAAAACCCGAGACCTAATAATAGCCCAAACCAAAACCCAATTTCGTGTCTAAATCCCCAAGCACCTACATACACCCCTATTTGTACCTTAAACTCCTTTGAAGGATTGGTTAAGCTTAATCAATCTTGTGTTGAGCTACCTACTTCAAGTAGTGAAAGGAGGAAGTGGGGTGATGATTGTGTTGAGGAGGAAGCCGAATCAGATGAAGAAGGGTATGCCCAAATCACTATGGACTTTAGAGAGCCAAGGTCCCCGGTTGGCTCAATCGATTCCGACACGCCTATAGTGCGACTTGATGCGAATATTTTGCACCCAAGGGCACTAAGGATGCTAGGATTCACTACAAATGAGGGATTAGAATTGGAGGGCATGACAGAGGCGCTGACAACCATGTTCAAGGATCCAGCTGAGTATGCTTTAGAAGCACCAAGGGCCAGAACAGTTTTGAAGTTGCCGGAAAGACCACAGGAGGTACAGTCACAGGTATCTTCATCATCATCTTTTATTACTGGTGATACTGTGCAGACACAGCCAGCCCACGATATCTGAGACAGATAGAGAAGGTGTCAACCCCGACATATAATGCATTAGGTAGAGCCCCCGAGCCTATCAGAAGTGCGAGGGCACTAAGAGCATTTCGCCGAAAGGCACTACTCCGATCCGTCCAGCAATGATACAATTTCATACATATCTAGAGGATGAACAAAAAAAGGTACATCATATTGAAGACTTCATCAGGCCAGAGGTAGTACATAGCTTTGTCCTTTTGTTAGTTTTTCTTTATCTTAGTATCATCATATGTAACATCATCATAGAGTGCATTATAAACTCTGTGATGATCCTTAAATACTTGATCTTTTCAAGTTCCTTTTTTCTACATTCAGGTTAGTTTTCTTTTTTAGGCCTTATAGGATAGTCTAGTGGGGTAACAGGATGAGTCCCCCCTGCTTGTACTTCCCCTTTAGGGCCCCTTGTATTTCCTTATTTATTATTAATAAAATACCACAAGCCGCGAGGCTGTGGCTTCAAAAAAAAAACCCTAAACCCTAAACCCTAAACCCTAAACCCTAAACCCTGAACCCTGAATCCTGAACCCCACTTTTCACCGAAACACTGTCCGAAAAAACGCTCTCTAGGAGAGGCGATTTTCGGCGACCCAATTCCCAAAGCCTTCCCGGCCTTTGATGGCCATTCCGGCCACTGGCCGGCCTCCTCCTGAGGTCGGCCTTCACCCCACCATCCCCGCGCAACCCCTCAACTATTCTAATCTCTTCAAATCAGCCCCCAACGTCCCGTCGATTCAGTTTTCCGAAACTGCCAATGGCGGTAATCCGACGTCTTGCGGCACTTCCTCTCCCATGTCCCTTTCGATTCCAATCAAGCCTATTGTCTACCTACATGGTGAGCCTACTGTGAGGTTTGAAAAGAAGGAAGTGGAGGTGATGATTCATCACCAAGACTTAACTCGGGCAATTGTTGGAAAATTTAGCCATGGATGGCCTGACATTGCCTTCTTATGGACTGCCATCCCCAAGCAATGTGGATTGAAGGCGGAGACAAACCTTTGAGATTAAGGAGAAGAATAAGCCCTATTTGATGAGAACCTTCAAATGGGATGTGTCTTTTAATCCGGCGGAGAAGAGTAGATTTGCATATGGGTGGATTTCATTCCCTGGATTACCTCCACATTACTATAGAGAATCCACTCTCTTCTCATTGGCGGCGGCAGTGGGTTCCCCAATTGCCATAGATGCGGCCACTTTGAATAAAACAAGGCCAAGTTGTGCTAGAGTCAAAGTGGAGTTTGATTTGCTCAAGATCCATCCCCAACATGTTGTAATTCAAGTGGGTGAAGGGGATGGAATCACTTCTGAGCTACAAAAAATTAGATATGATTTCAAGCCAAAATATTGTATCAATTGCAAGCTACAAGGGCACGATGTTGATGGATGTTGGAACCTAAAACCAGCATTGCGGCCGGAAAAAGCCAAGGACAGTGATGGCGGCAAGGTGGCGAAGGTAGTGGCGACGGCAGTGGCGGCAGACAAAGGTAAGGCTTCAAACCCTCTCCCTTCTTCGTCTAACACTAGCCAACAAGCACATATCCTACCTACCAATGCCTTGATCCCTAACCCAATCAACAAATGGATTACAATTGCCGGAAAAAACAAGAAAAACAAGAGTCAAAATAAAAAACCACTCATAAAATTCACTGGAACAGTGTTTTCGGCGACTGGAACAGTGATTCCGAAGCCTAGGGCTATCTGAACACTTGTCAGTGTCAATTGAATCCCCACCAAAAATCGACCCCCCCAAAATTCTCGATGCCGGAAACCCTACCGAAATCAGTGGCGGCGGCGGAAACCCTACCGGAAACCCGATCGGAACCCTAGGCGACGCCAAAAACCTAGCTGAAACCCTACCGGCGACCTCCCGTGCTCCCGAAATCCACCCACCAGAAACCCTAATACCCGCCTCCCTCATTGGGCCTTGTTTGTCCCAAAACCACCCTCCAAACCCTAACCCTAATCCCGAAACCGCCACCCACAAATCCACTACCCTACCACCAAAAATCCACCCCTCCACTCATGGGGGACGGAAACTTTCTCGAACCAATCCACATAAATCCCCATCCCGAAACCACCCCCCGCCTTTACCGCCACCAAACCCTAAACCGCTACCCAAAACCGCCACACCTCTAAACCCTAATTACCCGCAACCCGACTCCACCAAAAAAACCCTACCCGACACCACCTTTGACCGGTTTCGACCCGGTTCAGGAACTGACCCAATACCCATACCCACAACCATACGGAACCCGAATCCTCAATCTCGAAACACCTACCCTCAAACCCGAACCTAAACCCTAACCCGAGCCCTACCCCCTCGGCCCAACCCACCCCCCTCTCGGCCCAATCCAAAAAAAACCAGTTCGAAAATCAAAGCCCACAATCCATTTCAGATACGGGCTCAACATCACAACCCACTGCAAAGCCAAATCTTAATCCCACAGCCACAGAATATAACCCAATCACAAAAAGCTAAACTACTCAAAATTGGCTCAAAAATGCATTCTCCTTTCCACCACAACCCTGCACCCTAAATGAAGCCACTTCCGACATTCCCTCTGTTAGTACTGCCACAATTGCTCCCTCTGACAGTGAGAGAAAGAAATGGTGTGAGACAGATGGAGAGGAGGCGGAGGTGGAGGAGGTTGGTTCTGGATTGTCCGACAGAGAACGATTAAGGTAAGTGTTTGACAGGAAAATGGAGAAACATGGACATTTTATGGGAATGTCATCTTTCGAGGAGGCATTTGCGGATAAGCAATCATACTATCCAGATCTAAGTGTAGAGGAGTATGTGGAGATGGGCGGAGACACGGATGATGAAGAAGAAATGGCTCTGTTCCTGGCAGAACCACCACATAACTTCCGTGACTATGATGCATATGGCTTATATGATGAGGATACAGATGATGAACATATGGAACTGGAAGGCAACATGGTTCCTGAGGCAGATGAGGAGATTGATGAGGAAGCAGAACCGCTTGCTGTGGAAGAAGTCCCTGACCAGGTACACTTACTAGAGGGTCCTATCCAAGGAGGTCCAGGTAATGTAGACGAGATGGGAGGCAAGACGCTGGGGGAGCTCTATACAGAAGCAGCGCGACAGGCCAAGCAGAGACAGGTAACGTCTGATCCATTTGGTAATGTTGCTTGCTAGTACGTCTGAGTGGTCAGATGCGGAGGAGGACTCCCTGGTCCCCGAACGCATGCTGGTCATCCAGAATGGGAACCTATCGCCTCGAAATGTGCAAAGTATAAAAAAGAAACTCACAAGGAAGAACAGCTGGGATGGTAAGATGCCAACGGTGAGGAAAATGCCAATGAGAGAAGCTAAGAAGAAAGTCCAGTTTGATGCGGCCAAAATGAGGGACCCTTCCAAATATGTTGGGCCCACAGAATCACTAATCAACGCCAAGAAGAAATGATTAAGTTTCCTGAATACTTGGAGGATGAGAAAGAAGTGATGCCACAGGTGGAGGATTTTATAAGTCCGGAGGTAGATGATCATATTTTCGTGCTTATATTATTTCTTCACTATGTTAGCATTCTCATTTGTAACATCATCATAGAGTGCATTATAAACTCTATGATGATCATAGAATATTTAGTTTTGTCAAGTTCTTTCTTTCTTCATTCTTGCTAGCTTTTAGATAGTAGGCCTCATAAGATAGTCTAGTGGGGTAACATGATGAGTCCCCCCTGCTTGTATTTCCCCTTTGGGGCCCCATGTCTTTCTTTATTATTATTAATAAAATTCCACAAGCCGCGAGGCTGTGGCTTCAAAAAAAACCATAAACCCTAAACCACAGACCACTGAACCACAACCTGAGCAGAACCCTGAACAGACCACTGAACAGAACCACTGAACCCTGAACCCTAAACCCTGAACCCTGAACCCTGAACCCTAAACCTTGAACCCTGAACACTGAACCCTCAATCTTGAACCCTGAACCTTGAACCCTGAACCCTGAATCCTGAATCCTGAACCCTGAACCCTAAATCCTAAACCCTAAACCCTGAACCCTAAACCCTAAACCCTAAACCCCGAATCCTGAACCCTGAACCCTGAACCCTAAACCCCCACTTTTCTTCGAAATACGCCTCGGAAAACGCTCTCAAGGAAAGGGGCGATTTCCGGCGATTTCCTAAAAAACCAACAACTGAAGCCTCCTCCATCCTCCGATGGCCATGGTGGCCACTGGACGGCCTCCTCCCGAGGTCGTCCAGCCCCCAACGACATCTCCTAGCAATCCCTTACCCATTACATTCGCTAATCTCTTCAAACCTACCATATCTGCCATTGGCGAAAATACTAGCAATGGCGGAAACCCCTCCTCCTTTGACTTTCCAAGGAAGCCCATCCATTATCTTCATGGCGAACCCACCATAAGGCTTAGTCTTCACGGGGTTGCTTTGACAATTGAGCAACAAGATCTACAATTCGCCGTCATTGGAAAATTCAGCCATGGTATGCCAGATCTCAACTTTTTGAGGACGGCAATACCAAAGCAGTGTGAACTCAAGGCAGAGGTAAAGATTGGTCTCTTACACAATAGACATGTCTTAATTCGATGCACAATTGAAGAGGATTATGTGTCATTGATGTCTCGGCCAAGTTTCTGGATTAAGGAACAAATGAAATCCTTCTTGATGAGGACCTTCAAATGGGATTTGTGGTTTAATCCGGAAGAGGAGACAAGCCTTGCCGTGATTTGGATTTCATTTCCAAGTTTGGCTCCAAATTTCTTTGTAGAATCAATACTGCTTTCATTGGCCTCCTCGGTGGGAAAGCCCATAGCCATAGATGCGGCTACAAAGAACAAGACTCGCCCTAGTTGTGCTAGGGTGAAGGTTGAAGCGGATTTAAAAAAGGAACATCCCACAAGATACAATATTCTCATAGGAGAAGGTGAGGGAACTAAGACTCTTTCAGCCAAGATTAGATATGATTTCTTGCCCAAATATTGTCCCTCGTGTAAGCTGCAAGGGCATGATACTCATGGGTGTTGGAAATTGCATCCGGAATTGATTCCGAAAAAGGAAAGTCCAAATGGTGGAGATACGGCGGCGGCAGGAGCAAAAAACAAAGGTAAGGCCATAAACCCTACTCTTTCCTCTTCTACCCCTATCCCTCTCAATCCTCAAAACTCAGCCAAAGTACACAACCCACCGGAAACCCCAGAATGGACAACTGTTACAACCAAGAAAAATAAAAAATTCTTGCCCCAAATACAAAAACCGCCATATTTTTCGAGTGGAACCACTGTTAGAATTCTTTGGAGCAGTGACTCAGCGATTCCTCTGCCGGAAACCCTAATACGGCGCCGGAAATGGAGCCCCAGTCAGTGCCCCACCAAACCCCCAACCCGCATTTACCGGAAACTACCCACATATCCCAAAACCCTAAAACCATCCATTTACCGAGAAACCCTAACCCGGAAACCATACTGTCAAACCCTAGCCCCGAAACCACTGTCGGGTCTAACCCTAATGTCGCACCACCCTCCCGTACCGAGAACATCTCGGAAGCACCGAAAAATCCCACCTGAAGTCATTCTGGCTTTCCGGGGGACCCGCCGCTACCACCCCATCCAAAAACCGCTACCCAAAACCCTACCCGAAATCCTAACCCTACCCGGCCCAACACCCATTCTGCCGCAACAACACCAAAACCCTAAACCACCTTCCGTAGTGGTTTCGGGTAACCCTAATTACCCACCCACTATGGAAACCCGACCCGACCCACCACAAATCGGAAATCCGAGCCCTATAACTCTCGGTCCAACGTCTCAAATCCAACCCATACCCCTGGTGGGCCCTCTTCCCGAACCGAGCCTATTTTTTATTGCCCCAACAGCCCACCCAAATCACCCTAACCCGAGACCACAACATACCCGAACTGACTCCCCCCTCGGCCCAATAACCCTAAACCCGAGACCCAATCTTGGCCCACACCAAAGCCCAATTTCGTGCTTAAATCCCCAAGCATCTACCTACACTCCTATTTGTACCTTAAACTCCTTTGAAGGTTTGGTTAAGTTTAATCAAACTTGTGTTGTGTTGCCTACTTCAAGTAGCGAAAGGAGAAAGTGGGGTGATGAATGTTATGAGGAGGAATCTGATTCAAATGAAGATGGGTTTGCCCAAATCACAATGGACTTTAGAGAACCTAGATCTCCGGTTGGCTCAATTGATTCCGACACACCTATAGTGCGACTTGATGCGAATATTTTGCACCCAAGGGCACTAAGGATGTTAGGATTCACAACAAAGGAGGGGTTAGAATTTGAGGGCATGACAGAGGCGTTGACAACCATGTTCATGGAGCCGGTTGATCACGCCTTAGCACCACCGAGGACCAGAACAGTGATGAAGCAACCGGAAAGAGCACAAGAGGCACATTCACAGGTATCTTCATCATCATTTAATACTGGAGATATGGTGTCTACACAGACTCCAACTGCTACGCCACACAGACAAATAATACCAAGAGAAGCCAAAAAGATAGTAGAGGTGTTGACCCCGACATATAATGCAGCCGGTAGGACCCCCGAGCCTATAAGAAGTAAGAGGGCGGAAAGAGTGTTTCGCCGAAAGGCAATACTCCGATCTTCCAAGGAATGATACAACTCCATACATACTTAGAGGATGAGCAAGAAAAGGTACACCATATTGAAGACTTCATAAGGCCAGAGGTAGTCTATAGCTTTGCCCTTTTGCTAGCTTTTCTTTATGTTAGTATCATCATTTGTAATACCATCATAGAGTGCATTATAAACTCTGTGATGATCATAGAATACTTGATCTTTTCAAGTTTCTTTTTTCTACATTCAGGTTAGTTTTCTTTTAGGCCTTATAGGATAGTCTAGTGGGGTAACAGGATGAGACCCCCTACTTGTACTTCCCCTTTAGGGCCCCTTGTATTTCTCTTATTATTATTAATAAAATTCCACTAGACCTACGAGTCTAGCGGCTTCAAAAAAAAAACCTAAACCCTAAACCCGAAACCATAAACCCTAAACCCTAAACCCTAAACCATAAACCCTAAACCCTAAACCCCACTTTTCACCGAAACACTGTCCGAAAAAACGCTCTCTAGGAGAGGCGATTTTCGGCGACCCAATTCCCAAAGCCTTCCCGGCCTTTGATGGCCATTCCGGCCACTGGCCGGCCTCCTCCTGAGGTCGGCCTTCACCCCACCATCCCCGCGCAACCCCTCAACTATTCTAATCTCTTCAAATCAGCCCCCAACGTCCCGTCGATTCAGTTTTCCGAAACTGCCAATGGCGGTAATCCGACGTCTTGCGGCACTTCCTCTCTCATGTCCCTTTCGATTCCAATCAAGCCTATTGTCTACCTACATGGTGAGCCTACTGTGAGGTTTGAAAAGAAGAAAGTGGAGGTGATGATTCATCACCAAGACTTAACTCGGGCAATTGTTGGAAAATTTAGCCATGGATGGCCTGACATTGCCTTCTTACGGACTGCCATCCCCAAGCAATGTGGATTGAAGGCGGAGACAAACCTTTGAGATTAAGGAGAAGAATAAGCCCTATTTGATGAGAACCTTCAAATGGGATGTGTCTTTTAATCCGGCGGAGGAGAGTAGATTTGCATATGGGTGGATTTCATTCCCTGGATTACCTCCACATTACTATAGAGAATCCACTCTCTTCTCATTGGCGGCGGCAGTGGGTTCCCCAATTGCCATAGATGCGGCCACTTTGAATAAAACAAGGCCAAGTTGTGCTAGAGTCAAACTGGAGTTTGATTTGCTCAAGACCCATCCCCAACATGTTGTAATTCAAGTGGGTGAAGGGGATGGAATCACTTCTGAGCTACAAAAAATTAGATATGATTTCAAGCCAAAATATTGTATCAATTGCAAGCTACAAGGGCACGATGTTGATGGATGTTGGAACCTAAAACCAGCATTGCGGCCGGAAAAAGCCAAGGACAGTGATGGCGGCAAGGTGGCGAAGGTAGTGGCGACGGCAGTGGCGGCAGACAAAGGTAAGGCTTCAAACCCTCTCCCTTCTTCGTCTAACACTAGCCAACAAGCACCTATCCTACCTACCAATGCCTTGATCCCTAACCCAACCAACAAATGGATTACAATTACCGGAAAAAACAAGAAAAACAAGAATCAAAATCAAAAACCACCCACAAAACCCACTGGAACAGTGTTTCTGGCGATGGAACAGTGATTCCGAGGCCTAGGGCTATCGGAAACACTGTCCAGGTGTCGGAAATTGAATCCCCACCAAAAATCGACCCCTCCAAAATTCCCGACTCCGGAAACCCTCCCGGAATCAGTGGCCAGCGCCGGAAACCCGATCGGAACCCTAGGCGGCGCCGAAAACCTAGCTGAAACCCTACCGGCGACCTCCCCTATTCTCGGAATCCACCCACCAGAAACCCTAATACCCGCCTCCCTCATTGGGCCTTGTTTGTCCCAAAACCACCCTCCAAACCCTAACCCTAACCCCGAAACCGCCACCCACAAATCCACTAACCTACCACCAGAAAACCACCCCTCCACCAGCTCGCCGGGGACGGAAACTTTCTCGGCAACCAATCCACCGCACACCCCCCATCCCGAAACTACCCCCTGCCCTTTACCGCCACCAAACCCTAAACCGCTACCCAAAACCGCCACACCTCTAAACCCTAATTACCCGCAACCCGACCCACCAAAAAAACCCTACCCGACACCACCCTTGACCCGGTTTTCGACCCAGTTCAGGCACCCAATACCCATACCCACAACCATACCCGAACCCGAATCCTCAATCTAAGAAACACCTACCCCCCCCAAACCCGAACCTAAACCCTAACCCGAGCCCCACTCCTTCGGCCCAACCCATCCCCCTCTCGGCCCAATCCAAAAAAAACCAGTTGGAAAATCAAAGCCCACAATCCATTTAGGATACGGGCTCAACATCACAGCCCACTGCAAAGCCAAATCCTAATCCCACAGCCACAGAATATAACCCAATCACAAAAAGCCAAACTACTCAAAATTGGCTCAAAAATGCATTCTCCTTTCCACTACAATCCTGCACTCTAAATGAAGCCACTTCCGATATTCCCTCTGTTAGTACTGCCACAATTGCTCCCTCTGACAGTAAGAGAAAGAAATGGTGTGAAACAGATGGAGAGGAGGCGGAGGTGAAGGAGGTTAGTTCTGGATTGTCCGACAGAGAACGATTAAGGCAAGTGTTTGACAGGAAAATGGAGAAACATGGACATTTTATGGGAATGTCATCTTTCGAAGAGGCATTTGCGGATAAGCAATCATACTATCCAGATCTAAGTGTAGAGGAGTATGTGGAGATGGGCGGAGACACGGATGATGAAGAAGAAATGGCTCTGTTCCTGGCAGAACCACCACATAACTTCCGTGACTATGATGCATATGGCTTATATGATGAGGCTACAGATGATGAACATATGGAACTGGAAGGCAACAGGGTTTCTGAGGCTGATGAGGAGATAGATGAGGAAGCAGAACTGCTTGCTGTGGAAGAAGTCCCTGACCAGGTACATTTACTAGAGGGTCCTATCCAAGGAGGACCAGGTAATGTAGACGAGATGGGAGGCAAGACGCTGGGGGAGCTCTATTCAGAAGCAGCGCGACAGGACAAGCAGAGACAGGTAATGTCTGATCCCTTTGGTAATGTTGCTAGTACATCTGAGTGGTCAGATGCGGAGGAGGACTCCCTGGTCCCCGAACGCATGCTGGTCATCCAGAATGGGAACCTATCACCTCGAAATATGCAAAGTGCAAAAAAGAAGCTCACAAGGAAGAACAGTTGGGATGGTAAGATGCCAACGGTGAGGAAAATGCCAATG
Source organism: Anisodus acutangulus (assembly GCA_029783415.1). Lineage (NCBI taxonomy): Eukaryota > Viridiplantae > Streptophyta > Magnoliopsida > Solanales > Solanaceae > Anisodus > Anisodus acutangulus. The sequence continues at coordinate 52,946,608 of CM056499.1, read as the reverse complement.
AGAGAAGCGAAGAAGAAAGTCCAGTTTGATGCAGCCAAAATGAGGGATCCTTCCAAATATGTTGGGCCCCCTGAATCACTAATCAACGCCAAGAAGAAATGATTAAGTTTCATGACTACTTGGAGGACGAGAAAGAAGTGATGCCACAGGTGGAGGATTTTATAAGTCCGGAGGTAGATGATCATATTTTCGTGCTTATATTATTTCTTCACTATGTTAGCATTCTCATTTGTAACATCATCATAGAGTGCATTATAAACTCTATGATGATCATAGAATATTTAGTTTTGTCAAGTTCTTTCTTTCTTCATTCTTGCTAGCTTTTAGATAGTAGGCCTCATAAGATAGTCTAGTGGGGTAACAGGATGAGTCCCCCCTGCTTGTATTTCCCCTTTGGGGCCCCATGTCTTTCTTTATTATTATTAATAAAATTCCACAAGCCGCGAGGCTGTGGCTTCAAAAAAAAACCCTGAACCCTGAACCCTGAACCCTGAACTCTAATTTCCGGCTGTTCTCTACGAAACCAACTGCCAGCCCATTTTCGGCCTACCATGGCCACGTCGGCCACTGGGCGGCCTCCTCCCGAGGTCGTCCAGCCTGTCGCGCCTCATTTTTTCGACCCACTCGCAGGTCAGAGCGGAGCGCGGACGTGTCCGGTGATTCCTGGGTAAAAGGGTTGAGGAGTCGCCACCTAATTATTTTTACGGTGAATTAGGACACCTAAATATTTAAACTAAATGCTGCAATGTAACTCCAATTTTAAGGTCTGCGGAACTAGTGAGATTCTAGGTAAGGGTTCTTTATTATCCTAAAGGGAAGGGGTTAGGCATCCTTTAAGATCCGCTAACTTGCGGTTATCCGGTCAAACTCAGGTTAATTATTACTAGAAAAAATGCATGTTTGAAACATGAAGTTAAAAGATGTTTGCAAATAATTAATGAAAAAAGTTGCATTTTAAAAGATGGATAAATGTAGAGATTTTTTCAAAATATGCATTTGTATGATATTTAAAGAGAAAGACATATAGAATTAGAAAAATATGTATTTGACAATTGACAGTAAAACAATTTATTTATAATGCCAAAGAAGTAAAATTTTGGGAATCAATGAATTGTAAATTGACAAAAGATAAACTTATTCGATATGATTAATAAAGCAAATAAAAGATGACAAAAGTCATTTTGAAAATCTTGAATACGCGTGACGAGCCTAAAATAAATAAACTAGCGAAGGATTTCTAAGTTTGAATTCAACCGAACCTACAAATAAATAAGCTAGCGACGGGTTTCAAATCTTAAACTACCCTATGAATTAATCCTAAGTTTGCCTATTCTAAGCATTTCAATAGTTACATAAGTGCGATAAATAATATTACAATACAAAGCGGAATAAAAGCTGAATTAAAGAAAGAAATGAAATAAATAAACTCCGAGGAATAATTCGCCGTTATTTACTTTAATCCCTGCAAGTCATCAAGAACAAGCGGTTAGAACCAGTTAAATACAAATCACTTCATATCCGTATTCAAAACAGTGAATGTTTCGATCACGGAGGGCTCAGACTTAAATTTTGAAAAGAACATTCCAATCACGTCGTGGCTGCAAACATATGACTAATGTGGTTTATTTTGATTGCCTCGCCTACTAAACGTGTTGGTCTCTCGGGTGAAATAGAAAAGATCACTATAATCACGTCGTGGCTGCGAATATATAACTTGTTGGTTATTTTAGTCACCTCGCCTACTAAACATGTTGATCTCGGATGAAATAAAAGGTTTAAGTCTTCATCATTGCCCAGAAGTTATATTTCCGTCTTTTGCAACTGTGGAGGCCTCAAAATCGACGGATATTTTCATCGGCGGTGTAGTATCGTGTTCAAATCAGCAAAATTAAATCGGAACAGCAGCGGCAGAGTAGTAGCGATGCGATGGCGATAGCGGTAGCGATAGCGATGGCGGTAGCGATGGCGATAGCGGTAGCGATGGCGGTAGCGATAGCGATAGCGATGGCGATGCGCATGGCGATGGCGATGGCGATGGCGGTAGCGATGGCGATGGCGATGGCGGTAGCGGTAGCGGTAGCGATAGCGATGTGATGGCGATGGCGATGGCGATGGCGATGGCGATGGCGATGGCGGTAAGCAATAAGAGAGGCAATTTCGAAAAGACACGATGCTTAGTTTTAAAATAGTAAAAGCGATAAAGCGAATATTTGAATCTTTGAAGCGATGGATCAAACAGAAAGCAATGTCTGAAAGGTGCGGTGTTTAGTTTAAAAGCGATAAAAATGGTAAAAGCGATAAAGCGATGTCAAACCGGGCGACAAGCGAAGCGAGAAAAATAGTGTCCGAACAGACACGATTTTTGTTCAAAACAGTAAAAACAGTAAGATATCCGTTGCACGGATGTTTAAAACAAGATGGCGAAAGCGAGAAACGAAAATAAAGTGCGGCCTTGAATTCAATTTCATCGGCCAGTGTGGTATTTGGTTTAAAACAGTAAAATAATAAAACAGAGAAACTACCAAAAAAAAAGCGTGCGGCCTCGAATTCAATTTCATCGGCCTAATTATTCTAAATATCCTAACAATCACACAAGCATTAGATAATTATTACAGACCCAAATAAAAATAACGAAAATAATGAATAACAAATGAAAGGGAACTAAAGCGGATGACAATGTCATCTCGCCCTATTTGTTTGGAAATCCCGAGGCCGAAGAATGGAAGGAATGTGGATGCGGGTCTTCATTTGACGATGATCACAATGATGAGTCTCATAACGAGACTCTTCGTTGCTCCCAATGTATTTCATATATATAAAAAATGGATTAGTAGACTTTACATGAGAATATATATATATAAGAAGAATATAAATAAATGATTCATGAAAAGTGATATGTCGTTACGAAGGCATTGTACACTTAGGCAAGTAAAGACAAATATATAGTCAATTCAAGAAGAGTATGGAAGCCTAGAAATGCACATATGATCATTTTTTATACAATTCCTTAAATGTGGAGTCAATCAAGTCAAAAATATGCAACAACATTCATTCTACACAACCAGGTATAATGACACTTTAAATTAGGCATGGCATGATTAACATGATTTAGGCAATCAAATCTAATATTTTGCCTACAGCTAATCAAAACAAAAGAATAGTCTAGAATGGTTTTACATCACACTTGCACAAAGGCATCATGCCCAGAATTAAAGCTATCCCTAACACATACTCATTCAATATGTTTACAAGTAGACATGATTCGCGTAGGCCAATTTACGAACCAAAGAAAACTACATATACTTTTAATAGGCAGCTTAGACATGTCTAGGTGCATCTTATTCAAGAACATGGGCATTTTTTATCTATATCAAGAACCTAGTCGGAAATATTTCTATTTTTTTTTTGTCCCTAGGCGGTTTCTATACCTAATCTCATCTTATACATGCTCACATGAAACAGGATTGTAAACTAAAGTAGTAAATACAAATATAGCTTCAAAGACATGTGTTTGATCAGATTTTGGCACATTAAAGTAGCCGAAGAAAGAATATATGCTAACACAACCGGTTCTAAATTTAAACAAGAATAAAAGAGGCAAGGAAGACTAATGTATAAATTATGTATACATACATAATAAATTACGTTGGACTAATCTTAATCTTAAAGGAACATGACATTCATAAACTTAAACCAAACGCACATACCATTATATTAGACATGGATAATATACTCCTTTTAAAATTGCACATATTAATCTAGAATATAGCATGTAAATATCATCATTTAAATCAATTAAAGTATGCTCATTGTTTGATTTAATAGGCAGCGACCAAACTACCACATACAATAATTTTGAATATCAACAAATCGCTAAGTGTCCCAAGAATATTTAATCAAGTCATTAATCTTACATTATCCATATTGCACTTAATAATGGACCCAAGATGCCTTACTAAGGCTAATGACAATAACTAGTTAACCAACACATCGAGGTAATATCATCTATCACATATCATCTCCAAAATCAGAAATATCCCAACGACATATATACAATTATGTAAGTAAAACGTCTCATTATCATATTAATTAATCAAGACTACATTACTTAGCAAAATATCATACTAAGTCAAGCATAAACACACAATCAAATAAGCTTAAATAAATATAGAAGAATTGGAACGAGTCTAACCTTTTCCGGGTAGCGAACCGAGGCGTATTTTGAATCGTCGAATCCGCTCGGAAATGTTAGAATTCTGATTTGTTGTAGATTTTTTTTGAATTCTGATTTTTCTGGAAATAGGACTCTGTTTTTCTAATTTTCGGATGTTTGACCCGACCCGACCCGGAATGTGACCCGACCCGGACCAAAAACAGTGAAAAATAGCTAAAAATCCGGAATCTTTAAGTTGAAGAACACATGCAAGAACAAACAAAGATTTCGGATTGCCTCCTTTTTTTTAGTGAAGAACAACACCAACAAAATATAATGCCAAACCTTTAAAGGAGATTTCAGATTTCTTAAATTTCGGACCTAAAATGACCTGAAATTTCTCAGAATCCACCCCCCCAAATTAGTGAGCAAGGGGGGGTTTTTATAGATACTCTCCCCAACGTTCACCCCCATACCCCTTACAAAACGAATTTCGAATTTCAAAATAAAGGGGAAGTCAAAAAATCTGATTTTTGGGGCGTGTTCTTGGGGCATGTGTTGCAGAAAGGTGATGGGGTAGATTGGTGGTGTCAGGCGGCGGTGTGGCGATTGGTGGTGTCAGGTGTAGGGGCGGCGACGTGGGGGTAGGGTGGCGGCTGGTTGGGAGAATTAGGGTGTAGGTTTTTTTTTATTTTTTTGTTTTGGGTTTAAGGTTTTGGGGGAAATAAAAGGGGAAAGGTTTGTGGGTCGGGTCGGCCGGTTCGGGTTGGGCGAATTGGGCCGACGGGTGTGGGGGTTTTTTAGGGGAATTTGGGCTCGGGTTGGTTTGGCTTTGGTTTAAGGGTGTTGGGTTTTTTTGTTTTGTTTTGTGGGTTTTGGTTTAAATGGGATAAAAGGTTGTGGAGGGTTGGGCTTGGAAGATTTGGGTAGGAATTGTTTTGTGGGTTTGGTGAATTTTGTTTGGGTAGAATTTGTATTGGGTTGGAAAAAATGAAAATGGGTTAGAAATTGTTTTGGGTTTGGAAAATAAAAAATGGGTTATGGATTAAAAATATAAAAGAGACTTAATATTAAAACATATTTATATATATTTTTTTGTAAAAGATGTGAATTATTTAAAATAGCATGCGATGTGATAATAATAAAAATATAATATTTGCGAAATGTTTAATGCTTAAATAAAAAAAATGGGAACGCGATGCAATTTTGCGAAAAATAAAATAACATAGAATTTTCGGATAAAACTTATGATTATGATAAAAAATGCAAATGATATAAAAAAAATGCGAATAATAATAATAATAAGAGGATATACACATATATGCCTATATTTTAAAATTATTTTAAAAGTGTCGAAATATTAAAAATTACGAATAAAATCATAAAAGATGGGACAAAATTGGGTGTCAACAGATGCCCCTCTTTGGCCGGAGACGATGAAAGAGTTTTCGGACAAAGAAGTTGACCCAGTAGCCAATTTTGTCCTGACCCTCGGGCTTTGAACGAGGAGTAGGGGTGCACTGGTAGAAATCGAATCCCGAGGGGGAGAGAAGTTGTAAAAGATGGTGCAGATTCGAAATATGCCCGGTGTCGAGTTATGATGACACTGGTTGCAGATGTGAAAACTTAATGGGGAAGAGCGAAACGATATTCGAAGTAGGTCGTCGACCAATTTGCCTCGGTTCGCCGCAAGAGATAGTTCCACATTGTGATGAAGTTCCTGCCAATTAAAAACTCCTGCAAACCGCATTAGGAGGTGGGCGCCTGACTGAAATTAAAATACCCGCATTAGGAGGTGGGCGCCTGACTGTAATTAAAATACCCGCATTATGAGGCGGAGTGCTTGGAATGACGCCGTTGGATTGGCGTGTTGTGTTGAAGACATCGTTGTAATGTTGTTGACGTCGCTGCAATGATGTAAAAGATAGTTGTTGTGCTGCCGTAACGTCGAGGACGTTGTTGTAATGTCGTTTTGCTGTAAAAGATAATTGTTGTGCTGAAAACGTCGTTGTAATCTTTGTTGGCGTCGTTGTAATCTTTGTAAAGATAATTGTTGTGCTGAAGACGCCGTTGCGTAGGCGTGTTGTTGATGACGCCGTTGTATGGGCGTGTTGCTGATGACATCATTGTAATGTTGTTGATGTCGTTGTAATGTTGTAAAAGATAATTGTTCTGCTGAAGACGCCGTTGTATTGCTGTTGACGTCGTTGTAATCATGTTCATGACGTCGTTGTATGGACGTGTTGTATTGAAGACATCATTGTGATGTCGTTGTTGTAAGAATGTAATGGTGTTGATGACGTCGTTGTATGGACGTGTTGTGTTGAAGACGTCGTCATATAGTCGTGTTGTGTAGACATAATGCTGATGACGTTATTGTAATGCGATCTGATGTAAGATGTAGCTGTTGTGCTGTCATAATGTTGATGACGTTGGTGTAATCTTTGTTTCTTCTTGACATCGTTGTAATCTTTGTTGATGTCATTGTAATCTTTGTAAAGATAATTGTTGCGATGCCGTGAACGTCGATGACGTTGTTGTAATCTTTGCTTGTTGTAAGAGATAGTCATTCTTATTTGAAGACGACGTTGTAATGATGTTAACGTCGTTGTAATGATAATGCTGATGACATCGTTGTAATGTTGTTGATATCATTGTAATCTTTGTAAAAATAGTTGTTGTCTTTGCAAAGAACGTCAATGACGTTGTTGTAATGATGTTTCTTTGTAGAAGATAATTGTCGTCTTTGCCATAACGTCGATGATGTTCTTTGTAATGTTGTTTCTTTGTAGAAGATAATTGTCTTGTCGCCATAACGTCGAGGGCGTTATTGTAATGTTGTCTTCTTTGTAGAAGATAATTGTCGTCTTTGCCATAACGTCGATGACGTTATTGTAATGTTGTTTTGCTGTAGAAGATAATTGTCGTGCTGCCATAACGTCGATGACGTTATTGTAATGTTGTTTTGCTGTAGAAGATAATTGTCGTGCTGCCATAACGTCGATGACGTTATTGTAATATTGTTTTGCTGTAGAAGATAATTGTCGTGCTGCCATAACGTCGAGGACGTTATTGTAATGTTGTCTTGCTGTAGAAGATAATTGTGTTGAATACGTCGTTGTTGTTGACGTCGTTGAGATGCGGTAAAAGATAGTCAAATTGCTGAAGACGTCGTTGTCATTGACGTCGTTGAGATGCGGTAAAAGATAGTTGCTGCGTTGCCGTAAAAGATAGTTGTTGCACTGAAGACGTCACTGTAATGTTGTTGACGTCGTTGAGATGCGACAAAAGATAGTTGTTGCATTGCCGTAAAAGATAGTTGCTGCGCTGAAGACGTCATTGTAATGTTGTAGACGTCGTTAAGATGCGATAAAAGATAGTTCTTTGCGTTGTCTTTGAATCTTCTGCCGATTCAAACTCCTGTGGCCTGTGAATTGAAATGTCGCCTAGACGAAAATATGATGTGACGTCCTTGTCGTCGTTTGATGTAAGTGACGTTCTTGCCATCAGTTTGCTGTAATAGATGGTTCCACTTCAGTTTGCTGTGTTTAGGCTCCCTGTGATTTGAAATAACATCATTGTGCAGACACAATGGTTGGGCCCTTGTAGGTCAAGACGATGTCTTTGTATGGATGCAAAACAGGAGCGTGATCCTGGCGGTGAGTTGTAATGCCGAAATTCCTTGGGGAATTGATCATAAGTGATGTGGCTTCCCTGCTTTTTCAACCTGAAGAACCTGTACTCAAAGAAAACTTGTGAGTTTGGGGAGGGGCGGTTGATTCGCGTTGACTTTGTAGCTTTGGCTCTTGATAGCTGCATGTCCTGCTGATTCGGACCTGTAGCCCCTGTCTGGTTCCCAGTCTTGGCCAACCATTAATGAAAACATTTGTTGAAAATAATTTATTTATAAGAAAGTATGCTTATATTTGTTGAAAATGATTTGCTTATAAGAAAGTATGCATATTAGTAAAAAAATCTTGTCAAACTCTAATGAAAGTATTTGTTGAAAATAAATTGCTTATAAGAAAGTATGCATATTAGTAATAAAAATCTTGTCAAACTCTAATGAAAGTATTTGTTGAAAATAAATTGTTTATAAGAAAGTATGCATATATGTAAATATCTGTCGAGCAGCGACATGCGGTGAAACAAAGCAAACGACTTATCCAAAATCCTCTTAGGCTGAAAACTTAGTTTGCCAATGCCTTTCCATGTTTATCGGCGTCCTCTGGCAGTGATCCCTTAAAAATGCCCCAGTTTCCGATATGTGAGAATGACGATCTTTTGAACGGACAACCGAGTCTTGTGTAGATTGCTTGCCAGTCCTATCAGGGTGATCAGATGGGTGCATTTTGTCCTATGTGAGATAAAGGAGAAAATATTTCCTAATGGTGGGACCGAAGCCGATTTAGGCCGCCTACGTATCCCCATGAGGGAATCAGGTCATGACGTAGTTCATTACAAGCAAAGGAGATTGTAAGGGTTTTTCTAAAGATGGGACCGAAGCCGATGTGGCCGCCTACGTATCCCGCCGAGGGAATCAGGTCATAACGTAGTTCATGTTTACAAGTAAAAAGGAACTTGGGGAAATTTGTGATCTAAGAAACGGAACCCTACGTGGGTTCTATGCGTATCCCGACGAGGGAGCGCAACTTTTACAACATAGAAAAAGTATTACATAGAGAATAACTAATCTTAGATATGGTATCTCTTCACTGCATCTGCATTGATGGTTTTTGGCCATTCTATTCTGATAAGGTTGCCCCGGACAACTGTGTCCATCTGCTTTTCATCAATCAGTCTCTTAGTAAATGATTCTGTATCCACTTGGCTGCGAAAGAAATAACATTGCCCAGTAGAAGTCCTGATCGTAGTGTGGTAGCCCAAGAGTACAAATGGCAAACGTCCGTGCCAATGCTTGTAACTATCAACCATCTTGATGTTTCATCCAAATCTGGCTTTGACTTATTCCAAAAATGCCTCAATTCTTCCGCTTGTGAGTCTTCCTTATATTCTTCGAAGCCTTGCTTGTTTGGGATCTTGTTTGCTTGTTTCATTATATGTCACATACTGCCGACAAATTAGTTTGCATGATGAAAAAAGAAAAGAGAATTATTGAACAAAACATATTTTATAATAGCAAAAGCAATGCAGATTTGTCATTTTAAGCTTTCAAAAGGTAGAGGCAAAACACATTAAATGCATATATGTGATTCAGGCCTCAATCTGAATCGCATTGTTTCATTAAATATTAATGCAGTTAACTAGTTTCTGGGAGAAACAAGGCCAGGGCACATGTCCAATTTTCCCAAAACATCTCCTTGCTCTGCATCCCAAATGGTTGAGCTTCTAGCGTAATCACCGAGAATCATATTGCATTTTGCTTCTTCTTCATCAATGAAAAATCCTTTGAATCCCTTCACGAGGTCGGCTGCATTGTCCTCTTTTGATTCCTGAGTGGCGCATGCTTTGACGAATGACTGACTCAGAGGCGGAACAAGTTTTGGTAAAGAAGTATCTCCCTTCCTTCGAAGATTGGTTGATAAGACTTTTCCAAGAAAAGATGATGCCATGATCCGCGGCTTTGGAGGAAATACTTCTACTCCGAACGGTGCCCTCAATTGGACTGTAATCATAGGGGTGACAAAGGCTGATGATTTAACCTTTTCCTTTCTCTGGACTGGCACAATAGTCCCTTCCAAGTTGTGTTCTTTATCAACAGTAATCATATTCACATTTGCATCGTCATGATCTGGCAAAGAGTTATTGTTTTCATTAGAGGCATGTCCTTTCAGTCGGATAACTCCTTCTTTGATTAATGCCTCGATTCTGTCTCTGAGGGCATAGCAATTTTCAGTGTCGTGTCCAGGGATTCCCGAGTGGTATGCACAACGCTTAGTCTCATCATGCCATTTAGGAAAAGGAGTGGGGACATTTCCTGGGATAGGCTGGAGTATTCCTGCGGTTCTCAGTCGTTCATACAACTGGGCTCGAGGTTCGGCTAAAGGTGTATAGGTTTTAGCTGGCTTTCTTTCGTGTTTTGCGCGGGGTCTGGGTGCGTTTGGTAGATGGACTCGTGGCTGATATAAGTATGCGGGCGAATATTGTGGGGGATTCGGATAGACAGGCGCTCGAGGCAGGCTATATATTGGATGGGTATGGTAGACAGGGTAGGGACCAAGTGGGTATTGATAATAAGGTTGAGGACTTTGGGCGTATGGGCAATAATAGGAAGGCTGAGGACTTTGATTGTTTTGATTGTAGTAGGGAGGCTGGGGTGATGGCATTTGGTAGGTTGACATTTGATTTGGCCTATGTTTCTGAACTGTCACCACAAAGGACACTCCGTCTCTCTTCCTCTTTACTGCTCCCTCAAATGAGTCCGACTGGATTGTCTCACTCGTTGCTTGCAATGCTATAAAGTTTGTAATTCTTCCTGTTCTGATTCCCTCTTCTATGAAATCTCCCATTCTTATAACTTCAGAGAAACTTCGTCCTATGACGCTTATCATTCTCTCATAGTATGTTGCATCTTTCAAAGATTGTACAAAAAGAGTGGTCATCTCACTTTCTTCTATCGGGGGTTGAACTTTCGCTGCTTCTGTCCTCCACTTCATGGCATATTCTCTGAAGGTCTCTGTGGACTTCTTTTCCAACTTCATCAGATAAAATCGGTCCAAGGCGTGTCGATGTTGAATTTAAATCTGTCCACGAAATCTTGTGCCATCGTTCCCCAATTACGCCATTTTCGCGGGTTTTGGCTCGTGTACCAGTCGAGTGCTTCTCCTGTTAAACTCCTTACGAACAACTTCATTATGATTGCCTGGTCTTTTACCTACCCCAATCAGTTTGTCACAGTATGATCTTAAATGAGCGTGAGGATTTCCTTTCCCATCAAACAAGCCAAATTTTGGCACCTTATATCCTACATGCAATTCAATGTCGGGATGCATGCACAAATCTTCGTACTCGAGTCCTTCATGCCCCTTGATGGTTTGGATATTCTTGAATGCTTCTTTTAGGCTATGAATATCTTTCGCCACACTTTCATTGGTTCTGATCATTACACCTTTGTCCATTTCTTCACACTCATTGATTTCTGAAAAGCCATGTTTGGTAATGTGGTAGTAAAGGTTGAGCTTCAGTTGCATATCTTTGGTGGCACATCTTTGCTCGTTGGGATCAGCGACGCGTGCCATCAATATGTGTTGGGATGTCTAGTGATTTTGCGTGGAAGAGGTGTTTTGGATGAGTGGGGTAATTTGGGTATGTGGAGTTGTGAAGGATCCCGGATCATTTTGTGGCGGGCTTTGTTGTGGACTAGCTTGTGATTTAGTGTGTTGTGGATTGGTTTTGTTTAGTGGCGAATTTTCGTGGAGGTTTGGGGAAATGGCGATTCAGGAGATGAAAAAGTTCGCGGTGCAGTTGCATTCGTCCCTTGTTCAGGGAGTGGGATATTGGCGCTAATGGACAAGTTGGTGAGATTTTGGAGCCGCTCTATCTCAGTCTGCATGGCTGTCATTTGTTGTATATGATTAGGCGATGTATTTTTCTTGGGCGGAAGCATTTCTATTTTCAAGCTTACGGTTCATCGATCGAAAGAGCAATAAGTTCCAGGCCAGTCTGTTCGGATGCATCTGAATCAGTCATTTTGCTGAATGATCGGGCCTTTGATCTCGTGAAGTAGGGATGTTCCGCCAGTTTTAGTCAACGCGAATCAACCCTTGGGAAAAATAATCTAGGCAAAATAACCTTTTAAAAATGAAGAAAACCAAGTTAGTGTAGGGCGAGTAATTATTGCTTCAAATAATATTCACAGAGTGAAAAAGCGAGGAGAAAACAACAAAATAATTGTATGGCAATTAAATGCGCATCCTAAAATGCATGGGGCCTCCCTTATGCCGGAGGTGGGCCTAAACGCCGGATATGCGAGATTATGACAGATTGATCCAAGTCGCTAAAGCTGTAATGCTTTTGTCGGAAATGAGACAAAATAAATGTACATTTTCCAATTCGGCATGACATGATTAGGCTTGGATTTGTCTATCATTGTCACGCTACACGTAATATCTTTGATTGGTCGTTGGGTTGTGAGACCCGTTGACAATTTTGGTAGATTTCTTAATTGTGGAGTCGATACCAGGATCGACCCACCTAAGGTGTATGCATGCATGACTTAAAAATAAAGGGTGGTATAGCTTTATCCTAAATTTTCTAAGATTTGGCTGACTAGACTCAAGGTTCCCGAGCGGACATCGAGTGAGAAGGCTACGCGCCAACCGGATGGTCCGGGCGCTCATGCATATACCAACTCTCCTAAAAATTTGGAACTTTGAAAAGAAATTTGCGGGTCGCAAAACACACCTCGCGTGTAATGTGTGATAGTGTCAATTTTCCAGAGTGGAAGAAATATGAGCGAAATGCCAATTTAAGGAAAGCAGTAAGAGAATATAGTAATTGAAGCAGTTATGCATACAAAATTTCAACAGAAAATAAATAAATAAAAATAATAGATCAAATAAGGAGCAATATAAAACACAATAATGATTAACCTGAACTTGTTATGGTTAAGAACCTGAATTTCCCCAGCGGAGTCGCCATGCTGTCGCGCCCCATTTTTTCGACCCGCTCGCAGGTCAGAGCGGAGCGCGGACGTGTCCGGTAATTCCTGGGTAAAAGGGTTGAGGAGTCGCCACCTAATTATTTTTACGGTGAATTAGGACACCTAAATATTTAAACTAAATGCTGCAATGTAACTCCAATTTTAAGGTCTGCGGAACTAGTGAGATTCTAGGTAAGGGTTCTTTATTATCCTAAAGGGAAGGGGTTAGGCATCCTTTAAGATCCGCTAACTTGCGGTTATCCGGTCAAACTCAGGTTAATTATTACTAGAAAAAATGCATGTTTGAAACATGAAGTTAAAAGATGTTTGCAAATAATTAATGAAAAAAGTTGCATTTTAAAAGATGGATAAATGTAGAGATTTTTTCAAAATATGCATTTGTATGATATTTAAAGAGAAATACATGTAGAGTTGGAAAAATATGTATTTGACAATTGACAGTAAAACAATTTATTTATAATGCCAAAGAAGTAAAATTTTGGGAATCAATGAATTGTAAATTGACAAAAGATAAACTTATTCGGTATGATTAATAAAGCAAATAAAAGATGACAAAAGTCGTTTTGAAAATCTTGAATACGCGTGACGAGCCTAAAATAAATAAACTAGCGAAGGATTTCTAAGTTTGAATTCAACCGAACCTACAAATAAATAAGCTAGCGACGGGTTTCAAATCTTAAACTACCCTATGAATTAATCCTAAGTTTGCCTATTCTAAGCATTTCAATAGTTACATAAGTGCGATAAATAATATTACAATACAAAGCGGAATAAAAGCTGAATTAAAGAAAGAAATGAAATAAATAAACTCCGAGGAATAATTCGCCGTTATTTACTTTAATCACGCAAGTCGTCAAGAACAAGCGGTTAGAAACAGTTAAATACAAATAACTTCATATCCGTATTCAAAGCGGTGAATGTTTCGATCACGGAGGGCTCAGACTTAAATTTTGAAAAGAACATTCCAATCACGTCGTGGCTGCAAACATATGACTAATGTGGTTTATTTTGATTGCCTCGCCTACTAAACGTGTTGGTCTCTCGGGTGAAATAGAAAAGATCACTATAATCACGTCGTGGCTGCGAATATATAACTTGTTGGTTATTTTAGTCACCTCGCCTACTAAACATGTTGATCTCGGATGAAATAAAGGTTTAAGTCTTCATCATAGCCCAGAAGTTATATTTCCGTCTTTCCAACTGTGGAGGCCTCAAAATCGACGGATATTTCCATCGGCCAGTGTAGTATCGTGTTCAAATCAGCAGAATGAAATCGAACGAAGCAGCGGCGATGCGCGATAGCGATGCGTATGGCGATGGCGATAGCGATAGCGATGGCGATGGCGATAGCGATGGCGATAGCGATGGCGGTAGCGATGGCGATGGCGATGGCGATAGCGGTAGCGGTAGCGATAGCGATGGCGATGGCGGTAGCGGTAGCGATAGCGATGGCGATGGCGATGGCGAGCGATGGCGGTAGCGATGGCGATAGCGATAGCGGTAGCGATAGCGATAGCGATAGCGGTAGCGATGGCGATAGCGATGGCGATGGCGGTAAGCAATAAGAGAGGCAATTTCGAAAGACCACGATGCTTAGTTTTAAAATAGTAAAACAAGAAAGCGAATATTTGAATCTTTGAAACAAATGGGATCAAACAGAAAGCAATGTCTGAAAGGTGCGGTGTTTAGTTTAAAAGCGATAAAAATGGTAAAAGCGAAACAAGAATCTGAAACCGGCAAAGAATCGAAACAGAAAAACAAGTGTCGAGCAGACACGGTTTTTGTTCAAAACAAGATAAGCAAGAAATAGTAAGATATCCGTTGCACGGATGTTTAAAACAGTAAACTGAAAACAGAGAAACGAAAATAAAGTGCGGCCTTGAATTCAATTTCATCGGCCAGTGTGGTATTTGGTTTAAAACAGTAAAAATAATAAAACAGAGAAACTACCAAAAAAAGCATGCGGCCTCGAATTCAATTTCATCGGCCTAATTATTCTAAATATCCTAACAATCACACAAGCATTAGATAATTATTACAGACCCAAATAAAAATAACGAAAATAAAGAATAACAAATGAAAGGGAACTAAAGCGGATGACAATGTCATCTCGCCCTATTTGTTTGGAAATCCCGAGGCCGAAGAATGGAAGGAATGTGGATGCGGGTCTTCATTTGACGATGATCACAATGATGAGTCTCATAACGAGACTCTTCGTTGCTCCCAATGTATTTCATATATATAAAAAATGGATTAGTAGACTTTACATGAGAATATATATATATAAGAAGAATATAAATAAATGATTCATGAAAAGTGATATGTCGTTACGAAGGCATTGTACACTTAGGCAAGTAAAGACAAATATATAGTCAATTCAAGAAGAGTATGGAAGCCTAGAAATGCACATATGATCATTTTTTATACAATTCCTTAAATGTGGAGTCAATCAAGTCAAAAATATGCAACAACATTCATTCTACACAACCAGGTATAATGACACTTTAAATTAGGCATGGCATGATTAACATGATTTAGGCAATCAAATCTAATATTTTGCCTACAGCTAATCAAAACAAAAGAATAGTCTAGAATGGTTTTACATCACACTTGCACAAAGGCATCATGCCCAGAATTAAAGCTATCCCTAACACATACTCATTCAATATGTTTACAAGTAGACATGATTCGCGTAGGCCAATTTACGAACCAAAGAAAACTACATATACTTTTAATAGGCAGCTTAGACATGTCTAGGTGCATCTTATTCAAGAACATGGGCATTTTTTATCTATATCAAGAACCTAGTCGGAAATATTTCTATTTTTTTTTGTCCCTAGGCGGTTTCTATACCTAATCTCATCTTATACATGCTCACATGAAACAGGATTGTAAACTAAAGTAGTAAATACAAATATAGCTTCAAAGACATGTGTTTGATCAGATTTTGGCACATTAAAGTAGCCGAAGAAAGAATATATGCTAACACAACCGGTTCTAAATTTAAACAAGAATAAAAGAGGCAAGGAAGACTAATGTATAAATTATGTATACATACATAATAAATTACGTTGGACTAATCTTAATCTTAAAGGAACATGACATTCATAAACTTAAACCAAACGCACATACCATTATATTAGACATGGATAATATACTCCTTTTAAAATTGCACATATTAATCTAGAATATAGCATGTAAATATCGTCATTTAAATCAATTAAAGTATGCTCATTGTTTGATTTAATAGGCAGCGACCAAACTACCACATACAATAATTTTGAATATCAACAAATCGCTAAGTGTCCTAAGAATATTTAATCAAGTCATTAATCTTACATTATCCATATTGCACTTAATAATGGACCCAAGATGCCTTACTAAGGCTAATGACAATAACTAGTTAACCAACACATCGAGGTAATATCATCTATCACATATCATCTCCAAAATCAGAAATATCCCAACGACATATATACAATTATGTAAGTAAAAACGTCTCATTATCATATTAATTAATCAAGACTACATTACTTAGCAAAATATCATACTAAGTCAAGCATAAACACACAATCAAATAAGCTTAAATAAATATAGAAGAATTGGAACGAGTCTAACCTTTTTCGGGTAGCGAACCGAGGCGTATTTTGAATCGTCGAATCCGCTCGGAAATGTTAGAATTCTGATTTGTTGTAGATTTTTTTTGAATTCTGATTTTTCTGGAAATAGGACTCTGTTTTTCTAATTTTCGGATGTTTGACCCGACCCGACCCGGAATGTGACCCGACCCGGACCAAAAACAGTGAAAAATAGCTAAAAATCCAGATTCTTCAACACAAAAAAAAAGCAATAATTTCGACCTATATTTCGGAATCTTTAAGTTGAAGAACACATGCAAGAACAAACAAAGATTTCGGATTGCCTCCTTTTTTTTAGTGAAGAACAACACCAACAAAATATAATGCCAAACCTTTAAAGGAGATTTCGGATTTCTTAAATTTCGGACCTAAAATGACCCGAAATTTCTCAGAATCCACCCCCCCAAATTAGTGAGCAAGGGGGGGTTTTTATAGATACTCTCCCCAACGTTCACCCCCATACCCCTTACAAAACGAATTTCGAATTTCAAAATAAAGGGGAAGTCAAAAAATCTGATTTTTGGGGCGTGTTCTTGGGGCATGTGTTGCAGAAAGGTGATGGGGTAGATTGGTGGTGTCGAGGCGGTGTGGCGATTGGTGGTGTCGTGTAGGGCGGCGACGTGGGGGTAGGGTGGCGGTGGTTGGGAGAATTAGGGTGTAGGTTTTTTATTTTTTGTTTTGGGTTTAAGGTTTTGGGGAAATAAAAGGGGAAAGGTTTGTGGGTCGAATTCGGCCGGTTCGGGTTAGGCGAATTGGGCCGACGGGTGTGAGGGTTTTTAGGGAATTTGGGCTCGGGTTGGTTTGGCTTTGGTTTAAGGGTGTTGGGTTTTTGTTTTGTTTTGTGGGTTTTGGTTTAAATGGGATAAAAGGTTGTGGAGGGTTGGGCTTGGAAGATTTGGGTAGGAATTGTTTTGTGGGTTTGGTGAATTTTGTTTGGGTAGAATTTGTATTGGGTTGGAAAAAATGAAAATGGGTTAGAAATTGTTTTGGGTTAGGAAAATAAAAAATGGGTTATGGATTAAAAATATAAAAGGGGCTTAATATTAAAACATATTTATATATATTTTTTTGTAAAAGATGTGAATAATTTAAAATAGCATGCTTGATGTGATAATAATAAAAATATAATATTTGCGAAATGTTTAATGCTTAAATAAAAAAATGGGAACGCGATGCAATTTTGCGAAAAATAAAATAACATAAAATTTTCGGATAAAACTTATGATTATGATAAAAAATGCAAATGATATAAAAAAAATGCGAATAATAATAATAATAAGAGGATATACACATATATGCCTATATTTTAAAATTATTTTAAAAGTGTCGAAATATTAAAAATTACGAATAAAATCATAAAAGATGGGACAAAATTGGGTGTCAACACAGCCCCCCTCTACATCTACGCCACCACCAACATACGCTAACATCCTCAAATCACCATCCCCCAACCCGAATTTAACCGTCGATGTCAACCCTAGTGGCGACAGTTCGAGGTCTCTCGGCCTCCCCCCGTCGGTACCCCCACAGATTTCATCCAAACCCATCCAATACTTACATGGAGAACCAACCTTTCAATTTTCAGAGCAAGAACTTGAGGTGACGATTCATCACCAAGAGTTACAACATTCGGTGGTTGGAAAATTCAGTCATGGGTGGCCTGAGATTCAATACTTGCGAACGGAAATCCCCAAGCAATGTGAATTAAAGGCAGAGGTTAAAATTGGGTTGCTTTGCAATCGTCATGTATTGATTCGATGCTCGGTTTTTGAAGATTATGTGACTTTGATGTCAAAGCCATGATTTCTCATCCAAAAAAATCGAACCTACCATCATATGCGAACCTTCAAATGGGAACCATGATTTAATGCGGAAGAGGAAACGAGTATTGCCCACACGTGGATATCCTTCCCAGGTTTGGCACCAAACTTCTACAATGAACCTCATCTTTTCTCCTTTGCGGCGGCGGCAGGAAAGCCTTTGGCTATTGATGTTGCTACCAAGAACAAAACTCGGCCTAGTTGTGCTAGAGTAAAAGTGGAGATTGATTTGTTAAAGGAGCACCCTACAAAATTTCAAATTCGAGTTGGAGGAGGGGAGAAAACTACATCGAAATGGTATTCATACCGATATGATTTTCTCCCCAAGTATTGCACCCAATGCAAGCTTCAAGGATATGATGTGAATGGGTGTTGGAAGGTGCATCCAGAACTAGTGCCGGAAAAAACAAAGGAATGAGGCAACGGCGTGATACAGGAGGCGACAAAAGGTAACCCTAAACCTATTTCCTCTTCTGCTAACTCTAGCCGCCAACCCCACATCACCCCAACTCCGGCCGCCAACCCTACCACTGGAAAAGAGTGGACTACCGTTCGTAGAAAGCCCAACAAAAAGCGCCAACAAAAACAGCCATCACATCCACCAAAAATCAATGGGGCTAATACCGGCACAGTGATTCCGGAGGCTTTGGCCATCGGAACCACTGTCTCCACCGTCACACAACCCATCGCAACTCAAAACCCTACAGACCAAACCACCGAAAACCCTTCTAATTCCACCGGAAATCAGCGAATTACCGCTGATTCGCCGATGGAAACCCTAACCGCTATACCGGAGAACCCTACCCAAATTACAAACCCTACCCGACCCGGTAACCCGACCCAACTGTTGACTCCACCCAAATTTATCAAGACCCATCATCGAAAACCCCGCTGATTATCGATACGCCCCATCGCCCAAACCCTAACCAACCGCAACCAATCCCTAGCCCTAAACCGCCATCACAGGCGGTTTCGGGTAAAGAAACCCTACCCGACACTACCCAATTTTTTGACCGTACCCGGAATGGAAACCCGACCCACCAAATGCCCCACCCAACACCCATGGCAACCCTACCGGATCCGGCCACCCAAAACCCTAAACCACCCTCGAGGGTGGTTTCGGGAACCCTTGAAACACTACCCGTAACGGCCCAACCCAATACCCACACGAGCCCAATCCTCTCGGGTCATGCTGGCCCAAATCCAAAAACCCCTATTCGGAGCCCATTAAACCCGAGCCCAACTTTTACACATACACCAAATCCAAGCCCAATACCAAAAACCCATATGAACATATTACAAATTACACAATTCAATAATTCAAGCCCTTCTATTCCAGACTCGGGCTCAACCTCAAATCCAAATGTCCAAACCAAACTAAACCCAACAGCCATAGCCTACAACCCAAGTCTGTACAACCCATACCTCTTACTTCCACCACAGCCATGCACCCTCAATAAATCCAACTCAGACATCCCTTCCGTCACCAATACCAGGACCCCATCAGTCACATCTAGTGCTAGGAGGAAATGGTGTGAGACAGACGGCGAGGAAGTAGCTGAAGAGGAAGTAGAAAGGGACATGGTAGAAGAGGAAACAGAGGAATGGACGCCCCCATTCAACAAGGAAGACAGTGATGAATGGCGAGACCCGGATTGGTTGCGCAAACACCGATCACTCCTTGAAGATATTATTGTACAAAAGCCCACCAAAAATACACACAAACAAGTAAGGCATCCACCGACACCTACAGCACAAAAGAAAGAGAGAACAGCCCGGAGGAAATGCCCGGATTGGTCCAAAGCAACTGAAAGAGCTTGTGCAGCAGGGTATGATCCATATGAAGGGGAACGAGAATATGAATACGGAGCGAGATGCTAAAATCATGCATAAGTTCCCTATTCATCACATGTAATATCATCATAGAATACTTATAAATTCTATGATGATCATAGACGAACTATTTGTTATTATTTCTTTTCTTGCACTTTGATTTATTTTGGCCTTATAGGATAGTCTAGTGGGGTAACAGGATGAGTCCCCCCTGCTTGTACTTCCCCTTTGGGGCCCTTTGTATTTATTTATTATTATTAATAAAATTCCACATGCTGCGAGGCTGTGGCTTCAAAAAAAACCCTAAACCCTGAACCCTGAACCCCGAGCCCCGAACCCCGAACCCCGAACCCCGAACCCCAAACCCGAAACCCCAAACCCCGAACCCGGAACCCCGAACCCCGAACCCTAAACAGAAGTTTGCAAAAAAAAAAATTCGATTCAAATTCTAAAGGCTGTGTTAATCCATTTCCTCCATAAAAACATCTTTAAAAATGATGTAATTATGAAATAAAAATGTAAAACGTAAAAGTTTTTTTTGTCTTAAAGAGAATATGTCTAACTGTTCAATAGTAAGTATTTTTCCATCCTTAATTAACGGTCTAGGTTCAGAGAACTAGAGATTTTCCGGTGCAACTGAAGTTTACCCTAATTTAAGACCTTTTTATGCGATTTTGGATAAGTCGGGTTCGAGTATTGGATATTTACCGGTGGGAATTTGGATTAGTCAGATCCTAAAGCGTGTAGCAGATACTCCAAAGCTATACGTCAAATTCTAAAACCGATATTGTAGGCTTTTCATTTTATTTCAAAATAAGTAGTGCTTTAAAATTTCAAGAAGAAATTGACCTTATTCTTTCAAAACTACTCTTATTTACATAATCAAGATCATTAACTTTTTTTAGGCATTAATTAGATGATAAGTTAGTAAACGCACTCATAATTTTTTAGGAGTGAACAATTATTAATGGAGTATGCATAAGTTAAAAACATCATTTATTATGAAACAAAAAAGTATGTTCAACTGTATTTGTGTAATTAAGCAGCCGATATTTTATTAACAAGTCAAAAAGGAAGGGACAATGAAATGGGAGCAAATAGTTACCAAGAGTACGGTTGTGGTCAGCAACAAAACCACGACGTCATTAAACCAATGAAAGAGTTGGATTAGAGACGCTAGATATCTTCAATGGCTTATGTTCCTCTTCCAGCACTCTACTTCTCCCTCAGTTCTAACTTTGACTCCCGCACCAAACATCCAATTAGTTCACCTTGCACTGGATTCAGGAAGCAAAGATTCAGCCTTTTTATATATCGATCAGCCTCCGTCACGTTTCGTGATCTTGATGCCGATGATTTTAGGCACCCTCTTGACATACAGGTCATTCTTACAACTGTTTTTGAGCAGTTTAGTTTAATATATGTGTTCTGATGTTTAATTCTATATTGCCCCAGAATACGTTGCTTTTGAGAGCATTACCTGGTCTCAACAACATTGGAAAAGCTTTACTAGGTAAAAGTGTTTTACGAGTCATGGTTGTTGGAATTATTTAACTGTATGACATTGGAAAACCAGAATATTTCTATTTATTTATTTTAAGTCTATAACACGTCAAGTTTGAGCTTTGGACCAAGTAGGTGATTTTTTTTATGGGTAATGGTGAAACTATGACTCAAGTTCTTTGCTTTATATGATAATTGTTGAATTGTATAAACTGATACAATATTATCATATCTTGTATATCTTTTATATTAGGTAAATTTATAGTGTTACATAATTATTTACATCGCTACAAACTAAGTAATTAATCTTCCCAATTACAATCAAAATATAAATTTACCTAATATAAAAGATATACAAGATATGATAATATTCTATCATGAACCATCTACATGTAGAGGATTGAAGTGTTAAGGGTATCACACCTTTATTTGTATACTTCTATTTATTAATTTGTTTAAAGTCTGCCATAATGGTGAATCCTTCAGGTACTTTATATAACATGTATGCCAATAAGGTGAAAAGGAAAATGATGACAATAGATATACTTGGTGGTTTGAAAGTTCACCTGGAAAAAGGTGTCTGTCTTAGTATCCTCTAATCTGAACATAGCATGGAAAAGGGGCATTTTTTTTTAAATAACTCATCTCTTCTTTTCGTGTCAACTGGTTGAAAGTTGAAACCTATTCGTACATCTGATCGGAAGATGTTATTGCAGGGACTGTTTCAGAGCAAATTATGCTTCTGGAGAACATAGGGACGTCAGTTCTTGTTTCAGAAAATCAGGTTATTCATTTTGCATTTTAGACCATTACATGATGATTTAATCCATGCTGCTGTCAGATCTTTTCATAGCACTTCTTTGTATGTTATGTTGATGCTTGCTTGTGTAGTTGAATCACCTATGAAATAAGGAAAAATCACTTAGTAACATAAGATTGTCAACTTCCGGCTGGTGCCCCTTGTTGATGGTACATGGAAAAGGATTGGGAGGTAATGTAGATACAATAATTTAGTAATATTTCTCTCATAATTTCTCACATGGTATTTGAGCATTGGTGAGAAAATATAGCTGTGCAAAATTCCAACTTTCCCGGAGAAGAAAATTTCGTCAATATGCAATTTCTGGTGACTGCTCGCAGCCATCTCTGTTTCTGTTGCTGTTGTGCAAATTCCACCACCACCACAAGGTTCAGCAACCTCCGGCGACCAAATCCCAATCAGATACACCGGCAAAAGGCACCTCATGCGCAGCTAGATTTAGGATTCCTGTAAGTGCGTTTGTATCACGCGCCGGCGCGTGAGCTGTCTCCGACCACTTTTTTGAGAAGTTTTTTTTCCTGTCAAGGTCGTGCAGCAATTCCGACCTGACCCATCCCATTTACGAACTTTTCTTATCACTTCCGGTGACTCGAGTATCCGGTGACTTTTTGGAATTTTTCGGCCACTGACTCAAATTTTCCGGTGAATTCAGATTTTGGTTCTTAGTTTTTGAGGTGCACCTGGTGGTCCAACCTAAACCCACCATTCTCGATCAGTTTCGACAATCAGATCTACTGGTTCTTTTGTTTCCAATTTTGCTGGAAAACAGCCACGGGAACAGTGATTTTTCGGCATCACAATTACTTTTCTTGGTCTTCTTCACTGTTTCAATAATATATTTTGACTCTTTCAAAGCCTATCAAACATCTGAAGAGCGTGAAACCCTTCCAAATCCACTTTGCAATTTTTGGATAATAAAGTGACCGACACAATTGACACACCAGATTAAACTCCCCCTGAGCAACAAAATCAGGTGGTTGCTCCATATAAACTTCCTCATAGAGATAACCATGGAGAAAAACATCCTTAATGTCCAACTGATAAAGAAGTCAATGGAGGACAACAATCATGGATAGAAAAAGACGGACGGATGTTATTTTAGCCACGGGTGAGAAAGTATCAATGTAATCAAGCATAAATATCTGTGTATACCCCTTCGCAACAAGGCGCGTCTTAAGCCGATCAACTTGACAGTTCAGACCAACTTTGACTGCATAAACGCAACGACAAAACAACAGTAGATTTACCTGAAGGAAGAGGAACAAGCTCACAAGTACCACTCGTGTGTAAAACAGACATCTCGTCAATCATAGCCATGGGTCGCCATCCGAGATGAGAAAGGGCTTCACCTATAGACTTAAGAATAGAGACAGAGGACAATGATGATACAAAGGCATAATGGGATGATGATAGACGATGATAACTTAAAAGAGTGTAATGCGGGTTAGTATTACGAGTGGACCGTTTACCTTTTCAAAGTGCAATCAGTTGATCAGGAGGAGACAAGAACGCAGTAGGTGCAGGGTCCGTCGTAGGACATGAATCATCTGGACCTGATGTTGGGTCTGATGCAGGACGCGGTCGACGATGATAAGTAAGAAGTGGTGGCACTTTGACTAGAGATGTAGAAGTAACTGTAGATTCAGTGTAGGTAAAACCTGATGTATATGTAGGACCTCAGAGATACCAGGATAATCAAAAGGAGACCCAAAGTAAGGTTGAGACTCAAAAAATGTGACATCAACAGACATAAGATATCGACGGAGATCAGGTAAGAAGCAACGATACCCCTTTTAAACCCGAGAATAACCAAGAAAGATACATTTAAGAGAGTGAGGCTAATTTATATGTCTCCGGAGCTAGGTTATGCACAAAACATGTGCTCCCAAAAATACGAGCAAGAAGAGAGTATAGAGATGACTGAGGATATACTATGGAATATGGAATTTGATTCTGAATAGAAGACGAGGGCATTCGATTAATTAAATGGCAA
The DNA here is from genome assembly GCA_029783415.1 of Anisodus acutangulus. Taxonomy (NCBI): domain Eukaryota; kingdom Viridiplantae; phylum Streptophyta; class Magnoliopsida; order Solanales; family Solanaceae; genus Anisodus; species Anisodus acutangulus. The sequence goes on along the minus strand of CM056499.1, from coordinate 52,922,225 downwards.
GACGTGAGGAAGCGGCACATGAGATTCAATGAGAAGAGTGCGAGCAGACTCAATGAGATGTCTATTCTTCCTTTCTGCTGCCCCGTTCTATTGAGGGGTGTAGGGACAAGATGTTTGATGAATAATTCTTTGGTGAGTCATAAACTACTGAAACTGGGAGGGCTTGTATTCTAAGGCATTATCAGTACGAAATGTATGAATAGACACACCAAATTAATTTTGTATTTCAGCACAAAAACTCTTGAATATAGAGAATAACTCAGAGCGATCTTGCATTAAGATTAGCCAAGTGCAGCTGAAAAAATCGTCAATGAAACTAACAAACTAACGAAATCCTAAAGGTGAACCGACTCTACTAGGACACCAAATATCAGAATGAACTATTGAAAAAATATACTTTGTACTTTTCTTCATGGCGATCTTGAGGAGGAAGTTTACACGGAGCAACCACCTGATTTGTTGCTCAGGAGGAGTCTAATCTGGTGTGTCGATTGCGTTGGTCACTTTATGGTCTGAAACAGTCTCCTCGAGCCTGATTTAGTAAATTCAGCACAGTAATTCAAGAGTTTGGCATGACTCACAGTGAAACCGACCATTATGTGTTTTATCGACATTCTGCTTCAGATTTGAGTATTTATTTGGTGGTTTATGTTGACGATATTGTTATAACTGGCAATGATCAAGATGATATCATTAATTTAAAGCAACATCTCTTTCAACATTTTCAGACTAAAGATCTTGACAGACTGAAGTATTTTCTAGGTATTGAGGTTGTCCAATCCACGTCAGGTATTGTTATTTCGCAATGCAAGTATGCCTTAGACATTATTGAAGAGACAAGAATGATGGGATGTAGGATGCAGCCAAACCCCTATGATAGTCACTAGGATGATATCACTGTGAGATAATTCAACTTACTAGCCAAACCCCTATATCTTTCAGGATCACTGAGTGGCACCCCCTGTCCTGGCAGGAGTTTAGTGTTCGGATCCATAGGAGTGTCAATGGGTCTAAGACTGGTTTAGACATTCTGTGAGTGTTGTAAGTCAGTTTATGGATTCTCCCTGTGATAGTCACTAGGATGCAGTTGTCCGCATTCTACGATATATTAAGTCTAACTCCAAGTAAAGGGCTAATTTTCGAAGATCGAGACCATGAGAAGATCGTTGGATATACAGACGTTGATTATGCAAGATAACCCTGATAGACGTTCTACATCCAGATATTGTGTATTAATAGGAGGTAATTTGGTATCCTGGAATAGTAAGAAATAGTGTTGTTGCTCGATCTAGTGTTGAATCAGAATATTGAGCAATGACTGTAGTAATTTGTGAGCTAGTTTGGATTAAACAGTTGCTCAGAGAACTAAAATTTGGAGAAATCAGTCAAATGGAACTTGTGTGTGATAACAAAGCGACCCTTCATATCGCATCAAATCCATTATTTCATGAAAAAACTAAGCACATTGAGATTGATTGTCACTATCATGAGAGGACTAAGCACATTGAGATTGACTGTGTCTTTGTCAGGGGAAAGATACTCTCCGGAGATATTGTTACTAAATTTGTGAAGTCGAGTGATAAGCATATATTTTCACCAAGTCACTCAATCAACCTCGTATTAGATACATCTGTAACAAGCTCGGTACATATGACTTGTATGCACCAGTTTGAGGGGGAGTGTTAGAATAGGCATAGAAATAGGATTTGTATATAGTATCCTACATGGAAAAAATTGGGATGTAGTGTCTATAAATAGGGCTCAATGTAATAATGTAGATACAACAATTCAATAATATTTTTGTCATAATTTCTCACAATAACTAAATGGGTACCACGTATTTGAGGAATAAAACGTTCTTCCTTCTAGATTTATTTCTAAAGGAATTTCCCTGTTATGAATCATCAAATTCAGCTACTCTGGGTTCTTCTTTGAGCTTGCATTGACTACTATGAACTAGGGTTGTCCAACGCGGCGGGCCGGGGCGGGTCCTAGCGGGACGAGGGGGAGGGTCGGGATGCAAGCTCCGGCGGGCCTGGCGGCCCGGGATTGGCGGGACGGGAAGAGGTCCCGTCCCACGTCCCGCCGGAAGGGGGCCGGGATTTGGCGGGACGGGCCGGGTCACGGGATTCGTTTTTTTTAAAATTGAATTTCCAACATTGAAATTGACATTCACACCTACATCAACACGAAATTTGGACGTTGAAATATATTGTATATCGTGAGATCTTTACTAAAGAAAAAGGAAAATTAGAAACCGATTTTGGGGAAAACACAAATTGATTGGAAAACGGACGTTTTTGACCGGCCACGTTTTGAAAAAATACGCAAAATGAAAAAAAATCGGGTAAAACGGACATCCGAGCGCGGAGTTATGACCATTTAAAGTTGCACCAATTTACAACTACTTTCTCTCCCTACATTTTATGTCAATGCTTCCGTGATATGTTAATTAAGTTCATGCCGCATTCGACTTCCATAAAAGCTTCATACATTGGCTTCAATCTAGCCAATCAAAGACAAATGTACCATTAAATGCCAATAAGGCTTCATAAATTGGCGTTCATAACACATCTCATATTGCTACTTTATTTGTTCATAATATAATTATTGCATGGTGTTCTGTAAATCTTACATGCTATTCAAGTTTCCCGAGTCCTCGTAAACTCTACGAATAATTATCTACATTATATAAATGATAGCAATATTGGAGTCAATAATTTAACTCAAAAGAATTGACAAGTTCACTATTCACAATTTACAGCTTCTGAGATGGTAGGAAGATTTGTGAGAAAAATAAAGAAAAATGAGGTATTTATAGATATATTAACTTGAGGGTAAAATAAATATAAATATTAAGGGGGTAGGGAGGGTTTATGGGGTTGGGGGGTCGGGATGGGGCGGGTCGGATCGGATCGGGGCGGATGGGACGATCCCAGGCCCCGTCCCGAGTTCGAACCCCGACACCGACAAATTTTTTTTTAATGGGGGATTGGGTCCCCGATCCCGACCACCGGACAACCTTACTATGAACTAGTATCTTATGATTATTAGTACTTACACTGGGGGCTCCTGGTGTTTGCAACATACTTTACAGTTAAAAATTAAGAGGTCAGAGAGATCTTCACTCATCTAACTAATTTAGCATGCCTTTCAGCTCCCTGAACTACATCACTTAATGGTTGAGGCTGCTAGAATACTCAATATTGAGGCTCCTGACTTGTATATACGCCAAAATCCTGTACCCAATGCATATACTCTGGCTGTCAGTGGTAAAAAGCCTTTTGTAGTTGTTCATACAAGACTTGTGGAGCTGCTGAGTCGAAAGGAATTTCAGGTATTGATTATGTCTTTAACTTGCATTAACATTCAAATCAGTGCTATTAGTATCTGATCTTGTGGTTCTTATATGCGTTTTCAAAGAAAGACACATATCAGTTGAAGTACTGCAAAAGAATCAAAGGATTGCTTGGAATTTCTTGTTAGTGTATCCATGTGGCAGGTTTAAGCGTTGTTTGAAGATCTTAACCTTCTTCAATTTGTCTTTCTTTTTTTCTGCTTCGTGCATTAAATCATTCTAAAGTTCTTCGCTAATTGGGTACTCAAACTCGGGATGTAATTCTTCCTCCCATGTTATTATGGTACCTTAATTTTGTTGGGATTCTATGGTACTTTATAGAGCAGTACGTGAAGTAATAACTATTACAAATGTTCGAAAGGATAAATAAATGGTCAATGTTCAAACTTCCGCATGTGTGTTGTGTCTTGAATCTTGATCACCTTGCAAAGCCAATGTTGAGAACTGCCGCAAGTTTGTTGTGTCTTGAATCTTGATAACCTGAAATCAAGAAACAACTAAATCTGGATGGTTACAACGTTGTGTGTTGAGTCGAGGATAGCCCTCTATCCTTAAGACAAGATTGCCCCGTATATATGCTTTTACGTTAGCGGGCAATAGTCTCCCAAGATAAAACAACACTTTAATCTCAACACTACAAAGCCAATAGGTTGAGCCTGTCGAAGAAAACAAATATGACTCGACTTGCTGAAGATATGGAATAGGAAGGAAGAGTTTCTCTCTACTCTTATCTTTTGTCTCTGTGTATATAGTGTGTCTCTGTAGTGTATATATAGTGTATACGTGAGGGTTTGGTCACTGTTTTTCAGTCGAAAATTGCACTGATTTTCGCTGAATATCACTCACTGTTTTGTGCTATTTTGTGGCTGTTTTTCGGGCCTGTTACTTGCTGTTTTTCGTCACAGTTTGCTAACTGTTTTGAGCAGTTTTCGTGACTGTTTTTCAGTCAGTTTTTATGATCATTTGCTGCCACTGTTTTGAGCCAAATGAAGCTCAATATATAGCAAGGAGAAGGGATGTCCAACAGCCACAAATAAGGCTGTAATGGCCTTAAAGGAGGTCATTAAAACAACCAAGTAATGGCTATTAAGGCCATTGAAAGAGGCTGCTCACTGCCCAAGTAATGGGCTGTTAATGGAGGAATTAATCAGCCAAATAATGGCTGGTTAATGCTCCAGAAAACAGTCCAACGGTAGGCAGAAAAAGTCTTCAGAAACTCTGCGGACCAAACTGTAAATATTGAAACTTTAGGGACCAAACTGTACATATGAAAGAATTCTGGTCCAAACTGTACATCTGAAACTTCATGGATCAAATTGTACATCTGGCAGAGTTCTCTGGTCCAAAAAGATAATATCAGAAAGGCCCACAGCCCGTGAGCCCGTGAGCCCGTGAACCCGGAACCGGACGGGACGGGCGGGCGGCGGCGGCGCGCGTGTGGGCTTAGCCTTGAACCCAAGCACATCTAGGTCTTCCCTCCTTTAAACACATGGGATACCCATTGGGGTCCCAAACCCTTTACCAATTAGAGACTTATATAGAGAGCAATTCTTCTTATTCCCACCGATGTGGTAGATTTGTCCCACACCACATTTCCATGTCTCAAACACCTTACTTCGTGGACCAATATCTCTTTCATTTCTCAACGAAATTAGACGATTTTTGGCCCTACGGTCATCTACTCACTTCGTAGATCATGCATGTGTAAAGAGACAAGGTCTCCAACATATGGAATACAAGTGTTTAATTCATCAAAGATGGGTGGACGCATCTCCCCGCCAAAGGCTAATTTCCAACAATCCCCTCTACGAAAGAGAGATTGTGGCGCATACACAAGGTGCCTACATTTCAGCAATCTTTCAGCGAAAAGATATTGCATCAGGAGAGGTAGCTTACGCTTTGAACCTTCCCTAGTTGAATACCATCGGACTTACTTACTGCGCGGTGAACGTGATGTCTTGAACCGTCAGTGTTTAGTGTAAGCCAAGACAACGATATCAACACAATAACTCTTCTTATTCATTTTTCTTCTTACGTTTCTGTCCGTTGTGGCCATGGACACACTTGGATTCTTAAGTGCGTTCATTTGAGGCGGTCATCCTCGCACTTAAATAGGTGATCTCCTACAAGGTATCCTGCTATACCCCACTTCTCAAGTGTTATGAATCATTAAAAGTTTCCCCAACCTTAACCTCAACCGTTTGAGGATCTTTTAAAGGTTTGGAAGCTTAACCTTTACCCACCATGCAGGTAGCACTTTAATGTCTATCGCGGGAACAGCTTTGGATTCATGTTTCTCTACAGAAATCATCATCCGAGGTGCTCTTGCTTCCACCGAAGCGCTCAACTGAACCTTTTGCCGCTTAGTTTTCCCATTTAACCAAATTCTTAGGATCTCCAATCAGTATGGTTGGGTTTCCACCGCAAAGGTTCGTATTGTTTGGGTTTTAAGCCAATTCCCCTAGACAGGCAGAACACTTGATCTCCGGGTAGTCCCTTAGTTAGTAAATAAGGATGTGACACCCGTGATGATCAACTGCCATACGGTCTTATGTCTCCGACAGATCCTGAAAGATATGTCCAGACGCCGTCATCCGTGTCCTTCCTGAAGCCGACCGGCTAGCCACAGTGTATAACTGCTGAAGGCACGAGTTTCTCCCAATAAGGGACGTCCTCTAAGGAGTCGTAAAGTTACTCAACTTCTTTCATGCTTTGTATAAAGCGATAAACTCCGATTCCATCATGAATCGGCCGATGCAAGTTTGCTTAGAGGATTTTCCAAGACCCACCATACACATTTACTTGTGGCTTTGGTGTTCTTCAAATCTGATGTCCAGTTTGCATCACTGTGTTCTCCCAGAACCGCTGGACATCCAGAATACTATAATCCGTAGATAAGCGAATAATTCAGATATCGTCATATCCGACTTAACGCCTTCTACCGATCATATATTAAAATCATCAGTGAACCTTAGTTTAACTGATCTGCTTTGTAGGCCGATACCAGGTCGGTTGTAGTGTGTACAATACATTGAACTACACATGACCTAAGCATATCGCTCCTTGTCTATGGGTGCACCATGATTCTAATAAGTTCTATGATTCATATCCATTGGTGGCTTCAACGAGACTGTCAACTATCGACCAGTCCGTTAGATGTCTTAGAAATTCAATTCCTAAGATGTCATCTGTGATACCCATATCTTTCATATCGAGACTTTGTTTCAATATGACTTTTACTTTCAGGCTGTTGATTCTCCAATTGTTGGCTTTCTAATTTCAGAGTCAATATTTCTGTGGTCAGATTCATTATTTCTGTTTTATCTGAAACTTTCAGGACCAAAATGTAAACATTTCAGGGACCAAGATGAAAGTTCAGGAAGAAGTCCAACAGTCCAGAAAACCAACTTTGATTCTCTTCTTCCAACTCTTCGATTGGGTAGGCTAATTCAACATTCATGCCACGCAAGACTGCAATGGCCCTGGATGTGAAGCTACTCACAGGGGAGCACATCTTACAACCCAAAGGTTCTTTTCCCGGAGGAAGATCAACCATTACGCAAGTATGGTTCTATATGATAGAGTTTATTTCTCTCTTTGTAGCTTCTTTCCAAAGCAGCGCTTTTGCAGATGACAATTATTTGTTAATTGTCCATGGTTCATTCTTAGCCATACAAGCTAGAAGGACTGGAACAAGTCTTTGTCCCCTTCTTTGCTCCGTCTCGGTTCAACATCTAGAATCCCTGAGTTCTGCAGATCTGGAATATTAAGTTCCGGAGAGCCAGCAACTTTCGAGTCCTGCAGATACGGAACGTCTAGTTCCGGACAGTCAGGCCCTCGCGGGTTCTTATTAACCTTGAGCAATTACTCCTTTTTCCTTTTTCAAGGAAAGTTATCTCCAAAGAATTCAACATTCTTTGACGCCAAGAGGCGATCAACACTACTGTTATTTGCAGATCCAGTGGATATGCAATCTACAGTCTTAGGTACAACTTGACCTGTTTCAGTATTCCAACTTTTACCAAGCCACCCCACATAATTTGGGCGTACGACTTTGCGCTTGGCTAACACCGTTGGACTGAGGTGAGAAATGAACAGTCGTTTAATGAACGATGCTTCACATTCTCCCCCTCTATCACTACGAATTTCTCAATCCGTAGGCTTAGTTGATTTTCAACTTCTGCTTTGTAGCGCTTATCCGCTTCAACAACTTCATCTTGGCTTTTTAACAAATAAAGGATTCCATACGTTGTACCATCATCAATGAAGGTCACAACGTACTTTTCTCCCGCCCCCCCCCCCTCTATTTTGTATAAACTTTAAATCACCCAAGTAGGTGTGACTAAGTTCTAGAGGAGCGGTGCTTCTTTCGCTATTCCCTTTGACGGAATTTGGAAAGGTGATTTTGCCTATTCGTCTACCTCACATTCATTTTGAGGGTTTATGTCTAAAGAAGGCAACAATCTCAACTTCGCTAGCTTTTGAATGACTTGCTATTTAACGTGTCTTAATCTATGATGGCATAGATGCACGGATTACAAATATATCATTCATTTGGCTACAGACATCCTGTACCATTCTTAGTTATTACGGACCTGTTGGACTAGTCTCAAACCAACTTGACCAACAACGTCCCTTAAACCAAGTTAGGGATATGTATCACCTCATCTTAGAGTGATCTCATTCCCTGAAGTCCTATTGAGGACAACCTCTCCAACCCCTTCTACTTTAGAGGTGGTGTTGCTTCACATGAACAACCTCTTGCCCGTAGTTAGGGCGCAACCGGATCATATGTGATCTGGATACTGCAGCCCACTCCGGTTGCTTTGGCACCGAGTGTCCAATTTCTTTTCTGCCTTTCTTTAGGCCTTCAGATCATTTAAGACCTGGAAACTCTGGCCCACCCTAATAGGTGTCCATTACTTTTCCTATGAAATGAATTCTGGCCCCACTCCAGTTGCCCGGAGGCTTTATATGACTAAGTGTCTAATATCATCATATCAAAGGAATTTTGGCCCACTCCAGTCGCCCGGAGGCTTTATATGACTGAGTGTCAAATATCATCCTATGAAGGATCTTCTGCCAAATAGTATGACAGGCTCAACGTCTTTAACTTTTAGACTTCTTCCGTTATGATTGGTGCCCAGATAATTCTTGGCGCTTACTTAAGAGTTGTAACAGTTTTCGCACAGTCAGTGGATCTTACTCCCTCGTATGTGCGAACATACTTTACTCACTTTTAATAATTACACTTAAAAGAACGGATCTTTTTAAGTTGCTTTACAATCCAATCTTTAAACGGAAAAGAAGATGAGATTAAACTTCTGATTTTTAAAGCGTAAGGAATATAAATTGTTTTCATATTCCTCCTTACTTTAATCAATTTTTAATCAGAACTCATTTAATCTTTATTCTTGACAAGTAAGAAAAACTACTTATCCCAATTTCGGATTCTGGCTCACTTCAGTCACTTCATCAAACTGAGTGTCCAGTTCCTTCTTACCATTATTTGGGTCTTTTGTCTGGGACAGATATAGGCCTTCTGCTGCAAGATAGAAGTACATCTTCAGTCTTCTCCTCTTGTCCCAGTTGACATCCTCAGGCTCTCGTGAGCGCTTGTTCCAACCAGTCTTGGTAGCGGTGACACCATGAACACGTTCATCATCATCACTCTCTTCTACCATAAAACCATTGCCATATCCAGATTTGGTCACACAACTTTTGACCGACATCTTTCGAACACTAATAGTATTACAATACAATCTTGTCTTAAGTTGTTGGGATTCTATGGTACTTTATAGAGCAGTACGGGAAGTAATAACTATTACAAATGTTCGAAAGGATAAATAAATGGTCAATGTTCAAACTTCCGCATGTGTGTTGTGTCTTGAATCTTGATCACCTTACAAAGCCAATGTTGAGAATTGCCGCAAGTTTGTTGTGTCTTGAATCTTGATAACCTGAAATCAAGAAACAACTAAATCTGGATGGTTACAACGTTGTGTGTTGAGTCGAGGATAGCCCTCTATCCTTAAGACAAGATTGCCCCGTATATATGCTTTTACGTTAGCGGGCAATAGTCTCCCAAGATAAAACAACACTTTAATCTCAATACTACAAAGCCAATAGGTTGAGCCTGTCGAAGAAAACAAATATGACTCGACTTGCTGAAGATATGGAATAGGAATGAAGAGTTTCTCTCTACTCTTCTCTTTTGTCTCTGTGTATATAGTGTGTCTCTGTAGTGTATATATAGTGTATACGTGAGGGTTTGGTCATTGTTTTTCAGTCGAAAATTGCACTGATTTTCGCTGAATATCACTCACTGTTTTGTGCTATTTTGTGGCTATTTTTCGGGCCTGTTACTTGCTGTTTTTCGTCACAGTTTGCTAACTGTTTTGAGCAGTTTTCGTGACTGTTTTTCAGTCAGTTTTTATGATCATTTGCTGCCACTGTTTTGAGCCAAATGAAGCTCAATATATAGCAAGGAGAAGGGCAGTACAACAGCCACAAACAAGGCTGTAATGGCCCTTAAAGGAGGCCATTAAAACAGTCAAGTAATGGCTATTAAGGCCATTGAAAGAGGCTGACCAAACTGTACATATGAAAGAATTCTGGTCCAAACTGTACATATGGAATCCGTGAGCCCGTGAGCCCGGAACCGGAACCGGAACCGGACGGGACGGGCGGGCGGCGGCGGCGCGCGTGTGGGCTTAGCCTTGAACCCAAGCACATCTAGGTCTTCCCTCCTTTAAACACATGGGATACCCCTTGGGGTCCCAAACCCTTTACCAATTAGAGACTTATATAGAGAGCAATTCTTCATATTCCCACCGATGTGGTAGATTTGTCCCACACCACATTTCCATGTCTCAAACACCTTACTTCGTGGACCAGTATCTCTTTCATTTCTCAACGAAATTAGACGATTCTTGGCCCTACGGTCATCTACTCACTTCGTAGATCATGCATGTGTAAAGAGACAAGGTCTCCAACATATGGAATACAAGTGTTTAATTCATCAAAGATGGGTGGACGCATCTCCCCGCCAAAGGCTAATTTCCAACAAATTTCTTGTCAAATAACTCGGCATCATGGCACCTTAGTTTTCTTGTCTGCTTCGACTTATAATTTTTGTTGTATGTGTTTGATTTGCCTCTGTCCTTTGTTATTCCAGGTTGTCTTGGCTCATGAGTTAGGTCATCTGAAATGTGATCATGGTGTGTGGTTGACATTTGCTAATATTCTCACTCTTGGGGCCTATACTGTTCCTGGTATGACTTACATTCTACATTGCATAACACAGAAATGGTGAAATGAATACGAAAGTAGCAGATAATCCAGGCATTTCTGGTTATTAACAGTCAAAAGGGTTGGGATGCAGAAGTTAAATAATAGATATCCTAAGTCAATTTAGTAAGTTCATTATGTTATATTATCAGCGACAAATATTTCTAGAAAAACTAGAAATCGCATAACACTGCACGTTAAACGAGGTATCCTTATGCTTTTCTATTTAAAAGCATCTTCTGTTTGACAAATTGATACTTTTATCAACATCCTGATGGTCACATGGGTAACCCTGGTCAACAAAAAGATTGTTGTTGTGATTTGATGATTCAAAACTAGAAAACTTGTTCACAACATATATGTCAAGACTTAGTTTGCCCAAAAGTATATGCTATGCGATGCTTATGGTTAAGGCCGTTAAGGATCATAGTACATTTCATCTTAATGCGATATGGAATTCAAAAGCTGCTTGAGTGTGCATCAATTGCTTCTTAGCTGCCAGCACGCATTATTTGAGATTAGTTGTGCAGCTGCAAGCAAAGAGGGACTTATTTCAGTTACAAATGATTTTGAATTTTTTTTACCCACAGGTGTTGGCGGTTTGATTGCTCAAAGATTGGAAGAACAGCTCTTCCGCTGGCTTAGAGCAGCAGAACTCACTTGTGATCGTGCAGCACTTCTTGTTGCTCAAGATCCAAAGGTAGAGGAAACCTAAATTGTAAATTCAGTTTTAGGGCATTAACCACATCCGAAAATCTTATCCATGAATTGTTGGGATTAAATGATAGATTGAATGGGAAATGGAGGGAGTTCCCTCTTGCTCTATAAAATAATCATTTGTCCCACATCGGTAGTGGAAAGAAAAGTGGGAGTTGTCCCACATCGGTAGTGGAAAGAAAAGTGGGAGTTGTCCCACATCGGTAGTGGAAAGAAAAGTGGGAGTTGTCCCACATCGGTAGTGGAAAGAAAAGTTCTTCTACTTATAAGTAGAATTACTCCTTCTTGTCAGTAAAAGGGTTGAGGGGGCAAGGACCCCTCGCGCCGTCGTCGTCTCTCGCTCGGCTCGGCTTCGGCTTCGGCTTCGGATTCGGATTTTCTTTAATTTTTAATTATTTAATTAATTATTATTTAATTAAATTAATTAACTTATCCAATCCTACCCGTTAGTGACCCTGACCCGCGACCCGGCCGGATCCGCTTCTGACCCGCGAACCAGTTTCTTTCCCACATTTAAATTTCCCACCAGTTTTAGTGATTGTTCAGAAGGGTTGCAAACCTTCAGAAACAGTACTTCCATGGCTATAAATTCATTTGATTCTTCAGAATTTTACTTACTAATTTTCTGAACTACAAAATCTTCTTCTTCTTCTGCACGAATCAATTCTGTGTGATATATTACTGTTGAGTGGTTCGCCGCTACCAGAGTTTGGAGTACTACTATTCTGGTAAGATAATCGTTCTATCCTGGGAGGGGATATTCCATCAACCTCGAGTACTGTGAGGGGAATAATTTCCTTAAGGACACACTTTGAACTAAGTGGGCTCGATTATATTCTGAAAAATTATTCTTATTTTTCAACACTGATTTTGTTTACTTTCAGTGTTTATTGTTTACTGGTTTTTTTTGGAATACAGATTAATAACAATCTTAAGGAAATTATATTTTTTGATTAATCTGTATTTTGTTTTGGAGACTAAAACCTGTGTGGTTTTCTACTCCGTGTGAAATTTCATATTCTGACTTGAAGACATACAAACTTCGTTGGAATATTAAAGTTCATACTTGTACAATGATTTGAAGAACATAAAAACTTCATCGTTGTTGTATTCTGGTTTGAAGATTAAAACTTGTGCAGTTTTCTACTCCATATGAATATTAGTATTCTGACTTGAAGATATAAAAACTTCGTTGGAATACTAAAGTTTCATAATTATACTGCAATTTGAAGAAATAAAATCTTCATCGTTTAAGTCTGTGATTGAATTGCTATTCTGGTTTTAACTAAAACAGTTTGTCGATTTGACAGTGACAAACGAATAATGGCAATTGAGACCGGAACTACCTCTGCAATTCTTGCACGGTGATTACTCCTACGACCGTACATTGTGCCACCGAGAAACCTGCGAAGTTTACCGGTGCCAACTTTAAATGATGGCAACAAAGAATGTTCTTTTGGCTTACCACCCTTGGTATGCAAAAGTTCACCAGTGAGGACCCTCCTGTGCCTGCCGCCGACATGCCTGACAACCAAAAGTTCATGGTTACTGAGGCTTGGAAACAGGCTGATTTTTTGTGCAAAGGCTACATTTTGAGTGCCTTAGAAGATGACTTGTACAACGTCTACAGTGCAGTAGAGACTTCCAAAGAACTATGGAGTGCACTTGAAAAGAAGTACAAAACTGAAGATGCTTGCTTGAAGAAGTTTGTGGTTGCCAAATTCCTAGACTACAAAATGGTGGATGGAAAAACCGTTGGAACCCAAGTTCAAGAGCTTCAACTTATCTTCCATGACCTTATTCTTTGAAGGTATGGTAGTAAATGAAGCGTTCAAGTGGCTGCAATGATTGAGAAGTTGCGCCCTCATGGAAAGATTTCAAGAATTATCTTAAGCACAAAAGAAAGGAAATGAAGTTGGAAGATCTTGTGATTCGTCTCAAGATCGAGGAAGATAACAAAACCATGAGAAAAGGTACCGTAAGACTTCACCAATTGAAGGGGCAAACATCGTTGAAGATCTTTGCTCACGAAAAAGAACAAGAAAAGGAAGAGGCCTTACGGAAAGGAGAAGGATTCCAACAAGAAAAAGTTCAAGGGCAACCGCTTTAATTGTGGGAAAGTCGGCCACAAAGCCCCAGATTGTCGTCTCCGAAAAAGAACAAGGAAAAGGACAAGCCAATATGGTGGAAAAGAATGATGATATGGATGATCTGTGTGCAATGCTATCGGAGTGCAATTTGGTTGGAAACCCAAAGGAGTGGTGGCTTGATTACGGTGCCACTCGACATGTTTGCTCTGTAAAAGAAGCATTTGCAACCTACGATCCAACTGGACCCGAAGAGGTACTGTTTATGGGAAATAGTGCAACACCCAAGGGTGAAGCATATGGGAAGATACTTCAAGATGACTTAGGCAAGGTCGACTCTCAACAATGTTATGCACGTTCCAACAATTCGGAAGAATTTAGTTTCAGGTGGACTACTCGTCAAAAACGGGTTTAAATGTGTGTTGGTTAGTGAGAAAATTGTAATAAGTAAGAATGATTTGTTCATAGGAAAGGGCTACCTCACCGAGGGCCTTTTCAAACTCAATGTAATAGTTGTTGACAGTATTAATAAGAATTCAGCTTCGTCTTACTTATTGGAGTCAAATAATTTATGGCATGTTCGTTTAGGACATGTCAACTACAAAACCTTACGGAAATTGATTAATTTAGAAGTATTGCCTAAATTCGAGTGTAATAAATCTAAATGTGAAATCTGTGTCGAATCTAAGTTTGTTAAACATCCATATAAGTCTATTGATAGAAATTCAAATCCTTTAGACTTAATTCACACAGATATATGTGATATGAAGTCAATACCATCTCGCGGTGGGAAAAAGTATTTTATAACTTTTATTGACGATTGCACTCGATATTGTTATGTGTATTTGCTTAATAGTAAGGATGAAGCAATTGATGCATTTAAGCAATACAAAAATGAAGTGGAAAATCAATTGAATAAAAAGATAAAAATGATTAGAAGTGATAGGGGAGGAGAGTACGAATCTCCTTTTGCATAGATATGTTTAGAATATGGAATTATTCATCAAACTACTGCCCCTTACACACCACAATCAAATGGAATTGCGGAAAGGAAAAACCGAACATTAAAGGAAATGATGAATGCCTTACTAATAAGTTCCGGTTTACCGCAAAGCTTGTGGGGGGAAGCTATCCTTACAGCTAACCGAATACTCAACAGGGTGCCCCACAGCAAAACACAATCTATTCCATATGAACTATGGAAAGGAAGAAAACCCAACTTGAAATATTTCAAAGTGTGGGGGTGTTTAGCAAAGGTCCAAGTTCATTTGCCTAAAAGGGTAAAAATCGGACCAAGAACCGTGGACTGTGTTTTTATTGGTTATGCTACAAACAGCAAAGCTTGTCGGTTTTTGGTTCACAAATCGGACAATCCCGAAATTCATGTAAATACGGTAATTGAATCAGATAATGCTGAATTCTTTGAAAATATTTATCCGTATAAAACTGAAAGTGAGTCGTCAAGTGAAAGATCTAAACGACCGCGGGAAGAACCAAAGGAAAATACACCAAGTAAAGCGGATGCAAGGCGTAGCAAACGTCAAAGGACATCTACTTCCTTTGGACCAGATTTTGTGACATTCTTGCTTGAAAATGAGCCTCAAACATTTAAAGCAGCGATGTCTTCTTCTGATTCAGCATTTTGGAAAGAGGCAGTCAATAGTGAGATTGAATCAATTTTGAACAACCATACATGGGAATTGGTTGATCTTCCTCCTGGAAATAAACCTTTAGGATCAAAATGGATTTTTAAAAGGAAAATGAAAGTTGATGGCACTATTGACAAATATAAGGCAAGACTTGTGGTCAAAGGTTATAGACAAAAAGAAGGCCTTGATTACTTTGACACATACTCGCCGATAACAAGAATAACAGCTATTCGGGTGTTAGTAGCACTGGCGGCCGTATATGGTCTTGAAATCCATCAAATAGATGTCAAGACAGCTTTCTTAAATGGAGAATTGGAGGAAGAAATTTACATGGAACAACCTGAGGGCTTTGTGGTTCCTGGTAAAGAAAGGAAAGTGTGCAAACTTGTTAAGTCACTTTATGGACTTAAACAAGCACCCAAACAATGGCATGCGAAATTTGACCAAACAATGTTGGCAAATGGATTTAAGATTAATGAGTGTGACAAATGTGTTTACATTAAAAATACTCCAAATCATGAAGTCATTGTTTGTTTATATGTTGATGACATGTTGATAATGAGTAGAGATATTACCAATATAAATGCTACAAAGCGTATCTTTGGCTAGCAAATTTGATATGAAAGACTTAGGAGTTCTTGATTTGATCTTAGGCATCGAATTCATAAAACTCCACAAGGTCTAGCATTATCGCAGTCTCATTATATTGAAAGAGTACTTGACAAGTTTAAGTATTTAAATTTCAATGTTGTAAAAACTCCAATTGATGTAAGTTTTGCACTTCAAAAGAATAAAGGTGAAAGTGACTCACAATTGGACTATGCACGAGTTTTGGGAAGTTTGATGTATATTATGAATTGTACACGACCAGATATAGCATGTGCTATAAGCAAGCTGAGTTGATTCACGAGTAATCCCAATCAAACTCATTGGATGGCAATGAAACGAGTCTTGGGGTATTTAAAACACACCCAAGACTATGCTTTGCATTATAACAAATATCCCGCCGTGATCGAAGGATATAGTGATGCAAATTGGATCACCGGGTCATTTGAAGTTAAATCCACGAGTGGTTATGTTTTCACAATTGGGGGTGGATCAGTGTCTTGGAAATCATCAAAACAGACATGCATCGCCCGCTCTACAATGGAATCTGAATTTATAGCTTTAGACAAGGCCGGTGAAGAAGCTGAATGGCTCCGGCATTTCTTAGAAGATATTCCATTTTGGCCCAAACCTTTGGCTCCTATATGTATACATTGTGACAGTCAGCGGCAATAGGTAGAGGCGGGGGCGTAATGTATAACGGAAAATCTCGTCACATCTGACGAAGACACAATATCGTTAGACAACTCCTCTCTAGTGGCGTTATCACGATTGACTATGTAAAGTCAAGAGATAACGTGGCGGATCCGCTTACAAAAGGCTTATCTAGAGAGGAGTTAGTAGATCATCAATGGGAATGGGGTTAAGGCCGAGGACAAGTCATCATGGCGGTAACTCTACCTAGCGGTGGAGATCCCAAGAGCTAGGTTCAAGGAGATCAAACAAAGTTGTGATCGACGGTTCAACATTGTCAAATAACTCAACCCATTTTCGGATGAAGACAATGTTCGAAATAAGGATAAAACCTTATGGCTTGTTAATGAGTTAATAAAGCATTAAGGTTCTTTAATGATTATCTAAATCCGCAATGTATGACCGGATAATGTGGATATAGGACCACATGTTTAGAAATCACCTATGTGAGTGTTAAGTGTAAGCCGCTTTAAGGGAATGACAGTAAAGGCCCATTCTCTACACACTCATGAAACCAGGAGGTGTTCATGGTGAAACGAACACAACCGTGAGAACCATAAACGGTTGAGGTTGATTGTGTGACTTATGTTGTCTAGGTATACAACAAAGTTCGACGGTTCAAAGATATCAAATCTACCGATTGATCGAGTATATCCGATATAAGTTCACTACGGAAAGTTCAAAGGAAACCTACTTATCCAGATCACGATCAATTCTCGCTTGTATATCACACTTGTCGGTAGCATTCCTTTATCTTATAGCCATTCCCCATTCATGTGGGGGATTGTTGGGATTAAATGATAGATTGAATGGGAAATGGAGGGAGTTCCCTCTTGCTCTATAAAATAATCATTTGTCCCACATCGGTAGTGGAAAGAAAAGTGGGAGTTGTCCCACATCGGTAGTGGAAAGAAAAGTGGGAGTTGTCCCACATCGGTAGTGGAAAGAAAAGTTCTTCTACTTATAAGTAGAATTACTCCTTCTTGTCAGTAAAAGGGTTGAGGGGGCAAGGACCCCTCGCGCCGTCGTCGTCGCTCGCTCGGCTCGGCTTCGGCTTCGGCTTCGGCTCGGCTCGGCTTCGGCTTCGGCTTCGGCTTCGGATTCGGATTCGGATTCGGATTCGGATTTGGATTTGGTCAAATGATCTGATTGATTGATAATCTTTTTGGACCAAATTTTCTTTAATTTTTAATTATTTAATTAATTATTATTTAATTAAATTAATTAACTTATCCAATCCTACCCGTTAGTGACCCTGACCCGCTGACGTAGGATCCGCTTCGACCCATGAACCGGTTTCTTTCCCACATTTAAATTTCCCACCGCTTTAGTGATTGTTCGAAGGGTTGCAAACCTTCGTAAACTTGATACTTTCATGGCTATAAATTCATTTGATTCTTCAGAATTTTACTTACTAATTTTCTGAACTACAAAATCTTCTTCTTCTTCTGCACGAATCAATTCTGTGTGCTATATTACTGTTGAGTGGTTCGCCGCTACCAGAGTTTGGAGTACTACTACTCTGGTAAGATAATCGTTCTATCCTGGGAGGGGATATTCCATCAACCTCGAGTACTGTGAGGGGAATAATTTCCTTAAGGACACACTTTGAACTAAGTGGGCTCGATTATATTCTGAAAAATTATTCTTATTTTTCAACACTGATTTTGTTTACTTTCAGTGTTTATTGTTTACTGGTTTTTTTTTGGAATACAGATTAATAACATGAATTTCCTTATTTTTGATGCTCCTACAAGAGGTAGTTGTTTCAGTATTAATGAAATTAGCTGGTGGCTGCCCATCTCTGTCTGATCAACTGAATGTGGATGCGTTTTTAGAGCAAGCTCGCTCTTATGAGAAAGCATCATCAAGCCCAGTCGGGTGGTATATTAGGTATATAATGGCTCTCCTGTATCATGACATAGTTTGGCTTGTACTTTTCCTAATTCATTACCTCTTTTAACATCTTCAACATGCTTTTTCTTCAGAAATGCTCAAACTAGGCAACTTTCACATCCACTCCCTGTTTTACGTGCACGTGAGATTGATGAATGGTCAAGAAGTCAGGAGTATAGGTCTCTTCTTCAGCGTGCAATACAGGTGAATACTGTGCAAAAAGTTTAGCACTGCATGATAATGAAAGTTGAAGCGGAATACATGTAAATATCCAGGTATATGGTTTACTCTTTTCTGCACTAATGTCTCATAATTGGAAGTTTTTTATAAATTTTCTAAGTCTATATATTCTTCCGTCCTTTTTGGATAAGTATAGAGGGGTTGTTACTAAAGGCCGGAGGAGCATCACGTAGGTTATGTCTGTATTAATGCTGCTAGCTGAATACGATGCCATTTGAGAAAGGCCTGTTGATATAAACCAGGGAAAAGTACTACTTGTGTACGGTTTACAGCTGATCTAGAGTGG
This sequence comes from Anisodus acutangulus, assembly GCA_029783415.1. Lineage (NCBI taxonomy): Eukaryota > Viridiplantae > Streptophyta > Magnoliopsida > Solanales > Solanaceae > Anisodus > Anisodus acutangulus. The sequence goes on along the minus strand of CM056499.1, from coordinate 52,903,403 downwards.
TTCCACAGGTTCGGCAGAATCACGACTATGAACTATCAGCTCAAACCCTATGTATATATATATGTGAAATGATGTACAATACATATAAATTTAAATGTATATTTCAGCCCACCCTCTCATCTCAAAACTTTTGTATCTGAACTCTAAAAAGCGCCACTGTTTTACAAATGTATCATAGATGAGATTTTGCAGATCCCTTTTGTTCCTCATATTGTTAAAACATGATGAGAAAGCTTTCCTGGCTGTCAATGGCAGGTGATGAGAATTGGTATCACCAAATACTATACATTTTGGTCATATAAGCCATGTGTCCTTTAATTTTTTCTGTATTGGAAGTTTGCATTGTTGTTCAAGGTTTATGTAGTCTTTTTTGAGAATCTGTTTCCTAATATACACCGTTGCGGCATTATAGTACAAGTGCAGCTGCTTCGCAGATTTTACGTAAAATATAAACCCACTTCAGTAGTTGAATGAAGTGCTGTCTACCTACCATTGTAGTTCAATTGTCGAAGCCCTAGCTTTGAGTAAATTTCCTAGGTCAATATAATGTAAAAGAGGAATGATCTGAATTTGTAGTCATTAATTATGAGTGTATCACCAATAGCTCTGTACATGCAAATACAAGAAACTTTGATTTGATGATGGTCAAGAACATGTAAAACTGATCGGCAGCCACATATATCCTACATTCGAGTTCAGACACTAACACGATCTTGAAAGACCCACTAGACAGGAACTTCCGTTATTGATATCTAGCCACATCCAGTTTCCTTTCAGAAATTGCTTTAGAAGAAGAATTGTAGTGCATTTGTCATCAGATACTTTTTGCATACCATAGAGTAAATAACAACCACGGGATAGCTACTGTCCTACTTCCAACGGATAAAAGCATTCAGATATCCAACAGTTCTGTGCTCTGTTACCCATAGCAACATAAGAAAAATAAGAAAAGAGAAACCATTGAGACCATACAGAGACACGGAAGATGAAGCGCCAAATGATTATTCTCTTGCTATACATGAAATCATGAATTCCTCTCCCTACCCAAACAACTCCCAGAATTATTTGCTTCTTGCAAATACAATGCTAAGGATGTGAGACCAAAAATGTGTGAAACAACACATTCTTAGTTGCACACCAAATGGCTTTCGCAGAGGTCAGTTATACAGCAGCTGGATACTTGGACTGGCGAGAGCCATATATTGACTCATATGGCAAGAACAGCAATCATGAAGACTGATCTTGTGCTTTCGAAAATTTTCAGAACGAAGGCTTCTCCTTTCTACTGTTGTTCTGTTCCTTGTAATTTACTTCAGTTGAATATGAGCTTCAATGTTGGCCTCTGCTTTTACTGAATTATTCAGTGGGGTTTCTTTTGTTTTTTTCCCGATTTCTTCTTCTTGATGCTATCTCCTCTGCCTCGTTTAAACACAGCAAGAATCTCAATACTGCATCCAGTCAGAATAATTTCGTTAAAATGATCAGTTATGATAAAAGATCACTAAAGCAGTCAAAAGAATGAAGCTTCAAGCAAAAGCTCTTGAGTATCACTTATCAACAAAGCAAAGGAAAGGGGTCTTGAATAACAGACAAGAATATGCATAAGGAAAAAAATAAGAAGTTAAAAAAAAGAGGGGGGGGGGGGGGGGGAGACGTTTTAATGTTTAACAAGAATTATCTTCATCTCCCAAATTAGAGGAATTAATCTTTCTTCTTTTAGTTTCTTTAGAATGTGAGCATCTGTAAACCCGGCCCTCCTACCTAGCGGTACTCTGCAATGTCTATTTCATTCCTTGCTATCTCCAATGGGATTGGTGAGTTCCAGTTGAGAACTATATTTTCTCATCAGTGAACACTAATGCACAATCTCAGAGCTATATTTCTCAACAATCAGTGAACACTAAAGCACAATCTCAAATGTAGAAATGTCCTTATAACTGGCATAGCCAAAATCAGTAAGTCCCTCTACACGTCTAGCACAACATTGAGTAGCAATTTCCACATAGAAGTGTTGTTCACACACATGTCGAAGTATTTTTGAGCAGTGATTCCTTGGTTCCACGAACTAGGTCATAATGGAAAAGGAAAGAACTTAAAAAAAGAAATATCATCTATCCCTTACAGAAGTTTCTATACAGAATTAACAAGAATCTTCCATCATCTTCTCCATAGTGACACGGGTAGAACCTTTTCATTTTAGTTTCTCCCCTTGCTACAAAACTATGCTGGAAGACCATTCAGAATTTTTTGTGCAGCACAGAGTTTCTTCCTTCAACCAGATGTGTTTATATGCGTATACGTGAATGAAAATAATAATAATAGTTGTTATTTCGTAATCTTAATCGTGTTAGATGAGATTTAATTTTAGTTGATACAGATGCAAGTTTAAACTTGTCTGTAGGGCTACATGAATTGCAAAAGGAAGGGCAAAACCTTTGTGTTCCAGGAAAGAAATTAAATCCATGGGCTTTATGCAAATGCCACTCCTTACTAGCTAGCAGTGACAAGCAATCCTGCATGAAAAAAGGTCCTATCATCAGCCTCAAGATGACATAGTTCAGTGCCCAAAGTTGAATGGCATCTTCTGAACCAAAAACTTGATGGAACTGAATGGTAGTTTAAACGAATTGTATGAACTATTAAGACACAGAGATCAAATAGCTGTACCATTTGAAAGACCTGGGTCCAGGTCTGAAAAGGATCATTATTTGAATAATAATAATAAAGAATAGAACAAAACAAAAGAAATCTACAACCAAGATGGATCATAGTACTATTCATAAATAGAGATTTTAATCCGAGCATATTCCAACAGTTATACATAGAACAATACGAAAAACGGCTCATGAAAATGCCTTATGCCTAACCACGGCGATTGCTGAAAGGGCACTCGGTACGACAAGAGCATAATTGTTAGAATACCTCAAAATCCACGGTGATATGTAGTTATGTACTAAGATCCTTCCCGAAATTTCAGTGTAGAATTCTATTTCATTTTATCAGAATTTCAGCATGTCATGAATGATATTTTTACTTCATATAGTGATTTTATCATTGTTTACATAGATGACATATTAGACTTTTCAAAAAACATACAAGATCATGTCGAGCATCTTGAAATTTTTAAGAAAATTATTATTTCAAATGGTTTGGTTATATCAAAACCCAAAATGAATATTTTCCAAACAAAGATTCGTTTCCTTGGTCATAATATTGAACAGGGGAAAATTATTCCTATTACCAGGAGTATATAATTTGTTTCTAAATTTCCTGATAGAACCCAATTACAAAGGTTTTAGGGAGTCTAAATTATATTTCTCCTTATTACAAGAATTTATCTGTGGATGCAGCTATCTTATATGATAGGTTGAAAAATAATGTCACTCCGTGGACAAATACCCACACAGAAGCGGTACAAAAGATTAAGAAGAACGTGCAAGTTTTGCCGTGTCTTATGCTTGCTAACCCAAATTGGGGAAAGATCATTGAGACTGATGCTTCAGACATTCGGTTATGGAGGCATACTTAAACAAATAAATCCCCAAACCAAACAAGAATATCTTGTTCTGTATCATTCAGGAAAATGGACTAATAGTCAAAAGAATTATGCTACTATAGCTAAAGAAATTCTTGATATAGTTAAGTGCGTCATGAAATTCCAGGATGATCTTTATAATACAAAGTTCTTAATAAGAACAGACAGCAATGCAACCAAATTCATATTTCAAAAAGATTTTAAACATGATGTATCCAAACAAATGTTTGCAAGATGACAGGTCCATTTAGCCCCATTTGATTTTGAAATTCAATATCTTAAAGGTGAAGATAATTCACTCCCTGACTTTCTTACTCGTGAATATTTGCAGGGATAAGATGCGTCCAGAATGGACACCACCTACTCCTAATAGGGGTAGAGGCAGAGGCTCGGGACGAGGCTCTGACAAATCTAGTTTCAATATTCCAAGAGTAATACTCGTGGACAAAGAAGGCTCTTCTAGTAGCCAACAACAAGGCTCATATGCCGAAAAACTCCAACAATCGGAGAAAGAAAACAAAGACCAATATTTGGTCAAGGGTCATGAAGAGACAATTCTCTACCTACATCATGAAGATAAAAATTATCTAAATGATCATTGGATTCTAATGAATCGATATGTAGAAAATTTCTACAATCCTTTCCCAAAAGGAAAGAACATGATGTATTATGAATATATCCTTATTGCGACTAACACTGCTGAGATCACATCGTTCCCGGATAATAAGCCTGGAGCATAAAGGAATTTTTCAAAATTCTATCTTAAGAAGATTATATCTCCTTATAAGTGGGAATTAGCCCATTCAGATCAAAGGAATTTATAATTCCTCGAACGATCATTAAGATGGCGTTTAATTACTATGATTATATCAATGATTTCACTCAGGTTTTCTACTATGAAAATCGAAAACATGGTCATTCCTGGTGGATTAAAATTAATCCTGAGATTTTTAAAAGCAGCCAGAATGGCTTATTACTTCTAGGGTGGATATTGCCATGGTGGAGTGTCATTAGACCTGAAATTCAAGTCTTACAGGAGCCTTATATGGCTTTCTACAAAGAATGGGTTCAAGTAACACCATGTGTTACCCCAGAAAATCCCTCTGATTATATCGAAGGATCTGCTTCATTATTTTTCTTCATGCATGCAGGAATCCCTTGGATATGGAAATGGATTCCAGGAAAGAATCAACAAGGCATTATATGTCTCAAAAGGAAATTCCTTTGTAAGTTTTGGTCCAAATTATTAGATAAAGATCCAGAGGACAAAACTCGCCATTATGGATGGCAATTAGAAGGTGATATATCTTCACTAGTTAAAAGTCTTAAAAATATCCATCATATGGAGAAAAAGACTAGAGAAGATGAATCGTCTTTCTTTTCCAAATTGGAAAAAACTATTAAAGTCTGAAATCCTCAAGCATCAGACGAGGATCTCATGTCAGCATATCTTGATAAGGTAAAGGAGGATTTCATAAAAAAAAATTAAAGCAAAGGTGGATGATAGTTCCTATTCCGAGACATCTATCGCATCCATGAGAGATGTCCCTTATGACAACCAATATGTTTGTCTAGGAGGTGAATCACAAGCATTGGAGGATTATACTTACCATCTAACAACAGAAGATCTGTTTGACAGCCTAATAGAGTCAATCCAACAGAAACACAAATCCAAGAAGGAGGACACCAATTCAAAGGGAAAAGCAAAAATGTCAGAGTAAAGTAACATTGGTGGCCACGCGGATTCAATAATGGCCGGATAGGACAAGTTTTTAACTTTTTATAAAAGTTTTTTTTTCAAGATAAGAAAGTGACGTATGTCGGGGAATCTTATCTTACTTTATGTAAAGTTTTCCTTTCCGCAAAGTTGTTTGTCCGTATGTAATTATTAGATTCGTTTATTGTTTCTATTTTGTAAATTGTATTCAGTTTTGAAGTCCGTCTTCACCTATAAAAAGGGACTCTCTTTCATTTGTAAAGCAAGCCTTGGAAGAATATCACCAAGCACTGTAAAAATTCTCTTCACAATAATATTTCAGTTTTCGTTGTATACTTTCTCTCTTGGACACAGCTTAGGTACTATTCTCTCCCCTTCTCTTTTTTATTTCATATTTCATATGATAGGCTAATAAGCCTATACTGTCTGAGATGCTCTGCGATGATATGGTTTAATTAAAAAAAAAGGATAGAATGAAATAGAATTCTACACTGAAATTCCAAGAAGGATCTTAGTACATATCACCATGGGTTCTGAGGTATTCTAACAATTATGCTCTTGTCGTACGGAGTGCCCTTTCATCCATCGCCGTGGTTAGGCATAAGGCATTTTCATGGGCCGTTTTTTGTATTGATCTATGTATAATTGTTGAAATATGCTCAGATTAAAATCCCTATTTATGAATAGTACTATGATCCATCTTGGTTGTAGATTTCTTTTGTTTTGTTCTATTCTTTATTATTATTATTCAAATAATGATCCTTTTCAGACCTGGACCCAGGTCTTTCAAATGGCTCAAGGTCTTTCAAATGGCTCAAGGTCTTTCAAATGGCTATGAAGACACAGAGATCAAAGAGTTGTCTTAATCTATATTTTCTAATATAGATTTGAAGGCCACATACCTCTTTAAAACTTTCCCAACCACAGCTAATATAGATAAGAGTTTGAGGCAATGATTGATTTTCCTCATGTACAGTTGTGCTTTCCATTTGAATTGCAGCTTCTTTGGCACGCAGGATCCATGGTCTCTTCTCGTCTTTGACATTTTCAGGTCTAACGTAACAAATAAAACATAAGTGGATGACAGGAACATTCCCAAATGCTGTAGTACATCAATGATCGTGAATTTTCATAACAAAATATAGCAACCTTCACCCTACCTTTTAGATGAATTGGTTCTGAGTTCTATTGCTGAGATATGACGTAGTTCCTTCACCAAGGACGGGTCCAGTCCTTTCCTCGGAGGGTCAACCACAACAACATCCGATCCCAAGAGCCATGAAGTTGGTTCCTATGCAAGTTGTAACTTGAAGTGAAAACTTGTACAACATCAAAATCATATACATATATATTCAGCATACTAACGGAGTTCTAGGGTCTGGAAAAATGGATTTAAACAAGTTGCATCTATACAGACATTGCAAAGTTTCCACCAGTAGAGTTTCTCTCGGGAATTGAACTAAGTGGTCCAAGAGGTATACATGATGGTAACGATGATGAAGCAAAATATATAGCCAATACACTGTATGATGACATCTAAATCACTTGCAAGACCTCGACGACACTGATAAATCCCCAAGGAGTTGTTCTCTATCTCCACATCACAACAAAAACTCTTCATGTCTACAGAAACAGCTCGACTGGTTTTCCCCTTTTTTGGTTAACAGTGGCTGTTGCTACTCATTTGCACTACTGAATACAATCCATACAAGCAACACTAAGTATTTGGGAGAAATAAGATTCTCAACTCTGATCTACACTAAGACAAGAATCTCCACTTAATCAAAGCTGTTTTTCTATGATACTAACATTGAACAACCGCAAAAGTATACAGGGACATCCCAAAACAGCTTGATGAGAAGATGGGTTGATGCATGGCCTACTGAATTGCCATAGCTCATCCAAGATAGTCAGGGGTACAATTGGCAAAAGTGTCTATTGAAATGGGATTAGCTAATCGTCTGCATTTTGTGTGGAAAGTAACAATTGAACCTTTCACAATAAGCAGATCCCTTTTTAGTATTTGTGTAGGACATATGCACTGCTCTGCTTAGGACTTCTAGGTGTAGGCATGTGCCATGATTGAAATACCATTGGTACTTCGTCTTAGCTGAGGGTGTGTTTTTTTAGTAGATTGTCATGTTCTTCCTGCAGTATGTCCCATGTAATTTTGTAATGCTTCATCTTATCTACCCTTGAATCATTTATACTATACTTGCAGAAAAAAATCTATATGTAGGTGTAAATGTTAAACAGAAATGTGTGTCTCAGCGTCTGTATGAACACATGACTAGATTTGAAAAACCATATACTGAAATAAAATTGCAGACAAGCTTATGTGACTGAAAACAAAGTTGTGCATGTTTGTGATGACTTATGTAATTGACTTGTTGAGACTGACTATTGAAGCGTCTGCATGGTGCCAGCTGATATTGCTATCGACATTGGTAGGCAAGCGTTCAACTGTCTTCTCAAAAGATTGCTTGGACTCTTTGTTAACCTCAACACATTTAACTGACCTGAGAAGAAAACAATTTCTTTGGAATCATGAAGTTTTCAGTCGACAATAAGGGAATTGATTGAAAGTACTTCGAAACTGACTCTGTCCAAATTTGATGACTTAGTTGACTTTAAAGTTTAAACATAAATTAAAAGAGGAAAGTTCAGACATGTTACCTTCAGACAAGTTATCATATCTGAGTTTGCTATAGATGTGTTAAAATTATACCTAGGAGATGTGAAAGGGTATTTATCCAGAGAGAGAGAGAGAGAGATGAAAAGGGCATAAAAATGTCACATCAAACTCAAAATAATACACATGGAAAAATAATTCAAAATAATAAAAATGGAAAAATAATACGAAGTGATTTTATCAAATGTTAACTACAATTTTTGAATGTGGTCGATTTCACCATTTCCAGAGAGATTAATCTTTTTGGGATTGACTAAGACAGACAGCAATAAAAGGGGTAGAGGACTATTATCCTGACCTGCATTTCCTTGAAAAAACCAAAGACAACCCAATTACACCAGCTCCTGCATAGAGATCAACGACTGATGCACCCTGAGGAACATATTTATGTAACTTCCGCAGCAAAGAATCAAAAGCCTGAAGAATGACAAATGATTAAGTAAAGTCAAAGGAAAAACATATGGTAATGGGAAAACGGGTCAAGGTTGTGTGGTTGGTTACCGAGATAAGAAAAAAATGATAATCAGAAACATGCACCTATAAGTAAAATGCATGTACTGTAGCTCAAACCAATTTTATTTCATCCTTTAGTGAGTTTAGTGTAAGCAAAAATAAGAAAGTAATCAGCAAAAACATGCCATTGAAAGGTCAGAAATTGTGGATTGGCCCAAGCCAAAGACCAGAAATGGAAGAAGTTGGGAAAAGAATGAAACTAAGTTATTTACCCAAAAGAAGACATGTCCGATGTACAGAATAAGGATTCTATTCTTTTTTTCCTGATAAGTGACATGTAATAAGGATTCATCGACGTTTATCATGCTTGATCCGTGAAATGTGTTCTATGTCTCATCTGTGCATCTTAAAGTGGAGCTCAAGAAAACGGTAATAAACATGATTGATCTTTCCTAAAAAAAAAAGAACAATTAAGATTCATTTTTAAGAGTTCTACCCGGGTATTTGCCTGCCCAAAGCTTGATGGAGCTAAAGAGACATCAATCCCTCCAATGTGCTCCCAGAAATCTCTTTCCCCTAACAAATGTCTCCATCTGTTTCCAAAAATAATCTGCACACAGCAAGAAGATATCAACAAGCTGCTGCACTCTTATCAAGATATCACAGTACTGTACTTTAATTCAATATTAGCAGCACAGCTGACAAGGTTTAGTGGGATCTCGAAAGGAGAAGTCACACAACAATACAAATGGTATTGACATTTGTTATTCACAATATTTGATCTACTAAAACCTTTGCATAGTTATCTAAAACAACTTCTGGCTGAAGAAATAACTTATTTTGAGAAGTCTTAAGCTATGATCCCAGAAGGGGAGCCTTGGAGTAACTGGTAAAGTTGTTGCCATGTGACCAGGAGGTCATGGGTTCAAGCCGTGGAAACAGCCTCTGGCAGAAATGCAAGGTAAGGATGCGTACAACAGACCCTTGTGGTCCGACATTTCCGCGGACCCCGCGCATAGCGGGAGCTTAGTGCACCGGGCTGCCCCTTTTTTAAGCTATGATCCCACTGATATAGCTGATTTCGTTACAGGTATCCTTACAGCAATGCCATATATAGCAAACTGAGGAAAATAGGCTTATTTGAGCAAGAACGTTCAGATAATTTTTCAGGCCATAAGATAGGAAATTCACTAGTCTTTTTCATTGTCTTTGTTAAAAATTGTGGAGATGTGACAAGTAGAACTACTTTGTTCAGTAACTTATTCGTAGAAAATAAAACACCTACGTTGTTCTATCTTGATTCAAATAATTTTGCAGGTTTGTTGGAGAAAGACGGTACATAGGGCACAAAGCCTCACCCTCTAGTATTCCTTAATACGAGAAAGTGACCAAAGCCATTTGTAATTCTCATGCGTTGCGGTATTCATTGTCAAGTTAAGACTTCACTGTTTTTTTATAACAAGTTAAGACTTCACCATCATACTGATTCTGTTTAGTACAGAATGAAGCCCTTGTTTGAGTGAGCTTCTAGAATGGGAATCTGGAAAAGTGGGTGTTCCCAAATTTCTGCTTTGTTATTCCCATCTTAGCTCCTTCTTTGGTCTTGCCCCTCTTACTCGAAAGTGAAGGGCATCCATCCAGTAAAAGTAGGCCACAGTCATAGCTACTCTGCTAAGTAGAGAAGTAGCGAGACCGGCAGGAAGAGGGTAGGAGTTATTTTAGCCCAGGTTATTGAATAAGAGGAAGAACTAAAATATCCTCAATTAATGCAACCTCACCAAGGAGCAAGATATTTCTTTTCTCTATGAAACTACTCCCTCCAATTTAGGAGCCATATATCTCACCCCTTCCATGGAATCGGAGGCCCATTTCTACCACTGGAACAGGGGACGGGGTCTTAAATTCATCAGCCAGCCACAAAGCTCCAGAACTGATTTCCCCACTTCTATTAGAAGCTCATATTCAACATGGTGAACTACTCCCTCTACCACTAACTTGAGCGAACAAATTTGACATACCAACAAGTACGAAGAGAGTATTTTGATAGAATGATAACATCAAAACCATTAAGCTGCTTTAACTTTTTCATGAAAAAACTATTAGTTGTTTTTTACAATAAAAATTTTACGTTTTACCAATTGAAGAAAATTTAAACACTGGAAAATGAAGCAGACATAAGCATCTCATTTTTGCATAGACTAGGAAACAGAAACCAAAAAAGAAAGTACTCTAAGGAGAGTAAACGAGCTATGATTAGTAACATGCTCTAAAGGACCTCATATCCAAGGAGGTGATTAACTGGCCAAATTATGAGCAACACGTTCCAATCACATATACACTGACATCCATTCATATTTGTGCATATTCATGGGATGGAGAGAGAAGAGAGGTTTGCTCACATTATTTGACGATGTCTGGAAATTAGCCCAAACGGAATGAACTAAATGAACTTTTCTCCTTGGCCCACCGTTGGCCCAGAGGAACTACATTAGCAAGTAAGATTTAGTGTAAAGTTGACGTAATTCATTGATGAAAAAGTCTAGTATTGCTAACATCACTGTCTTACATTGGCTAAAGCATTTAGTTTTCCAGTGTTAGCTGAATTCTCGCTTCTAGAATTCCAAACCAAAGAGACCTGCACTTTACCTGAAATGAGACAATTTTTATCAACTCCATCAAAGGTCAATCTGAAGCCTATTATTCACTATAACATGTACAAACCATTCTTATATCTCTCCGGGACAGGAAGGGATGTATCATGCGTAGTGACGGCCATCTGCAAAATAATGAGTAACATCTCAGTGGATAAAGAACACCAAAAAGCTTAATCAAACTATCTCACTGACGTAAGTCTTTCCTCTGCAAACTTTTATGTCTTACTCACCTGAACATACCTCAGGTCTCCAGTGCCTTGATCTTCATCATATGGTTCAACATTCAACTCAATTATCCCTGGAGCGACCCATACGACGCCAACACAGAAAGAGAAAAAAGAAAATCCAAATGAGAACAGAGAATAGACAAATAAATTCAGTGGCTGTTGTTGTAATAGGTAAGTTCACACTAGACAATTCAGTTTGAAAGAGAACAACACATAAATTATAACAGAAATTTGAAGAAAAATAAGGTGCGGGATTAAGAACAAGCCTTGCTTCAGGAGCTCCACAGCAGAATTGATGTTTGGATGATGAGCTGCATAAAAAGGGTCATATAATTGCACTTAGATAATTCTATTGTCTATGCATAGACAAATGTACCACAAAAATCAAATAACTGAATACTCAAATGGCAGACCTTTACAGTCAGGGATATCAACTATGTTATGAGTGCCCTCTTCGTAAAGCCCAATCAGCGGCTTACTTGATGAACCGCGAACAGCAAGCTTCGCACGACACCTCCATCCCCACTGCATCCACAAGTCAGTTCATCACTCCGCAATAATATAACAATCAACTATAGAGACAAGCAGATTTACAGTTATTACGTACTAATCTACAACTATCGAAGGAGAAATCTTTGACGCCGTGCTTGTTGAAGAAACCTATAGCTTCATCAATTACTACCGGATGATGAAGATCATACTCTTGAGTGCAACCAGAACACCTACATCCAAAATTGAGGCGCGTAGTTAAACAAAAAGCAATATCATCCGAATTCACTGTACGACAACCGTCCACTTAAACTATTTATGTAGTGTATAATTAAAAATTCTCAAAAAATAACAGAGCTGTTCTGAAATTGTAGATTCATAGGGCAATTACAAACTCCCCGTCCCAATTTAAGTGTCTTAGTTACACGAAAAAAAATTTAACCTTGTATATATATTGTAATTTTTCGCCGAGGGTTCGGAAACCTAGTTAAACCTCTGGGCACGGAGATTAAGAAATAAAGGAATTTGTAGCTTGAAATTATGAATTTACTAAATATAGAAATACTCTTTTTGAGACCGACCAAAAAGGATAGTAAGACATTTAAATTGGTTAGCAATGAGCGAATGGAGGTACAAAAATAATGAGAGCGTAGAGGAAAGAAGAAGGGAGGGGTGCGTACGATTGGAAATGAGTGCAGTTGAGGGAGCAGGATAAGGAAGATGGATTAGGGTTTATAGGAAGAGGTGATGATACGCGCTGAGGGGAGAGAGTGGTGGTAGCTTGACAGGTAATGCGATGGATTGGAATAGCTATAGTTGGAGAGAAGAAGCTCAGCGCCATTGATAAAGTGTTGGTTAACTCTGGCGGGAATGGATAAAATATTGAAGAGCTACCGCTATCTATATCTCTGTCCCGATTTGCCCGTGTAATTATTTGGATCCGAACCGCTTTTTATTTATGGATTTTGGATACTCCATGTATATTGTGTTAATTAACCCTCCTTTACAAAATTACTTTCCAAATACAGATGCTCTAGGAAAATGAAATACAAACATTCATTTCATGAAAAATTTGGACACCACCCTTTTCATTCTGAATAAATTGAATAGATTTGTTGGTATTAATACTCTATTCGTTCCATAATAAGTGTTTTTTAGGCTTTTTAATTTTTTAAAAAAATAAATGATGTTTTAGGATTTCAACAAGACTTTGAGCAGATTTTTCCAAGATTATCTTTATTTAAATAGTCAAGATTCATTAATTATCTTTTCTTTTTTTAGAAAGTAGTAAAATTTGATTAGGGTAAGTTATTAAAAACACTCCTAGTTTTCTAGGAGCGATCAATTTCTTAAGATGTGTGCATACACCTAAAAAATTACTTATTATAAAATGGAGGGAGTAATTATGTTTGCAATACCATGGAGAAAGTAGAAAAAGAGATTAGTCTGTTAATATACATGTGGCGACCATTCTTGTACTGTACATATAGCTCCATTAATTGGCGAGTGAAGTTGAGGATATAGAATTCTTATTATTTCATTTATTTATGCATAAAGCTTAAACTCGATCTTACATTAAAACCCCATGCATTTATTGATTGCTCTCATTGCTTATATCTTTCTCTAATCAAAGGCCCTGTTAACACAAGGGGTGAATAGGCACCATAGTTTCTAAAAAAGGCGATAATCTGATTATAGATAATGTCCTTGGCTGTGATTCCTATAATGAAATCAGCATGAGCATAATCCTTAATAAACTGAACGTGCAACTTGTCAATGTCGTGAAACTTCAAATCATCGAGCAAATTCTCAACGTCTTTAACACCAGACAATGCATCTTGACCTCCATATCTTAGAAATAGTGGAAGATTGCGAGGGATGTTGGACATATTATACTCCGGAGGTTTGGCTTGCCCATAATGCGCTACATTTTCGCTCTTTTTCCCATATTTCGATATTTTACCATGTCTAACAACTGCACTTAAATAACCAAACATCACATATACCTTAAAGCAGAGGCGAATTCAAAAATTTAAAATGCAACAAATAGTGTCATATAAGTTGAAAGGACTTAGTTTGGGCCAATTGTTATGCTTATGCGTTTGAAGTTGAAAGGATAACTTCCTTCATAGTTGGAAAAAGGCGTAAAAACGGGAAAAAAAAAACGAGCATTAGAGCTTAGATTTAAATTCATTAAATATTTTTTGTAACTTTATCGACAAGAGAGAGTTTATTTTTGGTAATAAACTGTAAAATATTACTATACTAACAACATTAATACACCTACAGAGCACCTCCTCTGCCAATTCTAAACAAAACTAGCAGAACCAAAGCTCGAGTCTTCTAATTACAAATACTGAGTATGAACACTTCACTCTTCCTCTCTACATTATATCCTCTAAACATGTTCACCTTCTCCCTAACTATGAACTGAATCTGCTGAACTATAAACTCAATATTTACACTTTGTTTTCTGAAAATTCTGCTATTCCTCTCCTGCCATATACTGTAAAGAATTGCTTCACACCCTGCTGCCACAATCTCCCTTTTGAATTTCTGCCAATGCATCTTCTTGAATTGCTCCAGTGTACCCTGCACAGTTGTTAGTTGCACATGAATACCCAATCATGCCTCAATATGTTGCCATAACTCTGTAGTCCAGCTACAGTCTACAAAAATGTGAGTTGCATCTTCTGAGCTATGAACTCCATATAACACACATGAATCATCAACACAATCAATGTTTATCAACCGAGCTCTTGTGAGCAGTCTCTGCTTCAAAGCTAACCACACCACCACTCTATGCTTAGGTAGCAATAGCTTACTCTATCCTAAGTTTGCTTCCTTGAGCTTGTCCCTGTCCCCCAACAGTGATAGATAGCTCTGAAATACATAATTTTTTCCATGTGTGGTAAGATAATACATGTCTTGATTATACCAACTTACCATACTAAGTTTGAGCTTGTGCAACTGTTTCTAGTACCAACTACAATCCTTCCTTGGCACATAAGACCAAAAATCATCTCCATCCTTTATATAAACATCATGCACCCACAATTACTCCTTACTGTGTAAAAACAACCATATAAATTTAGCCATTGTTGCAATGTTCTACAGTATACAATTCTTCACATTCAAGCCCCCTTGTTTCTTTGGCCAACACAGATCTTGCCATGATACTAGTGCTATTTTCCTTGATTTCTCTGCAAAACTCCATAAGAAATCTCTACATTGCTTGTCTACCATTTTAGTACACCTTGTGGGAGCAGGAACACTGCACCCCAAAAATTATACAATGAAAATAGAACTGAATTGATCACTTGAATTCTACCTGCATAGGATAAATGCCTTGCCTCTGTGGCTTTGATCTTCTCAGTGATTATGTTGCACATTTGATAGCATTCTAACTTACTCCACTTCTTGTAGGAAAAAGGCAATCCAAGATACTTGATAGGAAACTGCCCTACTGCAAAACCAGTCCTCCTCAGCAACTCAGTCTTGATCTCATCACTTACACCTGCAATGAATATATTTGACTTCTCTATGTTTGCAATAAGCCCAGTAGTGTCTATGAAATATTGTATTGCTTCCATCACCCTTCCCATTGAAGGTGCTGCCCCTTTACAAAATATCATGAGGTCATCAGCAAAGGTAAGATGGGTGAGTGTTGTTCTTTACACATTGGGTGAAATCTAAAATCAGGAAGTCTACTCATTCTTGCCAAATATTCTGGACAAATATTCCATTAACAAGACAATGGAAGAGGAGATATTGGGTCTCCCTGCCTCAGTCCTTTTCTATCCTAAAAGAACCCACACCCTTCCCCATTGACTTTAACAGAAAATCAAGTTGTGGTAACACACTCCATAACTATTTGAGTGAACTTGGGAGGAAAACCAAAGCCATCCATCATCTCTCTCACAAATTCCCATTTGACCATATCATAAGCCTTCATAAGGTCAATATTCATTAGATATCTAGGGGAGGTTTGCCTATTGTAGTGTCTTAATAGGTCATGACAAACAAGGACATTTTGGATCAGAGATATGCCTTTGACAAATGCAGCTTGGCCAGGATTCACTATAGAAGGCAAGATAGTGTTCAATCTACTACAGACCAGCTTGGAAATACATTTGTAAAGGACATTACAACAAGCAATATGCCTATATTGACTAGCATTCACTGGACTATCCACATTAGGAATGATGGAGATCATGGTTGCATTTAGTTGCTTCAATAGCTTACCAGTACTAAAGAATTTCAGTATAGCAGCATAAATATCATCCCAAGATACTCTATAAAATCCTCCCCCATACCCATCAAATATTCTGCCATCAGCCTGCTTCCTAGCACCACCATCAGTCCCAAAAATTGATGGTAGTATCTCACAACCTGATCTTGTTCATAAGACATATACCCTGCTTATCCTGAATCTGTGTGATAGCCTGTATCAATTTCCTCTTTCTAATAATGGCAAAGAAGTACTTAGTGTTATAATCCCCTTATCTCAACCAAATAGTTTTACTCCTCTACATCAAGAATGATTCAGCCAGTGCAAGGGAAGCCCTAAACTGATGTACAACAACAACAACAACAACATATCCAGTGAAATCTCACAATGTGGGGTCTGGGAAGGGTAGAGTGTAAGCAGAACTTACCTATACCTTGGTAGGTAGAGTGGTTGTTTCCGAGAGACCCTCAGCTCCAAACACGACAATGCATAAGCACAAACAAAATAGGAGAATTAGGTGTCAGTCAATTAAATGAGTGTTGACATGTCATAATTTAGTTATGTGAATCCCTTCGGGATGAATTTGGGTGATAGATAGTCGTTTTGAGGTCCAACCAAATAAGGAAATTTGTAAAAGTTCTTAAATTCGTCTAAGTCTGAGGTAGTTCTCACTTGTGCCTAGTTTTCGGGTCATTGCGTTGGGAATTTGAGAAAACTCAAAAAATGAAAATTGTTGGTCTTTGAAATAACTTTCCAATCATATATAGACCAGTTCAATCGGAGTTCTGTACTAGGGTTTATGCCCATTTTACTGAATGTTATTGGCGTAGTCAAGATTAAGCCTGGCGCCCGCGCCAGACATAATTTCCAGTGGGGGAAAAATTTAATAGGGTTATCGAAATAAGCCTGGCGCGTGGCGCCAATCCAATTTTGGCCTATCATGATTTTACCCGAATTTGATATATTTCAAACTTCTTAAAACCTACCCCTCTTTATTCTAAGCCGCCTTTTTGGAGAGAAAATACCCTAGAGACTTATCTAAACCTCTAAGGTAAGTTCTTACTCAAACATCATGATTATTACCTCAATCTAATAAGGATTAACACTAAAATTCTCATCTATTCCATAGATTGTGAGAATTCGATTCAAGAACGGTTGAAGAAAATAATCGTTGGGAATTCATCGTAAGGTAAGTTCGTGTACTTCTTATATATTTATAAGGATTGATTTGGGGGTACATATCATACAAAACATGCTAGAATCCATGGGTGAATCCTATGAATGTAAGAACGCTAATTTGGCTTAGAAACCCTAATTCCCGAAAAGGGTGGGAGTTCAAGATAAAGGTACAAAGTTCTAATCTTTATTATTCTAATCAATTGTAGAGTGATTGTTGAACCTCAGAAAACCTATTTGGTAGCGTTTTAGCAAGAATTGATATGTCTCTTTTCGAACATACTTTTTCAACCTTTAAAAATTGTTTCTTTGGGAAGGTTTCATGTGCGTAAGGGACAAGCCCTCATGGAACCATAGGTGTATCATACTATATATATGTATTCGTGATATTTTCCTATCAAATGATTGTTGAAACTGATTTATAAAGCTTTAGACTTTGAACATGATTCACCCCTATATGAGACGTTTTAAACTTGATTTTGAAGGCTTGGATATTTCATGTGTTTTGCCCTATGAACGGGTTTATTGAAGTTGAAATTTATTTAATGACTTGAACATAGTTTCTCAACCTATTAATAACTTGATGTACCCCTGTTAACGGGATGATGAACATAATCCATAGTGAGTGATTCGGCTTCTTTGCTATGATTGTGATTCAGTTAATTTGCCATGAGTTCTATTGTTTATGTTTGGCCTAGGCACTCGGAAGGAAGGGTAATCACTATGGACCCTACTGTGGTTTGCCTAGCCATTGGGAGGAAGAGTGGTCATCGAGGGTTCATGATCTCGATATGGTTTTACCTAGCTATTCGGGAGGAAGATAGTCATCGAGGATGACCACCCCAATGTGGTGCTTCTATGCGGTTTTTAGGGAACCTTAATGGTCATCCCTTCATTTCATTAATTTGGCTTGATTTGGCATAATCATGGTTGTTCGTAAGTAACTCGACAGTGATCTTAAGTTCATAAATGAAAGACTTAATCTTGAGAAATGACATAATGGATTGAAAGTGATTTAATTCCCTCTTAATAGTTTCTACTAATGATTTCTCTAAGTTGATGAACTGTTTTATCTCTGGATCTCGACCGACTTTACTTATATTATTTCACTGCTTAATATTATATTATTTTATATTATTTATTATCCGGGAGGCACTCACTGAGTACCTAGTACTCAGGCATATCATTGTTATTTTTTATGGTGTGTCAGGTAACGAAGAAAAGCAGGTTCGTGATACGCCTACGACTTAGGAGAACTTACTGCTTTCGAGACTATTCGGTGAGCCCACATGATTGTTCGTGGGGCTATTCTATCTTTATTTTATTAGTATTAGTTTCAGGCTATGTCCTAAAGTTAGACTATTTCCTTTTATCATCTTAGAGGCTTCATATATAGACGTTATTTTGTGGGTATTTGGCTGAGGTCGTTATTTGACTCTCATGGGCGTTGCTACGTTTTGACATTCATCTATTACAGACTTCTGCTGATTTAATTTCATAAATTGTGACCATGAATTTTACTTAGTATTTACACCTTAATTTAAATTATTAATAAAAGACTAAGTAGGAACTTGATATTATTAATTCATAAGGTGCTTCCGGTGTTGTTCATAGCATCAGATGTCTGTTACGTCCAGGGTCGGATTTGGAGCATGACGACTGACCACTCAATGATTGTTCCCCCTTCTGCAGATTTCTATTCAAAGGATCATTTTGAAGATCCATCTGAATTCTCTTCAAAGCTGCCCTATCATGTTCAGCCAGCACAAGCACATCACTAAATCTTTGCTTATGCAGCACTATAGGGCAGTGATCACTGATGCTCTCAGGAAGTGCAAGAGCCACAATATCAGGCATCCTGTCCACCCACTCACCTTTCATTAACACTCTATTATTGTTGGAGAAAATCCTATCATCTTTTTTATCATTCCAGGTGTACTTACAACCTGAAATTGGCATTTCCTCCGGGCCACACATATAAATACAATTCTAAAAATCAACAACCTCTGCATAAGTAACTGGATTACGGCTCGTCTCGCCGTGACCTTACTGTCATAGTCCCACTCATTTGATGTAAGTGATGCCACAACTCCTTCCTATCCTCTTTCAAATTATAAGCATACACAAATGTCACTACATACTCCAATTGTAGAGGGATAAACTTCACTCTACAAGTGAAACTTTGTGTTGTTTCCTGATCAATGTTAACTACAAACCAATCAGACCTTCATATAACCAACACTCTTTCCATTATAATGAGAAGCATAGTTGCTATGGTGTTGCCACCCATTAAACATACTTCAACAATCACATCCACCTTATCCACATTCAGTCTAGTTTCTAACAGACCAACTAACCCAATTTCTTGCTCTTTACAGAGGAGGCTCACCTCCTTCTGTTTATTGAGGCCTCTAACATTCCAACTAACCATCTTAACTTTTCCCAGAGGGGTGCATCACAGTCCCCTCTGTCTGGCCAGCTTTAGTGGCTTGCACTCCCTTCTCCTTTGGTGTTTGCAATGGTTGAAAGGTATTAGTAACCTCAATTGATGTGGTACCACTTGTGGTTGCCTTACCTTTGGTTGTTTGATTCTTCCACCTTCCTACTTGGTTCCTCCATTGACCATTGCCCTGCTAAGGATATTTCTGATTTTGAAATCTCACATTATTCCCCCTTCCAGCTGCAACATGTTGTTGCCACTTATGTATTCCCCCCAGCCTCAGGCACTGGCCTAACATAGTCGAGTTTGAATCCAGCATTAGATATTTTAGTGATATCAAAATTGTCCCATACCGAGCCAACTAATTCACTCACCTCTACTTCTTTGGTAGCAGTATAAACCCGTTCAACCTCATCTGCCCAAGAGTTCCGTCCTTCACTCGCCTGTGAGCATGTAACATTAACCCAATCAAGTACATTTTCCTTATCAATTGTTGCTTTGAACTTGTGTTTATCACCGAGTTCCACAATAGCACCAACCTGCTCCTGGCTAATCGGAATGACATCCTCTACACTCCCTTGATTCTTCTCTATCGGAGGTGATTTGTTCACAATTGGAGACGACGTCCCACTAGAAGAGTTTCCCCCAACATTCGGCATTGAGTTCATCGGAATTGGCCCCGATTTGGCGATATCAGCTATTGCCCTTGTTTTCAGATTCACCGTTTCAGGCCCAGTACCACTAATTCCAGCACTTTGTTTACTTGACTCTACTTTTTGATGCATCGACACTACTCCACCTGCTTTTTCCGGCGGATCGCAGACTTGACCCTCTTATCCATGGTGTGGCGTACGTTAGCATACACGAGAGAGAACATGTCTATCGTGCGCCGAGAGAGAACATGTCCTTGAGAGAAAGTTCATCTTGATATAATCGATGGAAGACTAATAATTCGTTTCTCCTAATTTATGTTTCACCTTTCAAAATTTTGAAAGTCAAACTTTTTTTTAGCAATTTTTTGATATGCCTTTTGAGTTTTTAATTATTATAACTTATAATATTTTTACGTAATTTTCAAATATGTAAATTTTATTATAAAAACTTAAATTTTATGCCCGAATTCATGATAAAAATTAAAAAATTTGGCTCCTGAAATCTCAATTGTGCCACATAAATTGAGACAAGGAGTAACTTTGCTTGGTCAAACTTTCAAAATTTTGCTTAATTTGAAAATGTTTGTTAGAAGTTACTTTTCAAAAAATTACTTTCCTAGAATAGTAGTTTATGTTTGACAAATCAATATAAAAAATACTGTCAATATTAACACAACAAATTATGTTTGGCCAATCACAAACTCTTTAAAAAAACACTTTTTAACTTTCTAGAAACTTTGCCAAACTGGTTATAAGAGAAGTAGAAGTCCAAGTTGAACAGAATAATATACGACGTTGGTCTATACTACTAGTACTACAATTAATAATTCAATAGTATTATTCAATCTAACAAATTAGTCCGCTCATGTTTGTCATGAACATTCCTGTGTACATACATTCTCATCACTTGTTAACACTTCAAATTTTGAAGCTGAAGTTGATCAGGCCTCTTACATAAAATAAAATATAAAAAATCATGATTTCCTTTCGTTGCTTTTACTCTTTCTTTCCCTTTTCTTAGGCATAGTTTCTAAAAAAGGAAATAATCTGGTTATAAACGAGATCCTTGGCAGTGATTCCCATAATGAAGTCAGCATGAGCATAATTCTTGATGTACTGAACATGCAACTTGTCTACGTCGTGAAATTTAAGGTAATCGAGCAAAGTTTCAACATCTTTGCCGTCGGAAAGTGCATCTTGGCCACCGTAGCTAAGGAAGAGAGAAAGATTGCGAGGAATGTTGGCTAAATTATACTTTGGAGGTTTGGGTTCACCGTAATAGGCTAAATTGTAGTTGCTTCCGTAGTCATATTTTGAAAGTATGCCGTCTCTAGCAGCTGCATGTATTAAATAATCAATTATCGTATGGTTAAAATAAGCAATAATAGAAACGGACTAAATATTCAAATTTATCCCCCTTTACACTATCATAATATTACCCTCGGAAATTTTTTGGATATCCTTATATTAGTAAATAATATGGTATTTGTTATTGTGTTAATACTATATTATATTTACAGATAATTAATTAAGGGAACTTACTTTGAGCCAAATGCACCATGTTCTTAGTAGACGTGGATTGAGGCTCGTCATTCAAGAAAAGCTCAACGGTGGAGGCATTCAAACAGCAGTTCTTCCCTTTAAACAAATGGAATTAATTAAGTTGCAAGGATAGTAATTGACTTAATTAATTAACTAAAGTTTGAACAAGTTTAGTACCAGTAAGTGCAGTCATTAAGTCATAGCAATCTACCCCTGGCTGAGCACATAAGAACTTGAGCAATTTGTTTACAGGTCCACTGAAAGGTAAACCAACAAACAAAGAAGTGTTATTAATTGAGAGAAATTATTAAAAAGAAAACAAACAAACATCTCTAATGGAAATTAAATTGAGTGAAGTTATTTACCCTTTTGGATTAAACTCTGCGAGACCAAATAATGTAGTGATCTGTCGACATGGTACAAATATTAATTCGTTGAATGAATAAATTACTCTGTAATTAAGTTGAAAATAGGGGGGGGGGGGGGGAATAGAGTACTAACTTCACCAACAAAGGTTCTGGCTGCAACATCACCGAGTGGAGTGGTCATATGGCTCAAATAGGCAATTGGACTGAGTAAGGCTGCTGATTTCACCTTGTCTATTTGTCTTCCTTCTGAGAAAGATGCCAGGGCTATCAAAGTTCCCTGTTTATTTCATACTAATATATGTTAAACTCTCGTCTAAAAATTATTACTCAATTATATCATGTCTCGACACACCATATTCTCAAATGGTAAAAATATTTTTTTATTTTTTGATAACAATGTTGAATAATGAACCAGTTATACATAATCGATTTATTATGAACTTACCATTGAATGGCCAACATAGTGTGTTTTCTGTCCAGTTTGTTTGAAGATAAAGTCAATAACAGCTGGTAGGTCATGGACTATCAATTCATCCCATGACCAATTCCAGTATTCCTGCAAATCATAATACAAACTTAATTATTTACATTAATATTGACAACACAAATTGTTTCTTATTGTTAGAATTAGCCAATAAGAAATTTTGTTCTTTGAGGATTAATTGAAGGAGATACCGAATCCTTAGAATCAAGGGTGACGTGGCGACGAATGTATCTGGTTCCCCTGATATTGGAAATCCAAACATCAAAGCCATTATCTGCCAAGATCGTCGCCAGCGATTGTTCAGGTGGATTCAACAGCCACGTTGCGCCATCCTGCAAAATTATGACCAATTATATCATGCATCTAAGTTAACAAGAGATTTACCTATAATTATCTAATAAATGACTTGATCGTGTAAATAGTTTTTATGTCGTTAGTGCATCAACAACAACAACGTATCCAATATAATCCCACAAATGGGGTCTGGAAAGGGTAAGATATACGCAAACCTTATTTCTACCTTTGTGGGTAGAGAGGTAATTACCTAATATGTCGTTAGTGCATGGAACTTAAAATTCTTTTATCTTTCGTCACCCCTAGTCATAACGTTTTCAATTCATTATACGTTACACTAGAAATTTCCCGTTGTAAGTAGTATGTGTATATACTATAAATAGTAACACAAGCTTCAGACCAAAAAAACAAAAAGAGACGAGCTTAACTAAGGAAAGGACATATAGATTACATAGGCGTACGAAGTGTATATACCTAAAGCGGATAAGCGTTTATGCGAAGCTGCAAATTTTGTGGAAACAAGCATCATCCACAAACAGCCATGATAAGCCATCACACACATCTGTTTCTGTGTTCAAACTCAATGCTATGGCATTTTCATACCTAATGGATTGGGTCCATGACAAAATTGTTAAGACTCGAGTGTTCAATCTACTTGTTAAAACTTGGAAATGATAAAAGACATTGGCACAAGGCCCACCAGGTACTAACTAGTAATTAGGATCAATGTGGTAGAGGTGAATATTCCGGTTTGGGTACTGGATTAAAGTCGTGATCTTGTTATGGTTATAGGATTTTTCGGTGCATTTCTAAATTATCAAGTCACAGTATAAATATTGGACACCTAATAGAAAACATTAAAAAAAACAAAAGGTCCACCACTATCTTTACTTTGGGATTGAAATAATTGATACCTGGCATGCTTGAGGCAAATTATACCAACACAGTTCAGATAGACGCTCAATTGCATGCACTTTTTTCTCCGTATGGTCAAATTTTTTAATGTCGGTTTCACACTAGCTATAAATCTTCTCTTTTAAGAAATCATAATGATCCCTTTTATTAGTGAGCTTATCACTAAGAAACCATCATCACCTTTTAGTGATTCTGTCACTACAAAAACGGATAGATAAATGACTTTTTTACTCGTGAAAGTTCGGTATCTCCAAGTTTTACTCCGCGATTATCGGAACTGTGCATATATTTTTTATAGTTTTAAAACTTAACAGATGTATTAAGTAGATGCTATTACCACAAGAACTCCATGCTGCAACAACACTGGCTGCCTGTTTTGCCCCCCACCTGCTGTGCGGCCCTCTGGAATTCTTTGCACGCTTAATATGTACCCATCATCAGTTTTTACCTGAGTTTTACAAAACAAAAGACACGCATAAGATCAGAGACATAGCTACATAGAAAGAAGGATGATCAGTTAAATATCTTTGTTTAAAAATATTATATTATGTATATTAAATATAATATTGTATATACAAATCAAAAGTTACTTTCTATAGATGCATATTAAATTTTGAAAAGTCCTAGTAAAATTTCAGACTTTACTACTATATAAGTCTCCTCATTAGAATTGGTTGGTTGCTTAGTCTAGTAGACAATGTCAGTTATGCTGTTCGAACTCTTCAAAAATATTATCACACCCACAATGAATATGTTTTTATAAAATCTGAACAATATAGATGTCAATTAACTACAAGAAAAATTCATCATTTGTGATGGCACACCCGTCACAAATTTTAGTTTGGGACTGATTAGTGACGGGAAAGAAGCCGCACAAACTCACAATTATGAAGAAGGATAATATACACTTAGTTAATTACCTCAAATTCTTGGCACTTGTAACCATGAACGGCGACAGTGGAGGCGCACATGCCGATTGGCGGCGCGCCATCCGTCCAGTTGTCGCCATAACTAATGAAGCCGAAATGTCTTCCCCTGCTCGAGCCTAATACTCGATTAGGCTCGAGCACTAAGATAAGTAATGACAATAGGCTTAAAATACGTAAACACGACAAGATTCCAAACGACATTCTATTTAATGGTACGTGTAAGTAATGGAGGTGGTGGCAGTGTGCAATGGTGGAATTGTGAAAAGAAAGAGAACTACTTATAGATAGAGAGAACAAAGAAGGAGAATGGACACCCTCTGGGAATATGGATAGTGAAGGTGTGAAAACGAGTTTGTTTTTCTTTTAGCTTTTTCAACTGACTAACTTGAGGATTTTATACTAAACTTTTTTAAAGGTGGATTTGTGTATTCGTTTTCTATACATCGCACTACTAAATATTGTTGATTTGTTTCCAGTTTCTAGTATGAACAGGGAACTGTAGAGAATGGGTGTCTGGTTCCACCAATTTAAAAGTTTTATATACGCAGTTAGTTGGTAGAGCGAATTTTTTTAAGTTATATATATTTTCAGTACAAGAAATTTTTAAACTATTAGATCATCTTTAGCAGATCTTATATCTTTCTTTTAATATTTTATCTATAAATATCATTTAGCTGATTTGATAATATAATAAAAAATTTATACTGATTGACAATGTATGTAACTTACACTATCATATATAGAAGTATAGTAAAAAGTTGCTCGATTTTTATAATAAATCAATAAATACAAGATATCCATCTTTTAATTACACAATCATTGGTCAATTTAATATAAATATATATATTCTCACTTTAATTTCGATGTTACTTGATTTAGTGTAAATATTGGATTTTCTGTAAGTATTTATGATATTCATAAGTGAAAGGAAGGTAAGGTATGTTAAATGAGTATGGTGATCTGATGAAGCTCAACTAATTCCTGTTAGAAATTTTAGACTTATGAAATAAGCTGAACCAGTATTTAGTTTAGGGAGATGAAGTGAGGCCAAGTTGGCGGTTTTGACTTATCTTGTTGAGAATTGCAATAAGGGCCAATATAATCTTGTTGCACTTGTACATCATTTGTTTGCTTTTTGGATACTTGTATAAAAGTTAAGACAAAGACCATTCCACTCGTACGTCAAGGAGAATCACATTATCAAGCTATTTATAAACATTTTCTATATTAAGAATAGGGATAAGTATCAATATCCCCGGAATTATATTCAAAGTTTCACCGACACACTTTTTTTCGGAGTTCTATTATTCTTTTAAACTTTTTAAGAATATAATAAATATCATCTTAAGCGCTGACGTGACAAGGAGAATGACATTCACGCACTGATACATGTATATTTAATTTACTTTTTTTGAATTTTCCCCCTATTTTTCTCTTTTTTCTTTTTTTTCCTTTCTTTTCTCTTTCCTTTGGAATCCAACCATGGCTGCCCTCGTACATTTTTTTTCTTTTAGTTTTCTTCTTCATCATGACCATCCATGAAAACACTGATGTAAGCCCATGTGTTTTGAAGCCCCAATTTAGTAGATTTATAAAATATTGTTCTCAATTTTTTCGGGGAGATTCAAAACACATGGTCGGAGTTTGAAATTTCGGCGACAATCTTTTCCGGCGAGCTTCAAATTCCAGCGATAAAATCTATTCCAATCTCATATTTGCCTGGTCGGAAACAATGGATGGAGATTCTCCGACGTTAACAAGAACTTTTGAAAAATGAAATTAAAAAAAGGTAAAAAAATTTAATCTTTAATGATAATTAATTAAGTGTAATTAAATATGAAGTATCCAATTAAAATATGACACGTGTATAAGTTAATGAGATTTTATGCTTCTCATTTTTCTAAAGAGAGTGAAATAAGCTCTTTTTGACACGTCAGCACTTACGGTGATATTTATTATGTTTTAAAAAAAATTAGGAAGATAATAAGTCTCCCGCAAAGGAAAAATGTGTTGCTGAAATTTTGGGTATAATTCAAGGGTATTGATGCCTTGTCCCTTAAGAATAAGTTGATAACTTCGATTATCAATAAGTTGTTATAGTATCCATATAAATAACATGACGTAAATATTATACTGCAATTGGTAAATGATACACGTCAAGGCAATCATACTAGTGAGTCATAATTCATGGAATCTGTTGCTGTGCTCTTTTTTTTTTTCTTTTTTTTCTCCTATTTTTAAATTTTAAGTACATGTGCTTATGCTTTAACACTGCACATGTTTGCAACTTACATTGTACTTGTTCGATTAAACTATACTAGGTTGAAATTAATGATCTAAATCTATCAATTTTAATCATCAGTCGACACTTTCTATTTTTGGTATACGAATCTGTTCTATCCATTGAATAGAGTCAAGATTAGGATACCTAAGCAGCAGTCAGATAATACAATTATCAGTATTGTTAAATATACACAATATACATGTGTATATTGTGTATATTTAACTCTCGGTTTTGGTGTACAACCGTGTACATGGTAGATAAATTAGGTAAGGCTTTAGTCTCCTACTTTAGGTAATGTTGTAGTGTAAATAGTATTGTATACTTACCATAATATTTGTATTACCATAATTGTATAATTAGTATCCAAGTAGAATAAGGTTTTAGGAATAGAATACGAATAAGATTCTCCTATTATGGAAATATGTAACTTGTATAAATACTCTTTCAATTAATGAAAATAATCAAGGGATTATTTCTTTTATGGTATCAGAAGTCTAGGTCTTTTATTCCTCTCTCCACAATTCCGTCGACCTCTCCCTAATTCCGTCACTCTTGCCTCGATTTCCGAGCCTTCTATCTCGGATTTCGTGTCCGATGGTACCTCATCTCTTCCCAAATTTCTCTTCCCAAATTTCTCTTCCCAATCCCTACATCACGTCTTGCGTTGCGATTATGGCTAAGAACATGTTTCACCTTGCCCTTACTATTTCTAACATCAAGAATCACATCCCTATCATTCTTGAAATAGAAAACGTCCAATACGCGACGTGGGCCGAGCTGTTCAAAGTTCACACACGCTCGCATCAAGTACTCCATCATATTGTCCCCGCGGCTCCTACGGATACGGAGGTGCCCAAACCCGAGGATGATCCTAGGTTATGGACGACCATTGATGCTACCGTTCTTCAGTGGATTTACTCCACTATTTCTACTGACCCCTTGCAAACGATTATCGAACCGGACGCTACGGCGATAGCGGCATAGAATAGAATACGTGATATATTCCAAGATAATCAAAATTCACGTGTTGTTACCCTAGAACTGGAATTCTCCCACGTCAACATGAAAAATTTCCCCAACGTTTCAGCATATTGCAAAAGGTTGAAAGAATTGGCGGATCAACTCCGCAACGTTGGCACGCCCGTTACAAATGATCGTTTGGTCCTCCAAATGGTTGCAGGCCTATAGTGGTGTTGGTACGCTTATTCGTCAGAGCAGTCCTCTTCCACAATTTTATCAGGCTCGTTCTATGCTTAGGCTCGAAGAAGCCGGCTACCGGTGCTAGTCCCGTAGTCATGATGACGTCCTCTCCAAATTCTCCAGGTCATATTGATAATTCTGGCCAAAACCATGGTCCCGGTGGCAGCAAGAATAGTCGAAAAAATAACGGAAAAATGACGGGGGCAAACGCGGCGGTTTCGACATCAGTCACGGTGGCCAAAACAGTGGCGGTGGACCCCATCCCGATTATAGTGGGCCACCGACCCACTGGTCTCAGCATTGGGCCTCTGGACCGTGGGTTTGGACCAGTGGACGATGGCCCTACGGCCCAACTCCATACAACTTTCCAGCCACTGGTCAGTGGGCTTCCCAACAGCCTCGACGACCCACTGCCCCAGTAGTTCCAACGGCAGTTACGAACCATGGCAACACGCAGGAATTCGTGGGCTCCGGCCTCCGCAAGCCCACCACGCAGCAGGCCCCACTCAAATCGATATTGAGGCCGCGATGCACACACTTGGTTTGACTCAACCGGACCCGAATTGATATATGGACACCGGTGCCACTACCCACATGACATCCGATTCAGGTACTCTCTAGTCTTATTCCAATTTGAGCAACAATCGTGGTATAATTATTGGTAATGATAATTCAATTCCAATTCGTGGTTATGGTCATAAAATATTGTCTCCCCCTCATCCACCCCTTATTTTGAAAAATACCCTTCACGCTCCAAAATTGATTAAAAATTTGGTGTTTGTCTAAAAATTCACCACTGATAATTCTGTATCCATAGAATTTGATCAATTTGGGTTCTCTGTGAAGGAATTCAAAACGGAGAGTCCTCTCATGAGGTGTGATAGTAGGGGAGATCTTTATCCTATCACGCCATGTTCCGGTCCATCGAGTCCAGCCTTGACATCCGCATTTGCAGTCCTTGCTCCTTCCTTGTGGCATGCTCGTCTATGTCATCTGGGATCGTCTATTTTGTCGTCCTTAGTGAATAACAATTTTATTTCTTGTAAGGGTGAGCGTTGCACTCCAAATTGTCAATCTTGTTCTTTAGGGAAAATAGTTAAGTTGTCATTTGTAGACTCTAATTCTCATACTTTAATGTCATTCGATATTATTCATAGTGATCTATGGACGTCTCAAGTTCTTAGTTCTTTGGGTCATCGATATTATGTTCTCTTTTTGGATGATTATTCTAAATTTTTGTGGACTTTTCCGATGGCGAAAAAATCTCAAGTTTTTTTCGTCTTCTTAAAATTTAGAGCATTCATTAGAACCCAATTCGAACGAGAAATCAAAAATATTCAGTGTGATAATGGCAAAGAATATGACATTGGGGTATTTTGAGAATTCTGTGCTAATAATGGGATCAATTTTCATTTTTCTTGTCCTCATACGTCTTCACAAAATGGGAAAGCCGAACGCAAAATTCGTTCCATAAATAACATTGTCCGAACTTTATTAATTCATGCTTCCGTACCCCCGTCTTTTTGGCATCATGCTCTACAAATGGCTACCTATCTCCTTAACATTTTCCTTCCAAAGGTACTTGACCGATTCGTCGAATTATGCGATATGACCCAATATACCTTGGGCTAAGCTTCTCCTTTTTTCCAAATCTCATTACCCCCTTCATAGGAGAAATTTTCAAGAAGACCCAATTATTTACCCGAAACTTTAAGTCTCGTCGTCGCACATCCGAATACGACTTCTGACGACTCTGAGGGTTAACAGTCATTCTTGGATAAGCTTCACCTTCTCTATGGATTGGTGTACTAAGTCAGGCCCAAATAACTCTGATTCGCCTACCTCAAACCATCCGATATGAGATCTACATCTCCGTCCATACAACGCCTCGTATAGAGCCATTTTAATGATAGCATGATAACTGTTATTGTATGCAAACTCAATAAGGGGTAAATGATCATCCCAACTTCCCTTAAAATCAACTACACAAGCTCGTAACATGTCCTCGAGCGTCTGTGACATATTCTTTCCCTCTTCAAATTTTATGTAATAAAATTCCTTCATATTCACATCTTTGGGTTTTTGGGTGTTTGTGTTATCCGTTATTCTCGTCCACCACAATTAACAAACTTCAGGTCCGGTCTACTCCGTATGTGTTTTTGAGTTTTCCGTCTAATCATCGTGGCTACAAATGCTTTGATTTATCCTCTAATAAAATCATCATTAATCGTCATGTCATTTTTGATGAATCCTAATTTCCATTTGCTAAAGTTAATACTCATGTGCCTAGTTCGTATAATTTTTTGGATGATAGTATATCCCCGTATATTATTCAGCATTTTTCGAAGGTCTCCCGCACCCAAAATTCTCCAATGCCCATCGCCGGCCGCCCCATCCGTCGCCCATCGCGGCCCCAGTCCAGCCCATCGACCAGCTTCTGCGATTGGGCGATCCAACCCACTCGAACTGGTCCACCTCGCTGCATTTACCGATTTGGGCCAGCAGGTCCATTGCATGCTGGTCAGTCTGTCCCGAGTCCCGAAAATTCTCAAAATCCACCCGCCTCTACCTCGAGTCATGGACCAGTCACCCGTAGTCAACATGAAATTTTTACACCAAAAAGATATTTTAATTTACATTCTAATGTTATTAAATCATCCTTACCCCCAAAATCCTGTGTCTGCATTAAATGACCCGAATTGGAAAATTGCTATGACCGATGAATATAATGCTCTTATTGATAATAAGACGTGGGATTTGGTACCATGTCCATCTGGTATTAATATTATTCGGTCTATGTGAATTTTTTCTCATAAGAAAAATTCAGATGGGTCATTTGCCCGACATAAGGCGCGGCTTGTGGGCGATGATAAGACTCAGCAGGTTGGTGTAGATTATGGTGAGATTTTTAGTCCGGTGGTCAAGCCGGCTACCATTCGCACTGTGTTTAGCTTGGCTCTTTCGAAAGCATGGTATATTCACCAGTTAGATGTAAAGAATGTTTTCCAACATGGTGATCTCAAGGAAACAATCTATATGCATCAGCCGTTGGGATTCAGGGATCCCAAACATCCTCATCATGTCTGTTTGTTGAAAAAGTCCTTATATGGGCTTAAGTAGTCTCCACGGGCCTGTTATACGCGATTTGCAGACTACGTTTCGACTATTGGGTTCACTCACAGCATGTCGGATAATTCATTGTTCATCTACCGTCGTGGTTCATCCATGGCCTATATTCTGTTATATGTGGATGATATTATCTTGACTGCCTCTTCCGATGCCTTACGCCAGTCTATCATGACCATGCTCAGCTCTGAGTTTGCTATGAAAGACTAGGGGCAGTTATTTTTTGGGGATTGATGTCACTCGTCATTCCGATGAGTTGTTCTTATCTCAACGGAAGTATGGAACTGAAATTATCGAGATGGCTGGGATGTTATCATGTAAGTCTACTTCCACTCCAGTTGATACTAAGCCCAAGCTTAGTGCCGCGGTCGGCGTACCCTACGAGGATCCGACCCGCTATCGCAGTCTTGTAGGGGGCCTTCAGTATCTTACCTTTATGAGATCAGATATTACATATGTTGTCCAGTAGGTGTGTTTGTTCATGTATGATCCCAGAATTGAGCACATGAATGCACTCAAACGCATCATTCGGTATATTCAGGGTACACTTGACTATGGTTTGCATTTATATCCTTCCTCGACATCCACACTTGTCTCGTATACGGATGTTGATTGGGGTGGCTGTCCCGACACCAGATGGTCTACGTCTGGCTATTGTATGTTTCTTGGCAACAACTTGATCTCCTGGTCTGCGAAGCGTCAGTCGACTTTATCCCGCTCAAGTGGCGAGGCTGAATATCGAGGGGTAGCTAATGTGGTCTCGGAATCATGTTGGTTATGTAATTTGCTTTTGGAGCTTCATTGTCCCATTCAGAAGGCAACCTTGGTTTATTGGGATAATATTAGTGTCATCTACCTTTCTGGTAATCCGGTTCAGCACCAACGCACTAAGCATATCGAGATGGACATTCACTTTGTCCGCGAAAAGGTTGCTCGTGGTCAGGTACGCATCTGCCATGTCCCGTCAAGATATCAAATTGCAGACATCTTTACAAAGGGTCTTCCCTCGGTCATTTTTGAAGATTTTAGGGATAGTCTCAGCGTTCGAAGACCGCCCGCTATGACTGCGGGGTGTGTTAAATATACACAATATACACACAATATACATGTGTATATTGTGTATATATGGCTCTCGATTTTGGTGTACAAATCGTGTACATAGTATAAATATTAGGTAAGGTTTTAGTCTCCTAGTTTAGGTAATGTTGTAGTGTAAATAGTATTGTATACTTACCATAATATTTGTATTACCATAATTGTATAATTAGTATCCAAGTAGAATAAAATTTTAGGAATAGAATAGGAATATGATTCTCCTATTATGAAAATATGTAACTTGTATAAATACTCTTTCAATTAATGAAAATAATTAAGGGATTATTTCTTTCAATGACATATTATCCTCAAGTCCCGAATGTGGTAAAAATTATAAATAGCCGCTTTTAACCCTTGTAAATGAAACTGTCATGGAGTTTCAAATTTCACAAGTGAAACTCCACGTGACTATTTTTTAATTACATAGCTGAAATGCAGACAATAGGTGCTATTTGTGCAGTACGAACACATTATATTTGGGTCCCCGTGCAAGGACCAAACGCTTTATACCAGATCAATGCGTTGGGGCCTATGGTAGCTATTACTCCATCCGTTTCATAATAAGTGGTGTTTTTAACTTATGCACACTCTTAAGAAGGTAAACTACTTAATGCTTCTTGATTATGTAAATACGAATAATTTTGGAAGAATAAGGTAAATTTCTTTTTGGAATCCTAGAGCACCACTTATTTTGAAACAAAATAAAAAGTCTAAAACACCACTTATTATAGAACGGATGGAGTAGCAGAGAAAATGGCAATCTGCTCATTGAGGAGCTCAAACATAAACACAAAAATGTACTACTGGTTGATTAATTAACAAAGCTGTTTTCCTACATCTTTATACATATAAAGCGCCAAATTCAAGAATGAACATCCATAACTCTACTCATCTGTGTATTTGCGCCGAAATCTCATGGCCGTTCAGTTTTACTGACCAATGTTCATATTCTATACCTTAAATTCCTTAAACAAGCACATACACAGAGACATATATACCTTAAGAGAGACAGCTTTTGTTATCAGGCAACAGTACGCGCCGGGCTCATTCTTTTCCTCCTTTCACTAAAGCTACGACTTGAGAGCAACCTTGGAAGACAACATTGTGCTGGCTTTGATAATTTGACGTCAGATTTTAACACTCCACTGGGAGTCCTTCCACTGCTACACACAGACGCATAAGGTGTCTCAGGTGTGGATCTTGGTGGGAGTCTATCACCAGTAAATGCCGTTTCATTTTTTGTACTCGTGACATTTTGGTTGTCTGCAGTATTTTGCTCATTGAGCTCCAGATCACTTCTCAAGCTTTCACTGAAAAGTTCAGACAGTCTCTTCTTTTTTTCCTGTGGGGGTGATTGCTGAAAAGAAACAGGGGCAGCTTTGTTACCTTTTAAATTTCCAGCCAAGCTGGGATGCACGGGTGTATTCCCACGAGAAGGCGTAAAATCTGCAATCAAATCAAGAGAGTATTAAAAAAGGACCATGACACGTAAACAAGAAATGGCTGCTAAATGGGGAGTCGCAAAGGTGTAACAAGCACTTTTCAAAAATATAAAAAAACTGATATTACAGTCAGATCTCTATAACAATCATCCTCTATAATAACATTTCATTGTAAAGGCCGAACTTTTTGGGAACTGATTTTTTGTTTGTTATATGACATGTTCTGTATAACAGCATTTCGCTATAGTAGTAAAAAATATAGAAACAAACAACGTTGGTATAGAGAGGTTTGACTGTACTTGAATAGTACTGCTTTTGTAGCCTGGATGGAGATCCAGGTGAATCATTAGGCATTACCAGTGACCCGATCAAAATACAATAAAATAAAGTGCCATTTTGTAGCTTATGAAACCGCTGGGGACATGGAAAGGGACCAGGGAAAAGATGGAAGAACATGAAGCATCATTAGTTGATTGCTTTCCTTTTGGTGTAAATAGGAATATAGTGCAGATGCTGACAGTATTTGTTCCTCGCAGACTTAAGAACTCTTTTGTTATTTTGTTGTACACACTCAGCACACTCTTAAGGCTGATCATTGATGAAATTTTAGTTAACTGATCAAGAAAAAATGAAGCATCATCAGTTGAAGAACAAATCTTACCTCCATTCACACTAAGGAAGTCATCTTCACAATCTGAATCCAGCCAAGCCTGGGAATCAAAGAAGGTCTCCTCTTTACTACCTACAAGAAAAAGATGTCTCTGATTATCGATAAAAAGGATGCAATTATATTACAGGACTGAACATTTAAACGCACTGTGCAGGAAGAAACTTCATCACTCTGCAAGGTAAGCTGTTTCATGCGGTGAATCTAAATGGTACTTTGAGAAACTAAAGAAGAAAGTTGAAAAGGAGGATACACCGTGTCTTTTAACTTTACTGAACCAGAAGGCCTTACATTCAAAATAAATATTATCTAATACAGATAAACTGATAAAGAGAAACGAGATTGGTCGGGAATATTCATTGGTAAACCACTATAGCTTAGGTTTTCAATGTGTAATAGTAGGACGCACAAAAGGATAAATGATTTTCAAGAAATAGAGCTATTGTTGGACACATGATCAAGAACACAAGGTGATGCAATGGAATGCTTGACAAGGATAGATCTAGTATCCTTGACTGACCTTTGTTAATCCACATGAACAGAACTGAATTTCGAGTAGCTGAATGCCGCAAGCAATACCAAACTAATTGTATAACATTTTTCTTCTGATATCACAAAGGAAAGGATTCGAGAAAGAAACAGAATTGGACATATTTTTCTTAAAAGTGAATTTTATTCATTTGTTTGATTCTTTTACTACCTAAAATCCGTTGCTTTCAGCTTTGAAACTCGGTGAATAATGAGTCTGCACTTCCCTCTTTCCCCACTTAAATACCCAACTTAATTCATAGCAGAATTCTAACTCAAGACCGACCACACAAATGACTATTGTATTACCTTTGTCATTGAACCGAAGCCCCGAGGGTGTCTTTTTATCCATAGATAGAGGAAAATTGTCTTTTATTTGTTGATTATTATAGGTAGATAATACAGAAGATGGCATCACAGACCCACGACACAACATGTCAAACAAGGGCAATTGTGTTATAACAAATATCAACCTCAATTCTGAATATCTGAAAAAAATCTAAAACAGCAGGCAGCATGATAATTCACTTAGATATGGAGATATTGATGAAAACAACTATCAAGACATGAACTATAATTTCCATAGGACCATCATATGTTTATGTAAGTTTCCATAGGACCACCATATGTCGATGATATTGTCATCTACCTTGAAGTGATGCAGAGGAATACTTCTTTTCTTTCTAGGAAAGATCATATTTTATATATTAATGTGTAATAATAAAACTAGGACATTTTTCCTGAAATTTGTCCCTTTCAATTTCTAGTGAAGATGACAAGGTACACTGGTAGAGGAAGATATATCTCAGTGGAAATAACACAATGAATTTTGGCACCAATCACAAAGAAATACCAGCTTGTAACTTTTTAATAAGAAATATCCATTAAACCAAAGTAGCAGCCCAACAAAAAGAGAATGGTGTAATGTCATTCACCGCTTCTTCCCCAACCCTTGGCAGAACTCTATTGGACTCCATTCTGGTGTTAGTTCTTTCCCACTTCCATTCGTTTCTCAAAAAGAGCGGTGATATCACTCAAAACTTGAGTGCTAGTGTTCCAATTCAGTGATTAATTTATGTGACCAGCGAGATATTTTTTTACTGATTTCTTTTATTCCAATCGATTTTTTTCCAGATTTTGTCCCATTAGGATCAATTGCATTGAATACAAATTTTTATGACTTAATACAAGGCTGCAAAGACTCAGTTCTTTCCCATTGATGTAATGAGCTGAGCAATTCTAAAAATATACCACTTTGTATTTAAGTATAAGAAGTACTTAAGATGTCTCTTATTAAAGGTATATACTTCTAATCTAAGCTATTTTCTTGTTCTTTTATGGTGATTTTTTAAGCTGTTTTCCCAATGGCTGTCTCCAGAAATAAAAAATTTCCCTGCCTGTGATAGCATGTGCTGCAAAGGCCCCATAAACCGAATAATTTTTGGCATTATACAAGATTCTTAAATAGCTTCTTGGTCAATATTTCTTTACTACTATTTCTTAATTCCACAAAAGGAATTGAGAGCTACTCTATAAATTACGAAAAAGTATACATAAAATATACTTTAAATTGTTGTTTTCAAGCCTCCAACCTCAACTGTTATTACAAAAACAGTTTATATCTCAGACTCTCACTCTCATATTCTACTAATATCATCAAAAATGCTTAAATGATGTCCGTCAGATCAAACAGATTACCTCCTTAATTTTCCTTGAATAATCCAAAATAGCCACATGATAAAAAAAAATGATGACTCAAATAACACGAGTTCAAAACCCAATATGCGGAAGACCACAACATCTATTAGCATCAGAGTCGGAGCCAAGATTTGAGGTTTATGAGTTCTGACCAGTCATCAGACCCATAACTCGTCTTACTTAATGGATTCACAATTAAATATTTAATAATATTTTTAATATAAATACATGGTCTAAACAAAAACTAGGGTTGATTTCTCATATGACCACTCAATTATTATTATCTAAGAAAGTTGTCTTTCTGAGATAATAACTACTCCCTCCGTCTCAATTATTTGACGTGGTTACTAAAAATAGTTGTCTCAAATTATTTATTGTTTTAGAAGTTCAAGACATAATTAATTAATTTTTTTCCAATTTACCCCCTTTGTCATGAAATAGAGTAAACATTTCACGGAGAGAGATTATAATTTTGACAGTTAATTACCCCTCGTAATTAATATTTCTTAAGGGGTTTGTAAACAAAAAAAACAACAAATACTTTGAGACGGAGAGAGTATTAGTTAAGTGATTATTAGGATTCTCTTTGTATATCTCCTATTTTATGTAGAATTATATTCCTATTGTAATTAGGTTGATTAGTTAACTAGTTTGTAGCAAAGTAGATATTCTTGTACTACTATATATATATTGTACATTATTGAAAATTAAGGAAAACCTATTTCTCAAGTCTTATCATGGTGTCAGCGCTAGCCAACTAACAAACCCTAAAAAAAAATCTTCTTTTTTGGCCGCCATCGGAACTGCTTTTCCGACAACCAATGACAATTTTTTTTTCCGGCAACCTCTTCGACGCCCGATATCCCTAGCTTGTCGACGTTACCATGTCGGATTATATTGCCAGTACCGAACCACTTGGCACATCTACTATTGCCGGATATTCGGCCTTGACTGATTTGAACCAGGATCAGGTTCAAATTCTTTGGAATTTGATAAATACTAAGAGGCAATCGAATGATCGGATGACGGATAAGTCTCCTAGTATGCCTTGGATTATTGATACAGAGGTATCACATCACGTAACGGGGAGTCTGTCATGCCTCATTAATGCACAAAGGGGGACGTTACTGCCCAGCCCACTTGGGTCCCCGTTGTGCCTGCTGCCCAGCCCAGCGACACCCCCCAGCCCCTCACCCGACCAGCCCACGAGCAGGCCCATTAACTACCGAGGTAGATAAGGAATTGGGCCGAGGGTTGAGGGACAAACGCCCTTCGGTCTTGTTGCGTGATTTTGTTGATCCCACTGTACGGAAAAAGAGTCCTTTCCAAGGTTCATCGGCTTAGCATGGTTCTTCAAGTACTCCTTATCCTATAGCATACTTTGTGAATTCTGGCAATTTTTCTTTGCGACACCGTATATTTCTTGCAGCTGTGATTGCAGGACTTGATCCCCGTAATTTTCATGAGTCGGTGAAAGATGCTAGTTGGAGAGAAGCTATGCAAAAAGAAATTAGTGCACTGGAAGATAATAGGACTTGGGTGATGGAGGAGTTACCTCCTGGGATAAAGGCATTCGGATGTAAATGAGTGTACAAAATCAAATATCATGCAGATGGAAAAATTGAGCGATTGAAAGCTCGACTCGTCATTTTTGGTAATCATCATGTTGAGGGGATTGATTACAACGAAACCTTTGCTCTGGTGGCTAAAATGGTGACGGTTCATGACTTTCTTGCGGTTGCGGCTACTAAGAATTGGGAATTGCATCAGATGGATGTGCATAATGCCTTTCTTCACGATGATTTAGATGAAGAAGTTTACATGAAATTACCTCTTGGATTTACAGTTGAGTAACCCAGCATGGTTTGTCGCTTGAAGAAGTCCCTCTATGGTTTAAAATAGGCCCCGAGGTGTTGGTTTGCTAAGTTGGCATCTTCTTTAAAGAGGTACGGTTTCCAATAGTCTTACTCTGATTATTCGCTATTTACTCTGCGCCAAGGAACAATACAACTTAATGTACTCGTATATGTGGACGACTTGATTATCTTTGGCAATGATTCTTCCGATGTAGCTGCATTTAAGAAAAATTTGAGCGTGTGCTTTCATATGAAGGATCTGAGTCTGTTAAAATATTTTCTGGGTATTGAAGTAGCGCGGAGCTCGGATGGAATTTTTTTGTGCCAGCGAAAGTACACCCTCGACATCATAGCCGACACCGGACTTCTGGGTGCAAAGCCTGCCAACTTCCCTATCGAGCATAATCATACTATGGTCTTAGCTAATGGGGCGTTACTTGCTGATTCAGAGCGCTATCGTCGGTTATTGGTCGTCTGATTTATCTTTCATTCATTCGTCCTGACTTAACCTATGCAGTTCATATTCTGGCCGAGTTTATGCAAGAGCCACGTCAGGAACACTGGGATGCGGCTATCCGAGTTGTTCGATACTTGAAAGAAAGTCCGGGTCAAGGTATTTTACTACGGGCTGATAGTGATATGTTAATAACATGTTGGTGTGATTCTTATTGGGCGAGTTGTCCGTTGAATAGGCGCTCTATTACGGGATGACTGGTTTTCCTAGGTTGTTCCCCATTTCCTGTAAAACCAAGAAGCAACACACGGTTTCCAAATCATCCGCGGAAGCCGAGTATCGCTTGATGGCGGCGATCACTTCGGAGTTGAAGTGGCTGAAAGCACTATTAGGCAGTCTCGGGGTGGATCATCCTCGTGCTATGACTTTATTTTGTGACAGTAAGTTTGCACTGCATATAGCCCAGAATCCTGTTTTCCACGAACGAACGAATCATATTGAGGTTGATTGTAGATATGTCCGTGATGCGATCCAGGAAGGTGTAATTACTACGAGTCATGTGTTTACGAACGAGCAGCTTGCCGACATTTTCACAAAAGCATTAGGTAAGCCCAATTTGTATATTTACTCCACAAGTTGGGCATTTGTGACTTGCACGCTCCAACTTGAGGGGTATTAGGATTCTCTTTGTATATCTCCTATTTTAGATAAAATTATATTTCTATTGTAATTAGATTGATTAGTTACCTAGTTTGTAGCAAAGTAATATTCTTGTACTGCTATATATATTGTACATTATTGATGAATAAAATTAAGTGAAACCTATTTCTCAAGTCTTACCGGTGATCCTATGAAAAATCAACTCACAAAACCTCTGTTTAGCATATGCAAGAATCTGACTAACTCAAAAAACTTTCACAATCAATTCAGAAAGACAGCAAATTTCCCATTTTTCTCTACACAAAGGAACTGAATCAATATCAAACAACAGAGTTATAACAGAGTAATAAGGATGGTACCAAAATCAGGAAATCCATTAACAGATTGAGACTTGAGTTGAAGATCTTTGAGAGGTGATGATGATCGGGTTACAAGCTTATCATTTTTGGAACCAAAAAAAAGACGAAATTTCATGGCTGATTCATAGTCTTTTTGCACTGAAACACAGGAACCCATTTGCTAAAACACTCTTTTGTATTAATCACAAACTAATCCATGTATCTCTCTCTGTGAGAACAAATTTGACCAATAGAAAGAGCAAGAGTGAAGTAGAAGTGAGAAAATTAAAACAGGGAAGAGCAAAGGGCAAAGTTGGTTACTCATAAAGGAGTAACAAAAAGATAAAATTTGGGACTTGAAAGCGAAGTTATCGTTTTTCCAATTTTGGTCCCACCCTAAAAGTTAGAATCATTGTAATTTACTGTGCCTTTGGCTTCCCATATATAGTGTTTTGGATTATTTTTTACCACTTTTTGTGTTCTTGACAAAATAAAAGTACGTAAAAGAATAACAGTAGAACTTGGTCAATGGTGATTGGGAAAAGATGTCTTTGCTTATTGATTCGGTATTACCTACTCCCTCCCTTTTAAAATATCTGTCGTCTTTATTTAAAATATTTGTTATTTAATTTAATCAAAATAAAATTAAATAATATTTTATCATTTTATCCTTATATTAGTGAGCAACATTTAAGAGGTTTGGAGTAAATATTTATTGAGAAGAAATAACATTAGTATGTTAAGAGGGTGAAATAGTCAAATTGTTATCTCTATAAATATTTCTTTAAGGAGCGTGTTAATAAAAAATACAACAAGTATTTTAAAATGGAAGAAGTAATTTATTAGCTCGATGAATGCAAATTTATATCGACAAGTCCACTAAAAGATCAAACACTCCTTAGCAAGTATTTTATTGAAATTTAAAATTTTTAGTTAAAGACTGAGGGCTTGTAATAATTATTTTATCGTATTTTTTTTCATAGTGAAAAAAGATACAATCTTGACAGTTTCAGGAGAGATGTTAAAGCACTCCTTGTCAAGTATTTCTCCTAACAAAGGTTAAATCGAATAGTTTCATTTAATAGGAGATTATAACCATCTCATCATATCCTTCAGTGTAAGAAATAAAGACGCAATCTTAAAAGTTTTGGATTATAAATTCACTAATTTTGTTATCCTTTATAAATTTATTTTTAACGTTATATCTTTTCTATAAGAAATTTTTATTTTTATATATAAGAAACTAAAATATAACACACAAGAGATTTTGCAAGATTATTATTCAAATTGTAGAGGATTATGTTAATCCATCTCTTTGGAATTATGTGCTCTTTACAATTAGTATCATGTGAAAAGTGGCAAATTTATGGCTTCAGCTTTGTTCAGATTCCCCTTTTCTCAAGTCTCCTTTTTGCTTCTGGGGAAAAGTCGTATGGTAATTCATGTCTTTTTCTTTGGTTGCTTTTACTCTATACCCTCATGATTGAATATCTGGAGCTGCTACTATTTTTTTTTCCATTGATTTTCCACTAAAAAATAATCGATAGTTATTTTTTACTTAATATCGGTAGAAAAAATCTAAATAATAATATTTTCACATGAAAAAATGATAAAGTTCCCCAATATTTTACTGAATGTTGTGGAAATTTTTTCTATTTCTAGTAGTGAGTGTGAACAATATAAGATTGTCATTCATATCGAAAAAGAATGAATTAGGTGAAAGTGACTTTAATAATTAATACCACGTTAAAAGAAAGAACTTAGGAGGCGTTTGGTATGCGGACTAAAGAAATGTGTCCAAGATTATATAAAAAAAACCGGGTACCCCTTAGCCCATTGATGTGGGACTCCAACAAATGAAAGAAAAATAATAGAAAACACTTTGTGGTAGATATTTTGATACTCAAGTTGTGTTTCACGGTTAGGAGGAAATAGATGAAATACCTATAATTTGAATAGAAAAATAATTCTGTAATCTTTGTATGTGTATTATTTTCAAAAAAATTATGTGTAAGAAAGTTATAAAATTAGTTTATAACGGGTTATAAAATTAATTTAACTCGATTTCGAGCTTTTAAAATAGAACGGTCTTATCAAAAAGCATTTTACCCTCCAAAATGAAAAACAATTCCGACAAAAATTGATGTAATCGAGCTTCAAAGCGGGTATTAGACATTCGATAGGAGGTATTAGCGAATATTCACAATATATTTTGTAATTATGATAGGTGTATATTTAAGGTAACCTAAGATTCTTATTGTATTAGGATTCAACCTCTGTACAACTATATATATTGTGATTAATGAAAGAAATTCATAAGGGAAATTATTTCAATCTTACATGGTATCAAGAGTCAAACCCTAATCCCTACTCTTCTCCTCCCAAAGCCGCCAACCACCACCATATCTCTTCTTTCTTCTCGGTCGACGGCCACCATGTCTCGTCCCTCTTCCACTACTAATTCGGGTTCCTCCACTGGTACTTTTGACAACCCCCCACCACGTTCATCGTCTTCTTTTCATCCGGCTTTCGCCGTTACCAACATCAAGAATTTTATCCCTATAATTCTTGACCAACAAGACTGTCAATATTCTATGTGGACAGAACTGTTCTATATTCATGCATGTGTGTACAATGTGCTAGACCATATTGATGATTATGTTCCTCGTCCCACCGATATTGCCGACTCGACGACATCGTCAAACAGTGGATATACGGCACCATCTCAAAAGACTTGTTGTGTACTATCATGAAAACAGGTGCTACGGCACGTGAACTTTGGGTACGGTTAGAAGAAATTTTTTATGATAATAAAAATACTCGGGTCGTGTATTTGGAAGAGCAGTTCAACATTACGCGGCTCGAGAATTTTAACAACATGTCCGAATATTGCAAATAACTGAAACTCATCACCGACCAACTTTCCAACGTCGGGACATCTGTTTCAGAAACCAAGATGGTACTTCAATTTGTTGCTGATTTACCGAAAAGTGATTATGATACACTTGCGACGATGATTCAACATGCCGACCCACTACCAAGTTTTAACAAGGCACGTTCACAACTATTGTTGGAAGAAACCCGATGTGCTAAACAAGAGGAGCACAATCAAAAGGCATTAACCGTTGACAGCATGGCACTACCGGTGGTCACCATCACCCAGCAACCACCGTCATACCACCAGCAGCAGCAGCCCCGCAGCGGAGGACGTGGCGGCAGAGGCTGCGGTAACAACAACAAAGTGAAGGGTCGCGGCAAGGGCCAAAGGAACCAGCAGTCAGGCCCAACCCTTGCTCCCTATTTTCAGTGGGTTGAGCAGCCATCATGGTCCAATACCGGGAACTGGGCCTCGCCTGCATGCCACTGCCCAACTTCAGGGGCCCAGTTCCAGCAAGCTTGGTCACCCGGTGTTTTGGGCTCCGCCCCAGCCAACAGGCAGGCCCACCTGGCTTCGGCCACTCAGCATCCGCATGTCATCAGCCTGGCCCCCACTGATTTGGGCCAGGCCTTCAACACATTGAACCTTCAATAGCCCGATGATAATTGGTACATGGAAACCGGAGCCACATCTCATCTCACTCGGTCGTCAAGTAATTTATCTTAAATGCATCAGTTAAAGTGTCCTCAATTGATTACTGTTGACAATGATCACCGCATTCCAATTGAAGGTTACGGTAACACACATACCAAACATCCCCACCCACCTTTCTCCCTAAATCATGTCCTCTATACCCCTAACATAATTAAAAACTTAATATCTATTAGAAAATTCACTCGCAATAATTCTGTATTTGTTGAATTTGACCCTTTTGGTTTTTCTGTGAAGGATCTCAATACAGGGGAAATTCTTACGCGCTGCAATAGTGTGGGAGACCTCTACCTCTTCACTCAATCTTCCGTTGTCAGACCACATTCACCCATCTCCCTTGCAGCCATTTCTCCGTCAACGTGGCATAACAGACTCGGACACCCAAGAGACCCTGTCTTTAATTTTCTTAGAACTAATAAGCGTATTCAATGTAATAATGGGAAACTTGCCCAATACTGTTTTTCTTGCCCGCTTGGCAAGCATACTCGTCTTCCATTTATGTCATCCAACAATGTTACTTTTTCTCCATTTGATATTATTCATGCTGATTTGTGGACATCTCCAGTTTTTAGTTCCTTGGGTCACAAATTTTATCTAGTATTCTTAGATGATTTTTCACACTTTTTCTGGATTTACCCAATGAAGTTCAAATCTGAAGTTTTTGCCAAATTCCTTGAATTTAAAAAATTCATTAAAACACAGTTTGAAAAATCCATAAAATATTTCCAATGTGGTAATGGACGTGAATTTAATAACTCGACATTTCACAATTTCTGTTCTAAATAAGGCATGGTTTTTCATTTTTCCTGTCTCTACACTTCATCCCAAAACGGAAAGGCTGAACGAATTATACGCACCATCAATAACATGGTTTGTACCTTATTGTTTCATGTATGTCTTCTACCACCATTCTGGGTCTATGCTGTTAAAATGGTAGAGTACCTCCTTAATATTTTACCAACCAGCACTCTCCAAACCAAGACCCCAACCGAAATCTTATATCGTAGGTTCCCATCCTATGACCATCTTCGCATTTTCGGCTGCTTATGCTACCCCAACCTAGCCTCCACTGTACCTCACAAACTCGCCCCACGCACCACACCCTGTATCTTCGTTGGTCTCTCTCCTACTCATCGAGGTTACTTGTGCTAGGACATAACCACTTGTAAAATCATTGTCTTACGTCACATCACATTTGACGAGATGACCTTTCCGTTTTCAAATCTCCAAA
This sequence comes from Anisodus acutangulus, assembly GCA_029783415.1. Classification (NCBI taxonomy): domain Eukaryota; kingdom Viridiplantae; phylum Streptophyta; class Magnoliopsida; order Solanales; family Solanaceae; genus Anisodus; species Anisodus acutangulus. The sequence continues at coordinate 52,858,436 of CM056499.1, read as the reverse complement.
AATTTCAAACCACGGATTACACTTTTCTCAATGAGCCGAGTATGTCCCATGTTTTCCAGTCATTGTGCCACCGTCAGCTCACTGTTCCGACGGAGCCTGCACCAGCAGCTCCGTCACCACCAATGTCCGGCGTCATCTCCGACCAGGCACCACCCAGCTCTCGGTCAAACACTCCACTGATCGACCCACCTGTGTCACCTACCTAACCAAAACCACTGCTGCCTCCAGAACCCGCAAGCCAGCAGCCACAAATCCCAGTCCAACCACTGCTACCTACCCACCGTATGGAGACTCGTGCACAACACGGGATTTTCAAACCCAAGGTATATTTTAACCTCTCCACACAAACCATATCACCCATTCCCAAAAATTCAAAACTACCTAAACTGGACCCTAATTGGAATGCGGTCATGTGCGAGGAATTTAATGCTTTAACCAAGCAGAACACTTGGGATTTGGTACCTAGACCGGACGACGTGAATGTTAACCGGTGTATGTGGCTATTTCGTCACAAGTTCAGAGACAGTGGTGACTTGGAGATGTATAAGGCAAGATTGGTTGCTAATGGCTCTAATCAACATGAGGGAATTGATTGTGGTGAGACATTCAGTCTGGTTGTTAAACCGGCTACTATTCGTACTGTTCTCAGTATTGCTATGGGCAAGCATTGGCCGATTCATCAGCTTGATATCAAGAATGCATTTCTTCATGGGGATTTGAAAGAAATTGTATACATGCATCAGCCCCCAGACTTTATTTTCACAAAGGGACTACCGCGACAGATGTTCTTCGACTTCAGATCCAGCCTTAGCGTCCGGCCTCCTTCCGCTCCGACTGAGGAGGAGTATTAGCGAATATTCTCAGTATATTTTGTAATTATGATAGGTGTATATTTAAGGTAACTTATAATTCTTATTGTATTAGGAATCAACCTCTGTACAACTATATATATTGTGATTAATGAAAGAAATTCCTAATGAAAATTATTCCAATCTTATCAAATTAAATCAAAGAAAATATATGTAGTTGAGGTGATGGTGACAACATTAAATAGAACATATATTTTTCTGCTCTCTTTATCTTTTCTACTTGGGCAATATGCAAATTAAATGAATATGGATGCGTGGTGTTTAATATTTCGGTCCTGACAGTACTGCGAAGTCGTAAATATTAACTACCCTATCCTGCAAGAATAAGACATGCATGCGAAGTAATGAGGTCTACTTCTATTAAACGTAAGTTCTATATAGTATTAATGCCTTATGTACTCAACTTTATTACTCCTTCAACCAATTGTAGAGAAAAAAAGGATATATATAGAACTTATTTTTCTTCCGTCTCTATTTAAATTAGTTGTTATTATTATCTGTATTGGTTATTGTTATATTTATCACTGTTGCTATTCCATATTTATATGTATTCGTTAAAAACTACTTAGAAAAAGTACGTCTATATATAGTGTAAACATGGATGAGAATATGATAGATAACAGTTTCTTTACTATTCTATAGTCTCGTCGTTAATTTTCACCTCAAACAAGTGACGATCAGGCTTATGATTAGCCTAAAAAAGGGCAGCCCGTGCACTAAGCTCCCGTTATGCACAGAATTCGGGGAAAGACCGGATCACAAAAGTATATCATACGCAATCTTATCCTACATTTCTGTAAGAGGCTGATAATTAGACTAATATATTAAAGTGACTAAAGATATCAATCAAACTTTGTGGTAAAATATAATACATGAGACCAATAACTAAACACTTTGAAGGATTATTTTCTTCTATAGATTCAATTTCGCTGCTAGGGTGAGCTAACTCCAAAAAATTTGTCCACAGTTTGGATTTTAGACTGCAACTTGCCTGCATGAAGCTTGAATCGCTAGTTATCGTCGGTCAGCCAGTTTTATCAGGTAATGGACACACTATAAGTATTCATTTGATTATGTATTATGTATAAGCCTTCCAACAAACAGAAAGACTTATATGGATTAGATTCATAGGGGTAAATTGCTGGAAATTTACCTTTGGCGGGGAGATGTGTCCACCCATCTTTGATGAATTAAACACTAGTGTTCCACATGTTGGAGACCGTGTCTCTTCACACATGCATGATCTACGAAGTGAGTAGATGACCGTAGGGCCAAGAATCGTCAAATTTCGTTGAGAAATGAAAGAGATATTGGTCCACAAAGTAAGGTGTTTGAGGCATGAAAATATGGTGTGGGACAAATCTACCACATCGGTGGGAATAAGAAGAATTGCTCTCTATATAAGTCTCTAATGTGGTAAAGGGTTTGGGACCCCAAGGGGTATCCCATATGTTTAAAGGAGGGAGGACCTAGATGTGCTTGGGTTCAAGGCTAAGCCCACACGGGCGTCGCCGCCGCCCGCCCGGTCTCGGGCTGTGGGCTGTGGGGACTTTCTGATATTATCTTTTTGGTCCCCAGAGTTTCTGAAAAGTTGATTTTGGAGTGACGGAAGGCCTTCCTTTGGACTATGTTTTGGAGCATTAACCAGCCATTACTTGGCTGATTAACTCCTCCATTAACAGCCCATTACTTGGGCAGTTGAGCAGCCTCTTTCAATAGCCATAAACAGCCATTACTTGGTTGTTTAATGCCCTCCTAATGGCCATTAACAGCCATGTTTTGGGCAGTTGTACAACCCCTCCTCCATGCTATATATTTAGCCTCCTTTGGCTCAAAACAGACAGGGAAAAACATCACAAAACAGACAGAGAAAAATAGCAAAAACAGTGAGGAAAAACAGTGTTGAAATACACACATATACACAACAGAGACACACTATTTACACAGAGATAAAAGAGAAGAGTAAACAGAAACTCTTCATTTCTTTTCCATATCTTCAGCAAGTCGATTCATATTTATTTTCTTCGTCAGGCTCAACCTATTGGCATTGTAGCGTTGAGATTAAAGTGTTGTTTTATCTTGGGAGACTATTGACCGCTAACGTAAAAGCATATATACGGAGCAATCTTGTCTTAAGGACAGAGGGCAATCGCTCGACTCAACACACAACGTTGTAACCATTCAGATTTAATTGTTTCTTGATTTCAGGTTATCAAGATTCAAGACACAACAAGCGTGCGGCAGTTTTGAAGATTGGCCTATTTGTTCAACAAGATTCAATTTCTGAATATTGAATATTTGTTTATCCTTTCAAATACTTGTAATAGTTATTTACTTTCCATACTGCTTTATAAAGTACAATAGAGCACCAACAATTTAAGACAAGATTGCTCCGTATATACTATTAGTGTTCGAAAGATGTCGGTCAAAAGTTGTGTGATCAAATCTGGATATGGCAATGGTTTTCTGGTAGAAGAGAGTGATGATGATGAACGTGTTCATGGTGTCACCGCTACCAAGAGTGGTGGGAACAAACGCTCACCAGAGACTGAGGATGTCAACTGGGACAAGAGGAGAAGGCTGAAGATGTGCTTCTATCTTGCAACAGAAGACCTATATCTGTCCCAGACAAAGGATCCGAATAATGGTAAGGAGGAAATGGTCACTTAGTCTGATGAAGTGACTGAAGTGGGCCAGAATCTGAAATTGGGATAAGTTATTTTTCTTACTTGTCAAGAATAAAGATTAAATAATATCTGGTTAAAATGGATTAAAGTAAGGAGGAATATGAAAATATTTTCACGAAAATAATTTATATTCCTTACGCTTTAAAATCAGAAGTTTAATCTCATATTATTTCCCGTTTAAAGATTGGATTTTATAAACGACTTAAAAAGATCCGTTCTTTTAAGTATAATTATTAAAGTGTGTAAAGTATGTTCGCACATACGAGGGACAAAGATCCACTGACTGTGCAAAAACTGTTACCACACTTAAGTAAGCGCCAACAATTGTCTGGGCACTAATCATTACGGAAGAAGACTAAAAGCTAAAGACGTTGAGCCTGTCATACTATTTGGCAGAAGATCCTTCATAGGATGATATTGGACACTCAGTCATAAAAAGCCTCCGGGCGACTGGAGTGGGCCAAAATTCCTTTGATATGATGATATTGGACACTCAGTCATACAAAGCCTCCGGGCGACTGGAGTGGAGCCATAATTCATTTCATAGGAAAAGTAATGGACACCTAGTAAGGTGGGCCAGAGTTTCCAGGTCTTAAATGATCTGAAGGCCTAAAGAAAGGCAGAAAAAAAATTGGACACTCAGTCTGCCAAAGCAACTGGAGTGGGCCAGAGTATCCAGATCAAATATGATCCGGTTGCGCCCTAACCACGGGCAAGAGGTTGCTCATGCGAAGCAACGCCACCTCTAAAATCAAAGGGACTGGAGAGGTTGTCCTCAATAGGACTTCAAGGAATGGGATCACTCTAAAAAGAGGTGATACATGTTCCTAACTTGGTTTAAGGGACGATGTTGGTCAAGCTGGTTTGAGACTACTCCAACAGGTCTGTAATAACTAAGAATGGTACAGTATGTTTGTAGCCAAATGAATGATATATTTGTAATCCGTGCATCTATGCCATCATAGATTAACACATGTTAAATAGCAAGTCATTTAAAAGCTAGCGAAGTTGAGATTGTTGCCTTCTTTCGACATAAACCCTCAAAATGAATGTGAGGTAGGCGAAGAGGCAAAATCACCTTTCCAAATTCCGTCAAGCGAATAGCGAAAGAAGCACCGCTCCTCTAGGACCTAGTCACACCTTTATGGGTGATTTAAAGTTTATACAAAATAGAGGGGGGAGACAAGTTCTTTGTGACCTTTATTGATGATGGTACAACGTATGTAATCCTTTGTTTGTTGAAAAACAAAGATGAAGTTGTTGAAGCGGAAAAACGCTACAAAGCAGAAGTTGGAAATCAACTAAGCCTATGGATTGAGAAATTCGTAGTGATAGAGGGGGAGAATGTGAAGCATCATTTATTAAACGACTGCTCATTACTCACCTCAGTCCAACGGTGTTAGTCAAGCGCAAAGTCATACGCCCAAATTATGTGGGTTGGCTTGGTAAAAGTTGGAATACCAAAATAGGTCAAGTTGTACCTAAGACTGTAGATTGTATATCCAATGGATCTGCAAATAACAGTAGTGCTTATCGCCTCTTGGCGTCAAAGAATGCTGAATTCTTAGAAGATAACTTTCCTTGAAAAAGAAAAAGGAGTAATTGCTCAATGTTAACAAGAACCCGCGAGGGCCTGACTGTCCAGAACTAGACGTTCCGTATCTACAGGACTCGAAAGTTACTGGCTATCCGGAACTTAATATTCCAGATCTGCAGAACTCAGGAATTCTAGATGTTGAACCGAGATGGAGCAAAAAGGGGACAAAGACTTGTTCCAGTCCTTCTAGCTTGTATGGTTGAGAACGAACCATGGACAATTGACAAATAATTGTCATCTCCAGAAGCTCTGCTTTGGAAAGAAGCTAAAGAGAGAAAAAGATTCCATCATATAGAACCATACTTGTGTAATGATTGATCTTCCTCCGGAAAAAGAACCTTTGAGATGTAAAATGTGCTCCCCTGTAAGTAGCTTAACATCCAGGGCCATTGCAGTCTTGCGTGGCATGGAACAGCCTTCCCAACCAGAGAGTTGGAAGAAGAGGATCAGAGTTGGTTTGCTGGACTGTTGGGCTTCTTCCTGAACTTTCATTTTGGTCCTGAAAGTTTAAGATAAAACAGAAACAATGAATCTGACCACAGAAACAATGAATCTGACAACAGAAACATTGACTCTAAAGTTAGAAAGCCAACAATTGGAGAATCAACAGTCTGAAAGTAAATATCATATTGAAACAAAGTCTCGATATGAAAGATATGGGTATCACAGATGACATCTTAGGAATTGGATTCCTAAGACATCTAATGGACTGGTCGATAGTTGACATTCTTGTTGAAGCCACCAATGGATATGAATCATAGAACTGATTGGAATCATGGTGCACCCATAGACAAGGAGTGATATGCACAGGTCATGTGTAGTTCAATGTATTGTACACACTACAACCGACCTGGTATCATCCTACAAACAGATCAGTTGAACTAAGGTTCACTGATGATCTTAATACATGATCAATAGAAGGCCTTAAGTCAGATATGACGATATCTGAATTATTCGCTTATCTACGGATTATAGTATTCTGGATGTCCAGCGATTTTGGGAGAACACAATGATGCAAACTGGACATCAGATCTGAAGAACACCAAAGCCACAAGTAAATGTGTATGGTGTGTCTTGGAAAATCCTCTAAGCAAACTTGCATCGACCGATTCATGATAGTATCAGAGTTTATCGCTTTATACAAAGCATGAAAGAAGTTGAGTAACTTCACGACTCATTAGAGGACGTCCCTTATTGGGAGAAACCCGTGCCTTTAGCAGTTATACACTGTGGCTAGCCGGTCGGCTTCAGGAAGGACACGGATGACAGCGTCTGGACATATCTGTCAGGATCTGTCAGAGACATAAGACTGTATGGCAGTTGATCATCACGGGCGTCACTACCTTATTTATTTACTAAGGGACTACCCGAAGATCAAGTGTTCTGCCTGTCTAGGGGAATGGGCTTAAAACCCAAACAATACGAACCTTTGCGGTGGAAACCCAACCATACTGATTGGAGATCCCAAGAATTTGATTCAATGGGAAAACTAAGCGGCAAAAGGTTCAGTTGAGCGCTTCGGTGGAAGCAAGAAGCACTTCGGATGATGATTTCTGTACGGAAACATGAATCCAAAGTTGTTCCCGCGATAGACATTAAAGTGCTACTTGCATGGTGGGTAAAGGTTAAGCTTCCAAACCTTTAACGATCCTCAAATGGTTGAGGTTGAGGTTGAGAAAACTTTTAATGATTCCTAACACTTGTGAAGTGGGGTATAGCAGGATACCTTGTAGGAGATCACCTATTTAAGTGTGAGGATGGCCGCCTCAAATGAACGCACTTAAGAATCCAAGTGTGTCCACGGCCACAACGGATAAAAACGTAAAAAGGAAAACGAATAAGAAGAGTTATTGTGTTGATATCATTATCTTGGCTTACACTAAACACTGACGGTTCAAGACATCACGTTCACCGTGCAGTAAGTAAGTCCGATGGTATTCAACTAGGGAAGGTTCAAAGCGAAAGCTACCTCTCCTGATGCAATATCTTTTCGCTGAAAGATTGCTGAAATGTAGGCACCTTGTGTGTGCGCCAAAATCTCTCTTTCATAGAGGGGATTGTTGGAAATTTGCCTTTGGCGGGGAGATGCGTCCACCCATCTTTGATAAATTAAACACTAGTGTTTCGCATGTTGGAGACTTTGTCTCTTCGCACATGCATGATCTACGGAGTGAGTAGATGACCGTAGGGTCAAGAATCGTCAAATTTCGTTGAGAAATAAAAGAGATATTGGTCCACGAAGTAAGGTGTTTGAGGCATGGAGATATGGTGTGGGACAAATCTACCACATCGGTGAGAATAGGAAGAATTGCTCTCTATATAAGTCTCTAATGTGGTAAAGGGTTTGGGACTCCAAGGGGTATCCCATGTGTTTAAAGGAGGGAGGACCTAGATGTGCTTGGGTTCAAGGCTAAGCCCACACGCGCGCCGCCGCCGCCCGCCCGTCCCGTCCGGTCTCGGGCTCGGGTCACGGGCTGTGGAGACTTTTTGATATTATCTTTTTGGCCCCCAAATTTCTTAATATTTACAGTTTGGTCCCCAGAGTTTCTGGAAAGGTGATTTTGGAGTGACGGACCGTTGGACTGTGTTTTGGAGCATTAACCAGCCATTACTTGGCTGATTAACTCCTCTATTAACAGCCCATTACTTGGGCAGTTGAGCAGCCTCTTTTAATGAGCCATAAACAGCCATTACTTGGCTGTTTAATGCCCTCCTAATGGCCATTAAAAACTCTATTTTGGGCAGTTGTACAACCCCTCCTCCATGCTATATATTGAGCCTCCTTTGGCTCAAAATAGACAGGGAAAAACATCACAAAACAGACATAGAAAAATAGCAAAAACAAATATGAAAACAAAGACAAAACAAATAATTTAAAAACAAAGAAAAATCATGAGGAAAACAAAGGTTGAAATACACACATATACACAAGATATACACAACAGAGACACTATTTACACAGAGACAAAAGAGAAGAGTAAACAGAAACTCTTCCTTCCTTTTCCATATCTTCAGCAAGTCGATTCATATTTGTTTTCTTCGTCAGGCTCAACCTATTGACTTTGTAGCGTTGAGATTAAAGTGTTGTTTTATCTTGGGAGACTATTGCCCGCTAACGTAAAAGCATATATACGGGGCAATCTTGTCTTAAGGACAGAAGACAATCGCTCGACTCAACACACAACGTTGTAACCATTCAGATTTAGTTGTTTCTTGATTTCAGGTTATCAAAATTCAAGACACAAACGTGCGGCAGTTTTGAAGATTGGCCTATTTGTTCAACAAGATTCAATTTCTGAATATTGAATATTTGTTTATCCTTTCGAATACTTATAATAATTATTTACTTTCCGTACTGCTTTATAAAGTACAATAGAGCACCAACATAAATATATTTTAAAAGGGAGAAATTTTAGCTAAGTGATCATAGGAGATCATTTTTCTCATTAGAAAGTTAGGACATGCCATTAAAGGTTCAAAGCACATCCATGAAATTATCATTGGAAGCCACCGTTGACAATTTATACAATCAAGTTACATGTTCTATTGTTACTTTATGATTAATCAGTATTATTACTTGGGTAACTTGGTAAAAGCTAACTAGTACAGGTTAAAATTGACCAATGATATAAAAAGGAATCTTTACATATCTAACCGATAAAGATAACTGAAAAATATCTAAACGACTGGTACGAAACTGAAAAGGACTGATTTTGTTGCATCCATACTCCAAATCTCATCCTTTACGTTTATACTTTTGCAATACTATTTACAAATATATATATATATATATGCAAAAGTATTTTTTAAAGGAATTTACAAAATATAAGTTGCTATTCTCTCAAAATATTTTTTTAACAAGTAATTTTCGAAATAAATTGATTTTTGAATGTTTGACCAAAAGGCCATAAATAAAAGATAAAGAGGAAATTTATCCGTGTGACTAAGAAAAAAATAATATCATAGATCATTATGTCTAGGAGGAGCACCATATTAACTCAATTAGGATTAATGTTATAGACAAGAGACAGCACCATAAAAGAGAAAGGTTGTATAGGTGAGCTAGCAATAAGTGAACTTCTGTCCTTTTGCTTTTTGATTAGTCCATTACTTTGATTAGTCCATTACTTGATTTGATGGCCAATGGCCATATGCAAACCTCTCATGAAAATAATATAAAGATGTCACATTTAGCATATTTGGATTGGATCGCTTTTGTCACTAGACTTAAAATGTCACACAGATATATATATATTAATAATTGTTGAATTTTCTTGACCCCTCTATCTTTGGTTGTTTAAGCGAAAGTTCAATATCAATCATTTGGTTTTGGTTGAGCTATTTAAGCTTAGTATATTGTACTACTTCTTAATAACGAATTTCTTGGACTATATAATCAATTCGATTTTGAATAAAAACAAATCTGGACACTATCTTTTCCTCATAGTAGAACTCCTCTAAATCCTTCATTTTTTGTCAGTTTTTCAGTTTTTCCTCACCAGTACTCACCACATTAAGGATAAACGATATTACTGCAAAGTGCAAAGCATAAATTCTTTAAAAGTACCGTCACTTGTATGTTGAATCCGTCAAAATTAGTGCATTTTTAAAAGACCCATCACAAATGACATAATATATTTAATTTGGAGAATCTTGTTGGATATAATTATTGGAATCAAAGCAGTACGGAAAATAAATAAATATTACAAGTGTTTAAAATGATAAACAAACAGCAAGTTTGTTGAGTCTTGAATCTTGATAACCTGAAATCAAGAAACACTAAATCTGGATTGTTACAACTGTGGCTGAGACGAGAGATGACTATCTGTCTTTAAGATAAGATTGCCCCGTATATATGCTTTTACGTTAGCGGGCAATAGTCTCCCAAGATAAAACAACAACTAATCAACACTACAAAACAAATAGGTTGATTCTGACGAAGAAAACAAACACGAAACGACTTGCTGAAAAATGGAAAATTTAGAGGAAAAGGAAGAGTTTATGTTTCTGTTCTTTTCGTTTATGGCTTCTGCTGCTCTTTTTTTTTATTCTTTCACTGCCCTCAAACAAGAGTAAGGTTTCAATATATAGTGTTTAGGATGAGGAGAGGTGTATTCATGGCTAGAAACGTTTTGTAGTAAGTGCAAAACGTTTCAGAAGTTTAATGCCATAAACTGTTGGTTTTCTGGTTGCTGACCACCATTCCTGAAACTCCATGGACCAAACTGTAAATACTAAACAGTTTGGGGTCCAAAAGATAATCTCAGCCTGCGACCCGAGCTTGGACGGGCGGCGCGCGTGTGGGGCTAGCCTCTGTAAGATTGGAATAATCTCCCTTAGGGATTTCTTTCATTAATCAAAATATATAAATAGCTGTATAGAGGTTGATTCCTAATGCAATAAGAATCCTAAGTTACCTTAAATATACACCTATCATAATTACAAAATATACTGTGAATATTCAGAGAATATTCGTTAATACTCCCCCTCAGTCGGAGTGGGAGGAGGCCGGACGCTAAGGCTGGATCGAAAGTCAATGAATAGTTGTCTCGGTAGTCCCTTTGTGAAAATATCTGCATACTGATAGGAGGAAGGCACATGCAATATTTTGACCTGACCAAGGGCGACCTTATCAAGCACAAAGTGGATATCCATCTCGATATGCTTGGCCCGCTGATGTTGGACCGGATTGTGAGACAGATAGATGGCAGATATGTTGTCACAGTAGACTATAGACGCCTTTCGCAATGGACACTGGAGCTCCAAAAGAAGATTTCAGAGCCAACAGATCTCAGCAACGACATTGGAAACACCTCGATACTCTGCTTCAACACTTGAACGGGATAGTGTGGTCTGCCGTTTGGCGGACCATGAAATAAGATTATCCCCTAGAAATACACAATAGCCCGAGGTGGAGTGACGGGTGTCCGGGCACCCTGCCCAATCTACATCCGTGTAGGAGAGCAATTTGGTCGGTGCAGAGGGGTAGAGATGTAGTCCATAGTCAAGTGTGCCCTTAATGTATCTGATAATACGTTTGAGGGCAGCAAAGTGGGATTCACGCTGGGCGTACATAAACAGACACACCTGATGAACGATATATGCAATATCAGGCATAGTGAATGTAAGTTACTGAAGGGCACCGGCAAGACACCGATATAGGGTGGGATCAGACACTGGAGCACCATCAGTAGCACTAAGTTTGGATTTTGAGTCAACCGGGATTGGCACATCTTTACAATTTGCCATCTTAGCCCTGCACACTATCTCTGCCGCATATTTACGCTGACTCAGGAACATAGTAGCTGCAGATCTAGTCACGGATATACCCAAGAAATAACTCAACTTGCCCAAATCAGTTATATCAAATTCAGTTTTGAGTAGGCTAATGATTTCATTCTTCAAACGTCAGAGGAGGCAGTAAGGACAATGTCATCCACATATAAAAACAAATAAGCAGTGTTGCTACCGGGGTGAAAAATGAAGAGAGAGTTGTCACACCTGCTACATATAAATCCAATCTGCATAGTATACTTGACAAAGCGATCATACCAAGCGTGGGGTGCCTGTTTCAAGCCATAAAGTAACTTCCGGAGATGACATACATACTGGGGGGTTGCAGGATGAACAAAACCAGGTGGTTGATGCATGTACACAGTTTCTTTCAAATCCCCGTGAAGAAATGCATTCTTGACATCAAGTTGATGAATCGACCAATGCTTGCCCATAGCAATACTGAGAACAGTACGAATATTAGTCGGTTTAACAACCAGACTGAATGTCTCACCGCAATTAATCTCCTCCTGCTGATTAGTGTCATTGGCAACAAATCTGGCCTTATACTGCTTCAAGTCACCACTGTCTCTGAACTTGTGGCGAAATAGCCAAATGCATCTGATTACATTCACCCCATCTGGTCTAGGTATCAAATCCCAAGTGTGTTGCTTTGTCAAAGCATTAAATTCTTCGCACATGGCCGCATTCCAATTTGGGTCCAGTTTGGCTAGTTTCGGGGTTTTGGGAATAGGTGATATGGTTTGTGTGCAGAGGTTAAAATGGACCTTGGGTTTGAAAATCTCGTGTTATGCACGAGTCGCCATACGGTGGGTAGGAAGCAGTGGTTGGTCTGGGTTTTGTGGCTGCTGGCTTGCGGGTTCTGGAGGCAGCAATGGTTCTGGTTATGTAGGTGACACAGGTGGGTCGATTAGTGGAGTGTTTGACCGAGAGCTGGGTGGTGCCTGGCCGGAGATGATGCCGGACATTGGTAGTGATAGAGCTGCTGGTGCATGATCCGCCGGAACAGTGAGCTGACGGTGGCACAATGACTGGAAAACAGGGGACATACTCGGCTCATTGAGAAAAGTGTAATCCGTGGTTTGAAATTTTTGGAGATTTGAAAACGGAAAGGTTGTCTCGTCAAATGTGACGTGACGTGAGACAATGATTTTACGAGTGACTATGTCATAGCACCGGTAACCCCGATGAGTAGGTGAGAAACCAACGAATATACAGGGCGTGGTGCTAGTTTGTGAGGTGTAGTGGAGGCCAGGTTGGGGTAGCATAAGCAACCGAAAATGCAGAGATGGTCATAGGATGGGAACCTACAGTATAAGATTTCAGTTGGGATCTTATTTTGGGGAGTGCTGGTTGGTAAAATATTAAGGAGGTACTCTACCATTTTAACATCATAGACCCAGAATGGTTGTGGAAGATATGCATGAAATAATAAGGTACGAACCATGTTATTGATGGTGCGTATAATTCGTTTAGCCTTTCCGTTTTGGGATGAAGTGTAGAGACAGGAAAAACGGAAAACCATGCCTTGTTTAGAGCAGAAGTTGTGAAATGCCGAATTATTAAATTCACGTCCATTATCACATTGAAAATATTTTATGGATTTTTCAAACTGTGTTTTAATGAATTTTTGAAATTCAAGGAACTTGGCAAAAACTTCAGATTTGAACTTCATTGGGTAAATCCAGACAAAGTGTGAAAAATCATCTAAGAATACTAGATAAAATTTGTGACCCAAAGAACTAACAATCGGAGATGTCCACAAATCAGCATGAACAATATCAAATGGAGAAAAAGTAACACTGTTGGATGACATAAATGGAAGACGAGTATGCTTGCCAAGCGGGCAAGAAAAATAGTATTGGGCAAGTTTTCCATTATTACATTGAATACACTTCTTAGTTCTAAGAAAATTAAAGACAGGGTTTCCTGGGTGTCCGAGTCTGTTATGCCAAGTTGATGAAGAGATAGCAGCAAGGGAGATGGTTGAATGTCGTCTGACAGCGAAAGACTGAGTGAAGGTGTAGAGGTCTCCCACACTATTGCAACGCGTAAGAATTTTCCCTGTATTGAGATCCTTCACAGAAAAACCAAAAGGGTCAAATTCGACAGACACATAATTATTACGAGTGGATTTTTTAACAGAGATTAAGTTTTTAATGAAGTTAGGGGTGTAAAGGACGTGATTTAGGGAGAAATATGGGTGGGGATGTTTGGTATGTGTGTTACTGTAACCTTCAATTGGAATGCGGTGATCATTGCCAACAGTAATAAATTGAGGACACTTTAACCGATGCATTTGAGATAAATTACTTGACGACCGGTGAGATGAGATGTGACTCCGGTGTTCATGTACCAATTATCATCGGACTGTTGAAAGTTCAATGTGTTGAAGGCCTGACCCAAATCAGTGGGGGCCAGGCTGCTGACTTGCGGGTGCTTAGTGGCCGAAGCCAGGTGGGCCTGCTGTGTGGACTGGTGGGCCTACCTGTTGGCTTGGGCGGAGGCCAAAACACCTAGTGACCAAGCTTGCTGGAAATGGGCCCTTGAAGTTGGGTAGGGGCATGCAGGCGAGGCCCAGTTCCCGGTATTGGGTCATGGTGGCTGCCCAGCCCACTGGAAATAGGGAGCAGGGGTTGGGCTTGACTGCTGGTTCCTTTGGCCCTTGTCGCGGCCCTTCCCTTTGTTGTTATTACCGCGGCCTCTGCCGCCACGTCCTCTGCCGCCACGTCCTCCGCCGCGGGGCTGCTGCTGCCGGTGGTCTGGCGGTGGTGGCTGGGTGGTGGTGGCCGCCGGTGGTGCCATGCTGTCAACGACTAATGCCTTTTGATTGTGCTCCTTTTGTTTAGCACGACGGGTCTCTTCCAACAGTAGTTGTGAACGCTCCTTGTTGAAACTTGGTAGTGGGTCGGATTGTTGAATCATCGTCGCAAGTGTATCATATTCACCTTTCGGTAAACCAGCAATCAATTAAAGTACCATCTTGGTTTCTGAAACAGATGTCCCGACGTTGGAAAGTTGGTCGGCTATGAGTTTCAGTTGTTTACAATATTCGGACATGTTGTTAAAATTCTCGAGACGCGTATTGTTGAACTGCTCTTCCAAATACAAGGCCCGAGTATTTTTATTATCCTGAAAAATTTCTTCTAACCGTACCCAAATTCACGTGTCGTAGCACATATTTTCATGATAGTACACAATAAGTCTTTTGAGATGGTGCCGTATATCCAATGTTTGACAATGGAGTCAAGGCGACGCCATGTCGAGTCTGCAACATCGGTGGGACGAGGAACATAATCATCAATATGGTCTAGCACATTGTACGCACATGCCTGAATATAGAACAGTTCTATCCACATGGAATATTGACAGTCTTTTTTGTCAAGAATTATAGGGATAAAATTCTTGATGTTGGTAACGGCGAAAGCCGGATGAAAAGAAGACGATGAACGTGGTGGGGGTTGTCAAAAATACCAGTGGAGGAATCAAAATTAGTAGGGGAAGTGGGACGAGACATGGTGGCCGTCGATCGAGAAGAAAGAAAAGATATGGTGGTGGTCGACGACTTTGGGAGGAGAAGAGTAGGGATTAGGGCTTGGCTTTTGATACCATGTAAGATTGAAATAATCTCCCTTAGAGATTCCTTTCATTAATCACATTCGTTAATAGCCTCGAACCCAAGCACACCTAGGTCCTTCCTCCTTCAAACATATGGGTTACCCCTTGGGGTCCCAAACCCTTATCCATTTTTTAGGCTTATAAAAAGAACAATTCTTTTTTTCCCACTGATGTAGTAGATTTGTCTCACACCATATTTCCATGTCTCAAACACCTTACTTCGTGAACCAATATCTCTTTCATTTCTTAACGAAATTTGACGATACTTGGCCCTACGGTTATTTACTCACTTAGTAGATTATGCACATGTGAACGCAACCTCCCCATCAAAGGCAAATTTCCAACAAATCTCGAACAACATAGCATGCAGTGACAGTCCCTGTGTATATATCTTTCCAGTTCTCAACTTATTACGAGCCTTGTGTTGTCAGGATCACTTTTCCTCCACTGGAAAAGAGGAAATGCTTTGAGGTCCTACCTTGTATGATTGCTGGCCTGCTCTCAAAATATCTTGCTTCATTTTGCTCCTATTATTCTCCAATAAGTCAAAAGAGTCATACTCCTTCCACCCTGACTACCCTGACTTATATGTAACATCACTTCCACCCTGACTACCCTGACTTATATGTAACATCACTGTTTGATTAGATACATTTTTTTTTAAGAAAATAAATAAACTGAAACTTGCGTGCTGATTCATGCAATAAACATTTCTTTTGGTAAGTAAATAACTCTATTTACCAACTAAAAAAAAGAAGAAAAACAGAGAAATAAAAAAAGAGCTGATTTCTAACACCATCCTAAAACTAACAACTAACAACAATAACAATAGATATGCATCAATTCCAATCAAGTTGAAGTCGGCTAAGAAATTACCAACAAATATATAAATATGTTTGTATACCCAGTAATTATTTGTGGCTATTGTATTCCGACATATACAATATATATAAATATATTGTATTCAGACTTCACGTTGTGAGATTTCACTGGATATGTTTGTTTCACATATTTTTTTAATGGGTCAGTGTTTGGCCATCTTCAGGGTTCAGTGCATGTTGAGTATATCTACACGAGTCAATTTGGATTGTTAGTTTTTGATGGATTACTGTGGAAACAGCCGTAACAATTCATATTGTTGCTCGACCTGTTTAATTTGGGCCGGGTTATTTGTCAGTTTTGTACAATTTCCCAACGGTTGCTCTAATAAGAAAAGTCTTCTTTTTATGCGAAGGCATTCTTTGAATTTGGACGGAAACAAATTAACTAATAGTGAGTTGTTTGTGTCTATTAACATCAGTATTGAGATAGTAAGAAAATGCATTTGTAATTGATAACATATTTATTGCCCTTCCTCGTAGCAAGCTTCCTATATATTGGTTCTCATAATTTGACTCACTCACTCTTCTTGTCCAGAAGAATAGAGTAGTTGTTTTCTTGGTGTACAAGTGTCTATAGTCTTACCAAATGCAATGATATATTTAACATCATAATTTCTAAAATTTTGTAGTTACACAAATGTTACGACGATTTAAGCTTATAAACTTTTAAAAATTTCATGTTCTTCTCAAGTTTCGTGGCGAATAAAGTTATATACCAAACAAACGGGAAAGGAGAGAGTAGTAATTTCCTCACCATTCTCAATTCTTACTATCTGCATGTCCTTTCTGCTCTAACTCAAATTATTACTATAATGTGACGACAAACTCTATGTTCGAAACTGAATTGAAAAAAAAAAGGCACGCCTTGCATGCGTCAATAATTAATAGCCAAATACCGAAACTAATTGTCGATATTGTATGTATAGATCCATGATGCATAATGAAGTGACTACACAAATCAAAAGATATATATTTACCATAGAAAGAATGTGCCATCATAACATTTATCATTGTCACAAAGTTAACAAAGCACCCAAGTTCTAAACAATGTGATTAGCAGTGTCAAATGACGTCAAAGAACTTGATATGTAACTAGCAACGCATCATGATCATAAACTCATCAAAATTCAGCAAACCATCACCGTTGATATCATATCTTGCGATCATTCCTCTGCACTCATCAACGGTTCTCGTCTCCCCTAATCTATCAAGCATTCGCTTTAAACTTTCCGGTGTGATGCATCCACACCCTTCCATCTCATAGATCCTAAAAGCCTCCTTCAACTCGCGCGCCTTCTCTTCTTCGGTCCCACCAATCTCATGAAATCGTCGAAATCCAGTAAGCCATCATTGTCCGAATCATGGGCAGCGACTGCGGCCTCTGCCTCGTCGAACGACATGTCTTTGCCTATCATATGACTAAAAGAAATAGAGAAAAATATTTTTGTTGATCCTGAAATTGAGGGGGAAAAAACAAATCTACTAATGGGACGAAGAACAATCCTTCCATCCTTAACCAAATGATTCTGGTGTAATTTTATGGGAATGGAAAAACTCTTGTTAGGAAAAACTTTCCCTTTAATGTGGCTTACAGTTTAGAAAAAGACAAGATCAAGATCTTGAAAGATGAGGTCTTTCTATCCTTAGCCAAAGGTTTCGAATTTGAAACAAATGGAAAAATTCTTTCTATCCTTAACCAAATTTCGAGTTTGAGGAAAATGGAAGAACACTAGGAAAGATTTCCCTTTTAATGAGCTTTAGACATAACAAAATGGATTAACCGAGCGTATAGATTCTGAATATCGAATGGTCAAAGTCGAAAAAACGACAAGAACTTTATATATATGCCCCCTCTTGTGTTGATTGTGAGTTATTCCTTGTAAGAGAGTACTTAGCCAAGAATAAGACTAAGAAAGTAGAATAGAATTCAACTAGGTACTGTGATGAATTAGATACACAAAATCCAATATATATATATATAGATAGATATATATATTTGTATGTTTGAAAGTTGACAAGAGGCAACGTAAAATTCCTCTTGACGTGAAGGGAGATTAATATAAAGGTATGTTTGGTTTAATTTGGTTAATAAATTTCTTCGACGTGTTAGGCTTCGAGAAATCCAGGAACCAACATAGAAATATCTGTGAATGTTCCAAGTTATGTGGAAGAAGATGATGAAAGTCAAATTGGAGAAGAAAATGTAAAAGTCAAATATCCTAAATTGTTTTTCTTCAACGGGCGGCTGTGGGGAACCCTACAAATAACTACTCTATAAAAGATTTAGTTTTCTCAGCCCTTATATTGGGTGTAAAGTCCGGATTCAACGTATCCAAAATAAATCAATTAGTAATATTTATCATAAAAATTTATCTGAAGTGTTCTCATGGACATTCCTTTTTAGGTGATAACTTAGATCGAATTGCCCCAACTATGAGTGAGCCAAACCTAGCAAAATATTGGCACAAAATTCCATAAGAGGGCTATTTGCGTGATTTTTTGATGAAATATTTGCACAACAAACTGCAACTGTAGGACAAGAAAGCATGGACATTGATTGCCCAACCCATGTGAAGGAAATTTGGACATACATACCTTTTCTCTAGATTCCACAACTTTGGAAATGTGTGGTGCATCTGTTTCAGAGGGAAAGAAAACAATGAAGATGGAGTCATAGCCAGAATGATGTTTATACAAGTCATGACCTAAATCTATGGCTCATGAAATATACCACCTACAGACCAAGTTTACATTGTCCTCCATCATTTTACCTTTTTTACTTGAATATTGGAGAAATTGAGTAACTATACAATGGCATATTGACCCCATTATTTTATCCTCTGTGATGTTTGTTCAAAGAAATAGAGTATGGGCAAACAAGTGATATAAACGAATACTCACTGAAAGCAAGTCAGGATCACCACCACAAGTTCCAGCAACAAAAAGGGTCAATTAGATAGTCAACAACCTAGCAGGTAACAAGAAAACATATGGATGTTCATCTACAGCTGATATTAATTTGAAGTTATTATATACACAGCGACATCTTCTTTTATGATGGAATATCAAAAAATTCGAGGAACATAGAGATAAAGTCAATCAAAGGTGAGCAAAGACCTCCTTTCCAAAATGACGCTGGAAGAATCCACTGACACTGCACATATAATATGGAAAAGTATCACAACCATATCAATTTAACTTGCCCCTATGATTTATTTGGAGGTCGAAAGAGTACTAGATTGGCTATGTGCAAGAGCATGCGAATCTGATATAGCTAATAATAAAATCCCTATCAGAACGTAGATTATGAAACAGACAACATGTCCCTGCAGACACTATATTGGTAATTGCTGCTATAAACAACGGGAAGAGCTAGATTTGAGGAGGACGGAATAACAGAAAGCACATGCACAATACTAGCTCGGGTATAATATCTTGTACCTTTCATGGGAGTCAGACACCTTTGTGAGCTTTTTATTCTTCCATAAAAGTGGCTCCAAAAGCAACTGAAGCTGCAGTGATGAAGCTATTTTATAAGACAATATTCTTGAAAACTATCCATCAGTGCTTATAAAGGGATAGAGAGAAATGAGATATGAGATGAAAAAGGAATGTACAGATGGTAAATACATTTTTATCAAGGTCTTCACTACACTATCCACTGTTAATAATCACTTCAAATTCGATGTGATGACACACATAGAATTCAAATTGTTCTGGGCTGTGATCTAAGTTCTGGCATTCCTTCTACTCACCAAAAAGCTATAGAAACCAATGTGTTCGGAATATGATACTATATCCAGAAGTAGCATGTCTAAATCACTTAGACTGACCACATATGTTTACTGATATTTGGGTCTACATGTCAAGAATTCACCTAATCAGATAAACCATTTTTCGAGATGAAACATATATCATGATATTTCCAAAATTAAGTGTATTTGCCTCAACAAACTGTTGATTGGTAGAAACGATCACCTAAATGTACATAGGCAAATTGTCAATTACCATTATTAGGCTTCTTAATAGTTCTGCACGCAATTTACCACGTCTTAATATCAAAATCACTATAAACACTAATTTTTTTTAAACAACAGGACAACAGAATTTGAACTGCATTTTACAGACAGTTGAAAGCATCGGTAAATAAGCTATATTGCTTAATACAAGAAGTAAAGTTTGGTGCACGACTCTCGCTAAGCTATGGTAAAGATCAACTCATGGATCAAACAGGGTTAACAACAAGACTTGAAGATATGAGATCGCAACTCACATCGAGCCACATATGATGTTTCACAGACACTTAGCAAACGAGCAATTGGGAAGACGCAACATCAATTTAGCAAAATCTATATCTAAATCAGAAAGGTAGGATGACCAACATACATTTGCTCCTGTGGAAAGAAAATTGCTTTTGATCAGGTCAATCGGATTTGAAGGTATCTGAAATTAAAAATCTAGCTTAGGACATGATTAATCATAAAATTCCAGAAGCACCATGTCAGAAGAATGCAACTAAAGCTGAGTAGTGCAAAGAACATGCAAGTTAATAAGCTTGTCATTGACCAATCTTACCAGTACAGGAGTACCATTTCTGGCAATATAGCGCTTGTTCTGTGAAAGTGGCTGCAGAGTGAAAGCATGGAGAAATGAGGTTTTCAGGTATTCGAATTTAACTCCAAAAAGAACCTGAGCTTGAAATCTAAAATTCATCAAAATTTTCAAGGCTCTAAAGCTTATCCGATAGGACAAAAATGAACCAAAGCCTTCTTTCGAAGGTATAACACATGGTAAAAGCAGAAAACCTTACAAATTGTTGTTTTTCTCGGAGTCCAAGAGAATCAAGCAAAAATGTGAAATCGCCTTCACTTTCAGTCTGCAGAAGGTCAAAACATACTTGTTTACTAGCATCAGAACAGTTTATCCAAAATGGAAAGAGAGAATCGGAAGTCTGGTACTCTGGTTGCATGCACAGAATTCAAATGGTAAATTAGGAATTAACACACCATAGTATTTGCGCCTTCATCCCAGGTCAGGCCATCTTGGCTCACTTTGTAACGTCCCTCCAGCTCTCCCGTCTGCTTCAAACACCGTGACATTCAAGCCATGGGTTTTCAACTTGTATGCTGCAGCAAGACCACTTGAATATGAAAATAAGTTAGTGGCATCTAAAAGCAACAACTTAAAAAGTAAAAGATTAAAAAGAAAAAGAAAAATTAGAAAATGGCAGTAAAAATTTATTGCAACACCATTTTAAGCTCAAGAAATATAACTCAAAGTAATATTTTTAAGAAATTAATGAACTCAGTTCTGTCAGAAATGGTAGGCCTCGATTTATTCTACCATGGTTTTAGAAAACAAATGTCTACTTTGAAGAAAAGGTATATATTCTTACAAATTTACTTACTAAGCATTGATGCTTCTGTTTAAGTAATATCCATTGACCAACAAACAAAATTCTTACAGTGTCGTTAGCGAATTGCAACAACTAACAAGGTTGGGTTACTAAACCCACACGTTGGTTCTTAATTTACCTGAATGTTAATTTTCAGCACCAGTGTATTGAAATTTAACCCTTTCCAGTTTACTAGCAAAATGCTTGTATAAGCCGTGAAAACAACCTCTTGCAGAAATGCAGGGTAAAGAATTTGCGTCTGATAGGCCCTGCGGTCGTCACTTACTGACCCCACACATACGGGAGAACTAGCGCAAGGCTGCCCTTTAAGCTATATTGATATGATCATTTCAACGTTTTCCAAATTTTCAATTACTATCAAGTCCAAAGCATTTCGTTATTCGAATTAAGTAGTTTTTTTATTTTAAAATAAGCTTATGTTCTTACCTATTATTCATGAGCAATGACAATAGAATTGCAAAACCAGGTAAATTATTCTAACTCATGTTATAGAGCAATTACAGAAGCTGCATTGAGAAAGTAACTAGTAAATAGAACAATTGCAAAAGTGTAAGCAACTATGTTATAAATAACTTTGATTGAACATTAGCTTATATTCTTCGCTATTATCCATGAGCAACGACAACAGAATTGCAAAACTAGGTAGGTACATATAACTCATGAGATAGAACAATTACAGAAGTTGCAACGAGAGACTAACTAAATAGAACAATTATAAAAGTGTAAAGTAACTCTGATTGAACAAAAGCTTACATTATTACCAATTATCCATTAGCAATAACAATAGAATTGCAAAATTAGGTAAAATTATTTTAACTCATGAGATGGAACAAATTAAATGAACAATTACATAAGTGTAAAATCAACATACTTGACGCCAGCACCAATGGCTGCAACAGAAAATTAAATAAATAATAAAGAAAAAAAACATAATACTTTGTTTATCTTGGGATATAATAAATGGTATGAGGAAGGAAGGATAGAGAAGATTACTTTGTTTATCTTCAAATGGAAGTGATTTTGAGATCAACATGTGAAAATGGCCAAGTTTTTCAACGGGGAAGAAACATAATTATTTTTGATGTTGAAAATAAAGGATAAATTAACTTTTGTTTACCGGCCTGTTTGAATGGCCTTATAAGATTGTTTTTATTATTTTGACTTAAAAATAAATATTACTTTTATATATATAATTTAATAAATCAAGAAAGATTTTTATGTCTTGTTATCTAAACAAGTTAAAGATATTTGTATGGTTATAGATAATCTCGTTAAGCTAAAAAGTATAATTGCTGTAAAATAATGTATTTTTTTTTAACAAACAAAAAATGAAAGTGTATCACATTAATTATGACAGAGAAAATAGTATTACAAGTACTTTTATCTTATTCAAATAATATAAAAATATTTAAAAAATATTTTGACATCCAAAGTTTTATGTCACTTGTTTTTATCTATATTAGTATTTATTATTAACCTTTAATACCCAAAGATACTACCTATTGTCCTTAATCTATAAAACGATCCAAATAATAATTTTCAGATTGCTTTAAAAAACACATTGGCACGCATGTCAAACATTTAGGTAAATTAACAAGCTATAACGAATACCTTACTTTTATTTTTAATTACTAACTCGTATTTTCTATACAAAATTACCTATAGTTAACTTTAAATAGATCTTCTATGTAAAAAATTATAATGTGCATGAATTAATTGATACGTGGATAAACTCTCAAATTCCAAGAGAATTGAGTTGGAGCTAAATATCCATGATGTGATGTTAGGTCGTTCCATTTTGTTTTAATCCGGACGTCTACAATATGCATCTTCACAACCTTCTCAAAATTTATTCTTAATTATCTGCTTATAGATCCAATTTAGGGTTTAGGAGGATATTCATATGAGGTAAGAGAATTAAAACAAATTTATGTAATAATGATAAAGTTAGTATTTTTTTTGTGTGGAGATAAATATACAAGCTAGGGTGTAAAATCAACTATGCACTGAAAAAGGGCTGTGATTTCCATATTCAGCACTGCTTCATATCTGTAATGATCGAGAGAAATTATGCATGTAACGTGGAGTGTTATGGTAGATATAGACTTCACCTCTGTGCTAACTTTGTCACTGGTTATTAGACAATGTGTATATTGTGCATTCTGGTGCCTCCATATTGATATGATTGACCATGAGGAGAATAAGTGGCAGAATTATGACGACTAAGACGGATGGTTACTTTGTTAGGTTGATGGTTACATAGTCCATCATATTGTTAATTGCATAAGAAAATAGGAAATAAGGAAAAATAGTTTAATGGTATGTGTGTCTTGTTTGTATTCCTCCAAGAGGCGGAGTCAGAATTTGAGGTTTATGGGTTCGAATTTTAAGACAGAACAACGACTTCAAGCTAATAAATAATAATCGTCAAACTAACGTACGGGTATCGATACTTAATAAATATTTAAAAAAGTAACGAACCACATAAACATTATATAAATATAAACATTATCATCACAATCACTCGACGACTTGTCATGTTTTGAAAACGATGAATTGGTTTAGGAGGAAATGCCGAAATCGGTTTTCTTTTAAAAAGGAAGTGCTTTTTACTTTTTCTAATTGTCAAATTCTTAAAAAACTGCATATGTAGGCTATAGCAAAAGGGAAAAATGTATGGAGCTTTATGTTTTCTTAGCAAAAAAAATAAAGAAGCTGTTGAAAGTGGTACTGCATATGTAGACTCTTCATTACCACTGAACGATCTGCTTGTTTCTGTAAGTTGGTTAGCACGTTAATAATTATGTAAGTTGACTGAAATTTCTAATGCAAAATCTCCGTATATATATTACTCCTAATGCTTTGTTGTTCTGGGTGTACTAAAAACTCACTTCCTGTGCTAACTAACAGGAAGACGATTTTGTCTGCCCCAATTTCAAAGGTGGAAGCTAATGGACTACTCGTTTCCATTGCAAGATTTATCAATTCATCTTCTGTTGAGCAAATACATTTGGCACCTGAAAATGTGTTAGCCTTAACTTCAGATAAGTTTTCTGAATATTCAGGTCCAAATTATGCTAAGACATGTCAATTTGTGGTTGCAGTCATATTCATTTGTACAAGGTTTAAGGATCAACTTTGTGGCACCGATGCTGACGGTAAAGATATTATCCTTGTATCTTCTCTAGTTGTGCACCGCACGCAGCGTCACTTTTTGTTAAGAGCTCAAGGACGGTTTGTTTTGTTTGATATATAAGCCATTATATGGGAACTGAATGTAAAAATCCTATCAGTTCTTGCATATATGATTTTGCACCAAGAACAGTCACTTTAGAAGAAATTGACTTTTTTTTAAAGAATACGTAAGATCCTTTGTGCTATTACTTTACCTTCTAAAAAAAAATCACTTCATCATTAGATTAGACAAAGGATATTTCGT
Source organism: Anisodus acutangulus (assembly GCA_029783415.1). Classification (NCBI taxonomy): domain Eukaryota; kingdom Viridiplantae; phylum Streptophyta; class Magnoliopsida; order Solanales; family Solanaceae; genus Anisodus; species Anisodus acutangulus. Next base: position 52,833,635 of record CM056499.1, on the reverse strand, counting down.
ATTCTCTCTTCTTCTTTTTGTTGGAAATTTGCCTTTGGCGGGAGTTGCGACCGACCAACTTTAACGGCTTAAACACTAGTGTTACGTATGTTGGAGAATCCGGTTCTTCACACATGCATGATCTACTAAGTACGTAGATAACCGTAGGGCCAAGAATCGTCAAATTTCATTGAGAAATGAAAGAGATATTGGTCCACGAAGTAAGGTGTTTGAAGCATGGAAAGTGTGGTATGGTGTTCAATTCTCCCTCATCGGTAGAGGAAGAAAGAATTGTTGTGTATATAAGACTCGAAATTGGTTTGGGGTTTGGGACCCCAAGGGGTATCCCATGTGTTTAAAGGAGGGAGGACCTAGATGTGGTTGGTTCAAGAAAAGACCACGCCTTGCCGCCGCCGCCGTCCGTGAAGTTCCGGTCCACGGCCGTGGGCCTTCGATATTATCTTTTGGGCCAGAAAACTTTGCCGTAAGTACAGTTTGATCCCGAAGTTTCAAATGTACGCTTTGGTCCTGAAGTTTCAAGATGTACCGCTTTGGTCCTCAAGTTTTCGTAAAGTCGATTTCGACGGCCCGAAGAACGTCCAAAGACTAATTCAGCCATTTATTTTGGCTGAATTACACCTCCAATAATGGCCAATCCGTTGGCTATTTTCTCCATTTATTTGGTGGCTTTACTACCTCCATAATGGTCATTATTTGGCCAATAATGGCTGTTATGGAGGCAGTCAAACAATCCCTCTTCCTCCTATATAAACACCCCTTACACCATTGTTGAGGCACACTTCATATACACGAATATACACAAAGCAGAAAGCATAGCAAAGCAGTTTCTTCCTAATCTTCCAAGCATCATTTCGTTACTCAATATTCTTCACGGTAGCTCTTGAGTTTCCTTTGCTCAAGTGTTCCATTGCTGTTTTATCTTGGGAGACAAATTGTCCAGGACGTATAAAAGATACATACGGGGCAATATTGTCTTAAGGACAGAGTGCCACACTCGACTCAGCAAAACCAGTTTCCATTTTTCCGTCTTCAACAAAATTGTAATTTCAGTTTTGTGATTATATTGTAATTTTCAGATTACTAGTTGAAGTATTGAATCTTTGTTTATCCTTTCGAATACTTGTAATAGTTATATACTTCTCGTACTGCTTTATAAAGTACCATAGAGCAAAAATACCCAACACTTTTTTCATATAAGATGATAAGATTTAGATATCAAAATTGCGCACAGTGCAGAAAATAAATTGGTTGTTACTTAGTTGGTTCTTGATGCAAAAAGAAAGAAAGTCTAGCAAAGAATAAATGTCGTAGACAGTATTCAGTCCACCAAACGATAGCTGATACAAACATTTGTAGTTTATGCTGTAATTATGAGCTGCTTTTGCCTTCAAGCACCATTGGTTTCTCTCATTCCATAGTAGAGGGCGGTGGCATGTAATGTATCTCAAATAGAGTGCTTTCAAGGCAAAAGAACTCCCACAGATAGCCTGAAATAGCACTGGTTGTATTAGCTGGTAGTCTGGTGTAGACTAAATGTTGGAAATTAGCCTTTGGCGGGAGTTGCGACCGACCAACTTTAACGGCTTAAACACTAGTGTTACGTATGTTGGAGAATCCGGTTCTTCATACATGCATGATGTACTAAGTACGTAGATAACCGTAGGGCCAAGAATCGTCAAATTTCATTGAGAAATGAAAGAGATATTGGTTCACGAAGTGAGGTGTTTGAAGCATGGAAAGTGTGGTGTTGTGTTCAATTCTCCCTCATCGGTAGAGGAAGAAAGAATTGTAGTGTATATAAGACTCGAAATGTGTTTGGGGTTTGGGACCCCAAGGGGTATCCATGTGTTTAAAGGAGGGAGGACCTAGATGTGCTTCGGTTCAAGGAAAGACCACACGCGCGCCGCCGCCGCCCGCCCGTCCTGCCCGAAGTTAGGGTCCACTTGCCGCTGGCCTTCGATATTATCTTTTGGGCCGTAAAACTTTGTCGAAGTACAGTTTGATCCCGAAGTTTCGTCTACGCTTTGATCCCGAAGTTTCAGATATGCAGTTTGATCCCTGAAGTTTCAATATGTACGCTTTGGTCCCTGAAGTTTCAAGATGTACGCTTTGGTCCTGAAGTTTTCGTAAAGTCGAATTTCGACGGTCCGAGCGAAACGTTCGGACTCAATTCAGCCATTTATTTTGGCTGAATTACACCTCCAATAATGGCCAATCCGTTGGCAATTTTCTCCATTTATTTGGTGGCTTTACTACCTCCATTATGGTCATTATTTGGCCAATAATGGCTGTTATGGAGGCAGTCAAACAACCCCTCTTCCTCCTATATAAACACCCTTTACACCATTGTTGAGGGACACTTGATATACACGAAAATACACAAAGCAGAAAGCAAAGCAAAGCAGTTTCTTCCTAATCTTCCAAGCATCATTTCGTTATTCAATATTCTTCACGGTAGCTTTTGAGTTTCCTTTGCTCAATAGTTCCATTCTTTGTTTTATCTTGGGAGACGAATTGTCCAGACGTATAAAGGATACATACGGGGCAATATTGTCTTAAGGACAGAGTGCCACACTCGACTCAGCAAAAACAACTTTCCAGTTTTCTTGATCAACAAAATAAGTAATTTCAGTTTGTTGTTATATTGTAATTTTCAGTTTTAGAGTTGAATTGTAATTTCAATTCTTACATAAGCAGTTACTTGTAATTTTCGTTTCCTGCAAATCCTTTGTAATAACTAACAACTTAAGACAATATTTTGCTTACGGTAACTGCAATAACATGGCTGGAAATATGACCGATGTTCTTGCTCTTCGCTGCCTCTCGAGGCAACGTTGTCGCTTTCCCCACGCTGCCATCGCCAAGGCAAGAACCCCTCCGCCTTCACTGCCGCTGCCAAGCTCGCTCAAGCGCAAGAACATCGCCGCTTTCCCCGATCGTTGGAGCTCCTCTTCTTCACACCACCATGATCGCCCTGAAAATCTCATGTGATCAGAATTTAAAACATGGCAGCAAAAGATGATGTTCTATTTAACAGTTATGGGCATGGTCCGGTTCCTTACGGAAGATCCTCCACAAGCTGGAGATGAAATGGACTCTTCGTCTTTGAAAGCGGGTGAAGGGCCTTGGTATCCATGTCATTAACGGCATGAAGATGGTTCGTGATGCGTGGAATCATAGCGATTTCATGTGCAAGAACTATATCTTGAATCGCTTGGCAGACCCTATACACGGTATATTGTAGCGTTGGCACCGCCAAAGAGTTGTGGGAAAAACTGCAAAAGAAGTACAACGCACAAGATGCGGGTACTAAGAAGTTCATCGTTGGGAAATTTCTAAAATTCCAAATGGTGGACAGCAAAACAGTGATGTCCCAAGTCCAGGAATTCCAAATGATTTTACATCACCTGGATTTGGAAGGACTAAAGCCAAATGAGCAGTTTTTGGTTGCATCACTGATTGAAAAGTTACCTCCTTCGTGGAATGAGTTTATGAGTTACTTGAAACTCAAGACAAAGGAAATGACCTTTGAAGAGCTTGTTATCAAACTGCAAATTCAGGAAGATAATAAGAAGACCTTGCCAAAGGGTAGACAACATGCTGAGGCAAAGGCAAATCTGGCTGAGGCCAAAGGGAAAACAAGCAACAAGCGGAAGTTCCACAAAGACGGCAAAGCCCCCGCAGCGGAGACGTTCAGAGGTAATTGTCATCACTGTGGGAAACCTGGTCATAGGATCAAGGAATGTCGCAAGCTCAAGACTGAGCAACAACAAAAAGCCAAGTCGAAAGGCAAGGCTCAAGCTAACGTCGTCAAGGACACGCTCCTGGATGACATGATTGAGGATCTCTCGGCCGTGGTGCTAGAAGCCAACTTGGTGGAGAATCCAATGCAATGGTGGGTGGACACAGGTGCAACAAGACACATCTGTTCCAACAAAGATGCCTTCTCCACGTACACTCCGGTCTCCGACAAGAAGCTGTTCATGGGCAACAACGCTTCTTCGGACGTGCTAGGGGTTGGAAAGGTGGTCCTGAAGATGACTTAGGCAAGGAACTCACTGAAGGAAGTGATGCACGTCCCCAGATTAGAAGAAATCTAGTTTCTGGACCTTTATTGGTTAATCTTTGGTTTTAGGCTAGTGTTTGAATCAAATAAATTTGTACTTACTAAAAATGGCACATTTGTGGGGAGGGGCTTCGTCTGTGAAGGCCTCTTCAAAGTGAATGCCATGTCTGTATTGCGTCAAGGAAATAAAGTTGAACATTCTTCTTATTTGCTTGAGTCTTCTAATTTATGGCATCATAGATTAGGACACGTTAACTACAAGTCTATTCAAAGGCTGGTAAAGATGGAGTTGTTGCCGTCTATCGACGTAAACCCTCAACATAAGTGTGAGGTGTGCATAGAGGCAAAACTTACTAAGCTTCCTTTTCGATCCGTCGAAAGGAATACCGCTCCTCTAGAACTTATTCACACAGATATATGTGATTTGAAGTTTGCACAAACTAGAGGGGGGAACAAGTACTTTGTGACTTTCATTGACGATATCACAAGGTATTGTTACCTTTACTTGTTGAAAAGTAAGGATGAAGCCTTTGAAGCGTTTCGACGTTACAAAGCAGAAGTTGAGAATCAACTTAGCCTACGGATTAAATCCATTCGTAGCGATAGAGGGGGAGAATATGTAGCGCCTTTTGAGGAATACTGTGCCCAAGAAGGCATTATTCATCAAACGACGGCTCCATACTCACCTCAATCAAACAGTGTGGCGGAACGTAAGAACCGCACATTAAAGGAAATGATGAATGCCTTGCTTATCAATTCCGGTCTTCCCAAAACATGTGGAGAAGCGTCCTTACCGCTAATACGATTCTTACCAGAGTCCCACATAAGGGTAAGGACAAAACTCCATATGAATCATGGAAGGGAAAGAAACCCACCTACAAATACCTTAAGGTGTGGGGTTGTTTGGCAAAGGTTGAAGTACCCAAGCCAAAGCAGGTCAAGATTGGGCCTAAGATCAGATTGCATATTCATCTGATATGCAAATAACGATAGTGCTTATCGCTTCTTAGTGCATAAGTCGATATTCCAGGATATCCACCAGGGTACAATAATGGAATCAAGGAATGCACTATTCTTTGAAAGTACCTTTCCTAGAAAGGAAAAAGACATAACCTCTCTCAAACGGTTATGCACAAAGCTCTCAAGAACCGGAGTCCTTGATCGCCCGGATCTGAATGGTTGAGATCTAGCGAATCTCGAGGTGGTGAACATCCTAATCTAGTGTTCCAGCATTCTCGTAACTTGGAGACTCCAGAGATGGATCTAAGGCGAAGTAAAAGGGCCAGGAAGGATAAATCCTTTGGTCCTGACTTTGTAGCTTATATGGTTAATGATGAACCAAGGACAATTGCTAAGGCGTTGTCAACTCCAGAAGCACCGCTCTGGAAAGAATCTATTGAGAGTGAAATAAGCTTCATTCTGCACAACCATACTTGGGAGTTGGTTGATCTTCCTCCGGGAAATAAACCGTTGGGGTGTAAGTGGATACTCAAACGGAAATACAAGGCAGATGGGTCTATAGACAAGTACAAGGCCAGGTTGGTAGTCAAGGGCTATCGACAGACAGAAGACTTTGACTACTTTGATACCTACTCCCCGGTATCCCGGATGACATCCATACGGGTATTTATTGGGATCGCAGCTTTGCGTGACCTTGAGATACACCAGATGGATGTTAAGACAGCCTTCCTAAACGGCGATTTGGAAGAAGAAATCTATATGGACCAACCCGAGGGGTACGTGGTTCAAGGGCAAGAGAAGAAAGTCTGTCGACTTATCAAATCTCATGCGGTGAAACAAGCCCTCAAGCAATGGCACGAAAAATTTGATAGTACTCTACTATCGAAGGGGTTCGCCATTAATGAGTGTGATAAATGTGTTTACACGAAGGTAACTCGACTCGTTTGTTATGATATGCCCGTATGTAGACGACATGTTAATCACGTGAAGCGATCTAGGGTAATCCTAGAGACTAAGAACATGTTGAAACAATGCTTCGACATGAAGGATATGAGTATCGCAGATGTCATCTTAGGGATTAAAATCTCTAAGACGCGTCGGACGGTGGTCTTATCTCAGTCTCACTACATCGAGGATGTTTTGAGAAAGTTTGAGATGTTAGGCAGTTCACCGATAAAGTCACCAATGGATACAAATCAAAAGCTTGATAAAAATCTTGGTGCACTGTATACCGTAAGCGATATCTGCAGTGATCGGTAGTTTGATGTATATAACAAACCGCACCGACCGACGATATTGCTTACGCAATCAATAAGTTGGCTAGGTTCACCCGTAATCCGAGTGATAACCATCGGAAGGAGTTGAATCGGGTATTACAATACCAAATACACGTTAAATTACGGGTTACACTATTCGAGATATCCAAATTGTACTAGAGGGGTACAGTGATGCAAACTGGATATCTGATATAGAGAACACCAAGTCCACCAGTGGGTATGTATTTACAATTGGTGGTGGGGCTGTGTCTTGGAAATCCTCTAAGCAAACTTGCATCGCCCGATCCACAATGGAATCGGAGTTTATCGCTTTAGACAAAGCAGGAGAAGAAGCTGAGTGGCTTCATGACTTCTTAAAGGATGTTCCGTGTTGGAACAAACCCGTACCTTCGGTAATGATCCACTGCGACAGTCAGTCGGCTCTAGGAAGGGCACGGAATGCTATGTACAACGGCAAGTCTCGTCATATTCGACGGAGGCATAAGATCGTTAGGCAACTGATCACCCCGGGTATAATATCCATTGATTACATCAAGTCAAAGGATAATATAGCGAGACCCTTTGACAAAGGCTTACTCAAAGATCGATGGCTTGCCTGTCTAGGGAATGGGCTTAAAACCCAAAATATAAGGACTAATACAATGGTAACCCAACCTTACTAACCGGAGATCCCGGTAATTTGGTTCAATGGGAAAACTAAGTTGTAAAGGTTCGATTGATCGCTTGGTGGAAAGTATGAGCACTTCGGATAGTGATTTCTGGAAAGAAACATCAAATCCACAGCCGTTCCCGCGATAGACTTTAAGTGCTATCTGCAGTATGGGTAAAGGTTAAGTTTTCAAAACCTGTAATGATCCTCAACAGTTGAGGTTAGGTTCTTGGAAAACTTTTAATGGTTCCTAACACTTGTGAAGTGGGGTATAGCAGGATACCTTGTAGGAGACCACCTATTTAAGTGCGAGGGCGGACGCCTCAAAATGAACGCACTTAAGAATCCCAGACGCTGTCCATGGCCAAAACGGACAAAACATTACGAAGAAGAGAGTAAGGGAATTTGTTGTGTTGGTACCATTGACTTGGCTTACACTAAACACTGACGGTTCAAGACATCACGCTCACCGCTTGCAGAAGTAAGTCCGATGGTATTCAACTATGGAAGGTTCAAAGCTGATGCTACCTCTCCTTATGCAACATCGGTCCGCTGAAATATTGCTGGAAATGAAAAGACACCATGTGAGTGCGCCAAAATCTCTTTCAAGAGGGGATTGTTGGAAATTAGCCTTTGGCGGGAGTTGCGACCGACCAACTTTAACGGCTTCAACACTAGTGTTACGTATGTTGGAGAATCCGGTTCTTCACACATGCATGATGTACTAAGTACGTAGATAACCGTAGGGCCAAGAATCGTCAAATTTCATTGAGAAATGAAAGAGATATTGGTTCACGAAGTGAGGTGTTTGAAGCATGGAAAGTGTGGTGTTGTGTTCAATTCTCCCTCATCGCTAGAGGAAGAAAGAAGTGGTGTGTATATAAGACTCGAAATGTGTTTGGGGTTTGGGACCCCAGGGTATCCCATGTGTTTAAAGGAGGGAGGACCTAGATGTGCTTCGGTTCAAGGAAAGACCACACGCCGCCGCCGCCGTCCGATTCGGTCCACGGTCGTGGGCGTGTTTGTAAATTTGTGGGCCTTCTGATATTATCTTTTTGGGCCAGAAAACTTTGTCAGAAGTACAGTTTGATCCCAGAAGTTTCAGATATGCAGTTTGATCCCTGAAGTTTCAATATGTACAGTTTGGTCCCTGAAGTTTCAAGATGTACAGTTTGGTCCCTGAAGTTTTCAGAAAGTCAGAATTTCGACGGTCCGAGCGAAACGCTCCAAAGACTCAATTCAACCATTTATTTTGGCTGAATTACACCTCCAATAATGGCCAATCCGTTGGCAATTTTCTCCATTTATTTGGTGGCTTTATTACCTCCATTATGGTCATTATTTGGCCAATAATGGCTGTTATGGAGGCAGTCAAACAGCCCCTCTTCCTCCTATATAAACACCCCTTACACCATTGTTGAGGGACACTTGATATACACGAAAATACACAAAGCAGAAAGCAAAGCAAAGCAGTTTCTTCCTAATCTTCCAAGCATCATTTCGTTATTCAATATTCTTCACGGTAGCTTTTGAGTTTCCTTTGCTCAATAGTTCCATTGCTGTTTTATCTTGGGAGACGAATTGTCCAGGACGTATAAAGGATACATACGGGGCAATATTGTCTTAAGGACAGAGTGCCACACTCGACTCAGCAAAAACAACTTTCCAGTTTTCTTGATCAACAAAATAAGTAATTTCAGTTTGTTGTTATATTGTAATTTTCAGTTTTAGAGTTGAATTGTAATTTCAATTCTTACATAAGCAGTTACTTGTAATTTCCGTTTCCTGCAAATCCTTTGTAATAACTAACACTAAAGACTGTTAACGACAATGATTCTCTAATAGACTTTCTTTCTTCTCTATATCTACTCAACTACATAACGACTGCTAATTGTTCTTCTTCTGATGAAAACCTAGGCAATTTTAATATCAATGAAAAACTTATTTCCTTATAAATGTGTGTATCATATCACTCAAGCTGACAAGTTTCTGTTTGCATTTTATCTAACTATATTTTCCTTGTTAAGATAATTTTGGCTTCTAATTTCAGCTTTAAATGTCGTGACCTCTCCTCACCCCAAAAAAATTCATAGGCTGTTTCCATCATATCATCATGCCTGGTTTTAGTTATCCTGATTAAATTGTGCTTAATTTCTAATGGCAGTTCTCCACCAGTTTTCCCAAGTACACTTCTTCCGTGGCCCAAAGGAATTTGAAGAACTTCTCTCTGGTAATGTTTTATTGTGCAAACAGTAATTTCAGGTTGCTTGACTTTCTGGAGCCAAATATAAGAATTTCTTTCTTTTTTTGATGATTTGACGCAATGCAAGATCAGATGCCCACAAAAATAAGATCAGCTGTGCACAGAGAATTGGCGTTATAATAATTTATGCTAGAAATGTTGAATGGATTCCAGTAATAAATTACTTATAATTAGGGGGCTACTTGATGCATGTCAGACTGTATAATTTACACATTAACTTAGATCAGTACTAGTTACATAAAACTGCAGACATGATTGTCTGCCAAACGTTTTCATTCTCTGCTTTCTTGGGGTAAGATTTATCAGGCGCGACTACTAATGTATTTATTTATCCCCTCTTGAGCAGCCTTACCTGGAGTTGGCAAATAGTTATGGCAATGGAAAAATCTCTTGAGTTCGAAACATTTGTTCAAGAAAACACGAGGAAGTTTGAAAGTGTAAGTTTTCTGTCAAAAGTGGCACACTTCTGTCTTGAAGGATTAAAATGAAAGCATGGTTGCAGGTTCACAGACTCTGCATGCGAGTCTATCATCACTAAAGGATCTCAAGTACAATCACCATTTCTTTCTTTTCAGGACAATAATCTTGGATTAGTGAAGCAAGTGGTGTCTTCTATGTATAAACGCAATATTCAACGGCTAACTCAGACATACCTTACTCTCTCCCTTCAAGATATTGCTAACGCTGTCCAACTAAGTAACGCTAAAGAGGCAGAAATGCACGTGCTTCAAATGGTAGGTGGAGGTTTCCTTTCCTCTTTTAACACTGCATCTGGGTTGTGCTTCATTATTGCATCTTGGAAACATGATGCTTCACATTTGGTTGTAGATTGAAGATGGTGAGATATATGCATCTATAAATCAGAAGGATTGTATGGTTAGATTCCTGAGCAGTATAAAACATGTGCAATGATTGAACGCATTGATTCATCAATTAAGAGGTCAGACTTTCATTATTGTTGTGATTGGAAATTGTTCTTATTAGGTGAACTTGTCCTAAAAATTCCCCCGTCCCATTTATTCTGTCAAAAATATTGTGGGATTGATACATACTTCACATTCTATCCAATGCCATTTTCTTTCAGGCGAATTCTGTTTGTGTCTACATATAAAAAAAATCCTTCTTTTGTCTCTTAAGAACTTTAATTTTCTCTGTATGCTGATTTTGAAAATATTCATTTGTTAATGCTATAACAAGCATGCCTATGGTTTTTCTTTTAGCTAGTCATTCTTTCGCTTTCCGATCCGGCTGGTTGGACTTAAAGTCCTAATGGATTTTGAGGGGGGGGGGGGAGGGGGGGGAACTCCCACTGCCAATGATGCGCGAATTTCGAATCTGTTTAGAGTTTTATTCGACCCATAGGTATTTGCCTTAATCCTACCTGCATGGCATGAAAGAGAAGGTGATGCTTGAATTTAGCACCCGCTGTGGTATTTATAAGTACATTACTTCAATTGTGCTTTCCGTTATCCTCTTGTAACATATTTCCCTCAAACATAGGTTTCACACCAATCCTACCCACATAGGGAATTGGAGAAATAGTAGATAAGTGGGATGATTTTTTCTTTTCCTTACCAACAAAATGAAGTGTGTGCTGATTATTGTTCTTGTCATGGCCATAGAAGTAGGCCATATGTATATTTCTTTTTAATTAAAACCAGGAAAGCGAAATGCTTGTTGATTGGTACTTACTTTTGAAATTGCATGTAGACGCTGCAACAGTCTTTATTTTCTTTACTTTGCAGAATAATGGTGTGGTCCAAAAAGCTGACTTCAATGGATGAGCTTATGTCTTGTGATCCTATGTACCTAGGATTTGTAAATATTTTCTGCGAGACTGGGACTACTTGCTCAATTGTAAACCCTCTCATCGCCCTGTCCTGACATCTATTATGCTGAGTGCAAACATGCGGTTTATTTGCTCGTGCACGTTGGTAGAGAGAAACACAGATTTGATTTTGATAGTGTTAGAGATTCAACATATGAGACAAACACACTTGAGCTTTTTGAGTAAATATGACAAATGATGCTAGATCTGTTCATCGAAAGCAAATTTTGTTCCATTTATGTCCACAAATGGCTCCCACTAGATTTATTCTAGAAAAGACAATTTTCAGCATTCTAATGTTGGGTTAAGGCATAAATGATCAGGATACTTTACACTGGTATATAAGGAAAGCTAAAGTTGGCTATTTACATTCCTTTTGCGAGTGCAACGAGCTCTGTGGTTGCTACATTAAAACCTTTTCTTGCATGAAAGTAGAACCATCGATTACCATTTAATGTTCTTTTGCCAACTTGTTGTCCATAAATCATATGAAACAATTCATATTTGATTTGGAGAATCCTGCACTGCAGCATTGAAATAATGTACAAGTAAAAACACTTGAAAGGACCTTGATTACAGTTTACAACTTAGATCCTGGTAAATGAATCCTTTTCAATTCTTTTCTCAGTATCTTCCCAGATGGATTTTTGGGTATGGAGCTAACAAATGCCACACGCCTTATCTTCTTATATGGAGCAACCTGCAACAAAATTTATGGACAATTATGTCAGATATTGTAAGTTGTGGACTAGCACACCAAACATTTCTTAATCGGATAAAGAATCGAAGATAATTGTGCCTTTATCCCATGCATTTTCACTTATATAAGATGTCGGAGCTAAAATGGTAGTCAACTTTCTGAATTTCTTATGAAAGAACGAGAAACATATGTAAGAGAAATAGCTTGAAGCAAATAGTCAAAGAAAGCACCTGTTTTGATATAAAATCAATCACTTGTTCTTCGTCAAGAGCGCTTTGGGGACGTCTCACAACAAATGCCATGGGCAATTGACCAGCTTCTTCATCAGGATATCTGCCAAATTTGTTTGAAAGATTCATCAGCATTCATTTCTAACAGTATAAAACATTCAACTTATCATCTTTTCAAATGGTAGACCACTTTTATGCAGTGGCTGAGCCACATAGACTAAATGATGGTCAATTGAACACCTTTTGCCGGAAATTTATAAAGGTCAAAATTTACATTTTATACACATGCATTAAATCTTGAATACCCCCTTAGGGAAATTCCTGGTTTCGATACTGCTTTAATATCGTAGCTGGGGTTTGTCTCATTCGTTAATTTTGCAAGCAACAAGAAAGCAGACATGCAACTTACGGTATAACAGCAGCATCCACTATTTCTAGGTGAGATTGAAGAATTTGTTCTAGTTCAGCAGGAGCAACCTGAAAATCAAGAATGAATAACTAGGGATTTTCCAATATAAGATGCCTAAGAACTTGAAGGTTACAAAAGAAGCTAGCAATGGAACCTGGTATCCTTTATATTTGATTAGCTCCTTCAGCCTATCTACAACAAAAAGGTAACCTTGGTGATCAATATAACAAAGATCACCAGTCCTCAACCACCCACCTGGCACTAGAGTTTCATAGGTTGCCTTTGAATCACCCACGTAACCTACAGCAAATATCGCGACATTATTTGGTTGTTTAGTCGAAAGCTAAAGAAAACATTACAACGAGTCCGTTATGTTTGGGGTTAAGTTTAAAATAGTCGTTTAAATATACAATTGAGCAGCTTTAATCTGGTATGTTTACCAAAGTTGAGCACGTTTGATCTCTGTTATATCTCTAACATATGATGGTAGTAATCTCTGACGGAATTGCCTCATGAAAAGCACATGAGCCATTTAAACTGAAGAAACCATCAACATTGAATAATCCCGATCAATTTTTCCAGTTTCGTACCTTGAATAAATCCTAACTTAAGCATTTTGACAGAAACCAATGCTATTGAGGTTCGAAGGAGGCATTAATGTTTATTCATTCGCTAATTCATATAATTGAGGGTAGAAAGATGCGTATGGTAGGTTCAATTAGCTTGAATAGGATTTTCTTGAGGTACAAACTAGGGAAGTGAACGCAAGAAGTTTGTCCTATTATCTCTTCAGTTATTTAAACAACTCACGTGTTTCTCACGAGCTAATTCTACCAAAGATTACTATCACCTTGCGTTTAAATATAAGGACCAAAACTACTCAGGTGCACATCTAAAAGACTATTTTAGACCAACCTCGTATATAAGAGCATCTTCCCAAATAATTGAAGCGAGATTTATGCTAAACAGGGTTCAGTTCTTATAATTGAAGTTACCTTGCATAATGGTTGGACCTTTAATCCAGAGCTCTCCTTGCTCACCAGGAGGCAGAGCATTCCCAGTTTCCGGATCTACAATTTTTGCTTCAGCATTTGCCAGTAGCCTTCCCACTGAACCCCGATGAAGCATTTCTTCAGTAGTCACAGCTCGAAATGCTGCCCCGCTCGTCTCAGTTAGTCCATAACCCTCAAATTCAAAACTCAAGTTCAGTTACATTCTAGAAAAAACAGTTCCTTGGCTTAACCAGAAACTGGTTTACATCAATCAATTAAATATCGAGTAGTCCGCCCCAGGCTTCAGTAGAGCAGTTAATGACACAGTTCGTGATTGTGATATGTGGATAGATGCACATCACGAGTTCGAGCTCTGCTGTGGACAAAAAAACTTGATGTTTAAGTGAAGAAGGATAAAAGAACGAGTTCATTATCCACAAAAGTTTCGAATCGTGATCACTAACTCCCACAAGTTTTTCGGCTATTAACATAGATATATTAACTACACCTCAATGCTACACTAGTTAAGGTTCACACATGAATCATCAGTGCTACACTATATGAATCTCTGTATCATTTGTGCCTACTCATTATCATTTCATTTCAATACTAAATAATTCATCTTTGAAATCAAAGTAGAGTCTTTTCTAGACATACAAGTCTCCAACTTGACGGGTTTACTTAGTAGGCGATTGGACATAAGACTTGGACTGTTACAGATGTACGGAGTCGAGTAGTTTCTTGGTCCTCTGCTGGTACTTCTGGATTCAAAGGTACGAGAAGAGGAACACCGGGGGGGGGGGGGGGGGGACAGTTCTTGAATTTAAAGTTGAAAATGGTGTTTGGAAGTTGAGTTAGTGTTTGGACATGCATTTCTCTAGGAAAAGGTTTACGCTTTGTGAATGAAAAATGAGTCAGAAACTAACTAAAAAATCAATCCAAACAATTATTGAAAAAGAAGGAAAACATTTCTATATCCAAAAGGCTCCTTACCTGAAATAATATGGTGTTTGGAAACTTGTCTGCAAATGCTTGCATAACGTCTTTCCCAAGTGGCGCGCCACCACTGCCAACCGCTTCCAATGAACTCAAATCATAGCCATGAGTAACGCTTCCTTTAGCCATTGCCACCACCACCGGCGGAGCCACCACTAACTGAGTCACCTTAAAATCCTCCACCGCCTTCAACATTTTCTTCAAATCAAATCTCTCCATCATCACTACAGTCTCCGTCAAAGCAACTGATTTCAACATGTAGTGAAAACCAAACACATGAAATAAAGGCACCGTATACAACATCACCGCTGGCGAATCCCTCAGCGGTTTCTGAGCATGATAATTCGCAATACTCGCTATGAAATTCCGGTGACTCACCTTCACTCCCTTGACCTATTGGAAAATATGAATAATAATAAACACACGGGATTGGAGGCTTGAAACACGTACGAAATGCTTTCCTAAAAACGATATTTTCTCCCTCTCCTCTGCGAGATTGCCATGGAATTGTACACAAATAACTTTAGTGGAATAAAGAAGCCTATAAATTTCTGCACTAAGCAAATAGTGAGGAAATTCTATTAAAAATCTAACACATCCTTTCATCTAACTTTTAAATTTAAAACATCAATACTCCCTCCGTCCCAATTTAAGTGTCTCTTTATATATCTAGTAAATTGACAATTTAAACATCCTACCTGACAAGTTTATAACCGCAAGATTCAAAGAACATTTTAGTACATTACACATCTTTTTAACTTACGACCACAAGATTCAAAGGTCTCTTTTATATCCTCAAAAATTTATATGCAGTCAAACTAAGAGGCTTCAATTGGGACGGAGGAAGTAATATTTGTTGGGATACAATTGTTGTAGGGAACGGAAAGTAAGTAACTATTACAATGGTAAGAAAGGATAAACTAAATATTACATTAAACTGTAAATCAAGAACTTAACAAACTGCTTGTGTGATTTGCTGAGTCGAGTGATGACACTCTGTCTTTAAGACAAGATTGCCCCGTATATCTCCTTTTACGTTTTCGGGCAATAGTCTCCCAAGATACAACAACAACTTAACAATTGAGCAAAGGAAACTCAAGTGTTACTCTTGAAGAACTTTGAATATAGTAACTTTGCTAGAGAGGAAGAAGATGAATTCAGAAAATTCTGGAGTATTTTCTAACTGTTGTGTAGTGTTCTTCAATTGAGCCAAAGGCCTCAATTTATAGTGTAAGGAGAAAACCCCTCAACTAGCCAACTAATGGCCTTCAATAGCCATGGAATGACACTTAATTGAAGGGTTACATTCAGCCAAATAATGGCTGCATTCGTGTGCCAAGTAATGGAGAATCAATGCTCCAAAACCAGCCCAAAGGTCCGAACTTTCCAACTTCCCGTCGCAGCATTCTGCCTCCGAAGCGCCGCGGCTCTGTGAATTAGTGCCGCGGCGCTCCGGCGCCTCGAATCTGACGTGGCTGCACCGCGGCCCTTTGCGGCTCCGCGGCGATTTCCGATTCGTTTCATCTTACACTTCTTCCTTCTTTTACCAACGTGGAATACATTGTTATTTGGCCAATAACCGTCCATAATTTTATGTCTCAAACGTATTACATATGTACCAATATCTCTTTCACTAATGAAATTTGCGATACTTGGCACTACGTGTGCACACGTGTGGAAACGACTTTTTCCGACGTGCGGGCCCCAATTTGTTCGAGTCATAAATTAATGGGATATACTTAATTCCACGTTAGTAAATTTCCAACAATATTATATTTAAACAATAATTTTCTAACATTACCTCCCCTGTAGTCCCCGACGAATACATAATCGCCGCTAAATCCGACTGATTCACTTCCACATGTTCGAATTTCATTTCCGTATTCATCATCATCCATTCGAACTCCGGCGAATCAATTAAAACAGTTGGATATTTCAATTTCGGCATCTTCTGGATGTTTCTCGAAGTAGCAAACGCGATTACAGGTTTCGTTAACTTAATTTGCCTTAAAAGCTCAGATTCTGTACTTAAAGGATTCGCAGGAGAGATAACCACACCGAGAGAAAGAAGAGAGAAGTAGATAATCGGAATGTGAGTTGAATTCGGAGAGAGGACAAATGCGACGTCGTTTTTGGAGAGGTGAAATGTGTGTTGAAGTGAAAAAGATAGGGAAGTAACACGTTGATGGAAATCAGAGAAGGAGATGACGTGGCCGGTGGATGAGTTGATAAAGGCGGCTGTGGATTCAGTGCTTTGTTGGAGAGAGAGTGCGTAAGAAGCGGCGGAAAGAGTAGAAGCTTCTAGAGGAAGTTGGAGAGGTGGTCGGAGACTCGAGAAAGTTTTTGTTTTTGAACTGAATCCGCTGATTGGATCGACGGAGAAGGATGAATTTGAGTTGTCCATAGTTGTGTTGTGGTAGCTCAGGCGATAATACGGCGGAGATTCCAACGAAATTAGCGGTCGTTATAGTTCGGTGTCCAGCATTTAAATGGTTTCTGATAGCTGGCCATATGTCTATTTCTGGTTATGGATGGTTGACAGTACGTGAACCTGTTTGATTGAATATGAAATT
Organism: Anisodus acutangulus; assembly: GCA_029783415.1. Taxonomy (NCBI): domain Eukaryota; kingdom Viridiplantae; phylum Streptophyta; class Magnoliopsida; order Solanales; family Solanaceae; genus Anisodus; species Anisodus acutangulus. The sequence goes on along the minus strand of CM056499.1, from coordinate 52,816,692 downwards.
GATTTTTTTATATATTTTTAAATATATTACCTATAATATTTGAATCAATAAATAAAATAAGAGAATTCATTTCTTATTAAATGGATAAGAATATTTATAGTAATTTTGAAAGAACAAATTTGAAATAACAGTAAAGTTATCTCAGTATAATTCATATGTTTCGAATTCAAGGCATGTAAGTTAGTCATTAATGTTTTCATCAAAGTAGACTGACTACATTCTTTTGGATGTTTCGTGCACCATACTACTCCTTAGATTCCATTATCAACAACCTTTTCTAGCTCCTATTGGAATGATAATGGATCTTGATATTTACATAGTTGATTTGAAATTTTCTAAGTATTTCTTACTGTCATATGTTTGCACTTAGATGTTATTTAAATTTGTCACATATAGCTAATATTTGAATTTGTATCATAAATTATTTTTTACTAATTTTATAATCGTGAGAGCAAATGGAATCATTCAGTTAATTGTGATATTGACAAATGTAGTCTAATTTCCAACACATCTACGCATTGCAAATTATGATTTGAATTATATTAAACTTTTGTATTTGCAAGAAGCAACCAATATAGTAATCAATTATAAATTAAATCAGAAAAGACTTACTAACAAAACATGCTTAAGCGCATTATAATCAACATTATTTTCTATACAAATATTACAATTTTTACAATCAATTTATAAATCGGGGGAGTATAACTAATTGATCGATTTAAGAAAACACATAAATGTTATCGTGAGAGATATTTATACAATCCCGAGAAGTAAAAATTGAAAAATAAATAAATTTACTTTATACCAGGAAAGTCACAAGGGAAATTAGACTCCCCTAACACATTTTAGGTTGTCAAAATGAAAAGAAAAAAAAAGAGTTACTACTTGTTATTACTCTCATTTCCTCTCAATTATTCCTTAATGATTTAAACAAGCATCATATATGTTACATAAATTAATTTTTGTGAGATCGAAATATTTAATATATTGTAATATTCAATAGGATACGATTAAAATTTTAAATTACTCTAGTGACTTATCAAGTAATTAACTTCTTTATCTCCCTATAATGTAGAAATTCTTGCTCATACTTCCTCACATCTAAGTGGCAATATGATGGAATCCAATAGCTTATTATTCATGCATCATTTGAGTGTTGATGTACTGTGTATCTAGATTAGCACATCCAATGATACTTATATTATGAGAATTTATGAAGAATCATTAATTTTAAATATTTTAGCGGCCAGTTTACTGCAATCCATTCCAAAAGATAAATGAATTGGCTCAATGGCCAATCGATCATTAAGTGAAATGCGTGGATGCATGAAATATTGTTATACTAGAAAGAGAATATATCCAATTTACAATTTACAATTTTTTTAATAGAAAAATTCTATTTCAAAAACTTTATTCTAGTAGTACAAGAATTCTATACTTATATTAAGTGTACAATACTAATTAATATAATTATTTTACACTAATTATTCAGCCAAAACCGTGATATACACTCAAGTATGGTAAGTGTATATCACGGTCCAAATCAGTACCAAACCCGTGATATACACCACTTATGGTAAATGTATATCACGGGTATACACATCATTTATCATACCCTCGCAGTCATAGCGGGCGGTCTTCGTACGCTGAGACTGTCCCTAAAATCTTTAAAAAATACCGAGGGAAGACCTTTGGTAAATATGTCAACAATTTGATATCTGGAAGGGACATGACAAACACATACTTGTCCACGAGCTACCTTTTCGCGAACAAAGGTAGATGGCACTAACATTATCACAATAAACCAAGGTAGCTTTCTGAATAGGACAATGAAGCTCTAAAAGAAGATTACGTAACCAACATGATTCAGAGACCACATTGGCTACCCCTCGATACTCGGCCTCTACACTAGAGCGGGACAAAGTTGACTGACGCTCTGCAAACCAGGAGACCAAGTTATTACCAAGAAACTTACAATAGCCAGACGTAGAGTGTCTGGTGTCTGGACAGCCACCCCAATCAGCATACGTATACGAGACAAGTGTAGACCTCGATGAGGGATATAAATGTAAGCCAAAGTCAATTGTCCCCTAAATGTACCGAATAATGCATTTGAGCGCATTCATATGCTCAACCCTGGGATCATGCATAAACAAACACACCGGTTGTACAACATACGTAATGTCTGGTCTCGTGAACGTGAGATACAGAAGAGCCCCGGCAAGACTGCGTTAGCGGGTCGGATCCTCGTAAGGGGAGCTAGCTGCAACCCTTAGCTTGGGTTTAGTATTAACTGGAGTGGAAATGGACTTGTAGGAGGACATACTAGCTCACTCAATGATCTCAGTTGCATACTTCCGTTGTGATAAGAATAACCCACCTGCATGACGAGTGACAACAATCCCCAAAAAGTAACTCAAGCGCCCCAAGTTTTTCATAGCAAACTCATAACTGAGCATTGTCATGATAGACTGACGTAATGCATCAGAAGAGGAAGTCAAGATAATATCATCCACATATAATAGTATATAAGCCAGGGAAGAACCACGACGATATATAAACAATGAATTATCAGACATGTTGTGAGAAAATCCAATAGTCGAAATATAATCTGCAAACCTCGTATATCAAGCCCGTAGGGACTACTTAAGCCCATACAAGGACTTCTTAAATAAACAGACATGATGAGGATATTTGGGATCCCTAAACCCCAAGGGCTGATGCATATAGATTGTCTCCTTAAGATCATCATGCAAGAAAACATTCTTCACATCTAACTGATGAATGGGCCATGCTTTCGAAAGTGCCAAGCTGAGCACAGTGCGAATGGTAGCCGGCTTGACCACCGGACTAAATGTCTCACCACAATCCATACCAACCTGCTGAGTCTTACCATCACCTACAAGACGAGCCTTATGCCTCGCAAAAGAACAGTCAAAATTGTCTTTATGAGCAAAAATCCACATAGATCGAAAAATATTAACACCAGATGGACGGGGCACCAACTCCACGTCTTATTATCAATAAGAGCATTATATTCGTCGGTCATAGCAATTTTCCAATTCGGGTCATTTAAAGCAGACACATGATTACGGGATAGTGGTGATTTAAGAATATTAGAATTTAGATTAAAATGTCTTTTTGGTTTAAAATACCCCGTTGACTACGAGTGACCGGTCTATGACTCAGGGGAGAATTGGGTGAATTTTGGGAAATATCAAGATTCAAGACAAGGGACGGATTGGCCAGCAGGCCTGCTGGCCCAACACGGGAACCCGACACATTCGACGATGCAGAGGCAAAATCACAAATTGGGCCAGAAATGGGCTGGAGAGATGGCCCAGTTGCTAGACCCACGTCGGTGATTTGTGAAGGTACATGAGAACCAGTGGGCAGTGGGCCCGCTGGCGGAATTGGGGTGTGGGACATATCCGAGAAATGGTGGATAATATAAGGGGAGACATCATCATCCAAAAAATTATACGAACTAGGCACGGGACTACTCACTTTAGCAAATGGAAATTGGGATTCATCAAAAATAACATGGCGACTAATGATTATTTTATTAGACGATAAATCAAAACATTTATAACCACGATGATTAGATGAATAACCTAAAAATACACAAGGGGTAGACCGGGCCTGAAGTTTGTTAATTGTGGTGGACGGAAAAAGTGGATAACATAAGCACCCAAAGACCCTAAGATGTGAATACGAAGGAGTCTTATTATATAATATTTGAAGGGGGAAGAATATGTCAAAGCTTTGGTAGGAAGAATGTTAAGGAGATAAGTAGTCATTTGTAGAGCATGATGCCAAAAGGAAGGAGGTGCGGAAGACTGGACCAATAAAGTACGAACAATATTATTAATAGTACAATTTTACGTTCGGCTTTTTCATTTTGAGAGGATGTATGAGGACAAGAGAAACGAAAATTGATACCATTATTACTACAGAAATCTTGAAACACCCCATTATCATATTCTTTGCCATTATCACATTGAATATTCTTAATTTCCCGTTCAAATCGGATACGGATGAAAGCTCTAAATTTTAAAAAGGTGGGAAAATGTGAGATTTTTCGTTACCGGAAAAGTCTCTAAAAATTAGAATAATCATCCAAAAAAGAACATAATAACGATGGCCCAAAGAACTGATAATAGGAGATGTCCATAAATCGCTATGAATAATATCAAATGACATTAAAGTTCGAGAATTAGAGTCTACAAACGACAATCTAACATTTTTTTCTAAAGAACAAGATTGATAAATCGGAGTACTACGCTTACCCTTAAAAGAAATAAAATTATTTTTATCTAAGGAAAATAAAATTGACGACCCCGGATGACCTAGACGTGCATGCCACAAGGAAGGAGCAAGATCTGCAAAAGTAGATGGTAAGGTTTGACTCGAGAGACCAGGTGTGGGCGTGATAGGATAAAGATCTCCCCTACTATCACATCTCATGAGAGGAATCCCCGTTGTTGACACCCAATTTTGACTAATCTTTTCTGATTTATTTGTAATTTTAAATATTTTTTGATACCTCAAAACAATTTTAATATATATATATATATATATATATATATATATAAGGTTATAGCATCGTCGTTCATTCTCAATATCATTTATTATTATTATTCACATTTTTACTATCATTTGCCTTTTAAAATCATAATCATAGTTTTTTTCCCAATATTCTATGTTATTTTATTTTCGCAAAATGACATCGCATTTTTTATTTTTATTAAGCATTAAGCACTTCACAAATATTATGTTTTTATTATTATAACATTGTTGTTTTTATCTCAATAATTTTATTTTTACAAAGCATTTTTTCATAATAAACCCCTTTTCTATTTTAACCACAACTCATTCTCCCCTTAACCCAATACATTTTATCCCTTTTATTCTACGCTATACCAAAACCAACCCTTATTTCATTCCCAAACAATACCAACCCACCAAACAAAATGGGCCCAACCGAGTCGGCCCAATCGGCCCACCCGGATCGGCCCATTCGGCCAAACACCCATCCCTTTATTCCCAAGCCCAACACCCTTTTTCCTTATTATTCAATAACCCTAAACCTAAAATGAAAAAACAAAAACCCTCCCTCTCAACCAAACACACCCAATCGGCCGCAACCCCATGCCCCCAACCCCACACCACCGCTTGTCACCTCACCTCACCATCACCAACCCCTGACACCGGACACACCCTATACCCTTATCCCCTAAAATCCGCAACCTACCCCTTCAAATTCGTGACTTTTTGCCCCTTTTAATTTCGAATTTCAAACTCAAAATTAGAGGGGGGTATGGGTTGAACGGTAGGGGGTACCATCTATAAAACCCCCTCTTGTTCTTCATTTTGGGGGTCGATTTTTGAGGTCCGAAAATCACAAATCGAGGTCAGAAATTGAGTTCTTTTTCGGGTCCGAATCCGAAAAGAAAAGGGTTCGAAAACAAGAAATTGAGGTCAGTTTTTTGAAGGTCCGAAAATCGAAATCAAAGTTGTTGTTTTGGAATATCGGTTTGTTCCTAAACTTTGGATTAGAATACTTATCTAAAACCCCAATCCGAAAATTTATTTTGTTGTGTTGTTCTTTGCTGATTCAGGGTCGGGTCACCGATTCGGGTCGGCTCAGGCGGGTCGGGTAAAATTTCTAAATTTTTGTGTTTAATATTTTGTTGTTGGTTATCTGAAAATTTGAGAAAACTGATTCGGGTCGGTATTTGCTGAATCGGGTCACCGATTCGGATCAGGTAAATTTTCCAGATTTTTGTGTTTAATATTTTATTGTTGGTTATCTGAAAATTTGATAAAACTAATTCGGGTCGGGTCAGCCCGGGTCAGGTAAAATTTTTAGATTTTTGTGTTTAATATTTTGTGGTTGGTTAACTGAAAATCTGAGAAAACTGTTTCAGGTCGGGATTTCTGATTCGGGTCGAGTCAGTCCGTGTTGTGTGAAATTTCCATATATTTGTGTTTAATATTCTGTTGTTGGCTATCTGAAAATTTGAGAAAAAAACTTATTCGGGCCGGGTCAGCCCAGGTCGGGTAAAATTTCCAGTTTTTTGTGTTTAATATTTTGTTGTTGGTTATCTGAAAATTCAAAAAAAATGTTCGCTTCCGGGTCGGGTCACTGTCTGTCTCGGGTTGGATTTTTCAGTAGCTGATTCGAATTCTGTTTCGGTTCAAAAATTTAGAATTCGGATCAGATATTTTAATCGCGGACTGTTGGTTTAATTTGGTATTTGAACATCCATTATGCGAATATTATTTTACTGATTTGAACAATACTATACTTTGGCCAATGAAATTAAATTTGAGGTCGTGTCCCTTCGGAAAATGGTTCTCGATTTCGGTTTTTACTGTTTTGGTGTTATTTTACTGATTTGAACAAATACTATACTTTGGCCAATGAAATTGAATTTGAGGCCATGTCCTTTCGGAAAATGGTTCTCGATTTCGGTTTTTACTGTTTTAGTATTATTTTGCTGATTTGAACATGATACTACACTGGCCTATGAAAAAATATTCGTCGATTTTTTAGGCCTTCACAGTTGGAAAGACGGAAATAAAAATTTCTGGGCAAGGATGAAACTTAAATCTTTTTTTTTATCCGAGAGACCAACATGTTCGGTAGGCAAGACAACTAAAATGATCAACGAGTCGTATGTTCGCAACCACGACGTGATTGAAATGGTCTTTTCAAAATTTAAGTCTGAGCCCTCCGTAATCAAAACACTTACTGTTTTGGATATGGATCCGAAGTTATTTATATTCAACTGTTTCTAACCGTTTGTTCTTGACAACTTGCAAGGCATATTCATGAAAGTTAAAGAAGACAAGATACCCCTCAGAGATGATTTTTGTTGTTTTATGTTCTTTAATTCAGTTTTATTTTATTTTGTATTGTAATATTATTGTACTCGTGAAATTATTGAAATGTTTAGAATAGGTAAATTTAGAATTAATTAATAGGGTAGTCTAAAACTGAAAATTCGTCGCAAGTTTATTTATTTTTAGGCTCGGTTAGTTTTAAAATCGAAAACCGCTAGTCTTTTTATTTTAGGACAGTCGCCCATACTTTCAAAACGCTAGTTTATCTATTTTAGGCATGTCACTCATACTTTCAAAACGCTAGTTTATCTATTTGAAGTTCGTTGTCCGTACTTTCAAAATGCTAGCTTATTTGCGAAATTGTTCAAAATTTTCAAAATAATTTGGTCATCTTTTATTCACATTATTAACCATACAAATGACATTTTATTTTTATCTGATTTGTGATTCAAAAAATAACTTTCATATAAATCATATCTTCGCATTATAAATAATTCGATCTTCTCCTTTGCGGTCAAAAATGCAAAAAATATGTATTTTATATATAATACATACTTTTATCTAAAAATTAACTTTACGTGTATTTTACAAACAATGTAATGTCATACAAATGTATGTTTTATCCAAAAAATTACTTTGCATATATTCTGTAAATAATGCAATCAAAAGTGTGTTTTTATCCAACAAATTACTTTGCATGTATTTTTTTACAATACAAATATATGTTTCACCCAAAAAAAAATCACATTGTATATATTTTTATCAATTTCATACAAATGCATATTTTTTTCCAAAATCAATTTTACATGTATTTTTTTATGCCATACAAATGCATTTACTAAATACTTGCAACATCATTTTAACTTTATATTTTTAAACATACATTTTTTTAGTAAAATAATTAAACTTGAGTTTGACCGGATAACCGCAAGTTAGTAGATCTTAAAAGATGCCTAACCCCTTCCCTTAAGGATAATAAAGAACCATTGCCTAGAATCTCATTAGTTTCGGAGTTATTTTGAGTATTTAGTTAACATTTATGTGTCCTAATTCACCTTGGAATAATTAGGTAACGACTCCTCAACAAAACATTTTTATCTAATCCAGAGGGAATCAACGCCATTATGTCGCGAGCCGCAGGTTAAAAACGGGCGCGACACACGTCTTGAATTCCTTCACAGAAAATCCAAAAGGATAAAAAACAACTGAAACGAAATTATTAGTGGTAAATTTACGGACATACACCAAAATTTTAATTAATTTAGGAGCATGAATGGTATTTTTCAAGACAAAAGGGAGATGTGGAGGAGACAACGTTTTATGACCATAACCACGAATTGGAATTAATTTGTCATTACCAACAATTATACCACGATTGTTGCTCAAATTGGAATAAGACGAGAGAGTACCTTGGTCTGACGTCATGTGTGACGTGGCGTCGGTGTCTATATACCAATTCAGATCTGGGGGATTTAATCCAAGCGCATGCATCGCGGCCTCAATATCTGTCAAAGTCGGTATAGGGCCCACTGCCCGAAATGCCTGCGGAGGCCGAGGCCCAAGCGCACCGGCCTGCTGCCCCAACCCAGAAAACTACCTATTTGCCGAGAATGAACCCGAAAAACTGGGCGTGGGCTGTTGTGAAAACTGGGCCCAGTTTCCCGGGTATGCGCCTGGAAAATAGCCATTGTATGGCCAAGACGGACTGGCCCAATTCCACTGCATAGGGCCCACTGCTGGGCCCAATTTTACTACAGTTGTCCACTGCCCCGAGGGCCGCCGCCGTCGCCACCACTGTTCCGGCCGCCACCATTTTTGTCGCCTCAATTATTGCCATTATTTTTATGGTTTTGACCTTTCTTGCCGCCACCGTTGTTGCGGTTTTGACCCGAATTGTTAACAAAACCATGAGAATTATCGAATGAAGTCATCATTGCCACGGAACTGGCGCTGGTAGCTGCCTTTTTGGCCAAGCCGGCTTATTATGAGGTGAGCATCGAGCGGGCTTGATAAAAAGGGAAAAGTGGATTACTTTGACGAAGGAGGGTCCCAACGCCATTATAGGCCCCAGAAAGGCCGGCAACCATTTGTAGAACTAGACAATTATTGGTCACAGGTGCACCAACGTTATGGAGTTGGTCCGCCAACTCCTTGAGCCTTTTGCAATATGCAGAAACGTTCGGAAAATCTTCCATGGTGACTTGGGAGAACTCCTGCTCAAGGGTGACAAAACGTGAATGTTGGTTATCTTGGAATATATCACGCAATCTATTCAAGGTAGACATAGTCGTAGTATCCGGCTCAATGATCGTCTGTAAAATGTTGATAGAAATAGTGGAATAAATCCACTGAAGAACGGTAGCATCAAGAGTAATCCATAACTTAGGATCCTCCGTGGGAATAGGGGTAGCGGGAGGAATTATGTGATGGAGGACTTGATGAGAGATAACGTGAATTTTAAACAATTCTGCCCACGTCGCATATTTGACGTTTTCCATCTCAAGAACAATAGAGATGTTCTTGATGTTAGAAACAGTAAGGGCATGATGAAACGTGTTTTTGGACATAACGAACGAAGAAAGGGATAGGGAAGAAAATTTGGGAAGAGAGGAGGTAAAATTTAACACGAAATCCGAGGAAGGGGCACGAAAAACGATGCAATTTCGGCCAAGAAGGGGCACGAAACTTGAGATAAATGGTGGAGAAGAGCGGAAGCAATTTAATCCTAGACTTCTGATACCATGAAAGAAATAATCTCTTGATTATTTTCATTAATGAAAGAGAATATATACAATTTACAATTTCTTTAATATGAAAATCATATTCCTATTCTAATCTCAAAATCCTATTCTAGTAGTACAAGAATCATATACTTATGGTAAATGTATAATACTACTTAATATAATTATTTTATACTAATTATTCAGCCAAAATCGTGATATACACTTAAGTATGGTAAGTGTATATCACGGTCCAAATCAGTACCAAACCTGTGATATACACCACTTATGGTAAGTGTATATCACGGGTATACATATCATTTATCAACATAAAACTTTCCAAAATTAATTAGAGGAACTTAAACTCCATGTCTACAAATGTTTTTGTCATACCTTCCACCATCACCCAGGACTCTAACGTTCTCGTATTATGTGTTAGGATAATTCTGTCCGTTGTTGGTTGAGTAAGGACTTTCAAAAGGGTTCAATGTTGTGTCCCACTTCACTTGTTCGGCTAAAGTTGTTGGAAATTTGCCTTTGGTGGGGAGGTGCGTCCACCATATTTAATGAATTAAACACTAGGGTTCCGCATGTTGGAGGCTTTGTCTCTTCACACGTGCATAATCTACTAAGTGAGTAGATGATTGTAGGGCCAAGAATCGTCAAATTTCGTTGAGAAATGAAAGAGATATTGATCCACGAAGTAAGGTGTTTGAGGCATGAAAATACGGTGTGGGACAAATGTACCACATCGGTGGGAAAAGAAAGAATTGTTTTATTTATAAGTTTCAAAATTGGCTAAGGGTTTGGGACCCCAAGGGGTAACCCATGTGTTTAAAGGAGGGATGACCTAAATGTGCTTTGGTTTGAGGCTAAGCCCACACGCACACCGCCGCCGCCCGTCTGGTCCAGGCTCGGGTCACGGGTCTTGGACTTTTTCTAATAGACCCCCAAATTATTTAATATTTACAGTTTGGTCCCTGGAGTTTCTGGAAAACTGAAATTGGGAACGATGGAAGGCAGAAAGTTTCTGCCTACCGTTTGGGTTGATTTTTGGAGCGTTATTGCACATTAACCAGCCATTACTTGGCTGATTAACTCCCTCCTTCAATGGCCATAAACAACCATTTTCTTAGCAGTTGAGAAGTCTCCCCTTATGCTATATATTGATGCCTTTTGACTCAATTGTGTGTGACAGAAACGAGACAACATATAAACACATAGACAAACAAAAGAGAAAAACAACACACATTTTGTCCAAAAAAACGTGAGCAAAAACAGTGTCAAAAATAGAAACTCTTCCTTCATTTTCTATTTTTCAGCAAGTCATTTCGTGTTTGTTTTCTTCGTCAGAATCAACTTATTTGTTTTGTAGTGTTGATTAGTTGTTGTTTTATCTTGGGGAGACTATTGTCCGTTAACATAAAAGCATATATACGGGCCAATCTAGTCTTAAAGACAGAGAGTCATCACTCGACTTAGCCACAGTTGTAACAATCCAAATTTAGTGTTTCTTGATTTCAGGTTATCAAGATTCAAGACTCAACAACCTTGCGGCAGTTCTGAATATTGGTTTATTTATATATTCTTTCGAACACTTGTAATATTTATTTAATTCTCGTACTGCTTTACAATATCCAACAAAAATTTTGAGTTAGATGGTCAAATTCTTTCGTCATCAACATCTCTTAGGTCTTCATCTTGATCTCTGCGTCTGAACTCACCAAGGATTCTCATCTACACATGTTTTTGTCATACTTTCCACCTTTATCGAGGAGTCCAACATTCTTGTGGTCGGTGTCAGAGGATAAACTTGTCCCTTATCTGTTGTATCGTAAGAATTTTCAAAGAGGTTTACAGAATTGTGAGTCACTCCTGATCCCAACGCTTCATAATTTTGAGTTGGATGCTTAGATTCTTTCATCATTAGCATCTCCACATACTTCATATTGATCTCCATGTTTGCGCTCCTCGAGGCTTCTCCGTCTACAATTGCTTTTGTCATACCTTCCACCATCACTCGAGACTCCAACAATCTTCTCGTATGTGTCAGCGGATAAACTTGTCCGTTATCCGTCATGTAAGAATTTTCAGCGTCCTGGCTCACTCCACCCATTGTTTTAAAGTTTTGAGTTGGATGCTCAAATTTTTTCTTCATGTCTGCACTTCCCGAGGCTTCTCCATCTACAAATGCTTTGGTCATACCTTCCATCATCACCTGAGACTTCGACGTCCTTGTGGTCTGTGTCAGAGGATAAACTTGTTCCTCATCGATTGTATAATAAGGATTTTCAACGTTCTGGCTTGTTGCCTTAAAGTTGAGTTGGATATTCAGATTCTTTCACCCTCGGCATCTCTGCCTTCCGATATAACAGATCCGGTGAATTCTCGGCTGCTGCTACCCGGAAGTAGCTGAAGAGTTATAACAATTCTCTTCTTTCTTCTTTTTCTATAGTATTGTTACACAACATCCTATTTTTCTTACCTCTAACGTACATTCTCTTCCTTCTCCGTTTGCCAACCGGTTCAGTCTTGTTCTCCTCCGGTTTAGAACCTGAAGCAGAACCGTCGGCAACCGGTTTCGGCGCGCTCGGCCGGAATCTTAGCATAATCCGGTTGACTATCGTCATATCTTGTCGTCCAACGTGGCATCCATAGGAGGCACCACCATCCCCTACATCCATTTTCACAAAGCTTATTTTAGGCTGATGAAGTTGGTATATGACCGGAGGCCTAGCTATTATCATAGTTGCACAATAGTTGGGTTGATATATGCAAGTTTCTTTTTTAGGTTATCATTTAAATGTAGCTTACTCCCTCGGTCTCAAATTATTTTTATAGTTACTAAAAAAGTTGTATTAAATTATTTTTTATTTTAAAAATTTAAGATATAATTTTTTATTTTTTTATTTTACCCTTTAACTTTAATGAGAATGACACATAAATAAAATAAAAATATAATGGAGAGATTATAACTTAAACATAAATCAGGATAAAGTAGGTCAAAACGTATAAACAAAAAAAATGACAAATAATTTAAGACGAATGGAGTATATTTTTAAAAATCGTGTAAATCTAATTTTGAATTTTTGTTCTTTCAGACCACGTTAGATTCAAGTCTAATGTTTATCACATATTGCTCAATTTTGCAGTTAGATTATCGTCTAATGTTTGATATAATTATTTTAAAACGTAATCTAACATTTTCAGTTTTGTTAGAAAAAATTCTAGATCGATGATTAAAAGATTCATAAATTACAAGAGAAACACTCACTTCGTCCCAATTTAATATGTTTTAAAAATATTTTAAATGATCAATTATTATGACGTTTAATACGTTTTACATAGTTATAATATGTAAATTTTATTTTTTAAAAAACTTAAAAATTTTATATCTAAATTTACCATCAAAATTAAAAGCTTAACTCTCCAAATCTGAAATATGTCAAGGGAGAAAATAATAAATAGTTGTTGTAAAAGGCGATAAAGGAAAAATGTTTGAGCTGATCCATTTTTTTACCTTCACAAGATAAAGATTAGACGGCGTACATACAATCATTTCTAAAATCACTTAGAAAAATGGATGAGTTAAGAAGTAACACTAGTCGGGCAAAATTTGGAACAGTGAGGAAGATTAGGTGGGACCCAATATTAAAGCAGCGTATGTGATTGGTATATACGTTAAGAGACAATGAGGAGGTAGAAGGAAAAAAGTTGGGACACGTAATGTGCATCGACATTAACAATTTGAAGAGTTTTTTTCTTTTTTGATAATCCAGATCTCCAGACTTGCGTCTGACTACGTCTTGGAGGTAATAGCACTGGTTCTTCAACACTATTATCAGGTAAATCGCGGAATGTGCTCCGGTGGCCAATTTTCTGGGAGCGTACAACTGATCAATGAGACAAAGTCAAATTTCCCAACATGCAGAGTTTCTTCGTGCTTGCAGGAAATCGAACTCACGATGTCTCATGTCAGAACAATTTGAAGAGTTCTTTTGATGGGATGTTTGCGTGTTTCTTGTTCGAATTTAGTATCACACGCTCCTCGGTTGGAAGAAAATTGACCAATTGGCCATCGTGTTTTGGAATAAGTCATGTTATGAAATGGATAAATAATGATATTTATGTTATAAAACTTATAACTTAAATATATCGTAATTGGTTAACGTCATCTTCCGCATCATTTGTTACCTCATTTAACTTATAACATAATAAATCACAATTTTAAAATTAATCATGGTATTTTAGTTAATTTGAACACATCTCGATTATTTTCATGAGATACCTATCATCTCCATCAAAGTAACTACGTCCACCAAACTCTTTATTGGAATTTGAACCTAAGACTTCATGATTATCATATCACTCTGTTGATCAATAAGTCACACCCTTGACAACACAATTCACATTTCATATCTATGTTTAGCATATTTTTGTTTTCCAGATAAAATTGCACATTACTTTAGAAGAAAAAAAACGGACTCAAGCATGTAAAGACGGTATGAATGAAGAGTATAGAAGATTGTGAAGTTGTATACCAAAAAGAAGGAAGGCAGAGAAACTTTCATCACCAAAATACTTGAATTTGATTGAGGAGAAAGAAAGATTGTTGCATGTATAGGTCTTGACGAGTGAAGGTAACGCTCTCCCATGTGGTCGTGGTGTTGGGGCCCAAGAAAATATTGGTTTCTGATTGGAGCAGTAGAAATAATAACACAGGATCTCGTACTACAAATCTCAAAAAAAAAAATAATAACATGCCACCTGCCATGGCCGGTAGCTAACTTCTTAATTTTTTTTTGATATTCAATTTCCGATTTACGCAAGACTATTTCTGAAAATAGTAGTCCCGATCCTTCAACACTACTACCAGTAAATTGTGTGATGTACATGAATGTCACACAGAGCAATTGATATCACCTACAAGGTCCTACCCAGACGAGAGCAAATTGCTTCCACCAGGATTCGAACTCACGCTGCAGGCCTCCAGCTGAATTTTAAGTTCATCTCCTTTACCGTACAGCTATGCCCCGGGGGATGTAGCTAGCTTCTTAATTGGTTGTAGAAGGGTAGACATCAAAAAAAGAATTACCGAATTTAAGTGGAGCCTCTACAAGAAAAGCCTAATTCATATTCTTTAAGCCCCAAGATCTAGGGTCTTCCGGATATTATTGATGAAGAGATTAAAATATCAAATATTGTCTTTCTCAAAGTCCAAGTAATCAAGATGTGATCTTTCTTAAGATAAACTCGAACTATTGAAGTTCTGTCCGACATTTTTGACGATCAGATCTTCCGTTCAAGGAATACGTTATTAACAGCCCTCGAATCGCGACGAAAATTTAGGAGAGAAAAATCAAGGGTAACATAATTGTACCAAACAGAATTATTTTCACAATGTTTATAATATAAAAAATTTTGATTCTTCATATTTTATTTATGGTTGCGATTTATTTCCGCACATCAAAGTTTGTTACAAACAAGAAGCTTTCATTCTCTAGGGATAGATGCAACATGTGAGGTACGAGTTCACGTGAATTTATTAACTCGAACTTTGCATATATGTTAAAAATTTACAAAATATACGTATGAATAATTGATTTTGAATAGAATAAATATTGTGACAGAATATCGAATTCGAACCCTTAGAGTGGTTGTTCGGCTCAAAGCCATGTAATCATCCTATGGTTATATCTAACATAGATAATCCCATTTTTCGTACGAGATTGGTATTGAAAGAGAATAATCCCTTGATTATTTTCATTAATTTCAAAGGTATATATACATGATATACAATATTTAATTATGAAAATTAAATTTGTCTTTTTCTAATACAAGACTAATATATTTTTCTAATACAAGACTACTACTATAATTACACATGTACAAGAATTCTACAAATATGGTAAGAGGGAAAATCGTGTATATATGGGAAATATATACACGGTATTCTACCATACCCCCGCAATCATAGCGGGCGGTTTTCGTACGCTAAGACTATCCCTAAAATCTTCAAACAGAACCAAGGGAGGACCCTTAGTAAGAATGTTAGCAATCGGGTACCGTGAAGGGACATGAAAGACACGTATTTGTCCATGAGCTACCTTTTCGCGAACAAAGTGAATATCAATCTCGATATATTTAGTGCACTGATGTTGGATCGGATTTCCAAAGAGATAGACCGCACTAACATTATCGCAGTAAACCAAGGTAGCTTTCTGAATAGGAAAATGAAGCTCTAATAGGAGATTACGAAGCCAACATGACTCGGACACCACATTGGCTACCTCTCGATAGTCGACCTCCGCACTTGATCGCGATAAAGTAGTATGGCGTTTAGCCGACCAAGAGACCAAGTTATCACCAAGAAACATACAATAACCAGATGTCGAACGTCTGGTATCTGGACATCCACCCCAATCAACATTAGTATAAGATAGTAGATACAGAGGATGGATATAAGTGCAGACCATAATCAAGAGTGCCCTGAATGTAACGCACAATGCGTTTAAGAGCATGCATGTGCTCGTCCCTCGGATCATGCAAAAATAAATACACTTTCTACACTACATAAGTAATATATACCCTCGTGAAAGTAAGATACTGAAGAGCTCCTGCAAGACTGCGATAGTGGGAGGGATCCTCGTAAGGTGTGCTAGAATTAGCACTCAGCTTCAGTTTTGTATCAACCGGAGTAGGAGAGGACTTACAGGATGACATGCCAACTCTCTCAATAATCTCAGCTGCATACTTCCTCTGTTATAAAAATAGACCACCTGCATGACGTATCACAGCTATACCAAAAAAATAACTCAAGGGCCCCAAGTCTTTCATAGCAAATTCTGAACTGAGAAGAGATATGATAGACTTATGCAGTTTATCCGAAGAGGAAGTTAATATAATATCATCCACATATAATAGAATGTATGCCAGATAAGTACCACGATGATAGATGAACAGAGAATGATCCGACCTACTATGAGAAAACCCAATAGTAGATACATAATCAGCAAACCTCTTATACCAAGCCCGAGGAGCCTGTTTAAGCCCATACAAGGACTTCTTGAGCAAACAGACATGATTAGGATAATCGGGGTCCCTGAAACTCAAGTGTTGATGCATGTACACTGTCTTCTTGAGACCGTGTAAGAAAGCATTTTTCACATCTAGTTGATGAATGGGCCATGCTTTTGAGAGAGCCAGACTGAGAACAGTGCGAATGGTTGCCGCTTTGACCACCAGACTAAATGTCTCTCCATAATTCATGTCAACCTGTTGAGTTTTGCCATCACCTACAAAGACGAGCCTTATGCCTCTCAAAACAACCGTCAAATTTTTCTTTATGAGTAAAAATCTACATAGAACGAATAACATTGACACTAGGCGGACGGGGAATTAACTCCCACGTCTTATTTTCAATAAGAGCATTATATTCATCATCCATGACCATTTTCTAATTTGGGTCATGAAGGGCAGATACTTGGTTACGTGATAGGGGTGATTTAGTGACATTAAAATTTAGATTAAAATATCATTTTGATTAAAAAAATACTCTGTTGGTTACGAGTAACGGGCCCTTGACTCGGAATAGAAGTGAACTGGACTTGGGATGGTGTCGGGTCATCTTAGGACTGGCCAGTAGGCAGTAGGCCTGCTGGGCGAAGGGCTGGACTGACGGGCTGAGACAGTGGGCCTGCTGGCCTAGAGACTGGACCGAGATGGAAATGATTTGGGCCAACATGCAGTGGGCATGTTGGCCGAGACTCTGGATCGGGATGATAATTTACCAGGCCAGCAGGCAGTGGGCCTGCTGGCTAAATTGGGTCACGGGAATGCTTGGCCCACTGGTGGATGATATACGGTGAGAGCCCATCATCCAAAAAATTATAAGAACTAGACACAGAATTATACAATTTAGCAAATGGAAATTGAGTTTCATCAAAAATCACACAGTGACTAATTATGATTTTATTCGAGAATAAATCAAAATATTTATAACCACGATGATTAGACAGATAATCCAAAAATACACAAGCGGTAGAACGAGCTTGAACTTTGTTAATTATTGTGAACGAAAAAAATGGATAGCACAAACACCCAAATATCCTAAGATGAGAATACGAATGATATTTATGATAAAAAAATTTTAGTGGAGATTGATATGCTAATCCTTTGCTAGGGAGTATGTTAAGGAGGTAACTAATCATTTGTAATGCACGATGTCAAAAAGAAGGAGGTAATGAAGCATGGGCTAGTAAAGTTCGAACAATATTATTAATGGTACGAATTTTTATTTCGGCTTTTCCATTTTGTGAGGACGTATAAGGACAAGAAAAATGAAAAGATATGCCATTAGTGTTACAAAATTCTCGAAATGACCCATTATCAAATTCCCTTCCATTATCACATTGAATGTTTTTAATTTTCCGTTTAAATTGGGTACGGATGAATGCTCTAAACATTAGGAATGTGAAAAAAACTTGAGACTTTTTTTATAAAGGAAAGGTCCACAAAAAATTAAAATAATCATCCAAAAATAACACATAATAATTGTGGCCCAACGAGCTCAAAACGGGAAATGTCTACAAATTACTATGAATAATATCAAATGGCAACAAAGTACTAGAATTTGAGGCTACAAACGGTAATTTACCATGTTTCCCAAGCGGACAAGAAGGACAAACATTAGTACTACGCGTACTATTACATGCAATAAAATTATTGTTTTTAAGAGAAGAACAGACGCCTCCAGATGACCCAAACACGTATGCCACAAGGAAGGTGCTAGAGCGGCAAACATTGACGGTATGGCTTGAGGAATGGAAGTATTGGTGGTGATTGGATAAATCTCTCCCTGACTATTACATCTCATTAGAGGTATCCCCAATGTGAAATCCTTCACAGAAAATCCAAAATGGTCAAAGTCAACAGAAATCGATTTATCAGTTGTAAATTTTCGAAAAGGCACCAAATTTTTAATTAAGAGAGGAGCATAAAAGACATTTTCAAGACTGAAGGTGGGTTCGGGGAAAATAAATTTGTGTGAACATAACTACGAATTGGAATTGAATTACCATTACAAACAATTATGCCACGATTTTTGCTCAAATTGAAATAAGATGAGAGATTATCTGGCGCAGACGTCATATGAGAAGTGGTCCCGATGTCCATGTACCAATTTGCATACAGAGGATTTAATCCAAGCATATGCATCGTTGCCTCGATATCCGTGAGGTAAGAATTACCGATGGGCCCGCAGCAGCGAAGGCTTGCTGAGGCCAAGGCCCAAGCAGGCCAGCCTGCTGCCAGTTACTGTTCACTGGCCTAGTAGCCTGCCTCGGTTGTGTAGAGTTGGGCCTGGCCCAATTTGCTGGAACTAGGCAGGGCGGCATGGGCCACTGTCCGTTGGCCCACGGCATAGCCCAGGGCCACTGCCCAGTGGCCTAGGCTTGCTGCCATGGGTTCAATAGCCTGGTGCCTTGCATGCCACCATCACCACCTGCTGGTCTGCCGCCACCGCGGTTTTTGCCACTATTTTTCCGATTTTGGCCCTTTTTGCCGCCACCATTGTTACAATTTTGGCTAGAATTGTCCGAGAATGAATGAGAGTCTTCAGACGTGGCTACCATCATGGCGGAATTGGCTCCGGTTGTCGCCTTTTTAGCCAACCCGACTTCTTCTAAGGTGAGCATGAAACGTATTTGGTAGAACGGTGAGAGAGGATTGCTTTGACGAAGAAGCGTTCCAAAGCCATTATAAGGCTCGGATAGGCCTGCAACCATATGAAGAACAAGACAATCATTCGTGACGGGCGTGCCAACGTTCTTTAGTTGATCTGACAACTGCTTGAGCCTCTTACAATAGACTAAGACATTCGAAAAATCCTCCATGTTGATGTGGAAGAATTCTTGCTCAAGGGTCACAGCACGAGAATTTTTGTTATCCTGAAATATATCACGCAACCTATTCCAAGTGCCCATTGCCGTGGCGTCGGGTTCAATAGTAGTCTGCAAGAGGTCCGTAGAGATAGTGACTGGAGTATCGTAGCATCAGAGGTTGCCCATAACTCTATTTCATCATCGGTGGTAGACACATTTTCCTTGCATGTTGCTGAGGGGATGATGTGATGAAGGACTCGATGAGACCGTGCGTGAACTTTAAATAGGTCTGCCCACATCGCGTATTGGAGGTTTTCCATCTCAAGAACGAGAGAGATGTTGTTCTTGATGTTGGAGACTGCAAGGGCAAGATGAAACGTGTTCTTTGTGGTAGACATAGTAAAGAACAAGAGGAGAATTAGGGTTTTGAAAATAAAATAAAATTAAAGGGATGGGGAGGGGTCGGCCGATTGGTAGAGTAGGGCGGGGGGAAGGGGAGAATATTTGGAGAAGAAAAAATTTGTCTTTGACTGCTGATACCATGAAAGAGAATAATTCCTTGATTATTTTTTCATTAATTTCAAAGGTACATATACAAGATATACAATATTTAATTATGGAAATTAAATCATTTTCCTAATACAATACTAATATATTTTCCTAATACAAGACTACTACCATAATTATACATGTATAAAAATTCTACAAATATGATAAGAAGGGAACGTGTATATATGAGAAATATATACACGGTATTCTATCAGGTATAATCGTGTGATTTTGGTATAAATCTTTCCTGATTTTTACCTACCCACAACCAAACTCTGGACAAATTTAATGTCCCAAAGTCAATACTAGGGTGATAACCTCCCTTAGTCCCCGTAACAAAATGACCCTTTAAAATTCAAGTACTAAATTCGCCTTTGTTCATCCTCAAACGTTTTCATTTACTAGTTCTGTTCTTATTGCTAATGAAGCTTTCATTCAAAGGTTTCAGTGACTAATTCTTGTTTTTATGAACGCTAATGAAGCTTTCTTTCAAATTAAGTTTTTTTTTTCAGTTACTTGTTCTTGTTTTTATTGTTAGTATAATCCCTGGTTTTTCTTTTCCCCCAAAGTTGGACAGTTGGAGAAAGTGCAAAAAGGACTTTAGTAGTACTATTACATTGTGGTTTGTGCTTTACAACCCGCAGGAATTATTTTTATCTTAAAACATAAGTACAAAGTCCCCCATATAGTACTGAAAGCTGAACACAGTAAGTAATAGGGTGAGAGATGGGCTGCTTCGGCTGAAATTGGGCGGATCAAGATGGATTGAATCAATAGATGGACCAATGTCTAACTCGCACAAAGCTTACATGAGCTAAGATGGGCGGATCAAGATGGGCTAAATAATGGGTCATAACCCAACTTGCCCAACCTGATCCATTACTTTACAAATTTCAAACTTACATTCTATGATGTTATTTTATTTTGTATGATATTTGATTTTTTCATATCTTTATTTTTAAAATAAGAATAATATTTTTTCCATTTTTTTAAAAAAGAAAAATAAATATATAAAATAATGGGTGGGAGGGCAGGGGGTGGGCTGGAGGCTGGGTAGTGGGGTAAGAAAAGTTTCTCATTTTTTATAAAATTTTTGTATAAGTAAAATAAATATATAAAATAAAAACTTCGAGGTGGAGGTGAGGGTGGGGATGGGGTAAGCAAAATTTTCTCATTTTTTATAAAAACTTTATAAAAGTAAAAAAATATATAAAATAGAAAATTTGGGGGTGGGGTGAGAGGGCAAGGGGTAGTGGGGTGGGGAGGTTGGGTGATGGGGTACGAAAAATTTCTCATTTTAATGAAATTTTATATATAAGTAAAATAAATATATAAAATAAAAATTTTGGGGGTGGTGTGGGAGGGCAAGCAAGGGGGTTGGGGGAGGGGGGAGGTAAGAAATTTTTTATATTTTTAATAATTTTTATATAATAGTAAAAAAATCTGAAATAGAAATTTGAGGATGGCGTAGGGCATGGTGTGGAAGGGGAGGGGAGGGGAGGGGAGGGGAGGGGAGGAGGTAAGAAATTTTTCATATTTTTATAAATTTAAGAAGAATATGAAATAGAAATTTGAGGATGGGCGTAGGGGGTAGGGCATTGGGTGGGGTGGAGGGGTAGGTAAGAAAAATTTCATATTTTTAATAATTTTTAATAAAAGTAACAAAAATTGAAATAGAAATTTAAGGATGGGGTGGGAGTGGGGGTGGAGGGGTTAGTGGGGGTAGGTAAGAAAAATTTCAAAAAAAAACATATATTTTATAAATTGTTTATAAAAGAAAAAAAATGAAATAGAAATTTGAGAATGGAGTAGGGCAAGTGGGGACGGGGTAGGGTAGGAGGTGGGGGTAGGGGTGGGGTGGAGTAGGCAAGGTAGGGGCAGAGATGTGAGAGTGGCTCAGTGCTTGTGTGGGGTTGGTGTAGGGGACGAGTAGGGTGGATGGATAGTGTGGTGGTGGTTGGAGTGCGTTGGTGTATTTTTATTGTTCCTGAAAGAAATAACCCCCTTGATTATTTTCATTAATTGAAAGAGTATTTATACAAGTTACATATTTTCATAATAGGAGAATCTTATTCCTATTCTACTCCTAAAACCTTATTCTACTTGGATACTAAATATACAATTATGATAATACAAATATTATGGTAAGTATACAATACTAATTACACTACAATATTACATAAACTAGGAGACTACAATATTACCTAAATATCTACACCATATACGGTTGCTACACTAAATCCGAGAGCCTAATATACTTGTATATTGTGTGCATATTGTGTATATTTAACAGTTCCGAAATAATAAAGAAATTTTTTAAATAATTATTCATAAACAAAAATCTTAATCTAAAGTGGAGCTCTAATCGTTAAGATTGAGCATTTTCGTGGGTCAAGTTTGAGCATCATCATGGGTTCATTTGAACTGCTGATTTATGATGGGTCAACTTGGACTATCTCAAACCAACCCATCATCAAAATTACTCTTACCAAACCCATAAAACTTTGAGCAAATTGGACGGATCATTTAGGTTTGAACTAATTTTGCCACCCTTAGTCAGTACTATACGGGAATCTAGAAAATAAAACTACCCTAGCTCCATGCTTTATGGTTATGTATAAATACAATTATGTTGCTACATGGAACCACGTTATGTAATATTCAGTATATGTTCTCCTAAGCTACTAACAAGCGAACAAATTTAGAATTTAAATTAAGGCACAGAGATGAATAATTACAAGTACTAATATTATAAAAGTGCAACTCCAACAAATATCTCCTCCGCCAAAAATTAAGAACACTTCAATATTCCAGAAATTTTCCACTTGGGAAATTTGCGTTACGAAGGCTACCGCCTACCTAAGAGTAAAATTTATAGGTCTTGGCTTTAATAATTATGGATCTTAGCCCACCAATTGGTGCTATAACCATCAATAGTACTCCAAGGATTATGCAAATCTGTCATCAATTGTATGGCCATTTTAGAAATTTTATTTTAAGCAATAAAGGAAATAATATCATAGGTATATATAAAGCATTGAACAGTTGAATAAATTGCACCATACCCAGTTAATAATCCAAGAGAGACTGAATTTCTTCGGCTTGCAGATTAATAGCCACATGATGCAAGGCAGCTGAACCAAAATAAAATTTAAGAAAAAATAGTCAGGTTAAGATCCCTGGCATTATAAGAAGAGGAAGAAATTAGCATAAAGTTCGCAAATTACTAAACTTTTCAGCCATGTAATTTAAAAATAGTTATTGCCGTAGAGTTTAAAATTCCAGGAAATTATCATAGAACTTCGGTAGTGAAACTTCAAACTATGATAACGGCTAATTTTTTAATTACAAAGCTAAAAAGTTACTAGCTCGCGCTACTACTACAAGAAAATCTCTTACAAAGTAAGTTGTTGGGGCAAAGGCAAATCCTCCAAAGAATCCAAGCAGCTCATTGAAGAAAGGGAAGGTAATGCCAACAAACATGGTGAAAGCTGTAATTATTAAAAGCAAATAACAATTTTAGGCATGTCGGACACATTTAATTTGGACGGATTAAAATTGATCAAATCAATAAATGAATTTGCTCATGACTTGTCCTTCTATGAAGATGGGTAGGTCATGGGTACCTAAACAATAATGTATAATTTAACTCGTCCAACTTTACTTACCCACATAAATGTTCCTAGTAACAAACCGCAACATCCAGGTTGCCTTGAACCTAATTTTTTTGACAAGCACCGTCTCTATCATGTCAAACACTGGCATTGCATATATCTAGAAATCACAAAAGTAAAACAACACCTCATTAAGTAAGAAACTCACAGGCTCTAAACATAATAAAAGAAAAATAGTTTAACTTGTATAATGTACTAATCGAACCTATTGTGATAATTAAGTAGCTTGCCTTCATTTTTAGTTAGTTTCACTTTTGATGAACAATCAAAATTATTTTTAAGTGACTGATAGTGTAAAAGTTCTTTATGTTGAAGATAGAATAGGGTAAATAAAAATGTATTATGATCTCTAACAATTTAGATGAGATAGTCACACACTTTATCATGATAGCAGAGCAGACATAGGTCATGCATTCTACGTGTCTCGCCTCCACCAATTGTTAAAAAAAACCCAGTACTTCGCCCATGAAAAGAAAAATATGCTATCTTTATAGCTTAAGTATTTATATGAGATGATTTACACACTTTATCCTATCAACGTATAGAAATTTATCTGAAAAAACATAAAAAGAGATGAGAAATGGAGAGGGGTGATTTATGTCGTACCTGATAGCTCCCAATAACATGAATAACAACAAAGATGTTAGCCGTAGCAATAAGCCAAGTAGGTGTCTTCAAAGACTCAAGAATATTGCCATCCACTTCATTCCCAAACTCCCAATAACCAATAATAGCAACAGGGAAATAACACATAGCAACAATTATATAAGCAACAATTACTCCTTTCCACATTGGTTTTTTTGAAGGTTTTTCTGGTGTTGAAGGAATTGTTGCTTGAATTTCCAACACAACATTGTGACCAGCATAAGCAAATGCAACTTCTCCCAATGCACTAAAGAAGTTGAAAATTGTTCCTGCTGTGGTCGTTGTTGCCTTGTAACCATATTCAACATTTGGTTGTACACCTTTTTTTACTGTTGCCCCCCAAGCAATTGTTGAGTAACTTCATCATCATAACATATATCATAAATCAGAGAATATTAGAATTCTTCTAACCACAAATATTTATCTAGCTCGTGTTTAATATATATGACGGAAGTTATTTTACAAAAAAAAATATCCTGAAAAGGTCTTTTGTTAAAGATTGATATCAATATTAGCAAAATGACAATTGTTTTAATGAAAAAATTGATCGTAAAGATTGATAATAATGTCTAGGTGTTAAGTCAAAGTTAATAAGAAAATAGATCTTGGTATAACTCATGGATACTCTCATACGATGATAAGAAAATGACTCGGGTCTCACTCAACCTTCCTGAGGTAAGGAATATTGCCCAAAATCATATAAAAAGAGCCAAACAACCCATCATCCACTGATGTGGGAAGTCAACAAACACAATGACATAAAGTTATGAACGAAAATGACTTTCGCGCGAAAGTGATGGAAGTAAATTTTTTCTTTTGGAGAAAAATATTTTCCCTGAAAAAAATTGTTTGGCAAGAAAACACCAGAAAATGACTGATCAAAAACATTTAATTTTTCAATTTTCGATCATACCAAACACACCCCTAATTCCAAAAAGTGGAAACAGAACAATATTGAGTTGGATAATCTTAAAAATAAGACGTGATCCGATGATGTAAAATATAACTTAAGAGTCGAGAATAATATGCATACCTTAATGACATGACGGCTGAAGCCAATGACACGCCTGCTATGGAATTGAAATCAGGAAGATGGGAGATAACAAAATGGACAGAGGCAAATATCATGATGAAGTATTTAAGTCTTATGTCTTTGCAATGATGATTTTGACAGACTAAGTCATGGAACGTCATGAGAGATTTTCCACCAGTAACCATATAAACTATGTCAACTCCAACTTCAACAATTAATTGTTGGGGCACTATGATCCATAGCCCAAGTTTTTTCCCAAATGCATGCTGCCCAAGTTCATGATATCTATCGAAACGTTTGCCAGGAACAATCTCGTGCATCTCCACCATTTGCCATAACGTGTAAAAAGTTATAATCCAAGAAATCAGCAGCACTGTTACTCCAGGCCACCTAAAATTATATATACATAAGTAAAAATAACGATAAGGGCGGAAAAATTATCTCATAAATATATAACCCGCTGAACTCATTCAAGTTTGAGCGAGTTGGGCTGATATGCACTCTAGCTTTTCAGAAAGAACATTGTTGCAAGATTATGTCTAGACTAATAGAGCCAGTTGGGATTGAGCTTTCACTTATACTAATAGAACTTTTAGTAAAGGATGAAAGAATTAGGGATCGTATAAAAGAACTTTTTTTGGCTTTTCGACTGAAGATGAAACATAAGTGTTCCTGCTCTTCTATCTGTATGCACTACTCTTATATTTTCATAGCGGGTCAATTTGGGGAAAACCCAAGTCATCCCATGTAATATGTTAATTAGTGTTAAAATACGTGAATATCTAATCTAAAATTAAGTCTTTAACCGTTAAAGAGGGTATACTTTTATTTATTAGTTATGTTTTCAATATGCACCCCTAACTGTAGCTGCCTGATTCGCTTTTGTTGGTCAAGCACATGATTTTTTCTTTAAAAAAAATTGTTAGTTGTGAGAGTTGAAGACTTGAACAGTTGAACCTAGAGAATTCTTGCCTGCTAAAGTACATGACCATCTCACATTATTTATTAATATATATATTTTATAAGAAAAATGCAGAACATAGGTAATAATAGTTAGAAGTAGTAAACACTTTATCTCTGTTCATCATCGCTGGTATTTTCCTCTCTTTTGCAGACCAATTTTATAACGCATTATAAATGTATTTTTATTTATATGACCTTTTTCATAGGAAAACGTACCATCCAAGTTGTGCCAAAGCATAAGGGAGACCGAGAACACCAGCACCAACCATGGCAGTAACATTGTGGAAAGCTGAATACCACCATTTTGCATTCCTGTTTGATGTTATCGGTACCCATGCGTCTATTTCCCTCTCTTCTGCTAGTCTTTCTTCATCCTGCACACATTAATTGGGTTATTATAAGCACATTTTAAAAATTATTCAAGTGAAAGGTGAAAGAAATAATCACTTGATTATTTTCATTAATGAATGAGTATATATATAATTTATAATTTTTATAATATGAAAAATCTTATTCTTATTCTACTCCCAAAACCCTATTCTATTTGTACAAAAATTCTACAATTATGATAAGTGTACAATGCTAATTAAATACAACAATATACTACCAAAACTACCGTGATATACACGGTTTCCTTATTTCCTTATATGATTCGTGTTTCCGTGATATACACGGTATACACATGGCAGTGTATATCACGGGTATATTTATCACACCCCCGCAGTCATAGCGGGCGGTCTTCGTACGCTGAGATTGTACCTAAAATCGTCAAATAGAACCGAGGGAAGATCCTTAGTAAAGATGTCTGCAATTTGATACCTGGAAGGGACATGACAGACGTGTACTTGTCCACGAGCTACCTTTTCGCGGACAAAGTGGATATCCATCTCGATGTGTTTAGTGCGCTGATGTTGAACCGGATTACCAGAAAGATAAACGACACTAATATTATCACAATAAACCAAAGTAGGTTTCTGAATGGCACAATGAAGTTCTAAGAGAAGATTACGTAACCAACATGATTCAGATACCACATTGGTTACCCCTTTGTTACACCTCGTAAGATTAAGACGATAATTAAGAACGTCATTAAGGAAGTAAGATTCGGATATTGAATATAAGGAACGCTTACATATGTTAATACGGAAAATTAGTGTATAAACGGATGTTATCCCGGAATAGTTTTTCTTTAGTGCTATACACGTGACGACGAGAATTAATCATAGTAGTTGAATTTATTCCAATGGAGTTATGGAATAGTATTGTATTATAAAATTATGACATTGAGGATACGATGCTTATGAAATTCTCGGGAATTAAAAGAAGTGGGTTTGAGATTTATTAATTGAAGAACTTGAGGGGGGCCAAAGTGTGATAAGAAAATTCAAATTTTTTTTTATATACCTACACTCACCTCTTCATCTTCATTCTAAACTTAACCAAAAACCTCACCTCTCTTCTCCAAACCCACCCCCCCTTGTTGGCCGAAAATCACCCCCAACCCCATACCCAATTTAAGATTTTTATCTTCTCTTCCCAGACTATATTTTTCACCAAAAATTAGAAGCAAAACAACACAAAAAACAGTGGCAAAAACAACCACTGCTGGCCGAAACTGTAGCCCAGAAATTTCAAATTTTTGGGATGAAATTTTGGAAGAAAAACGTGTAGGGATGATGGCTTAACATTGTAGAACACTTGCATGTCAATTGGAGTTGAAGAAGTGAACAAAAAAAGGAAAGAAATACGAAAACAGTGGGGATTTTCGGACAAACAGTGGGCAGAAAATTGCGGACTGTTTTGGAACGAATTTGAGGTATAAAATTATTCTTTCTATGATATAATTGGAATGCATGTTGTTAGAATTAAGGTAATGAATTTGTGTTAAGGAGAAATTGAAATTTAAGCGTTGCATGTGACAATTTTGGGCTAGTTGCCAATTTGGGACAGATTTTGGTGTTATTGGATTCGTTGGTTATTGTTGTTATTATTGTCACTAATTTCATGATGAAAGGAAACATTGATAATTAGTTGGAATTAGTTATATGGAAGTATTGAAATACGAAATTGGATTTTAGGAGTTAAGATAAGAGTTATGGAATTATGACATGTTGTGGCCAAGAACTTGCATGAAATTGTTGGACATGTTGTGATGTATATGGACTGTTTTAGGGACTGTTTTGTGGTGTTATAATGCTGAAAATTTAGTTACCATTATGCATGTTTAAGTATGGTAATTGCTAATGTAAGTCCTAAAGGAATAAGGGTGTAGAAAGGTGTAGAAAGGCTTCACATTCTACCCTCGTTGTTGTTGGAACATGGACTGTTTTGTGGGCTGTTTTTAATGTGGATTAAAAGGCTAAATTTATATGAGAAGTGGGTGTGTAAATTCCCTTTATTGTTGTTTTGGTTGTGCCCTTAATTGGTGTTTGGTTATTGATGTTATTAGCCTCGTTTGGAAGTTGTGAAAACATGTATAAACAGGGAAGTCTTTGCCAATTTTTATAGAATAAGAAGTCGTTATTCGATATAAAGTATGCTAGTAATCATAGAATTGACGAACGTATTACCATTATTATAGGTTGAAGTTCTATAACGAGGCATATTCTAATATTGGGTGGATTAGTTCGTCTAAAAGGTATGTGAAACCCTTACTTCTTTCTTTTGGCATGATTTAATGAAAGTACGGCGGACGTACTTGATTCTTATACAATTTAATTCCTAAAGAGGATTGTTATGAGAAGTGCCTGTGATTTTTCTGCAAAGAGTTTATTATGTCATTATTATAATAATTTTATTGAGAGTCAAATGATAATTTTTACTTGCATATGGTTACTCATGATATCTACTAGTGCTAAGTGTTACTACTTCACCTCACCGAGTCCCGTGCCGGGTTATGTTCGTGCACAGCCTTGCATTACTTCACCGAGACCCTCACTAGAGGGTCGGGTTACGTAGGATGGATCCATAGATGAGATATGACTTTACCGAGTCCCAGCATGGGCCGGGTTACGATATGACTTTACCGAGTCCCAGCATGGGTCGGGTTACGATATGATTCCACCGAGTCCCGCACTAGTGGGCCGAGTTACATTACAGATATATATATATGTATATGGACATGCACTCATGTTTTCTTGACTTGACTCTAATTTTTATAAGGCAACTGACTTTTATTGTTTATTGCACAGTTGGATTTGAATCCTGATTTTTATACTAATCTCCTGTTTTCTGTTGGCTACTTATGATCTATTTGACAGCTTCATATTTCGCATACTCAGTACATTATTTCGTACTGACCTCCCTTTCCTCGAAAGCGTTTCATACCCGCAGTCTGAGGTTTTCGCATTTGGTGAACCTCAGGCCTAGGTTCCTACTCAGCAGGTTGGGAAGCTCCTTTGATTCAGAGCTTTGTCATTTTGGGTACAGAACCCTATTATTTTGACTTTTGTATATTCAGGGGCACGACGGGGCCCTGTACCGTCATATGTCGTTATCCTTCTTGTAGAGGTCTGTACACAGTTGTGGGTTGTGTTGTGTAAGGGTTATAACTCTGTTTTGGTCAGTTATGCTATTGTACTCTGTGTTGGGGTGACCTCGTGTATATATGACATTATCTAGTGGCAGCCTTGTCGGCTTGTCTGTTGTATTGTATTGGCTAGTTGTGACTCCTCAGGAGGCAGGTACATTCGGGGGTAAAGGCAGCCTTGTCGGCTTGCCTACCCTGGCATATGTTGTTGTTGCAGCGTTATGCTGCCGGATTTCAGACTCATTAAGTGTTAGTTGGATTATGTGTGACATGTTAGTGTAATGACGTCATTAGGGCAGTTAGTCGCGGCCCGTCGGGTCGGGTCGTGACACCCTCGATACCCGGCCTCTACACTAGAGCGTGATATGTAGACTGTCGCTTTGCAGATCATGAAACCAAGTTATTACCAAAAAACATACAATAACCAGACGTGGAGCGTCTGGTGTATGGACAACCACCCCAATCAACATCTGTATACGAGACAAGTGTAGAGGTGGACAACGGATATAGATGTAAGCCATAGTCAAGTGTTCCCTGGATGTATCGTATAATGCGTTTGAGCGCATTCATGTGCTCAACCCTTGGATCATGCATAAACAAACACACATGTTGTACGGCATACATAATATTCGGTCTCGTGAAAGTAAGATATTGAAGAGCCCCTGCAAGACTGCGATAGTGGGTAGGATCCTCGTAAGGTGAGCCAGCCACAACACCCAGCTTGGGTTTTGTATCAACTGGAGTGGAAGTAGACTTACGTGAGGACATACCAACCCGCTCAATTATCTCAGCGGCATACTTCCGTTGTGATAAGAATAACCCACCTGCATGACGAGTGACAGCAATCCCCAAGAAATAACTCAAGGACCCCAAGTCTTACATAGAAAACTCAAAACTGAGTAGTGTCATGATAGACTTGCGTAAATCATCGGAAGAAGCAATCAAGATAATGTCATCCACATATAAGAGAATATAATCCAGGGAAGTACCACGATGATATATGAACAAAGAATTATCAAACCTACTGTGAGAAAACCTAACAGTAGATACAAAGTTTACAAATCGCTTATACCAAGCCCGTGGGGCCTTCTTGAGCCCATACAAGGACTTCTTCAATAAACAAACATGATTAGGATATCTGGGGTCGCGAAAACCCAAGGGTTGATGCATGTAGACTATCTTCTTAAGATCACTATGTAAGAAGACATTCTTTACATCTAGCTGATGAATGAGTCACTCCTTAGAAAGAACCAAACTGAGAACAATGCGATGGTAGCAGGTTTGACCACCAGGCTAAATATCTCACTACAATCCACGCCAACCTGTTGAGTTTTACCATCACCTACAAGACGAGCCTTATGTCTTGCAAAAGAACTATCAGAATTATCTTTATGAGTGAAAATTCACATAGACCGAATAATATTAACACCAGAAGGACGGGTACTAACTCCCACAATAAGAGCATCATATTCGTCGTTCATAGCCAATTTCCAATCCGGGTCATTTAACGCAGACACAGGGTTACGGGGTAGTGAGAATTTAAGAACATTAGAATTAAGATTAAAATGTATTTTGGTTTAAAAATACCTCATTGACTACGAGTAACATACATGTGTGTCGAGGGAGAATTGAGTGGATTTTGAGAAAAAGTCGGAGGGGTGATGGACTGGCCAGCAAGCAATGGGCCTGCTGGCCCAAAACTGGAAATCGGAGGCTGGACTGAAGCAAAAATTGGGCCAAAAGCTGTCTCTATAGTGGGATGGGCAAGCGGCCCACTAGCAGAAACTAGGGCAGAAATCGTGGGTGTTGGCGGGCCAGCAGGCAGTGAGCCTGCTGGCGTTCCGGGGTACTGGATTGGCCCATTAAGTGGTGCATAATGTACGGTGAGACTTCGTCATCTAAAAAATTATACTAACCAGGCAAGGGACTACTCACTTTAGCAAACGAAAATTGGGTTTCATAAAAAATAACACGTCGACTAATTATGATTTTAGTAGACGATAAATCAAAATATTTGTAACTATGATGATTAGATGGATAACCCAAAAACACACAAGCGGTAGAACAAGATTGAAGTTTGTTAATTGTAGTTGACGAAAATAGTGGATAACATAAACACCTAAAGACCCGAAGATGTGAATACGAATGAGTCTTATTATAGAGGATTTTAAGATGGGATGAATATGACAACCCTTTGGTAGGAAGTATGTTAAGGAGATAAGTAGTCATATGTAGAACATGATGCCAAAAGAAAGGGGGTACAGAAGCATGGACCAATAAAGTTCAGACAATATTATTAATGGTACGAATTTTTCGTTCGGCTTTTCTCTTTTGTGAAGACGTATGAGGAAAAGAGAAACGAAAAACTATGTCATTAGCATCACAAAATTTTCGAAACAACCCATTATCATATTCTCTGCAATTATCACATTGAATATTTTTGATTTTCCGTTCGAATTGGGTACGGATGAATGCTTTACATTTTAAGAATGTGGAAAAAACTTGAGATTTTTTCGCTAACGGAAAGTTCCATAAAAAATTAGAAGAATCATCCAAAAATATAGCATAATAATGATGGCCCACATAACTTAGAATGGGAGAAGTCCATAAATCGCTATGAATAATATCAAAAGGCATCAAAGTACGAGAAGTAGAGGCTACAAATGATAATCTAACATGTTTTCCTAAAGGACAGGAATGACAAATTAGAGTACTACGCGTACCCTTACAAGAAATAAAATTATTTTTATGCAAGAAAGAAACAATGGACGACCAAGGGAGACTAAAACATGCATGCCATAAGGAAGGAGATAGAGCTGCAAATATCGATGGCATGGTGTGACTCGAGAAACTGGTGGCGGGTGTGATTGGATAAAGATCTCCCCTACTATTGCATCTCATGAGAAGTATCCATGTTTTGAAATCCTTTACAGAAAACTCAATTGGATCAAAATTAACAGAAATCCAATTATCAGTGGTGAATTTACAGACATACACCAAATTTTTAATTAAGTTAGGGGCATGAAGGGTATGTTTCAAGACAAGAGGTGGATGGGGGGGGGGGAGGGAGAGACAAAGTTGTATGACCGGAACCACAAATTGGAATTGAGTTGCCATTACCAATAATAATGCCATGATTTTTGCTCAAATTAAAATAAGATGAGATAGTACCTTGGTCGGACGTCATGTGAGAAGTGGTGCCGATGTCTATGTACCAATTCGCGTTTGAAGGATTTAATCCAAGTGTATGCATGGCGGCCTCAATATCGGTTGATGTCGGGATCGGAGTCGGGCCTGCAGCAGTGAATGCCTGCGGGGGCCGAGGCCTAAGCAAACCGCCCTGCTGACCCGACCCATATCGTTGTTGAGTGGCGCCTGAAGGTCCAGAAAAATTGGGCATGCGATCAGATCGACCGGCGCGCAATCGCCTGAAATAATCGGGCGGGCGATGGGATGGGATCGGGCCATCGCCATCGGGTCCAGGCCCACTGCCAAGGGGCCCAGGGCTGAGACCAGGCGGGCTGGGGCCCAATACCCCGAGGCCCATTGTCGGTGTTGCTACTATTCCATCCGCAGCCGTTGTTGTCATTATTTTTATGGTTTTGACCCTTCTTACTGCCACCGTTGTTGCGGTTTTGGCCTGAATTATCAATAAAATCGTGGGAGTTATCGGATTAAGTCATCATTGCCACGGAACTTGCGCCAGTAACCGCCTTTTTCGCCAAGCCGGCTACTAACGTGAGCATCGAACGAGCTTTATAAAAAGGGGGAAGCAGATTACTTTGTCGGAGTAGAGTCTCAACGCCATTATAGGACTCAGATAGACATGCAACCATTTGTAGAATAAGACGATTATTGGTAACAGACGCTCCAACGTTACGGAGTTGGTCCGCCAATTCCTTGAGCCGTTTATAATAAGCTGAAATATTCGAGAAATAGTCCATGTTGACTTGGGAAAGTTCCTGCTCAAGAGTGACAATGCGGGAATGTTGGTTATCTTTGAATATATCACACAATCTATTTCAGGTAGACATAGTTGTAGTGTTTGGTTCAATGATCGTATGTAAAAGGTCGGTAGAAATAGTGGAGTAAATCCACTAAAGGACGGTAGCATCAAGAGTGATCCATAACTGAGGATCCTCCACATGAGGAGGGATAGCGGGTGGAATTATGTGATGGGGGACTTGATGTGAGATTGCGTGAATTTTGAACAATTCTGCTCATGTCGCGTATTGAACGTTCTCCATCTCAAGAATAATAGGGAGTGGTTCTTGATGTTGGAAACAGTAAGGGCAGGATGAAACACGTTCTTTGACGTAGACATAACGAAAGAACAATAGGTGAATGAGGGATTTGGAAGAAAATTTGGGAAGAGATGAGGTAAAATTGCACGAAATTCGAGAAGAGGCACAAATTTCGAGGCAGGCTCGGCCGAGAAGGGTGGTCGGAACTGAGAGCAAAGTCGGGAGAGGAGCGGAAGTATTTTAATCCTAGACTTCTGATACCATGAAAGAAATATCCCTTGATTATTTTCATTAATGAATGAGTATATACAATTTACAATTTTCATAATATGGAAAATCGTATTCCTATTCTACTCCCAAAACCATATTCTATTTGTACAAGAATTCAATAATTATGGTAAGTGTACAATGCTAATTATATACAAAAACTATGATATACACGGTGTGTATACCGTGTATATCATGTAGGTATATTTTCAATTAAAATATAAATAAAGATAATTCAATAAAAAAGTACTTATTACTTTTTTAAATGTATGTCAAAGACAAATATGACAATTAAAAAGGAGAAGAGAGAGTAACATGTAGGTGCACCAAAAAGCTGTCCAAAATGATAATTTATATCTAAGCAACAATTCATTTGAGAAAAAATAATAATTAGTGGCTTCTTAATTTCGAAAAATGACACTTTTCTTTTACTATATTTATTTAGCCAAAAAGACATTTAAAATGGATGGAAATTTGTCAGTATTATTATAAGCACAAAATGAGAGCTACGCCGAAGAAGAGTAGAAAAGCAGTTCGTTGGGGTTTTCTTTTTGGGATGAAAAGAAAAGTCAACACAAGACAAAGAACAAAATGAAGGTTCAAAAGAGGTACTCAAACTTGATAAATTGTAAATACTACACCAAGAAAAAGATTGGGATAGCTCATTTCAGTTGCTAAAAGACAAAACAAATAATACTCGAGTTATAGATTCTATAATAATACAAAAAGTTAGTAAAAAAAGTTCACAATTTTCTCACTAACCAAACTTGTAATTTGAAAAAGCCAATAGCAGAAATCATAGATAGATATATAGATATTATTATTGACTATGATTTTGAAGATTCAAAGAACACAAAGATATTAAATTTAAAGCAAAATCTCCACATATATATTTTAGAGACCTCCAAATATATATGCATGTCTATGATGAAGAGAGAGACTTACACTCTTGAAGCGGTAGAAGTTGGAATTATTTAAAGCTCGACTTCCCGTGACTGCCATGAAAAAGCAAAGAGGAAGAGAGAGACACACAGATTATTAAGGAATATGGGGACTACGAAAATTATCGAAGCTGTCTCTCTTTAAATAAACAAACTAATATTAAGAGCGTTGACTTATTGGTTGGTTTGCTGGTATTTATATTGGATTTAAGTTATATTTCATGTAAAGTTATATCATTTGTGCGGTTATAAGATTTTTAAATTTGTGATCTTAAATATATATAACTATATGTAAGTTAATGTTGGGTATTGATATTGGTGAATGAGAAATGATTGGAAAGAAAAGTGAGAGTTGTCCCACATCGGTAGTGGAAAGAAAAGTGGGAGTTCCCTCTTGCTTTATAAAATAAGCATTTGTCCCACATCGGTAGTGAAAATAACAGTTCTTCTACTTATAGATAGAATTACTCCTTCTTGTCAGTAAAAGGGTTGAGGGGGCAAGGACCCCTCGCGATGTCGTCGTCGCTCGCTCGGCTTCAGCTTCGGCTTGATTGATAATCTTTTTGGACCAAATTTTCTTTAATTTTTAATTTTTAATTATTTACTTACGAATTTTCTGAACAATACAAACTTCTTCTTCTTCTTCTGCACAAATAAATTCTGTGTGATATACTGCCGTTGAGTGGTTCGCCGCTACCTGAATTTGGAGTACTACTATTCTGGTAAGATAATCGTTCTATCTTGGGAGGGGATATTCCATCAACCTCGAGTACTGTGAGGGGAATAATTTCCTTAAGGACACACTTTGAACTAAGTGGGCTCGATTATATTCTGAAAAATTATTCTTATTTTTCAACACTGATTCTATTTATTTTCAGTGTTTATTATTTACTGGTTTTTCGAAATACAGATTAATAACAATTAACTATTTTCAAATATATACATTTTTGGACGGACTATTAAGAAAAGGGAGAAAATAATGTCAAACAAATTGCAGTGGAAGGAGTAGCATTATTTTTAATAGATTGTCGATTAACTAATACTTATTTAGAGATTTACCTGTAAATTGTAATTAATAACTTAATTATAAAATATTTTTAATACGGTCAATAGTAAGAGCTTAAATTCTTTAAAAGAAAAGTAGTCGTACGGACAAGGAGAGACTGAGTTCACGTTTTCTGTTGACTAAGACTATTATTTTTTTCCGAATACAATTCATAACGTAAGTAGTTATATACTACTTATATTTGACTCACTAGTTGATTTCTCAGCTTTAATTTGCCAAGAAAATTCAACGAACAATCCACGATCTTTCATTTTATACTTTTAGATATTTATGTACTACTAACCACAAAAAGATATATAGTTAATTAATTATAGGATTAAAATAAGTAATCACACAACAAATGAAGGAGAATTTTATATGTTCGTACTCAATATAAGGTAAAAATTTGAGATACACATACACGTAATTATAAGTTGTAAAACTAACTAAACTTACGTAGGGAATGACAATTTGAGGAGTAATAAACATGTGCGGATTTAGCTTTTTTGGCTATATGGGTTCAGCTGAAATCATAATTTTTAATATAGAGTATAAAAATATATGTAAAAATTACTAAAATCTCAATAAATATTATAATAAATACTTAAATGTTGAAGATAAGTTGGTTCCCTTGATAGAGTGTATGATATTGACCAAATTATGATTGAATATTCTTGCAGCATATTAAGCACCCACTTATAAATAACGCATTTTAAAATATGAGTTTATTTCTATATAATGTTTGTATAAATATATTTTTACAACAGATTCACCTACAAAAGTACTAAATTATATGATAATATTAGTTGGTAATTAATACGAAATATATGCAAATCTTTAGATATATTTCATTTATATAGGGAAGAATTGTATATACATAGAGAGTCTTCGTCGAGCTAGCGTCAAGTAAACACTTGGGTGGCGCTTATTTGCGGATCATTTTTAATTTAGGTCGTGTTTTTAAGGCTTTCTTCCTTCAATTACTCATTGTCAAACTCTATATTTTACTACACTATTTAACGGATTTAACTTTTATATATTAATTAGAAAAATTAGTTTTTATATTATTAATATATTTTAAACTATTATAACAAGTAACCTATATTATACTATATGAAAGTATATCCCCTCTCTCTATAACTCGATCGATATGTGTGATGATAAATTTTATTTGACATATTCATAAAGTTCAAATCATGATATCTCTACTCATTACAATTGTTATCACTTGATATAATTAAGAAGCATTGGAGGATAAGATACATAGAATTGGACCACATATATTTATCAACTTCCTTTTCTTCTCTTTTTTTCCTGAAAAAATCAACGTCGAGTTTAGTTATATAACTTTATTCAAAGTCATCAAACATATATTATAAGTTTTGGTATTTGTAGATGCGTCGATGAATTATTTTTTACCTAATAAATGTACACACTTTATTAAGTTAGTAAAGACATGAACAATTCTGAGAATCAGTCGAGAGAGAATTGAGAGGAAGAAATATGTTTCATTCCAATCGTAAAAGAAGAAGTGAAGTTGTTACAATGTTATGATGAATATATATAACTACTGCTAAGTTCACTGCAAGTGTCATATTAGCGAATATTCTCCGAATATTCTCTGTATATTTTGTAATTATGATAGATGTATATTTAAGGTAACTTAAGATTCTAATTGTATTAGGAATCAACCTTTGTAAGGTAAGTTAGGATTCGTACCATATTAGGAATCAACCTTTGTACAGCTATATATATTGTGAATAATGAAAGGAATCCCCAAGGGAAATTATTCAATCTTTCATGGTATCAAATCCTAAAACCTAAATTCCTTCTCTTCCTCATTCTCGGCCGAAATTAGCATTTTTTTTCTGATTTCACAGAAAAAAAAAAAATTCTGCTTTCCTCCCTTTCTCGGCCAAACCAGAAAATTCCCTTCCCTCGGCAGGCGGCAACCATGTCTTCCCCCACAAATTCCGGTTCATCCACTGGCACACTTGACAACCCCTCTCAACGTTCAGTATCTTCTTTTCATCCGGCATTCGCCGTTAACAACATCAAGAATTTTATCCCTATAATTCTTGACCAAGAAGACTGTCAATATTCCATGTGGATGGAACTATTCTACATTCATGCATGTGCATACAACGTGCTCGATCATATTGACGAATCTGTTCCTCGTCCCACCGATGTTACAGACTCAATCTGGCGTCGTCTTGACGCCATCGTCAAACAATGGATCTATGACACCATCTCCAAAGACCTGTTGTGCACTATCATGAAAATAGGTGCTACGGCATGTGAACTTTGGGTCCGGCTAGAAGAAATCTTTCAGGACAATAAAAATACTCGGGCCGTATATTTGGAAGAGCAATTCAATAATACCCGCCTCGAGAATTTTAACAACATGTCCGAATATTGTAAGCAACTGAAACTCATAACCGATCAACTATACAACGTCGGGACTTCTGTTTCAGAAACCAAGATGGTGTTTCAACTTGTTGCGGGTTTACCAAAAGGTGATTATGACACACTCGCAACAATGATTCAACAAGCCGACCCTCTCCCAAGTTTCAACAAGGCACGTTCACAACTATTGTTGGAAGAAACTAGACGTGCTAAACAAGAGGAGCATAATCAAAAGGCGTTAGCCGTTGACGGGATGGCAACACCTGCGGCCAGCAGCAACTAGCGATCACAAAGATGTCCGGCAGCGGCGAAGCACCACCTGGTTGTAGCCCACCAAAGAAGAAGAAGAATAATCGCAGAAGAAGAAATGGCCTGTCCCCGACTGATTTGGGCCA
The DNA here is from genome assembly GCA_029783415.1 of Anisodus acutangulus. Lineage (NCBI taxonomy): Eukaryota > Viridiplantae > Streptophyta > Magnoliopsida > Solanales > Solanaceae > Anisodus > Anisodus acutangulus. The sequence goes on along the minus strand of CM056499.1, from coordinate 52,777,551 downwards.
GGCCTACACCACCGTGAACCTTCAACAGCCCGACGACAATTGGTACATGGACACCGGAGTCACATCTCACCTTACCCGGTCGTCAGGTAACCTATCTCAACTACGTCGGTTAAAGTGTCCTCAATTTATTACTGTCGGTAATGGTCATCGCATTCCAATTGAAGGTTACGGTAACACATACACCAAACATCCACACCCGCCTTTCTCCTTAAACCACGTCCTATACACACCTAACATCATTAAAAACTTAATCTCTGTTAGAAAATTCACTAGCAATAATTCTGTGTCTGTCGAATTTGACCCTTTTGGTTTTTCTGTGAAAGAACTCAATACGGGGAAAATTCTTACACGCCACAATAGTGTGGGAGACCTCTACCCATTCACTCAATCTTCCGCTTTGCATCATAAGCACCTCTATCCCTTGCGGCAATCTCTCCCTCCACTTGGCACAACAGACTCGGACACCCCGGAGACCCAGTTTTTACTTTTCTTAGGACTTCTAAGCGTATTCAATGTAATAATGGAAAAATTGCCCAACACTGTTTTCCTTGTCCACTAGGCAAACATACTCGTCTTCCATTTATGTCATCAAATAGTGTTACTTTTTCTCCCTTTGATATTGTTCATGCTGATTTGTGGACATCTCCGATTGTTAGCTCTTTGGGTCATAAATTCTATCTAGTATTCTTGGATGATTTTTCACATTTTGTCTGGATTTACCCACTGAAATTCAAATCTGAAGTTTTTACAAAATTCCTCGAGTTTCACAAATTCATTAAAACACAATTTGAAAAATCTATCAAAATATTCCAATGTGATAATGAACGTGAATTTAATAACTCGGCATTTCACAATTTCTGTTCTAAACAAGGCATGGTTTTCCGTTTTTCTTGTCCCTATACTTCTTCCCAAAACGGAAAGGATGAAAGAATTATATGTACCATCAATAACATGGTCCGCACACTTCTGTTTCATGCCTGCCTACCACCGCCTTTTTGGGTCTATGCTGTCAAAATGGTAGAATCCCGTCTTAATATTTTACCAACTAGCACACTCCAAAACAAGACCCCTACCGAAATCTTATATCGTAGGCTACCATCATATGATCACCTACGTATTTTTGGATGCTTATGTTACCCCAACATGGCCTCCACTGTACCTCACAAACTTGCACCTCGCACTCTGCCATGTGTCTTCCTTGGTCTATCTCCTAATCATCGGGGCTACTTGTGCTATGACATTGCTACTTGCAAAATCATCGTCTCCCGTCACGTCACCTTTGACGAGACAACCTTTCCTTTTTCAAATCTCCGGAAATTTCAGACCACCGATTACATCTTTCTCGATGAACCAAGTCTGCCCCCGATCATCCAAAATCTATACCAACAAGAATTTCATCGTTCGGCTGGGCCTCGCCATCGTCCAAGACTACCCCAACAGCCTCGCTTCACCCCTACACTCTGGCCGAAGTCACCGTAAACTGGCCCACTGAATCACGCTTCATCGTCCGTAACTGACCAAAGAACCTCTCACCGACTCCACCGCCACTGCCGTCTCATCGTATGGAGACTCGTGCACAACACGGGATCTTCAAACCCAAGGTTCACTTCAATCTCTCCACACAAACCTTATCACCCATTCCAAAAAATCCAAAACTAGCAAAACTGGACCCAAATTGGAATGCGGCCATGTGCGAGGAATTTAACGCTTTAACCAAGCAGAACACTTGGGATTTGGTACCTAGACCCGAAGGTGTGAATGTTATCCGGTGTATGTGGCTATTTCGGCACAAGTTCAGAGACAGTGGTGACTTAGAGAGGTATAAGGCAAGACTAGTCACCAATGGCACTAATCAGCAGGAGGGTATTGCTTGTGGTGAGACATTCAGTCCGGTTGTTAAACCAGCCAATATTCGAACTGTTCTCAGTATTGCTATGGGCATGCATTGGCCGATTCATCAGCTTGATATCAAGAATGCATTCCTTCATGAGGATTTGAAAGAGACTGTGTACATGCATCAGCCTCCTGGCTTTGTTCATCCGGCGACTCATGATTTGTGTGTCGTCTCAGGAAGTCATTGTATGGATTGAAACAGGCACCCCGCGCTTGGTATGATCGTTTTGCCAGGTATCTTTTGCAGATTGGTTTTGTATGTAGCAGGTGTGATAACTCTCTCTTCACTTTTCACCGAGGTAGCAGCACTGCATATTTGCTATTATATGTCGATGACATTGTTCTTACTGCCTCATCCGGCGGTTTGAAGAATGAAATCATTGCTCTACTCAAAAGCCGAATTTGCTATGACCGACTTGGGCAAGCTTAGTTATTTTTGGGTATATCGGTAACCAGATCTGCAGCCACTATGTTCCTATGTCGGCGTAAGTATGCGTAAGAGATAGTGTCTGAGGCCAAGATGGCAAATTGTAAAATTATGCCAACTCAGGTGGACTCCAAATCCAAGCTTAGTGCCAATGACGGTGCGCCCGTTTCTGATCCCACTCTATATCGAGTCTAGCGGTGCTCTTGAAGATCTTACATTCACTAGGCACGATATTACATATGCCGCTCAGCCAGGTGTGTCTGTTCATGCACGACACCCGAAAGTCCCATTTTGCCGCCCTCAAACGTATTATCAGATACGTTAAGGGCATACTAGACTTTGGATTACACTTATACCCCTCTGCCCCAACCAAGTTACTTGCCTACACGGATGCAGATTAGGCGGGATGCCCGCACACACGTCGCTCCACCTCGAGTCTTGTGTATTTCTTGGGGATAATCTTATCTCATGGTCCGCCAAGAGGCGTGCCACACTATCCGTTCGTCTTTGAAGCGAGAATATCGCGGTGTTGCTAATGTAGTTGCTGAGATCTGTTGGCTCCGAAATCTTCTTTTAGAGCTCCAGTGTCCACTCCGCAAGGCGTCTATAGTCTATTGTGACAACATATCTGCCATCTATATGTCTCATAATCCGGTCCAACATCAGCGGACTAAGCATATTGAGATGGATATCCACTTTGTGCGAGAGAAGGTTGCCCGTGGTCAGGTCAAAATATTACACGTACCTTCCTCTTATCAGTATGCAGACATCTTCACAAAGGGACTACCGCGACAGCTCTTCACCGACTTCTGATCCAGCCTTAGCGTTCGGCCTCCTCCCGCTCCGTCTGAGGAGGAGTATTAGCGAATATTCTCTGTATATTTTGTAATTATGATAGATGTATATTTAAGGTAACTTAAGATTCTAATTGTATTAGGAATCAACCTTTGTAAGGTAAGTTAGGATTCGTACCATATTAGGAATCAACCTTTATACAACTATATATATTGTGAATAATGAAAGGAATCCCCAAGGGAAATTATTCCATCTTTCAAGCTAACTCTCTAACAAACTATCAAATTAACTAACTAACTTTCATTAATTACACATGACACCCCTAACTACCCGTGTTGTCTGCTTTACTACTCGTACTTCCAAGACTCCCCATCAAGCTGGATGTATTGAACAACTTCAAAACACCTATCTTGGCCAACAGAAAATCATGTTCAGTTCTTCCCAAAGCCTTTGTCAAAAGAGCAGCTTGTTGTTCCTTAGTATTCACATAGACTGTTTTGATCAATCCCTATTGTACCTTCTCCTTTATGAAGTGAAAATCTACCTCTATGTGCTTTGTTCACTCATAGAAAATTGTATTTGCAGCTATACAGTCTTGCTATCACAAAACAACATAATAGGTTCTTCTAACTTCATTCCAGTTCCTTGACTAAATTTGTGGTCCAAACTACCTCAGTTGTGAAAGCAACCAAGCTTCTGTATTCTGCTTCTGCAGAACTCCTAAACAGTGTGTTTTGCTTCTTGGATTTCCAAGCAATCTAAGAACCACCATACTTCAATAGATATCCAGTTATAGACCTCTTTGTATTGGGACAAGCTGCCCAATCAGCATCACAGAAGCCAACAAATTTAGGTAGCTTGTTTGCTTCCATTAACAGCCTCAGACCTAATTCATTCTTGACATATCTTATCACCCTAATAGTTGCATTCCAATGCGACATCTTGGGTTTTTGCATGAACTAACTCAAAGCTTGCACTACAAAGGTTATATCATGCCTTGTGTTTGTAAGGTACAATAGATTTCCAATCATTCTTTGATACTTGTTCACATCATCAAATAATGCATTATCCTTTCCTTCCACTTCCACACTTATAAGCTTCACATTGCACTCCAAATGAGTTATTGTTGATCTTGCAGTTCCCAGTCCTGCTTCTGAATCAGTTCTAAGGCATATTTCCTTTGGTTCATGACTATCCCTTTACTAGATCTGTAGAACTCAATGTCAAGGAAAAACTTCAACTCTCCCAAGTCTTTTATACTAAAATGAGTATGCAATACCTGTTTTGTCTACTGAATTAATTCTGAGTCATTCCTTGTGATCAAAAGATCATCTACATATACCGGCACAATCATAATTTTTCCTCCAACTTTCATAGTGAAAAGTGAGTAATCCAAGTGACTTTGTTGATAGCCAGAACCACATAATGCATCAGTCAACTTTGCATTCCACTGTCTTGAAGCTTGTTTAAGTTCATAGAGTGACTTGACAAGCTTACAAACGGTGTTCTCCCCTTACTCTGAAACCCCTTAAGTAACTCCATATATACTTCTTCAAATAAATCTCCTTGAAGAAATGCATTGAATACATCTATTTGATAGATGATCCAATTTTCTGATGCTGCAATTGCTATGATTGATCTTACTGTTACCACTGGTGAAAAGGTCTCTTGATAATCAATTCCCTCAGTCTGATTGTATCCCTTTGCCACTAGTCTTGCCTTAAACGTTTCTACTTGACCATCTGCCTTGTATTTGATCTTGAAAACCCATTTACACCCTATTGTTGCCTTCCCTGATGGTAATGAAACTAGCTTCCAAATTCTATTTTCTTCTAGTACTTGAACCTCTTGCTTCTTGGCATTCACCCATCTTTGATCTTTTTAGCCTTTTCATGATTCCTAGGCTCAATATCTGCTGAATTTTCTGCCAAACAAGATTGATACTACTGAAACAAGTTGTCATAAGTCAAATAGTTGTGCATAAAGTAAGGATGATCTATATCAGCAGTGTTGATCAAGTAATCCTTCATCCATATAGGTGGAACTGAAGTTCTGGTAGATTGTCTTGTGGAAGGTGTTGGTGGCAATACAAGAGTAACCAATAGCATTTCTCCCTCTTTAGCTGTGGACATGAGCTCTTCATCACATACTACATGTTATATATTTACATCATCTGGTTCTTCATGTACATGTATGTTCTCATCTGCATCTGCTGGTATGATGTATATACATCATGTACCACATTTTCCCCTCCTTCCTACTGTGCATGATCACTAGTTTCAGGAACACCTAGCTGATTTTGACCTTTTTCATGAACTTGTACATCTTGTAGACAAATTGGTAAATCATCCTTATTTGAAGAAGATATATGACGATCTACAAATAATGACCCATTCTTCTTTTACAGCTTTATAAAATGGAATACACTTTCTTTAAAGATGATATCTCTGCTCATCATTATCCTCATAAGACTCAAGTTGTAGAGAGTGTATCCCTTTTGAGTTGCAGCATACCCTAGCAATACACATGCATCTTCTCTTGGACAGAACTTATCAACTTTGACACCCCTTGTTTCATAGCACAAACACTCTAGTGTTCTTATGTGATATATTTTGGATTTGTGCTTATGAAAACTTCATAAAGTGATAGACCTTGCAACACTGTTGTTGGCAGTCTATTGATAAGATAAAATATAGCTATCATACATTCTCCCCAAAACCTGATAGAAATATAACATTCGAAATCAATAGCCCTTGCCATCTTAAGAATATGCATATGCTTCCTTTCCACCACTTTATTCTGTTGTGGAGTGTGTGGACAACTACTTTCATGGATTATGCCCAAACTACTGAATAAAGCCTCACACTCTTTGTTAAATAACTCAATCCCACTATCTGACCTTATTCTTTTAACATAGCTACTAAATTGAGTCTTAACCATCACAAAAAAGATTTCAAAACAGTGAACAAATCACTTTTTAGTCTCAGCAAAAATAATCATATCATTCTAGATGCATCATTCACAATAGTAAAAAACAATATGTACCCATTATGTGTATCAACTCTATATGATCCCCATACATCCATGTGAATTAGTTCAAAAATAACATCACTCTTAGACACACTTATTGGAAAGGCCAACTTAGTTTGCTTAGCTAGAGGACAAACTGTGTAATCATTACAAACATTAACATCAATACTTCTACTCACTACTGTTAATAGCTTTAAGACCTTCATAGAGGGATGTCCTAACCTTGCATGCCACAACATCACATCAGGTGCTTCCATTGCTGCTAACAACTTTTCATATAACAGCTCTTTGTCAATTCTCAAAGATAGTAAATTGGGTAGATAGTATAAGCCTTCAACTTCTTTACTAATCCCCCTGACCTTCCCATTGGAGAGGTCCTGGAAAACATAAAACTCAGGGAAAAACTTAACTGAGCATTTTAATTGTCTTGTTAATTGAGATTCTGACAACAAATAAAATTTGAACTCAAGCACTACCAAAACATTCTTCAACATGACACCGTCAGAGATCTTACAACTTTCATGATGAGTTACTACTGTTGTTGTCCATTAGATAAATGAACTTTTCTTCCAATACCATTATTATACTTATCTATAAAACTCAACCTATCTAGTTTAGATGTCATATGATAGGTTGCCCCTGAATCAATTATTCATTTCTCTTGTTATTTATCAAAATGAAAAAAAGCTTTAATACCTGCCATGTTTGCCGTGTTATCAGATGTGCTCTCTTGGTTCAACATTCTGAGTATTTGGTTATGTTGAGCTGGTGTGAAGTGTTGTGTTGATGTATAGTTCAACTGTGCTCCCATCTGAGCAGCTAACTCATTCATCTCTTGTGTTTTCATGTTTCCTGCTTGAACTGGCCCAAAAGCATCATTCATTTGCCCCTTTAATCTTTCCACATGTACCTGATTAGCTACTCATTGTTTTGGCCTCTTTTTGGTTTTGAATGGCCAATCAAATGGATAATATATCACCCTATAACAGTCATCTCTCAACATGACCTGACTTTTTGCACACATTACAAAAATAATTCAAATTCTTCTTATGTTTAGGATTGTATTGTGTTCTTTAGTTTTGATTAGGGTTGAACTGTGGCTTCTAAACCTGTTGAAAATTTCTATTGTGGTTTTGGATTCCTCTCTGAGCATATAGAGAAGTTGGATCCATCACTCCACCTGTTGTTTTACGCTGATTTTCATTTGATATTATCAGTGCATATGCCTTACTAACAGCAGGCACATGATGCATCATTAAGATTTGACTACGAGTTGGATCATAGGTCGCATTCAATCCCATTAGCAATGAAAACAATCTCAAATACTGCAAATAATTTGCATTATTCTTTGAATTCTCACAATTGCACAGACGTGGAATTAGGGCCTCAAATTCATCCCATAACAACCTCAATTTTGTGAAATAAGCTGATACACTTTGATTACCTTAGCTTATGGTATAATTTTCCCTATGAAATTGATAAATCCTTGATCCATCGATCTTATCAAACATCTCCTTCAAATCTCCTCACACTGTAGCTGCATCTGAAGCATACACAATTCCACTAAATAATTCCTTTGACACATTGGTCATTATCCATGCCAACACGAACGCATTGCATTTCTCCCATTGTTCTTCCAATTCCCCTGTGTAGTCACTCTTTTTGCAGGTTATGAGCACAATCCAAGCTTGCTCTTTACACGAAGGTTGATTAACATCGATCTACTCCATAGAGAATAGTTCTCTGCACCTATGAGTTGAATTGCAAATAAGAACATATCCCGGAGTATCGGAGGGATGGAGATACAATGGATGATTGCGTTTCTTCTCCACTTCTTCTAGGGTTTCAATCGTGTTTCCATTTGGAACTGTGTTCTCCATGTTTCTTCAACTTTAATGGCGGAAGCTTCGATCGACAACGATTTGAATTGATTCCTCAATTCGTTGCTCTGATATCATGAACAATTATGAGAATCAGTCGAAAGAGAATTGAGAGGAAGAAATTTGTTTCATTCCAATCGTAAAAGAAGAAGTGAAGTTGTTACAATGCTATGATGAATATATATATATATAACTACTGCTAAGTGCACTGCAAGTGTCAACTAACTAATCCAACTAACTCTCTAACAAACTAACAAATTAACTAACTTTCATTAATTACACTTGACACCCCTACCTACATGTGTTGTCTGCTTTACTACTCGTACTTCCAAGAAGATGAATTGAAAGAGAACCATTAAGAATTTATGTGTTGTTGGTGTCAAGTCACCTTTAAAAGACCATAAACAAGTAAACAAGCTTGAAATAAAAAAAAAAAAAAAAGTAAAAACAAAAAAGACAATTGCATTAATTTCTTCAGAAACGTGCATGTTGAATTTTATGGTAGGATCTTTTTTTAATTTGATCAAACAAAAGTTTGGTTTATTTGGTTGTTGTCATGTCGATGGCAAGTCAACGTCCAAATAGAATTGCAGAATTCAAGTTCAATCTATATCTTCTATACATAAATAATATAGTTTTTATATTATTATTAGTGTATTAACTAGTTATACAATATGTTATTATTCTATTATCTAATTATATTATTACGCTTATTGTAGGTCAACTTAGCATGATGCTGTGAAAAATATTATAAACCGGTAATGTGAAAAAGTTATGCTCTTTTAAGAGTAACATAAATTTCAAATTTAGGCAGGTTACTAATTGTATTTTCGTTAAGGTTGAAATTTTCAACTTCCTTTACACTGACCCAGACTTTCTGATTTACTACATTGCCTCATTATTTCCATACATATACATGATATATACACTCCCTATTCGACTTATAAATGCCCTTGGGCCACTTCAGACCCATTTTTGGAAAATAGTTATTGTCTTGGAGTTTCAAATTCACATGTGAAACTTCATGATAATATTATGGAGCTCCATATGTAGAGTTAATTTAAAACTACTACACGATAGTGACTATTTTTTGACTGAAAATGATTATTTGTGAATTTACCCCTGATGTAGTAAAATTATGATGATGACGATTAAGTTGGTAGTTGGAGGGTTCACTATGAACATTATTAGTGCTTACGCGCCACAGACGGGCTTGGACGAGGGGGAGAAGATGCACTTTTGGGAGGATTTGGACAAGGTGGTGGGTGGTATACCACTCAATGAGAAGTTATTTATATGAGGGGATTTCAATGGACATATCAGGTCACTTCCGGGGGGTTATGACGACGTGCATGGAGGCCTTGGCCTCAGAGACAGGAATGGGGGAGGCGAGAACATCCACTATCAAAGTACCAAGAACCTGAAATATTAGTTCTTAATGCAGTTATAGCAACATTACATGTTACATCCTTTTTAGGAACTCAAACTCTCTTAAAACATTTTTTACATTTTGGCTAAAAAAATGTTGCTTCGATTGTTATCCGGAATGTTGGACAACATTTTAGACAACATTTTGCTCACATAATTTTGAAGTTTGAAACAGTATGGTTTTTAAGTGTCCAGGGGAGTTACAGTGATGACACACAAACTTCATATTCTTTGACATATATGAGAACCTATTATTCATCTTTTTTTCTTTTACAAAGCATATTTTCTCATTTTTACCAAAGAGATTAGAGCATATGGTTTTAAGAGAGTTTTCGTACCCAATTCCTGCATGTGAAGGTTTACTAAAGTTGAGTATCTCATTCAATTTCAAAGTCCCCGTGTTGAGCTTACGGAAGGTTGCTTCGGATAAATTTAATTTTGCATGGATCTTACCAAATTCAATATCATTTTTGGTAAGTGCAACCTCAAGTCGGGTTATCGTGCCTTTTAATACTAAATTCTCATGAGTTAAAATTTTTACTTTTTTGTCAAGTTGCTTGGATTCTATGATTAAGGCTTTACAAATACTTTGTAATTCATTAATCATATCATCTTTGCATTCAACTTGATCCATACAAACATCATCACTAACAGAAATAGAACCACTAAAGCAATTAACATCAGAATAGTTAAAGAATTCATACCTTTCGGATGTCGCTGAGGATGTTGATGTCGTTGCTGATGTTGGAGCAAATATCGTAGCATCTGAGACAACATTGTATATGACATCTTCATTATCCGATAGAGACTGTTCGAAAATAGTAGCCATCATTGCTTGTGTTTCAATTTCACGATCTCCTCCCTCTTCTCCTTCATTATCACTAAGAGAAACCATAGGTTCTTACCAAATTTTCTAAGAGTGTTTGCATATTCGTTAGCATAGTGACCCCAACCCGAGAATGTATGCCACAGATCAAGTTATTTGGGATCAAATTTGGTACGATCTGAGTTGGTTCTTCTTAGTTGATTTCCTTTTTGTACATTTGGAAGGAATCTAGTGGGCTTTTGATTGAAGACTTGGTTTTGGTGCTCTTTAGATTTAGATTGATTTCTCTCATTGTTGAACTTCCTCACCATCGAATTGTATTTTCGAGTGAGTAAGGCAACATTTGCACCCTCACCAATTTCTTCAAGATTCTCATCATCTTCTTCGATTTGACTCTCCGAGCATTGAACTTGAAGTGCCACATTCTTGCTTTTATACAATTCCTTTTGATTCTCAATGTTCATCTCATAAGTTTTGAGAATGCTCATCAAGGTATGAAGGTCCATTGTGGCAAGATTGTGAGCTTCTTCAATAGCACAAATCTTTAAATTGAACGTTTCAGGAAGAGAACGGATAGCCTTTTCAACAAGTTGAGTGTTGGTTAATGGTTCACCAATCACTTGACATTCATTTGAGATGTCAATCAACTTTTCAAAATAAGATTTAATATCATCCATTTCTTTCATCCTTAAACATTAATGTTTACTCATGAGCATGCGTAGCTTTGTTTGACGAACACTTGAGCTATATTCACAATGAATTTGTAAAGTATCACATGCATCCTTGGCCGTTGGGCAGTTTTGAACGAGTTTGAACATATACATATAAACCCATCCAAAAATTGCATTTAAGGCTTTTTCGTTAAAGCTAGCATTATTGGTTTCTTCTATAGTCCATTCGGATTCAGGTTTAACAAGAATGTCACATTCCTCATCCGGTGACAACATTGGAACAATATACCAATTGGTTATAGATCTTCATGCCCTAACATCAATTGATTTGATATGAAAACGTAGGTGAATCTTCCAATAGACATAATTTGATCCATCTAAAATAGAAAGCCTACCAAAAGTTGGATTTGTCGGATCCATATCTTATGATAACATGACCAAACACTTATTGTGTTAAGTGTCGACTCTGATACCACATGAAGGGGACTATGGAGAGATAAAAATAAAATGAAATAAAATCGAATGCCAATTTTGTTTCCGAATGTCGGAAATTATGTCATCCGACACCAGTAACAATATTTTAGCAAAACAGAGAACTTTGAAGAGTAAATGCAACGAAAATTTATATAATACAAAGGTTTTAAATTTTCATAAGTTATTTATAATATAACTTATGATGGTCAATGACCAAATATTGTATATATATTATATACAAATATACAAATTCATTTCTTTACAAATTTACAAGATAAAACGGAAAGGAATTAAAAGTTGAAGTCGCATATGACTTTTGCCTGAAAAATCTAACTAAGTAGACAAAGACAACCTCTCGTTACAATCGCTCCATACAAAACTAATCTAGAATCTAAACAACAATTGTAATGTTGGACAGAATGTTGTCAACACACTCAGACAACACTGATGATCCAGATTTTTGAGATGAAATCCCGAGAGCTCTCTTGGTATTTTTACTTTCTGGTTCTGGATATCGATACTTTGTAGTAGCCTCTATATTTATAGTAGGAAGTCTTCCTTAAAAAGCTCATCGATCAGTTGTGGAAGTTGAGAGAAAGGTGGACTGCCGGTGGGATTGGTTGGAGAAGATCAGGGAGTAATAATCTCAACAGCTTTGGCTTGATCCTCACGACAAGAAACAGCTTTTGACTTAGTCCTCACTCGTTTTTTACCATCTCCTTTTTACCTTGCCAAGCCGTTTTTACCTCATAGTAATATTTACACAAATATTATTGCATCGCATGAAGTAAGGCAAAATCTATTCAGAAAATGTTTGTCCGAATGTTGTGCAACATTTGTCCCAACATACTTACACATTCATATCAATACTTTAGGAGATATGTTGGGTCAAATATCACAACACCAAATCCAACATTAACAGATTAGAAGAAATCGCTGCATTGAATGCTACAAGCATTGAGCTAGTGCTAGTTTCTTGAAGGATAGAACTGTAAATATGCAATTTCATGATCAGAGAACCTCGAGATTTTTTAGTCCACAGCGCGTCTATAACTGGATTTATTCGATAGGTGTATCCTCTTTGTTGGATTTATAAATGATCGAAAGAGAACATTCTTCAGGTATATGTTTATGATCTTTTTTGCTTCTAGATTTGTTTTAGTTTGCTGATATATCTCTGTACTATCATGTGTATGCTGATAATCTTCAAAAATCCAAATTAACGCACACGAGGCAATGCTCAGCAACAGTTTTTTCGAAGTGCCTTACCTTTTTTTCCTGGTTTTTGTGTGTGTGGGGGGGTGGGGCTGCTTATTTCTTTAATTATTGATGTAAATCATAAAAGAAAATTTTTTGGTGAGTGTTTATATGAAACAAGCCAGATAAGACGTACCTGGTGACTATTTATAGGGAAGTCAAGTTGCATGACATATAAGATTAAGTATATATAGCTGTCAAAACAAAAAGATGAACTTTAGCTTTCATAAACAGCTTGGTTATTGTAGTATCTGTTTAGGCATGTGAGTGCCAGCAAAGAAGATTTGTTAGTTCAATTATTAATTCAATACTATGCAAAGGGAAAAACTCAAATCTTGTGATAGAAAAAGTAAAAGGACTTTTTCAGTTGATTAAGGCATTAAGCTAAGCCTTGAATGTTGATGCTTAATTTTTTAGAAGGGTGTAGCTTACCACAGTACAATGACAAGCAATCTATATTTACACCCCCACCCCCTCCTCCCTCCTTTTTTTTTAATAATAACATAGTCAGCTTGCGTGTATTTTGACCCGTTCATCAAATATTTTCAAGGGTTGGAGCTATGTACAATGAAGGGGGTTCGACTTGATCTTCTTTGTCGAAAAGTTATATACTCTTTCGAGTTGAATCTCATATAGTATTGTCATGAGTTCGAATCCTACAATATCAGTCACCTGTTTGAGTCCTAATACTCAATTGAGTCTAATCTTACTTTGAGTTAATACATTAAACACAATCTTTTTTATAATAGTGATATTTGGGCTAGCTTGTGTACATCTCAATTAATTTATGAGGTACTTACTATCTTTCACTAACACATATAGGGGGTAACTCTATTCATCATGGTTTAGACAAACAACAACAATATAACCAGTGTAAACACACAAGTGGGGTCTGAGGAGGGTTGTGTATGCAGACCTTATCCCTACCTTATGAAGATAGAGATGTTGTTTCAGAAAGACACTCGCCTATCAAGAAGGTTTGAAAAGAAAATAAGTGAAGGGGCCATTTTAAAAATAATGAGAAAAGAACAGTATCAACAACAAGTAATACGATAACTGAAGCAAAGAAAACAATATGTAATAATAAAATTAAAAAATAAGATAGTAGGGAAACATCAAGATTTATACAAATAGAAAAAAATATTTAATATTTTTTATCTCTATTAAGATTTGAACTTTGAGACCTAGTAATTCTTATTTCACTTCATTTGAGGACTAAGTCCGCACCCTTAAATGCTTCACTAAACACCATTTTATAGAACATCCTTTGGGCCAAAAAGGGAATTCGTTAAATGCAATTAGCTTCAGGCGATTCAATGTCATTTTCTCGAAGTAGTATGTCCATGTGTGATGTGACTGCCAACATATCTATTAGCGAATATTCTCCGAATATTCACCGTATATTTTGTAATTATGATAGATGTATATTTAAGGTAACTTAAGAATCGGTGGACTCAAAATCCAAGCTTAGTGCCAATGACGGTGCGCTAGTTTCTGATCCCACTCTATATCGGAGTCTTGCAGGTGCTCTTCAGTATCTTACATTCACTAGGCCTGATATTGGATATGCCGTTCAACAGGTGTGTCTGTTTATTCACGACCCCCGAGAGTCCCATTTTGCCGCCCTCAAACGTATTATCAGATACGTTAAGGGCACACTAGACTTTGGATTACATCTCTACCCCTCTGCCCCAACCAAGTTACTCGCATATACGGATGCAGATTGGGCAGGATGCCCCGACACACGTCGCTCCACCTCAGGGTACTGTGTATTTCTTGGGGATAATCTTATCTCATGGTTCGCCAAGCGGCAGGCCACGCTATCCCGTTCGAGTGCTGAAGCAGAATATCGCGGAGTTGCTAATGTCGTTGCTGAGATCTGTTGGCTCCGAAATCTTCTTTTGGAGCTCCAGTGTCCACTACGAAAGGCGTCTATTGTGACAACATATCTGCCATCTATATGTCTCATAATCCGGTCCAACATCAGCGTACTAAGCATATTGAGATGGATATCCACTTTGTGCGAGAGAAGGTTGCCCGTGGCCAGGTCAAAATATTACACGTGTCTTCCTCTTATCAGTATGTAGACATTTTCACAAAGAGACTACCGCGACAGCTCTTCACCGACTTCCGATCCAGCCTTAGCGTTCGGCCTCCTCCCGCTCTGTCTGAGAGGGAGTATTAGCGAATATTCTCTGAATATTCACCGTATATTTTGTAATTATGATAGATGTATATTTAAGGTAACTTAGGATTCTTATTGTATTAGGAATCAACCATTTAAGGTAAGTTAGGATTCGTATTGTATTAGGAATTAACCTTTATACAGCTATATATATTGTGAATAATGAAAGAAAATTTTTTTATTCTTACAATATCACTGTTCCTGTCAGCCAATAGCATTCACGTGCTACGAATAATTCCACTCCACTAGTTATGGTTTTTTTATCAGTTGGTTAGACCATTACATCTGTACAGTAATAAATACTACTTCATTTTTAATTAATTAGAAATTTTAAATTTGAGCTCTAATATGAAATTACTTTTGTTAAAGAACGTTTTACCCTATAATATAGGATTTTATTGTGCCAATCAGAATTTAATCAGACTCAAATACAAAAATTATACTTTGAGCCTGTGGGATTTTTTTTTATAAAGTAAAATTAACGTTGTTTTAAGATGGAAAAAGAAGAACACCCCTTTCATCTTATTTTATACTCATTCGTCTCAATCTAAGTGTCTTAGTTTGACTTACACAAAATTTAAGAAATAAGTAGAGATTTTTGAATCTTGTGGCATTAAGTAGCAAAAAATTATTTGAATCATGTGGTTAGGAGCTTGCCATGTAGGATGTTTGACTTAACTTACTAAATTTTTTTAAAAATATTTTTTTGGGACAGACAAAAAAAAAAGATGAGAATATCACATTACTGTTCTTGGGACCTTTCTTATGGGTTTCTAAGTACTTTATTAATTTTTTAAAATAAAAAATCAAAACAAATAAGGAACATTGCGGGTTCATTTACTAACTCGTGAACTCGCAGCTTCGACAAAAGCACGAAGGAGGGTTGGGGAAGGGCAACGACTACACGAGAGGCAAGATTTACTCCATGCATTACAGAAATACTTCCTTCATCTCAAATTATTTATCGTGGTTACTAAAAATACAACAACAACAATATATTCAGTGTAATCTCACACAGTGGGGTCTCAAAAGGATAAGATGTACACATACATTACCTCTACATGTGTGGGGTAGAGAGGTTATTTCCGATAGACCCTTGACTCATAAGAACGTAGACAATGGAGAAATTCAAGGGAAATAAGACAGCAAGATATCACAACAACAAAACAAATAAAGCAACACCTAAGAATACACACATAAGAGTACGAATCTATGCGACACTTATATAATACTACAAAGAAAGGGAAAAGAGGGGATGGAGAGCTAGCCCTCTACCCATCTCACACACAGTGCGACAAAACGCAACTACCTACTAACCTTCTATCATAATTATTGACCTCCAAATCTTCCTATCTAGGATCATGTCCTCAGTCAGCTGGAGTTATGTCATGTCTTGTCTACTCACCTCTCCAGTTCTTCTTCGGTTTACTTCTATCTCTCTTAACTCATGTTATCGTCAATCTCTCACACCTCCTAACTGACGCATCCTCACATCTCCTCTTTACATGCTCGAACCACCTCAGTGTCGCTTCTCTCATCCTGTCCTCCACGGAGGCCACTCCGACTTGTCCCCTATCACTTCGTTTCTAATCATGTATTTTCTAGTATGACTACACATCTATCTGAGCATTATTTTTCATTTTAAAAGTTCAAGACATAATTAATAATATTTTCTCAATTTTATCCATTATTATTAATGAAGATGATACAAAAATAAAGAAAATATTTAATAAAAAAAGATTATAACTTAGACATACTCCTTGTAACATGTAAACCAAAAAATAACAAATAATTTGAACTTAAGAAGTAGTTATGAGTTAACTAAATGAATGGATTCTCTTGAAACGCTAGCTAAGTTTATCTTTATAGTTTCTTACATGAAATGACCTCTTTAAACACTTGCAAATTGACATTTATTACTTCAAACCTTTCTATAATATAGTCATTTGTTTCTATATTTTTTATTGCTACAATAAAATATTATTCATATAATATTATATATAACATAATATGAAAAATCAATTTTAAAGAAAAGTTAGCGGTTATAGTGAATATTATAATTATAGATAGAATAAATAATGATCTATCGGTATTTTATTTAAAGATCATGTATTCATTTTTCTAATCTTGTGTATAAAACAAATCATATATAAATATACCTAGAAATCTCAACTCAACCGGTCGAAAGGCCAAATTAAAAATAAAAACAGGTCATCATTACGAATCTTTCTCTCCAATTGAATCAAGCACTAATACCTTTTCCTTAATCACATCACAATCTATCTCCTTAAACCCTAAATTCCCCTTATTATTTCAATGTAATACAAAATCATTCCACAAATTGGGGGAAATGCCAAGCGTGGCTGTTAAATTATACAGTGTTTTCTTCAAATTCATGTTAAAACATCGGTTACAAAATCGAATTATCCAAATCGACAATAACGGGTCATTTGGTGTTACATCTAGGCCCAATGAAGAATCAATTGCTTCTCCAAATCCTTTATTCACTGATGGTGTTGCCACAAAGGACTTACATGTACATCCCGGGTCATCCATTTCTATTCGGATCTTCCTCCCCGAAACCTGCCTCAATTCCCCCGATTCCGACTTGAAATCTAGGGTTAGGATTTCGACCCAGGCTTTGCTACGTCGAAACAGCTATGGGTATTATACTACTGATAATGTGATAGAGAAAGAGAAGAATATGTTTAATAATCATAGGAGAAGTAGTGTTGGTTGTAGTAGTAATGCTAGTGATGATCATTTTGGGTCGAAAAAATCCGAAATTGGGGTTTTATATAGAGGGTATTCGCCAGCTGGTGGTAAAAAAAGTAGTTTGAGGAAATTGCCGGTTTTGTTGCAGTTTCATGGTGGAGGGTTTGTGAGTGGGAGCAATGATTCGACCGCGAATGATTTGTTTTGTAGAAGGATAGCGAAACTGTGTGATGTTATTGTTTTAGCTGTGGGGTATAGGTTAGCGCCTGAGGATCGGTATCCAGCTGCGTTTGAGGATGGATTGAATGTGCTGCATTGGTTAGCGAAACAGGCGAATTTAGCTGAGTGTAGTAAGTCAGTGGGGGTGGAGGGGAGGCGGGGTGAAGGGACGGAGTTGAGGAAATCGGGTGATGCTTACGGGCAGATAGCTGATGCTTTTGGAGCATCGTTGGTGGAGCCTTGGTTGGCTGCTCATGGAGATCCATCAAGGTTAGATTTCCTTTGTTTAATTATCTCATTCATTTTATAGAGTAATTTATACTTTCTTTATATCACGGACTTTACCGCCGCTAGAGGTAAGTTCTGCGTGCACTCTACCCTCCCCAGACCCCACGTTGTGGGATTTCACTGGGTATGTTGTTGTAGTATAGATCACGGACTTTATGATGATTGGTTAATGGAATCGAGTACTGAGCTGAAATGTAGTCGCAAATGTAGCTTGTGAAGTATCAAATACTGTCATGGAATTAATAACATATCTATCGAAATTAGGAATCTTTAGGTTGAGCATAACAGCACAAACACTATGTGCTGAAAGTTGAAGCTGCTGCTGGAATGGATCAAATAATACATTTTTACATGTGTCTAGTTTTCTTCTTGCTATCGAACAGTACTTTTATACGATTGCTTAGTTTTGGGATTTTTTCTTAAGAAAAAGGTAAGTGTATTTGTGACCAAACAATGTGTTTATTCAAAGGGGAACGCAAATGCTCTCCTCCTGTTACGTCTGCTTTTCATCTTCTGCTCTGTGTTTCTCTTACACTTTCCCTTACTATCAAAGATTATTTTTTTCTGGTTCGTTATGTCATTTTAAGATCTCTGATTTTACAGGTTGATTGTTCGAAAAAAATAAATGACTTTTTATTCAAAGTAATTATGAGCACCATTGATAATAACAATTAAATATGAAACAAATTAATTCTTTTTATGCTGATTAATTGGAAAATAAAAAGTAGTTTTGAAATTAAAATTATCATCCTGTGAGCTTGTTGAAATAAAGAAGTTATATTATATAGATCTTTCATGTCGAACCAGAAAACTTTCTAAATAGGAAGTTTGGACAGTAATAGATTCCTGCATATTAATAGGGGCTTCAGGCTCTGTTGATTCACCATGGTTTTCTTTAAACAATGATATAGTAGCATCATGGATAGGTTAAATTGATCTCAGGATACGAATTTCTTATAAAAGAGTTTCAATGCCACCTTTATATATAATTGCAGAAAAAGGTACGGGGCGTAGAATTATAGGACTTCCTTCCCATTTGCTTGAGTGGCACTGTCCATAAATTCGTGCTTCATGCTTTTGTTGGAGAAAGACAATTGATTGATGCTACTTTGCTTGCCAATGAATGCCTTGATTTGAGACTTAGAGACTGGCAGTTGTGGGTTATCTGTAAACTAGATTTGGATAAGCATTACGACCAAGTAAATTTGACCTTTTCAAAAAAAAGAAGAAGCACTACGACCAAGTTACCGTGGATTTTATAATAATTACAAATGATGGGATTCGGTTGAAACTAAACTAAATTCTCGATTCTCATTAATGGGAATGAAAAGGATTTTTTATGGTGCTCAGGGACCCTGATTCAGTCTCTCTTTTTCATCATTGTTATGGAAACTTTGAGTAGAATGCTATTGATAGTAGTATGTAAGGAATTTTAACGGGCTTCCATAGGAGTGAAAATCAAGAACCTATAGTTGTAATATGACATATGACTTTACTGATGACACTATGATCTTGTGGAAGCAAACACGATGTTGTTCAATGTTTTGAAGGCATATAGTGATTGCTCACGAATTTGACGAAGTTATCTTCCCTGTAGGATAGTGTGGTAATATGCACAATTTAGGGGATGTTGGATTGTAACATCAGTTGTTTTGCTACTATGTATCTTAGCTTACCTCTAAGGGCTTCATCCAAATCTTGCTTGGGGTGGATGTGGTAAAAGAAAGATTCAAGAAAAGACTAGCTGCCTGCTTGGATAAGACAATATTTATAGAGGGGTTAGATCACTATTTATCAAGAAGTTGTGGAAAATTTTCTTTAAGTATACTAGCTTCGAGGTTGGAAATAGGAAGAGAGTGAGATTTTGGCTTAATCACTAACTGGTCAGATATCAATTCCCTGATATCTGAAGTTTGTGCATGACCTGGAGACTACCAATGGGATGTCAAGTTTATAGGGGTCGTATAAATGTACCCTTCTTTCCCAGACTACAATATGTGAGGATATCTCAACTCAGGACAACATTTTGAGAGGAGGAAAAGCATGGGTTAATAGTTACTTTTTGTGCGAAGCTGCCAAAGAATCAACAAATTGTCTATTTTGTAATTGCTAAGTAGCATGGTGCTATGGTATGCTTTTGTGTCTCTATGGGGTAAAATGGGCCATGCCTCAATGATTATCTGTGTGGGGCATGATTTGGGCCCAATACTGTTGTATATTAATTAAAGCATGTGGAAAGAACGGGAGATGCTTTTTTTTTTTTGCTTGATAAGGTACTAGCTTTATTAATGATGGAGAATTCCCCTTAATACAAAAGTATGCCAAAAAGTAGAGAACCAGCAAAAGAATTTGATTGGGAAATTCCCGTATACTTTTTTGAACAGGAGGTGCTTTGAAGGACAAGTAGCTACGCTTGACTGTATTAAGTTTTCTTTTAGTACTAACTTTTTTGAATTAGTAATGCAATATGGAAGACCTAAGACATAGATAGATTAAAAAAAAAAGTTCTCCTTTGGGCTAAAAAAAAGTTACTAAGAGAAAACTTACGATGTACAATTACACAGCACTTCCTTACTGCTCGTTGGTGACTGCAATATCTTACTTATCATATAAAAAAAAGGGTCCCTTCTATTATATGTTAGGTGACATTATTGGGATGTGAATACAAGGCCAATAATACTTGCTAATGCTTTACCAAATAAAGTCATATGAAGACTCCCTTCTTTTCCTTTCGTTCTTTCAAATGTAAGTAATAACTCACTAGTTTTTTTTGTTCTTTTTATATGTTCATCCAGGTGTGTCCTCCTAGGAGTGAGTTGTGGGGGAAATATAGCTGATTATGTGGCTCGGAAAGCTGTAGAGGCAGGTAAGCTTTTGGATCCAGTGAAAGTGGTGTTTCAGGTTTTAATGTATCCTTTTTTCATTGGAAGTGTCCCAACACATTCTGAGATTAAGCTAGCAAATTCCTATTTCTATGACAAGGCCTTGTGCACTCTTGCGTGGAAATTATTTTTACCTGAAGGGGAGTTTGACTTGGATCATCCTGCTGCTAACCCCCTTACCCCTGATAGAGGACCTCCATTAACAAGAATGCCTCCAACATTGACAGTGATAGCGGAGCATGACTGGATGAGAGATCGGGCCATTGCTTATTCAGAGGAATTACGGAAGGTAAACGTTGATGCTCCTGTTCTCGAGTATAAGGATGCTGTTCATGAGTTTGCAACTCTTGATATGCTTCTTAAAACCCCTCAAGCTCAGGCTTGTGCTGAGGACATTGCCATTTGGGTTAAGAAATATATTTCGCTTCGAGGTCATGAGTTCTCATATTGAGTCAGATAGATGGTCCTGTATAGAAGCACGTATCGGGCTTGCAATTTCAGGCATATTCTTTCTATTTCCTTCTTGTGTTCCTTTTGTAATATAGATGACTTACTGGAAATAGAATTTTAGTTGAGTTTGATCGCATATTCCTACTACACGAGTTTAATTATGCTTGCTTGACATCCTTGTCAACAATTTTTCCTGTATTGAGATGTACCTCTGCCAGAAGAGATCAAGGAATGAAATGCTCCTCTTTATTTCTTACCTTTTTATTCTTTTATTGGATTCTTCCTCTGGAAATGAGTTTAGATAACGTTTTGATAAAAGTCCTTGATGGCTCTAATTTGTTCCGCGAGTTTGTTTTGTTGTTGCATTGTCTCAGTGAGTGTCCTCAAACTTTGTGGGGTTTAACATGAGCAGAATCAGATAAACAAGCGATTTTGTGATATCAGAGCAGGTAGTCTTAGTTGTGTAGGAATTGAAGGAGATGATTTTGAATACAGAATTGAATTCAACATTTTAAGTCTTTGTTGGTTTTTCATATTCGCCTTAGATGAATTTAAACGAAGAAACCTGATCTGTGAGGATTCATATAGCCGATGACTGAGGCGTAGTATTTGTTTCGTATTCAAAGGATAGTTCATGTTATGTCCTTTGATGCGTTAACTGCAAAAAAAAAAATCCCAAAAACTTGAGGACTGCCATCATTTCAAGAATTTTCTGTGCCCCAAGCTTGGAGGAAGATTGATGCGTCTAATTTTAATAGGAAAACAACCCCATGTTTTCATCCAAGGAAAATTGAAAATGGGTAAATTTTTTGCATTTCAAGGAAAATTGCAAAAAAAAATGCTGATGAGTAAGATGTACCATCACAAGTTCACAAATAAAGAGCATGACATATTGATATCTTTGATGTGTAACACAGAGAAATAGATTCAACTTTATTACAAAATAGAACAACCATCAAAGAAATACGACAAGCACAACTAAACATGATGTGCCAAAGAAGCATCATCATTCATCTCCCTCTAACCTCACAATCAGCGTGAACAAATGAGAAATTACACAGATCTATGAATATCTAGTAGAAGAAAGAGAAAGAAAACGAAACGAGCAACGCGACGATCATGGTCATAAAGAAATTTGGAGAAAAATTAACAGCAGCAGCAGAGGGAGCTGGACTATTGTCTCCGCCACCAGACATTGGAGGAGGAACAGGAGAAACTGTTGGAGAATTTGTTTGCGCTTCAGAAATTCCCATCAATGTTATTGCAACTGAAAACATTACAACAAAAATAACTAATGTAGAAATTGACCTTTCACTTGACATTTTCAATAAGCTTTAGACCTTGTAAATTGTAATAATGTGTTATGTTTGGATTTATCAAGTAGTAGCTTGCAAATTCATGGCTTTATAGTAGTTTCTTCCACTTGCATTCTTGGTAAGAAAACTTTAAAAAATGAAATTAGGTATGCAGTAGATTTATGCGATTTAAAAAAATATTTATCCTAAGAAATAAAGAACTTCTCTTAGCATTTCAACAAATGGCATAGTTTGATGTTTGATTTGGTCAGTATTGGGTTGCGACAAATTGTAAGTTTATAGTTTAAGTATAGTACATCCTATTAGGAACCAAATTCGAAAGAGACACACACATATATATTTATCTTCCGTATAGAAATTTCCATCTGAGTTTGTTAAGAGGTCTATATCGTTTATAAAGAAGCATATATATTACTATTATTATACGGAAATCGGCTTTACTAATCTGCTTTTTCTTAAGGTCTTCTCATCATTATTAATCATAATCATGAATATAACGCCTTTTATAAAATAATAAAATGATGTCATACGACCAGCTCAAGTCTGAATGAAAATTAATACACAAAGACTTTCGAATACATGCATATACAGAGTCAAAATTGCATGTAATTCCACAATTGCACTTGTCTCGTATGTGTGTCGACATTGATGAATACATTAACCAATATTTTGCATAGGTTATTTTGAAATGGGTCCATATGTAGAAGGATTGATATAGTTAGGATTTAAATTATATGCGTCAGTGTAAATACACTATCAATAAAATTTAACTGTTATCATAGGTTCCACTTTATTTTTCAAGTTGATGTATTAGGTTTGATATAAAGAATATACCTTTTCTTGTAGTAGTATAAAACATTATTCGAGGTTACTGCACAAAATTTAAACTCCCTTAGGATTTACTAGTAACACTTCAAATTAAGAGCTAATTGATTAATTTTATTCTCATAGGATATTAAGCACGTTGACTAATGTACACTTTACAAGAACATGTTATCGGTAGTGCTGTACGCATGCCTAATTGGACTAGCATGAAAATAGAAAATATTTGTGCCTTTTACGTAATTGTTAAGGAAGAACTATCTTTAATTTCTTTTTTAGATTTTCTTATAACATAATGTTCAGATAAGTTTGCACGTATTGATCTCATGTATTCCACTCTGATTTCCATCTCATCCTTGCACACGTACCATACACTTTGCCAATCCAAACTTAGGTAGATGCGAAGAAATTAACTTTTTTTTTTTGTTTCAGAAGTAAGTTCACTACTTTTTCTTAAAGCACTACTAAAAAATTAGAAATTAACAACGGATAAATTTGTTGGAAATTAGTCTTTGGCGGGGAGATGCGTCCACCCATCTTTGATGAATTAAACACTAGTGTTCCGCATGTTGGAGACCTTGTCTCTTCGCACATGCATGATCTACGAAGTGAGTAGATGACCGTAGGGCCAAGAATCGTCTAATTTCGTTGAGAAATGAAAGAGATATTGGTCCACGAAGTAAGGTGTTTGAGACATGAAAATGTGGTGTGGGACAAATCTACCACATCGGTGGGAATAGGAAGAATTGTTCTCTATATAAGTCTCTAATTGGTAAAGGGTTTGGGACCCCAAGGGGTATCTCATGTGTTTAAAGGAGGGAAGACCTAGATGTGCTTGGGTTCAAGGCTAAGCCCACACGCGCGCCGCCGCCGCCGCCCGCCTGTGGGCTGTCTAATATTATCTTTTTGGACCAGAGAACTCTGCCAGATGTACAGTTTGATCCCTGAAGTTTCATATGTACAGTTTGGACCAGAATTCTTTCATATGTACAGTTTGGTCCCTGAAGTTTCAATATTTACAGTTTGGTCCCCAGAGTTTCTGGAGACTTTTTCTGCCTACCGTTGGACTGCGTTTTGGAGCATTAACCAGTCATTACTTGGCTGATTAACTCTCCATTAACAACCCATTACTTGGGCATTTGGACAGCCTCTTTCAATGGCCTTAATAGCCATTACTTGGTTGTTTTAATGGCCTCCCTTAATGGCCATTACAGCCTTGTTTTGGCAGTTGGACGGCCCCTCTTGCATGCTATATATTAAGCAGTTGTTGGCTCAATTTTGGACTGCAGAAAAACGCTGAAAACAGGCAGAAAACCACACAAGAAACATGCAGAAACATAGACGAAAATACAGTGCAAAACTGACTGAAAAATAGTCACGAAAACAGCTCAAAACAGTGAGCAAACTGTGATGAAAAAACAGTGACCAAACCCTCACATATACACAAGATATACACTACAGAGACACACTATATACACAGAGACAAAAGAGAAGAGTAAAGAGAAACTCTTCCTTCCTATTCCATATCTTCAGCAAGTCAAGTCATATTTGTTTTCTTCGTTAGGCTCAACCTATTGGCTTTGTAGTGTTGAGATTAAAGTGTTGTTTTATCTTGGGAGACTATTGCCCGCTAACGTAAAAGCATATATACGGGGCAATCTTGTCTTAAGGATAGAGGGCTATCCTCGACTCAACACACAACGTTGTAACCATCCAGATTTAGTTGTTTCTTGATTTCAGGATATCAACATTCAAGACACAACAAACTTATGCAGCTTCTCAACATTGGCTTTGCAAGGTGATCAAGATTCAAGACACAACACACATGCGGCAGTTTTGAAGATTGACCATTTATTTATCCTTTCGAACATTTGTAATAGTTATTACTTCCCGTACTGCTCTATAAAGTACCATAGAATACCAACAAAATTCTGCAGCTAAATAATAAAATCAGTCGCTAATTCTATTTAGTGACGGATTAGTAAAAATAATTGTTAGCTACGAGTTATTCAGCGACATCAACGAAGTTCGTAGCTAATTTCAATTGTTTATTTTTAGTGAATGAGCAAATTAAAAGAGTTAAATGCACTTTTGCTCAATTCGGTAAAGAAATGGATCTTGAGTCTAATTCAACCCCAAAAATTAGCTCATGAGGTGAGGATTGCTCAAGCCATTGTCGCGCCCTATTTTGACCTGCTCGGGTCAAAGCGGAGCACGGACGTGTTCGGGGTGATTCCAGGGTAAAAAGGGTTGAGGAGTCGCCACCTAATTATTTTTACGGTGAATTAGGACACCTAAATTTTAAACTAAGTGCTGCAATGTAAACTCCAATTTTAAGGTCTGCGAAACTAGCGAGATTCTAGGTAAGGGTTCTTTATTATCCTAAAGGGAAGGGGTTAGGCATCCTTTAAGATCCTCTAACTTGCGGTTATCCGGTCAAACTCAGGTTAATTATTGCTAAAAAATGCATGTTTTACAAGTATAATAGATTAAAAGATGTTTACAAATAATTAATAAATGATGCATTTTATACAAGTACGTATTTAGATGACATAAAAAGAAAGATACATGTAAAGTTTTAAAAAATATGCATTTGTGACAATAAATTATTTATACTATCAAAGAAGTAAAATTTTGGGAATCATTGAATTGTAAATTGACAAAAGATAAACTTATTCGGTATGATTAATAAAGCAAATAAAAGATGACAAAAGTTGTTTTGAAAATCTTGAATACGCGTGACGAGCCTAAAATAAGTAACTAGCGAAGGATTTCTAAGTTTGAATTTAACCGAGCCTACAAATAAATAAGCTAGCGACGGGTTTCAAATCTTAAACTACCTTATGAATTAATCCTAAGTTTGCCTATTCTAAGCATTTCAATAGTTACATAAGTGCGATAAATAATATTACAATACAAAGCGGGATAAAAGCTGAATTAAAGAAAGAAATAAAATAAATAAACTCCGAGGAATAATTGCCTTTATTTACTTTAATCCCTGCAAGCTGTCAAGAACAAACGGTTAGAAACAGTTAAATACAAATAACTTCATATCCGTATTCAAAACAGTGAATGTTTTGATCGCGGAGGGCTCAGACTTAAATTTTGAAAAGAACATTCCAATCACGTCGTGGCTGCAAACATATGACTTATGTGGTTTATTTTGATTGCCTCGCCTACTAAACGTGTTGGTCTCTCGGGTGAAATAGAAAAGATCACTATAATCACGTCGTGGCTGCGAATATATAACTTGTTGGTTATTTTAGCCACCTCGCCTACTAAACGCATTGATCTTGGAAAAAGATTTAAGCCTCATCATTGCCCCGAAGTTATATTTTTTATAGAAAAATACATATTTGGCAATTGAATAATAAAAGAAGCAATTTTTTATGAAAAAATCTTTCAAGGTTGCAAATATGATAGAATGCAAACCCCTTTTTTAGGATTAAAGAAAATGAATAATAGATAGCCAAATTATTTTTGAAAGATATTAAAGCATGCATAACGAACCTAAAAAATAGAACAAAGTAACTAGAGGCTAAGTTTGGAACACACAAGACGGTCCTAAACAAATAAAGCTAGCGGTTGGTTTCCAATTTCAAACGATCCTAAGAAATAAACTAACGGCAGTTAGACTATCCTATTCATTCATCTATTCGCGGCCTAATTATTCTAAACATTCTAACAATCACACAAGCATTAAAATAATTATTACATGCCCAAGAATAGAAATAACGAAATTAAAGAATAATAATAAAAGAGGAAACTAGGGAGGATGGTGATGTCAGCCCGCCCTAGTTGTGTAGAAATTCGAGGCCGGAGAATGCAAGGAATGTGAATGTGGTTCTTCATTTTGGACGAAGTCATGATGAGTCTCATAACGAGACTCTTCGTTACTCCCGATGCATTTTATGTAAATAAAAGAAAAAGAAAAGGATTAGTAGACGGAACGAAAATATCAACACATGAATATTCCTAATACATACATACACGAAATATACAACATTAAATGTACATAGGAATGAATATTCATGGCCTTCTATTCTACATATACTTAAGACATTATTTTTTCAGATTTTGGCACATTAAAGTAGCCGAAGAAAGATTATATGATAACACAACCGGTTCTAAATTTAAACAAAAATAAAAGAGGCAAGGAAGACCAATGTATAAATTATGTATACATACATAATAAATTCCGTTGGATTAATCTTAATTCTTAAAGAAGCATAACATTCATAAACTTAAACTAAACGCACATACTATTATATTAAACATGGATAAGATATTCCTTTTAAAATTGCACACATTAATCTAGAATATAACATGTAAATATCGTCATTTGAATCAATTAAAGTATGCTCATTTGTTTGATTTAAAGGCAGCGACCAAACTACAACATACAATAATTTTGAATATCAACAAATCGTTAAGTGTCCTAAGAATATTTAATCACGTTGTATCTCTTTCAAACACGTATTAATCTTACATTATCCGTATTGCATTTAACAATGAACCCAAGATACCTTACTAAAGCTAATGACAATAATTAGTTAACCAAAAAATCGAGGCAATATCATCTATCACGTATCAACTCCAAATTAGAAATGTTCCAACAACATAAATACAATTATATAAGCAAAATCGTCTCATTATCATATTAATTAATCAAGACTACATTACTTAGCAAAATATCATACTAAATCAAGCATAAACAACACAATCAAATAAGCTTTAAGAAATATAGAAGAATTGGAACGAGTCTAACCTTTTAGCTAATTGTGACCGAGGCGTGTTTTGAATCGTCGAATCCGCTCGGAAATGTTAGAATTCTGATTTTGTTGTAGATTTTTTGAATTCTGATTTTTCTGGGAATAGGACTCTGTTTTCTGATTTTCGGATGTTTGATCCGACCCGGAATGACCCGACCCGGCAGTGACCCGACCCGGAACCGAAAAACAGTGAAAAATAGCTAAAAATTCAGATTCTTCAACACCAAAAACCAATAATTTTTTACCTATATTTTCGGAATCTTTAAGTTGAAGAACACATGCAAGAACAAAGAGGTGTTCTTAAGAAGATTTCGGATATTTTTTTTTAGTGAAGAACAATACAAACAAATACAATACCACCAAAACTTAAACCTAAATTTCAAACTCAAAATCGAATTAAAAACCCCTCAAAAAAGAACATTTTTCTCCGAAACGAACCCCCCTAACAGATGCAAAAAGGGGGGTTTTTATAGGTCTCAAACTCAACGTTCAACCCCCCTCATACCCCCCTAAAAATGAATTTGAATTTCAAAATAAAGGGGACAAAATCTGATTTTTTGGGGCATGTGTTGAGGATTTTGGGGGGTGTGTTGGTGAGGTGATGGGTTTGGCGGTGTCAGGGTAGGGTGCGGCGACGTGAGGGGCAGGGGTGTAGGGGTGTAGGGTGGCGGCGTGGGGGGTAGGGTGGCGGCTGATTGAAGGTTAGGGGCTTTAGGTTTTTTTTTTGGTTTGGTTTTTTTTTGGGTTTTGTTTTTGGGAATAAGAAGAAGGGTAAGGTGTAGAATAAAAGGGATTTGGGGTTGGGCCGATTTAGGGGTTGGGCAGTGGGGGTTTCGGTTGGGCACTGGGGGTAAGGGAATGGGTTTGGGAGATTTGGGGTGAGGGTTGAAAGGAAAACAAAGGAAAGGGAATTGGGCTTTGGTTGTGGGTTGTGGGAATTGAGGGAAATAAAGGGGTGAATGGTTGTTGGGCCAGTCGAGTTGGGTTGTGGGAATTGGGAGTTTATTTTGGGATTGGGCTTGGGCGAAAAATGGGTTTTAATTTAGGTTGGGTAGAAATTGTATTGGGTTAGGAATTGAAAAATATAAAAGGGGTTTAATATTAAAACATATTTATATATATATATATATATATATTTTTTTTTTTTTTTTTTTTTTGTAAAAGATGTGAATTATTTAAAATAGCGTAACAATGTGATAAAAATATAATATTTGCGAAATGTTTAATGCTTAAAAAAAAATGTAAATGCGATGCAATTTTGCGAGAATAAATAACATAGAATTTTCGGATAACTTATGATTATTATAAAATGCAAATGATATAAAATATGCGAATAATAATAATAATACGAAGATGCACACATATATGCCTATATTTTAAAATTATTTTAAAAGTGTCAAAATATTAAAAATTACGAATAAAATCATAAAAGATGGGACAAAATTGGGTGTCAACAGCCATATTAAAGAGATCACCCGTCCCTTAAATCACAATGTGGGGCTCTTAACACCCTCCCTCACGCCCAAGACTGGACATCTAGTGCGTGGACAATTTAATACGGGGGTCCAACACCGGAAATGAAAATTGAGATGGATACTACTCTGATATCATGTAAAGAAATAGATCTTAGGCTTAACTCAACCCAAAAAAGCTAGCTTATGGGGTGAGGATTTTTCCAAACCATATTAACGAGACCGATGATCCCTTAAATGACAGATGTGAGACTCTTAACAATTCATTTATCCTTGCACCTACCTAGTATAAGTTATTTAATTCAATTTCTCTAACCAAAACTAATTCTAGTAATCTATGTATTGATGAAATCGATTGAATAGCCTTTCAAGAGTTGGATGTCTTCGTCGCTTTAATACATTACTCCCTATTTAAGGAGACGGTGGTTGGTAGGATTAGAGGCAGAACTATTAATGAACTAAACAATTCATCCGCATAACAATATTTGAATGATATAAGTTTCAGTTTACTCGTAAATACTTCCATTGACAAGGACAAAATCAGATAAAACTATTATAGGTTCACCTCAATGGATTCATAAGAACATTTTGAGCAACATTTTCTGGTGAGTAGCAACAACTCTATCCTCAAAGTTAGGGCGTTTGGGGAAAGTATATATGTCATAGAGACAATCTATATTAGGGACATATTGTACTTGAACACATTCGTATTATTAATAAGATTAATAATTATGACATTTATAATTATTGAATTATTGTTTGATTGTTTGCAATTATTCATATATGTGCATCCCTTGAGCTTACGTTGTCATTATTAGAGTGAGATATTAATGATAGAACGTAAATCTCAAAATAGCCTCGACTAATGATCATCGAGAATGAGATATTGATGATATGCTACAAGTCAACATGTGGTCTGCATCACATTCTTGGAGAATGTAGTATGTCTCACAGCTACGAGTAATGGTTACTCGTGATGGACACATTGATACTTTGGAGGAGTATTGGTATGCCCTGCCGATAAACTATTTGTTATACATGTCTATAGTGTTATCAGCGTGTGGAATATAAAAGTCCTTTGACTTGAGGTCAATACGCACTTTGTTTACAGAATGATGTACTTTGACCAAGTTCTAAGCTTAAACTCTTTCTGGATAAGATACGGCTTGTGTTTGGTGCATCAGGATGTAAATCAAGGTGGTAGTTAAGCCAAGAATAGTTGTTAAACAAGGTATATACTTGTGATATACACTTGGTATACATAGTGTATATCACGGGTAATTTAGGACTATTGCGGACAGAATGGCCCATCTCGGACAGGGTTGTAGATTTGGTATGTATATGGTTGTAATATTGTAGAGTAAAGGTTACCTTAATTAGTCTTGTACACTTACCATAATTGTATAGTTAGAATTATGGTAGAATAAGGTTTTAGGAGTAGAATAGGAATAGGATTCTCCTATTATGGAAATATGTAACTTGTATATATACCTTTCAATTAATGAAAATAATCAAGGATTATTTCTTTTATGGTATCAAAAGTCTAGGTCAAACAAAAATTTCTCAAATTCTTATTGCTTTTCTCGGCCAAGACCGAACCCCCCTCCACCTCGGGTTTACCATTTGTTCTTCCGCTCTCCAAATCTCTCTTCCAAATCCCTCTATCACCTATTGTTCTTTCGTTATGTCTACGTCAAAGAACACGTTTCACCCTGCCCTTGTTGTTTCTAACATCAAAAATCATAACCCTCTAATTTTTGAAATAGAAAACGTCCAATACGCGACGTGGGCCGAATTGTTCAAAATTCACGCTCGTTCGCATCAAGTCATCCATCACATAATCCATGTGGCTCCTGATGATACGGAGGTGCCTAAACGCGAGAATGCTCCTAAGTTATGGACAACATTTGATGCCACCGTCCTTTAGTAGATTTATTCTTCTATCTCCACCGACCTATTGCAGACGATTATTTAGCCAGACGTTACGGCGATGGCTGCATGGGATAAACTGCGTGACATATTCCAGGATAATTAAAATTTCAGAGTTGTTACTCTTGAATAGGATTTTTCCCACGTCAACATGGAAAATTTCCCAAACGTTTCAGCATATTGCAAAAGATTGAAGGAATTGGCAAACCAACTCCGCAACGTTGGTGCGCCAGTTAGTGAAGATCGTCTTGTTTTACATGTGGTTGCTGGCCTATCCGAGGACTATAGTAGCGTTGGAACTCTCCATCGTCAAAGTAATCCTCTTCCAAGGATCTATCAAGCCCGATCCATGCTTACATTGGAAGAAGCCGATTTGGCTAAAAAGGCGGCTACTAATACTAGTCATGTGGTCATGATGACTTCCTCCACTAGTCCTCAAAATTTTGGTAGCAATTCGAACCAAAACCGATCCCACGGGGGTAACAAGAATGGCCGGAAAAATAATGGTAAAAATCGCAGGGGCAAACGTGGCGGCACATGCAGCAGTCACGGTGGCCAAAATAGTGGCAGTGGACCCCATCCCGGTTATAGTGGGCCACCGACCCCCTGGTCTCAGCCTTGGGCCTCTGGGCCGTGGGCTTGGACCAGTGGACAGTGGCCCTACGACCCAATTCCACAGCCGTTTCCAGCATCTGGCCACTGGGCTTCCCAGCAGCCTCGACGGCCCACTGCCCACTGCCCACTGGCCCAGGAAAGCCCAGTTCTGGAATTCTTGGGCCCTGGCCTCCGCAAGCTCGCCACGCAGCAGGCCCCACTCAGACCGATATCGAGGCCGCGATGCACACACTTGGTTTGACTCAACTGAACCCGAATTGATATATGGACACCGGTGCCACTACCCACATGACATCCGACTCAGGTACTCTCTCGTCTTATTCTAATTTGAGCAACCCTCGCGCTATAATTGTTGGTAATGGTAATTTTGTTTCAAATCGTGGTTATGGTCATAAAACTTTATCTCCCCCTCATCCACCTCTTATCTTGAAAAACACCCTACACGCCCCCAAATTGATTAAAAACTTAGTCTCTGTCCGTAAATTCACTACTGACAATTCTGTTTCTATTGAATTTGATCCATTTGGTTTCTCTGTGAAGGATTTCAAGACGGGGAATCCTCTCATGAGGTGTAATAGTAGAGGAGATATTTATCATATTACACTCGTTTCCGGTCTATCGAGTCAAGCCCTGCCATCAGCCTTTGCAGCCATTTCTCCTTCCTTGTGGCATGCTCGTCTTGGTCATCCGGGGGCCTCTATTTTGTCAACTTTAGATAAATATAGTTTTATTTCATGTAAGGGTACGAGTCGGACTCCAATTTGTCAATCTTGTTCTTTAGGAAAAAATGTTAAGTTGCCGTTTGTAGAGTCAAAATCTCATACTTTAATGCCATTTGATATTATTCATAGCGAATTATGGACGTCTCCTGTTCCTAGTTCTATGGGTCATCGGTATTATGTTCTCTTTCTGGATGATTATTCTAAATTTCTATGGACATTTCCAATAGCGAAGATATCTCAAGTTTTTTCCATCTTCCTAAAATTTAGAGCATTAATCAGAACCCAATTCGACCGTGAAATAAAAAATATTCAGTGTGATAATGGCAAAGAATATGACAATGGGGTGTTTCAGGAATTTTGTGCTAATAATGGGAGAAATTTTCGTTTCTCTTGTCCTCATACATCTTCACAAAATTGGAAAGCCTAACGTAAAATTCGTTCCATAAATAACATTATCCGCATTCTATTAATTCATGCTTCCGTACCCCCCATATTTTTGGCATCATGCTCTTCAAATGGCTACATATCTACTTAACATAACTCCTTCCAAAGGATTGACATATTTTTTCCCTCTTCAAATTTTATATAATAAAATTCCTTCATATTCACATCTTCGGGTTTTTGGATGTTTGTGTTATCCGTTGTTCCCGTCCACCACAATTAACAAACTTCAGGCCCGGTCGACTCCGTGTGTATTTTTGGGTTTTCCATCTAATCATCGTGGCTACAAATGCTTTGATTTATCCTCAAATAAAATCAACATTAATCGCCATGTCATTTTTGATGAATCCCAATTTTCATTTGCTAAAAGTCATACTCCCGTGCCTAGTTCGTATAATTTTTTGGATGAACAAATATCCCCGTATATTATTCAATATTTTTCGGACATCTCCCGCACCCAAAATTCTCCAGCGGGCCCACTACCCGATGGTCCCACTGGCCCGTCACAACCCTCTCTGCCCAGTTTTATCACTGGGCTAGTTTCAGCAATTGGGCCAGTCCAACCCAATACTGGAACTGGTCCAGTTCCTATTTCCGCCGTTGTTACTGCTTCCCGAGTTGAGCCAGCAAGCCCACTGCCTGCTGGCCAGTCCGTCCCGAGCCCAGTAAATTCTCGAAATTCACTAAATTCTTTCTTGAGTCATAGACCGGTCACTCGTAGTCAGCGGTAAAAAAGACATTTTAATTTACATTCTAATGTCTCTAAATCCCCCTTGCCCCGTAATTCTGTGTCTGCCTTAAACGACCCGAATTGGAAAATTGCTACGACTGATGAATATAATGCTCTTATTGATAATAAGACGTGGGAATTGGTGCCCCATTCATATGGTATTAATGTTATCAGGTCTATGTGAATTTTTGCTCATAATGAGAATTCAGATGGTTCATTTTCTCAATATAAGGCGCGGCTTGTGGGTGATGGTAAGACTCGGCATGTTGGTATAGATTGTGGGGAGACGTTTAGTCCGGTGGTCAAGCCGGCTACCATTCGCATTGTGCTTAGCTTGGCTCTTTCGAAGGCATGGCATATTCATCAGTTAGATGTAAAGAATGATTTCCTACATGAGGATCTTAAGGAAACAGTCTATATGCATCAGCCTTTGGGATTCAGGGATCCCAATCATCCTCATCATGTCTGTTTATTGAAGAAGTCCTTATATGGGCTTAAGCAATCTCCCCGGGCCTGGTATACATGGTTTGCTGACTATGTTTCAACACTTGGGTTCACTCACAGCAGGTCGGATAATTCCTTGTTCATCTACTGTCTTGGTTCGTCCTTAGACTACATTCTGTTATATGTGGATGATATTATCTTGACTGCCTCTTCCGATGTCTTGCGCCAGTCTATCATGACCATGCTCAGCTCCGAGTTTGCTATGAAAGAGTTGAGGACCTTGAGTTATGTTTTGGGGATTGTTGTTACTCGTCATTCCGATGGGTTGTTCTTGTCACAACGGAAGTATGCAACCGAGATCATCGAGCGGGATGGGATGTCATCCTGTAAGTCCACTTCCACTCCAGTTGATACTAAGCCCAAGCTTGGTGTCGCGACCGACGTCCCTTACGAGGATCCAACCCGCTATCACAGTCTTGCAGGGGCCCTTCAGTATCTTACCTTTACAAGACCGAATATTACGTATGATGTCCAGCATGTGTGTTTATTCATGCATGATCCCAGAATTGAGCACATGAATGCACTCAAACACATCATTCGGTATATTCAGGGTACACTGGACTACGGTTTGCATTTATATCATTCATCGACATCCACACTTATCTCATACACAGATGCTGATTGGGTGGGTGTCCAGACACCAGACGGTATACGTCTGGCTATTGTATGTTCCTTGGCAACAACTTGGTCTCCTGGTCTGCGAAGCGTCAGGCGACTCTATCTCGCTCAAGTGCTGAGGCTGAATATCGAGGGGTAGCCAATGTGGTCTCGGAATCATGTTGGTTACGTAATTTGCTTTTAGAGCTTCATTGTCCAATTCAAAAGGCAACCTTGGTTTATTGCGATAATATTAGTGTCATTTACCTTTCGAGTAATCCGGTTCAGCACCAACGCACTAAACATATCGAGATGGACATACACTTTGTCCGCGAAAAGGTTGCTCGGGGTCAGGTACGCGTCTGTCATGTGCCGTCAAGATATCAAATTGCAGACATATTTACAAAGGGTCTTCCCTCGGTCCTTTTTGAAGATTTTAGGGACAGTCTCAGCGTTCGAAGATCGCCCGCTATGACTACGGGGGTGTGTTAAACAAGGTATATACCCGTGATATACACTTGGTATACATAGTGTATATCACGGGTAATTTAGAACTATTGCGGACAGAATGGCCCATCTCGGACAGAATGGCCCATCACGGGCAGGGTTGTATATTTGGTATGTATATGGTTGTAATATTGTAGAGTAAAGGTTACCTTAATTAGTCTTGTACACTTACTATAATTGTATAGTTAGAATTATGGTAGAATAAGGTTTTAGGAGTAGAATAGGAATAGGATTCTCCTATTATGAAAATATGTAACTTGTATATATACCTTTCAATTAATGAAAATAATCAAAAGATTATTTTTTTCAATAGTATTCATTCCTCGATTGGAAATTCGAGAGAGCACTCAAGTTCTCAATGTTATTAGGTTGACTAAAGTCACTGGCCAGTGCAAGAGACATATTTAGAATATGGTCTAGTTGTCAACTAATAAATGTGAGATAAAGTTATTAAGCCATTTGGATAGACAATTGACAAATCCTAAGCTTAATCGAGTGTGTCGCGAATGAAAGGAATTTATAGTTTCGCATAAAGGTTAAGTTTGTTGGATTCATGTAAACGTACTTCACATATTGAGTTCGTCATATGACGCAGTCTAGGAGTTTTGTATGGACCTTAATTAGATTAATGTCGATATGTGAAGGCCTACAGGGTCACACTATATGCTATTGTTTCTTCGATCTAAGAGTGTATTGAGAAAATATTAAATATTCGATTTAGAATCGAGATATTTAATTTATAATAATTATGGAATATTTCTATTTGATAGAAAATATTCAATTAAGTCAAATTGGATTTCGGATTTAATTAAATGTGTTGAATATATTGTGAATATATATATATATATTCATTGATATTGGTGTTTATATTAAATATGATGTTTGATATTAATATTTATTTTCATTGATACTGGTTATGATGATCATATATAACAACTTTAAATTGGTGACATAACTATAATTTACCCATTTAATGTAGCAACTTCAAACACGTTTAGTAGAAGATACAAATTTGTCTAGTGTTTATGTGTGGCAGTTAACAACTCATAGTAATCCTTTTTTATTAATATTGGTATTTATATTAATATGACGTTATATATTCGTTAATTACCATTTTAAATGCCAATCAAAATAATTTCAAGAATTAACGCGTATTTTTTTCATTTTTCAACAACGGCTCGTAGAAGATAAAATAAGGTCTAGTGTCTAATGCGCGAAACTTTAAGTTATCAGTGCATTTTTCTCCATTTGTCAACAACGCTTAGTAGAAGATAAAATAAGGTCTAGTGTATATGCACGGAACTTTAAGTTATCAGTGCATTTTTCTCCATTTTTTAACAAAGCTTAATAGAATATAAAATAAGGTATAGTGTCTATGCGCGGAACTTTTAGTCATCAGTGCGTTTTTTTCTCATTTTTCAACAATGCTTAATAGAATATAAAATAAGGTATACTGTCTATGCACGAAACTTTTAGTTATCAGTGCGTTTTCCCTCATTTTTCAACAACTTTTTCCCCCATTTTTCCCATGTTCGTCTTCAACCTCAAGCTCAAATCTAAAATGTTCATCTTGTACTTCATGCTCAAATATGAAATTTTATGCAAAATCACCTTAAATCTTCTCCAAAATCCCTTAAATTTGAGATTTAGACTCCTCACCAACAAAACTCAATAACACCCACTTGAAATAAATCACTTATTCATAAAAATCATTTTTCAAGCTTTAATAATTGCTATACTCAAGCTCAGATCCAAAATTTAATCCAAAATCACCTTAAATCTTCTCAAAATTCTCTAAAATTTGAGATTTAAACTCATCAAAAGATCTCTAACAAAGTTCAATAATACTCACTTAAAATGAATTACTCTTTCGAAAATTCATTTTTCAAGCTTTAAGTTGAAGCTCCAACAATAGTTGTCAATGGAGCATATTTCAGATGTAGTAATAAAAATGTGAGAATGAGTTGAGAGAGGGAATATAACTTTATATTTCTTTGTTGTATGGTAAAAGATATATTTTAAGATTTTTATTTTGATTTATTTTATTATTTTGGAATGAATTAATAGAGGAAAATATAATTTTATATTTCTTTTTTATAAGGTCAAAATTTTATTTTTAGATTTTTATTTTTATTTCTTATTTTAGATCACAATGTATTTTTTTAAAATTTGGGGGTTGGGTTGAAAGCTTGGAATAGTTATAATTTATTTTTTTATTTTTTTATTTTTTATTTAAATCATTGGACGAAAATATATTTTTAAAAATTTGGAGATTTATTTTGAGTCCCCAATAATTTATCTCTAATTAATTAGCATTAATTTAAATTGGGGTTCTCTCACCTTATAATTAAAACTTATTGCTCAAACTCCTAAAAAAACTACCTTTAGACCCTGCCATCAAACTTGGCCTAGAATAAGAAAAACTGATTTGATTTATTACACATATACTTATTGTTTCCCTCCACCGACCTTTGGTCTCTCTTGGCGGTAGTGTATTATTAAATATTAAACAAAATTAAAAACGCATAATTAGTAAGCAAATTATGAATTCTAAATATTACTTACTATTACTACGGCCAGTTTAGAATAAGTGTCGGCCAGAAACTACTTGCATATTATTACTTCCTTTGTCTTAAATTATAAAAATTAATTGTCTCAAATTATTTTTGTTTTTAAGAGTTTAAAGACAATTAATTACACCTTCCGTCTCAATTTTCATTTACAAGCCTCCTAAGAAAACATTTATAAGGATATCAATTTGACTATTTTACCCTCCTAAGACATTTCATCATGTAATCTCTCCTCAATAAATATCTGCTCCATCAGCAATAATTAGAACCTCTTAAATGTTGTGAATTAATACAAGAATAAAATGAGAAAATACTACTGGATTTTATCTTGGTCAAATAAAATAACAAGTATTTTTTAGCAAGGACGACAAGTATTTTGAGATGGAAGGAGTATTTTTTTTCTCCATATCACCTTTAGTAGAATTTAATCATTAATGAAGATGACACATAAATAGAGTAAACATTTAATGGAGAGAACTTATAACTTAGATATAAATAAAGGTAAAGTTAATCAATTACTCGTCCTAAGTAATATTTCTTAACGGGCGTGTAAAATAAAAAAGCACACAAATAATTTGAGATGGATGAGTATAAAAATATAACGGAAATGGGTGAAAATGCTCTTAAACTATGCAAAATTGAATTAAAATATGCTCCGTCAATAGAATGGTCCAAAAATAGTTCTGTCGTTAATAATTTGGTAAAAATGCCCCTATTATTACTTTATTGGATAAAAAAATTATTCTTTTTCCTAATAAATATATTATTCTTTTCTTCTAAACACGTTCATTTTCTAATAGAACTTTATTTAAGGAACCATTTTCTTGCTTCCTAGGATTTCATCGTAAAATGGTTTGTTTAAACATTGTCCAGTTATAGAGTATCTGATAGACACTTCAGGGAAATTTGGCTGAATTGGTCGGTCAGAACTTTCCACACGTCAGTAGATATAAGTTAAATTCTTACTCAGATTACCATATCATACTTGCTATAAAGGGTAAATTGTTGTTGTAGGTCAACTACTAGTGCACAATATTTGAACTTTTCTGATAAACCCTTTATGCAGGTGGTCTAAGATAGCATCACATTTACCAGGCTGGACTGACAATGAGATCAAGAACCACGGAACACTCGGATTAAGAAAAGATTAAAGTTTCTGGGAATAGACCCTTTAACTCACAATTCAATTGAGCCGATCAATCTTGAAAATTTTAAAAAAAAAACAGATGAGACGATCACACAATTCAACATACCAACACATGATCATGAAACAGACAAGTCATCGACAGGTAGTGATACAAAGAGGACAGAGAAGACAACACATATGATAAAAGAAATGAAGATATTACCAATTTGTGTGGAATCATGGATGTGGACTTGTTGAGCAATACTACTAAAACTTTGTCCTGTTCTTTTGTAACTGCTGAATCTATCAACATTTCATCAACATCAGCTGCTACAGAATCCTCAAGTAATGTTATCCATGCAGAAGGACAAGAATCTATACAGCAATGGTTTTACAGTGTGGATTCACGTTTTCCATGGGACAACTATGTCAATCAACTTGGAAAGGACTTCTTCTTTCGGATAAACTACAACCACTGATTACTCAATTTTTTTATGTATATTTGTCTACCACTAATATTCATGAACTAATATTCGTTTTTGTAACAGAAGGCCTTCTGTTAGGAAAACTTGCCATTGTAATGCGATGAACATGACGTGTGAACTAGTGAGATTGGAGAAACGTCTAAAACAACAAACCAGACAATATCACACCGTATTAAAAATGCAGTTATCACGTATTCTCTGTAAAGCCGGTTTGATCTCCCAAAATACAATAAGTCAATAACACAAGAAACTAAAAGGGAGACACGGGAGGTAAGCTAAAAGAAAAGGAAGGTACTTGGCAAAAAAGGAACTTCATTTATTTGCTCTTATGCTAATGAAAAAATGATACTTCACACTGTCACAAGAGTTGCCATTTCATCAGGACATTCCTTCCAGCTAACCACGGAAAAGACCAGAACTAATGAAAAGTTAACCGGGTTTCCAATGATCCAAATGACTTATTCATACTTGTCGATGGGTATTTTCACAACATTTTTTCTATTTAGCCAAGAACCATATCATATCACTTCAAGCGTACATATTTCATCAACCAGCAGTAAGATATACATAAAAAAAAGGCCAAAGAACACAGGGCCAGGCATGGCATACACATTGTTTCTTCATGCTTACAAATTCACAAAATAGAAAAGTTACCAGCCACAGTTTCTTTCTTATATTATGAATCTGTCTTGACTTTCAGAATAACTGTGTACAACAACATCTATGCTTCAATCCCAAGCAAGTTGGGATTGGTTATGTGAATCCGTATTGTCATGTTGCTCCATTTAGGCTCATCTACTTTATCATTACTGTGTACATAATCAAAATATACATTAATGAATGATGCATTATACATCTTCCTTGTTTTCGTGATCAGAAGATTTAAGTAACGGCTTCTTGCCTGTCACATCAACATCTCGAGAAGTCACATTCTTCCAAGCAGGATAGAGCACATAATGTTGCAAAATGAAGAGAATGTCAAAGAATATTGACACCTGCAACATTTATCCACCAAATCAAATAGTAGTCAGAGCCTCGTGATACTAGCAATAGAAGTGCTAAAATTAGGAAAAAGAGGAATTTAGTGTTTATTGGTTTTGTATGTAGGTATCGCAGTGTCTTGGGCCTCAGTTTCAGGAAGTTATTCTAACAAAGGGGAAAGAACCTAGAAGACATTTCAGGACAAACCAATCCCTACTTCTCTAGTTCATACTCAGAAGGCCTTGAACCCTTTTTTTGGTTCGATGAACCTTTTCTAGCTGTAATTTGTCGCTTTTATAACCTTTTAAGTTGGGGTTAATAGCAATTTTGCTCCCTTAATTATTGGTAAATTCTAATTTTGATCCTTGTGATATTTGCCTAAGCACAATTAACCGTCAATTAATTGGAATGTGCACTTTTGATCCCTTCGTTTGTCGATATTTACAAATTTACAATAATTATTAGTCGTTCCACCACTTAATTACCCAAGTGTTATGTTAAGTTTGTACTAATGGTAATATAATTCTAAATGTAGTTCAAATACAACATACTTCTTACATAAAAGAACTAAAAACACAACTCGATTAGTTGAAGGTTAAATGTGCTTCATAAGATATCACAAAGACCAAAATGAGAACATATCTATAATTTAGGGACCAAAACGCTATTATCCTTTAAGTTGCAACTCCTTATTATCTCATCACTTTATCTATTTCTCTTCACCCTCACAAGCACACTATGCTCTAAAGCTATGGCATGTGATTAAGATTATTTTTTGAGTCATTTATGTGGAAGAAGTAGCATAAAGTCTTCAAACAGTGAAATAAAGTATAATAGCTATAGACATGATGAATGCAGCAAACAGATAGATGGATAGAAAGTAACATTTCATACCAATGACAATAAAGTCTTGCCAATGTTTCCATAAAAGTTCACCCACGAATCTGTGGAAAGGAGTTCAAACAGTATATTAAGCACATATATAACTTCTCTTAGACTACACGAGAAAAATAACAAGAAATTGTAAATTATATCTGAAGAATTTTATATTATTGAAATACATAAACTCACTCTGATCTATGGATTGCACTGCCATCTGGCCATAATTTGTGACACCTCCAAGCAAGTCCAACAAAATATTGCCAATACTAAATCCAATAGTGCTCTTCCGCTTAAAGTTCATAATAGCCTATCGATTGAAATAGGCTAGAAGTTAATCCAGGAAGTACAAACAAACTTAACAGAGAAGCAGAATCAACAAAGCAAAGGACTTTAGAGATATCAAAC
The DNA here is from genome assembly GCA_029783415.1 of Anisodus acutangulus. Classification (NCBI taxonomy): domain Eukaryota; kingdom Viridiplantae; phylum Streptophyta; class Magnoliopsida; order Solanales; family Solanaceae; genus Anisodus; species Anisodus acutangulus. The sequence goes on along the minus strand of CM056499.1, from coordinate 52,735,255 downwards.
AAATATATTATTTCAAAGAGGAGAACTTCGATAGCAAATAATGTGAATGTATGCAGTTAATACCTGAGGAATGTACTTAATAACTGTCATGACAACCTGCAACGTGCTGCAATCAAGATTCAAACACAAAACATCAGCACTTTGCAACATGCATACTAGTGGTGAGTCTAAATAAGTCTTACACCGTGTATATAGCACTATAAACACTTGACCTTTGCAAAGAAAATGAAGAAGAAGATATCAAGCTCATAAGGTACTTCAGAACACAGTCAACGGACTAACAAATAATCATCTACTCACTCCGGATCAAAAAAAGTGTCCACTTAGCCTTTATTTTTTGAGCCAATAGAGTGTCCGCTTACCAAATCAAGAAAGAATTATCCTTACTTTTCCAGATTTGCCCTTATTGAGTGTTAGATGATCAAATTCCAATACCTATTTAATTAGGGGCATTTTAGCTAAATTACCTATTTTTGCCTAGAAGTTAGTATTTTCTTAAGGGGTGTGCAAATGACAAAGTGGACACTCTTTTTTATCCGGAGGGAGTATTACTTTACAAACTTCTCACCCTTTATATGAACACTCAAAAATGGGTGCCTTATTTGTTACTCCCTCCGTCCCAATTTATGTTACACTCTTTCCATTTTAGTCCGTCCCAAAAAGAATGACATCTTTCTATTTTTAGTAACAATTTAATTTTAAAATGCTCATTTTACCCTTAATGATATACTTTATAGCCACACAAATATTTGTGACTTATTTTAGACCACAAGTTTATCTTGTCTTCAATTTGTCACTACTGTTATTCCTTTTACTTTGGTCATCTTTACTATCTTTATTGTCAATACTTTCTTTTCTTTGATATTTTCATCATAACTTTTTACCTTTATATTTTTCAAACCTTCTTTGAAAAATGCTTTTCTTGAGCCGAGGGTACGGAAACAGCCTCCCTACCCCACAAAAGGTAGGGGTAAGGTCTGCGTACACCCCCACCCTCTCCAGACCCACTTGTGTGATCACACGGGGTATGTTGTTGTTATAAACCATCTCATTAAAGTAAAAATAGGCTTTTTAAAGTTAAATAGTTACTAAATATAGAAAGGTGTCATTCCTTTTGGGATTGGAAAAGAGTGTCACATAAATTGGAACGGAGGGAGCATTTATTTTGGAAGAGAGATAGCACGGGCAGTCATAGACTTCACTGATGAATTTTCTGGAGGAACTGGAATAGGAAAGATTCTTACTTAAAGCAGGAGATCAGCCAAAGCCAGGAATGACTGGGGAGAGCTACGAACACACAAACTGCAACAGTTAACCAAGCAACACACACGATCCCAATAGAAGTCCTTGAGACCTTCTGGTTTCCACGCTGTAAAGAAAGCAATCAGCGCCAAAGTGAGTACATAGGCGTTTATAAGGGTCTCAATCAGCTTCAAATACAATATACGGACTCCATGAACTACCTTTCAGATTTTGGAAAAAGAAAAAGAACATCTTTTACTAAGAACGCATTCACCTCATTTTCTAGTTTCATACCCATACAAAACTTGAACAGAAAAAGAAAATAAGAAAGGTCCACTTACATCATAAATAGCAATCTGAAGCAGGGTAAATGCTGTCAATAGAACAGCATGGATTGAGAAAGCAACGTCATTGGCAGCGACAGGTATCATCTGCAGTAAAATAAGCAAGCAAATAAGTAAGAAAATCACTGTTAACAAGAGATAAAACACTAACAGCTCTTAAGAAAAGGAGACTAAACAAAAGTAGTATTACTACTTATGACTGATTAGTTATAAAAAAGCTGTTGTTTTCTTTCCAAAACAAGGATTTTGTTTCCAGCAAAATGGGCTTACACTAGTGTTACAATAGCTAAATTTTGAATTAATCATATGCCTCAATTAGGGTGTCAAACGGGCGCAACAACAACAACATACCCAGTGTAGTCCCACGAGTGGGATCTGGGAGGGTAGAGTGTACGTAGACCTTAGCCCTACCTTGGGAGGTAGAGTGGTTGTCTCCGATAGACCCTCAAGAGGGTGTCAAACAGGCGCGTTTAACTGAATTTGTGCGGGTTAAAATGAACGGGTCAAAAGCTACTTGGGCTGAAATGGTTGGGCTAAAGAGTGGATCATAACCCAACCCGTGACAACGCTCACCCCACCCCACCCCCCAACCTAAAGTTACTTGGGCTGAAATCGGTTGGGCTAAAATGAGCTAAAAGGTGGATCATAACCCAAGCCAATCAATTCTTACTAAGTTTTAATTTTTTTATTTGTTCTTTTAAATTTTTTAAGTACCTAATAAAACAGTTTTGCTTTATTATGACTATATATAACATATCAAACAAAAGAAATGTTTTTTCGGAAATATTTTGACAACATTTCTCATTGGTTAATTTAAGCTACATATCAACCCAATTATTAAACAGGCTGAGCCAATAAATGAGCGGTCATGTTTTCATGGCCTGATTTTGCTACTCGAAGCCTCAATCACTCAACCATCCACTGCGGAGTTTGCGCTAACCCCGAAATCAACTAAAGATTACTAGGGCATCCACTATATCTTGGTCACTCATATGTACAAATTTAAAAATGAGTATCTATCTTAATTTTTCTTCCATATATATATAGTTCGAACGGAAAGCAGTACCATGAATCTTCAAATTAAGCTAGAAAACCACATAAAAACAAAAAGTCTAACCTCATTAAGACCATATTTCTCACGGTACTGCTTCTGAACAGCAAAACTAAAGAACATGGAAGCATTATAGATGAGATAAGACGAGTGCTTAGTCAAATTCAACACCACAAAATCGAAATTCAACCCCACCACACTGCATTTCAATACACAAAACAAAAAGGGTCAGCAAGAAAATCCATAAAGATACAAATTTGATGAAAACAAACAGACAAAAAGGATGTAATCCAAAATTCAACCCCACTACACTACATTTCAATACAAAAAAACGAAAAGGGTCAGCAAGAAAATCCATAAAATAAGAATTTTGATGAAAACAAATAGAAAAAAGGTATGAAATCGAAATTCAACCCCACTACAGTGCATTTCAATACACAAAACGAAAAGGGTCATCAAGAAAATCAACAAAGATAAAAACTTTGATGTAAACAAACAGAAAAATGTAGAATCAAACAACCTTTTGCGTTTGAAATTCAAGATTACTTGAGGGTAAAAACTAATAGACCAAGAGAAAAAAGCAATCCATCCTAAAGTAGTGTATAGAACTTCAAGAGGAATTGAATTCCACGATGCCATCACTACACTTTGATCAATTGAATCTCTATATTTGTAGTGAAGTAAAGATTCTCTTTGTTTAAATATGGCTAAGCCAATAGGAATATTGGGGGCATATTGCACGGTTCAAATGGTCAACTGATTGGGGACTGTCATATTGGGCCCCATAGATGTAATGAATTGGGTCTGCATTGCGTCTCAATTCGATTTCCAATTTTCCACCGCTTGTAACAAAAGAATTAGTATTATAAGGGTTTACTAAGCTCCCGTTATATAGACAGTTCGAATTTCTTTTGAGAAAAGGTCGGACCACAAATATCTGTTGTACGTAATATTTCATAAGAGGTTGTTGTCACGGCTTGAACTCATGAACTCTTGGTCACATGACAGTAATTTTATCAGTTACTCCAAAACTCCCCTTCAGTACTAGGAGTACTATTCAGAAAAAATTACGCAAATGTGGAAAATTTAGATTTGTATTTACCGATACATAATTATAGTTTCAAAAAATATCAAACGTAGTTATATTGTGAGTTTTGTAGCAAATACACAATATCTGTGTATAACTACTATATGCGATGACGGCTCTTGGTGTGATTTCAGATGATATAGCATACGGTGATACAATTGATATCCTCCTGATATAACTCTTATGCCTGATACAATAACTATAGCTACACTTTATAAATACACAAATTATAGCTACGTCTAAAAATTAGCTATGTATGGAATTTTCTCTACTATTTAACTCTATAAAATAATACTCCCATCTTCCCAAATTTATTTGTCATTGACTAATTAGGGATGTTTTTAAAAAGACTTACTCGCACTCAGTATTTATATTAAATTAATGATGATTAAATGATAAATTATTGTGAGAATGTCTATTGCTAATTAATCACAGCACAGTGATAATAGTGTATATGAAGACACGCTTCATGTATTCATCGGATTAGTGTAAACATTGAATATATGTAAGTCTAGTTTAGGATAAAAAAGTTCAAAGCTAAATTAATTTCAAATAGAAATATGTATTATTATTATTATTATTTTTGGGAAACGGATGAAAGGAAAAATATAACATATATAAATTGAGTAGAGGGAATACTATGATGCTATTACTATATGTTTTTAGAGTGAACATATATTTTGCTTGTAATGTATTTATTCCTGTTTCTAGCCCCTCGCAGTTGTTTGGGCCGTTTTCTCTTAATCGAACCCTGAACAATTTAACTTGGGCTCAGCCCAATACACTCCTCAGCTGGATCATGGAAACAACTCTTAGAACATCAAAAAGCTTCATTCTTTAGAACCTTAACCATGTGGAAAACTTAAACTTGGAAGAAAAGGTTTTCTTAGATTTTTGTGATACATGAATATTTTAGTTTACTTATTAGAAAATTAATTCAAAGATGAACCTGTTATTTTGCTAATGGTATGGTCTATGGAAGAAAACAAATTAACAATATTAAACTGTGATACTTGTACCAGACTATAGGTATATGTTAGGAAAAAATCTATATAGTTTAACTATTTTATTTATAAGCTCATTGAAGTAAAGAAAATTATTTTCTCACTTGTTTTCAACAAACCACTTTCACTCGTCGCAATTCAATGCCTAGACTGACAACCTCCCGTCGTCAAAGCATATGTAGAGTATACCTTATGGGTTCATTCGAACCAACTAATTTTGACTAGGATATTATATATGTGTTTAAAATACCATGAAATAAGTACGATTAACAAATTCTAAATCCAATAAATTAAATAAAAAAATATGGTAAAATTTCAAAATTCAAACTTATAGAATTAAAATCTTAAATCTGCATCATCCTTCACTTTAACAACTACTCACTTCAGTCCAAAATAATTGATGTTTCAACCTCTAAAAGATTATTCAAAATAATTTATGTTTCACATAATTAAGAAGGTAATTAATTCTTTCTCCAAAATTTGCCCTTCACACATTTCTAATTCAACATACAAATTTAATCATAATTACGCCAACTTAAAAAAGAAAAAAATAATAATTTAAGATATTTTAGTCAAACCCCTTTTAACTTTTAGTCAATAAGTAAATTCGTTAATCTAATGTTCTCAAGTCTAAAACATCAATTATTTTTGGATCAGAAGGAATAACAATAACTTGAGCCGAAGGTCTATCATAAATAACATATTTACCTCAAAATCACATAAAGGATATATAAAATATACGTACATCTTACTTTCTCTAATCCCAACTTGTAAAACCACACTAAATGTGTTATTGTCGTTGTTGTTCGAAATAACGATAACATCTACCTAATAGCCCTAAAAAAGACGATCCCTTTTTTCTAGGAGATGCTTGAATGACGAGGTCCATGTCATTTATCATGACTAGACCGATTGTTGATAAACGCCAGTCCTAATTAAATTCAAATGTTATGTTTATCTTTACTGTCCTTAATAGACAGATCTATAATTTTAATTGCGGTTGCATGTGTACATAATATAATTCTCAAATAAAAGATATTCAATTGAATCTCATCCACTAGAATAGTCGAAATTAAAGGAGTAGTTTCGGGGCAACTTTGACTGTTGCTACTAAAAATTGCTAGTCTTATGGTGATTAGTTAAAGACTTTGAACACTGAAAAGAGAGTCAAGAGACCACATGTTTCAATTTTTAATTATCAAATCATAAATAATTCCATTAGAATTGCTTAATACATCAAGAAAATTTGAGATGACTAAAAAAAATATAAATCTGAAAACTAAAAGCAGTGTTCCATACGTCTCAAACATTGAAATATAATCATTTTCCTAAGATTATAACTTTTTTATAAAGACGAGTAATTTCTTTTCGAGATATAAGATAGTACTATTTCATAGAACTAAAGTGGCTATTTGAACTTCCCAAATTGTAGAAGACCTGTTCAAAAAAGAAAAGAAATCATAGTACCTTAAAAAGAGTTAACTCCATTACACTTTGACACGATGAAGAAGCAATACATCTTCTTTATCCTTTTTATTTTCTCTATTTCTATGAAATGGTCCCAAATTAATTGGTACACACTATATATTAGTATATTACTAAATTCAATTGCAATTGGAAAAATCTATCTATATTAGTTTTCGGGGCAACTTTGACTGTTGCCACTTGCCATAAAGATCCTACTTTTAGAGATTTTTTGAGATCGCAAGAAAATTCCTTATTTTATGGTGATTGGTTAATGACTTTGAACACTTAAAACAGAGTCAAGAGACCCCATGTTTCAATTTTTAATTCTCAAATCATATATAAAAAATGTAATTATAAGTGTCTTTTTTAGTTTTGTGTGGTTTGGGTAATATTCAAAGACGGATCCAGAATTTAAGCTCTATCGATTCAACTTTTAAGATTTTGAATATTAAACCCGTTATATTTTAAAAATTACATATACACTAGTTCGTGTAACTTTAATAATTTTTTACTTATATCAAAAATATTAAATTCATATAAACCAGATACTAAGAAGCTGCAACCGCCCAAGTAACATAGTCGTGGAAGAGGTGAAACTATAATAGTACTTCAAGAAAATATAAGATGACTAAAATATAAATCTCAAAACTAAATGCAGTGATCCATTCGTCTCAAATATCAAAACAATCGGCCTTTTTCTGTTCACATAATAAAACCTTTTTATAAACAACCAACAACTTATTTTTGAGATATAAGATTATATATTATAGAATTACGTCCAAAATACTAATGTGGCTACAATAATTTGGACTTCCAAAATTTCATAAGCCCTGTCGGAAAAAAAAATCATAATAATTTTAAAAGAGTTCATCTAGAAAAATTAATTCCATGACACGATGAAAGAGCAATACATGCTTGTTATCCTTTGTTTTCTTTTCTTCTTCTTTGAAATGGTTCCCAAACTAAATGGTACTTATACACTATACATTACTAAATTCAATTATGAATTATCCCCCCTTGCAATTTTATTTCCCTATGTATACTTAAGCTTTCATCTACTTAAAAAAGTACTACTCGCATTATGTATCCGAGAAAATATCAAACGTCCTTTATGTTTGGAATATACTTAAAATAATTTCATAAATATATTTACGAGCAGTTTTCGTCATTAACTTTGTAAAAGTAAGTGCTTTTGATATCCGTCAAATATCTAACAAATTATGATTATTCTTTGATAAAAATTGTGAAAAAATAGATTTAATGAGAGCTCACTCCATGTTAAATATACATGAATATACACAATATACATGTGTATACTCATGTATATTGGTCTCAGATTCTACGGTACAAGCCCCACGGGATTGGGCAGATTTTGTGAATAAATTGTTGTAATATTTTAGTGTAAGTATTACCTTAATTAGTCTTGTACACTTACCATAGTTATAGAATTTTTGTACTACTAGAATAAGGTTTTTAGGACTAGAATATGAATAGGTTTTCTATTATGGAACATTGTAATTTGTATATATACTCTTTTCATTAATGATAATAATCAAGGGATTATTTTTTTTATGGTATCAGAAGTCTAGGTCTTAAAATCCTCTCTCCAAATTCCTTAATATTTCTGTCATCATGCCTCGTTTTTTTAGCCCATTCTTCTCGGAATTCGTGCTGACGGTCTCTTCTCTCTTCCCAAATTTTTTTTCCAAATCCCTACTTCACGTCTTGCATTGCTCTCATGGTGAAGAACATGTTTCACCCTGCCCTTGCTATTTCTAATAACAAGAATTGCATCTCTATCGTTCTTGAAATAGAAAACGTTCAATATGCGACGTAAGCCGAACTGTTCAAAGTTCATGCACGCTCACATCAAGTTCTACATCACATTATCCCCGCGGCTCCTACAGATACAGGGGTGCAAAAACCCGAGGATGATCCTAAGTTATGGACGACACTTAATGCTACTATTCTTCAATGGATTTATTCCACTATTTCTATCGACCTATTGCAAATGATTATCGAACCAGACGCTACGGCAATGGCGGCTTGGAATAGAGTATGTGATATATTCCAAGATAATCAAAATTCTCGTGTTGTTACCTTGGAGCAGGGATTCTCCCATGTCAATATGGAAGATTTCCCTAACGTTTCAGCATATTGCAAAAGGTTGAAGGAATTGGCGGATCAACTCCGCAATATTGGTGCACCCGTTACAAACGATCGTCTCGTCCTTCATATGGTCGCAGGTCTATATGAGGCCTATAATGGTGTTGGCACGCTTCTTCGTCAGAGCAGCCCTCTTCTGTAATTTTATCAGACTCGTTCTATGCTTACACTCGAAGAAGTAGGTTTGGCCAAAAAGGCGGCTATCGGTGCTAGTCCCGTAGTCATGATGACTGAGTCCAATTTTCCTCCTTCTGGTTCCAACAACTCAGCCTAAAACCGCAACAACGGTGGGGGTAAAAAAGGTCAAAATCGGAAAAATAATGGCAAGAATCGTGGCGGCAACTAGGGCTGGAAATTTCACCCTGACCCGATGGATATCCAATCCACCCGACCCGAATATATGGACGAAAATTCGATAAAACACGGATTTTAATCGGGTGACGGATGGATTGGGTGACTGATCGGGTCGGATTCGGGTGGACATACATCCAACCCACCATCTGACCCATCACCCGACTCATCCATCCACCTGTTTATAAATCGTTAGATAATACTTTTTATCATTAAATTGTATATATTTTATTAAATAAAAATTATAATGAAACTTGGCAAATCAAGAATAACATAATTTTGGCCCAGAGTTCACTTCCATAATAGTAAAGTTTTATAATGTTCTTAGCTAATAATCATTTATGAAAATATAAAAAATTATTCATTATTAGGTCTGATGAAAACGTAAAGTATGATTTGTTTGAGCTAACATAAAAATGGAATATGAATAAAAATATTTAAGGTGTTAATCAGATGAGACACTGTTACGTTGGAACTAAGAGTATTTATATTGGTTTTGGTCACTCCATATTTGTTGTGAATTTTTTTTAAAAAAAAATTAAGAACAATAATTACTAACATTATCACTGATTTTAAACTAGAACAAATGGTTAAACTTATAACAAATTTCATCCGCGAAGCACCGATCCACCCGATTCACCCGTGGATGATGGGTGGATCGGATGTGGATGAAGAAAAAATAGGGTGATGAATGGGTCGGGTGGTGGATGGATGGTTGGCGGGTGGAGGCGGATTGAGCTTCACCCGATCCACCTCCGATCCATTGTCAGCCCTAACGGCAACATGGGTGGCAGCCGAACCAGTGGCGGTGGTGGCCCTCGGGGCAGTCAACAGCAACAACAATCTAGGGCCCCGTAATGGAAGTGGGCCAGCCAATAGGTGCCAAACAGTGGCGGGTTTCCAGTTTATTACCCGGGAAACTGGGCCCCAATTTCTCAACAGCCCATGCCTTATTTCTCGGGTTCCAGACTAGTATATGGGCCGGGTAGCATGCCAGTGTTCTTAGGCCTCAGCCTCCGCAGGCCCACCATGCAGAGGACCCCACACAAATCGACATTGAGGATGCAATGCACACACTTGGATTAAATCCACCAGACCCAAATTGGTATATGCACACCGGAGTCACGACCCACATGACATCCGATCAAGGTACTCTCTCGTCTTATTCAAATTTGAGCTATCCTCGTGGCATAATTGTTGATAATGGTAATTCAATTCCAATTCGTGTTTATGGTCATAAAACGTTGTATGTCCCCCATCCACCCCTTATCTTGAAATATACCCTTCATTCCCCAAAATTGATTAAAAATTTAGTGTATGTCCGTAAATTCACCATTGATAGTTCTGTGTCTATTGAATTTGATCCGTTTGGGTTTTCTGTGAAGGATTTCAAGACGGGGAGTCCTCTCATGAGGTGTGATGGTAGGGGAGATCTTTATCCTATCACGTCATGTTTCGGTCTCTCGAGTCAAACCTTGCCGTCAACTTTTGCAGCCCTTGCTCATTCCTTGTGGCATGCTCGTCTTGGTCATCTAGGGTCGTCTATTTTGTCTTCCTTAGATAAAAATAATTTTATTTCATGTAAGGGTACGCGTAGTACTCTGAATTGTCAATCTTGTTCTTTAGGGAAAAAAATGTTAAGTTGTCATTTGTAGAATCTAATTCTCATACTTTAATGCCATTTGATATTATTCATAGCGATTTATGGACGTCTCATGTTCTTAGTTCTTTGGGTCATCGGTATTATGTTCTCTTTTTGGATGATTATTCTAAGTTTTTATGGACTTATCCGATAGCGAAAAAATCTCAAGTTTTTTCCACATTCTTAAAATTTAGAGCATTCATTAGAACCCAATTTGAACGGGAAATAAAAAAATATTCAATGTGATAATGATAAAGAATATGAAAATGGGGTTTTTGAGAATTTTGTGGTAATAATGGGATCAATTTTTATTTTTCTTGCCCTCGTACGTCTTCACAAAATGGGACAGCCGAACGCAGAATTCGTACCATTAATAACATTGTCCGAATTTTATTGATTCATGCTTCCGTACCCTCTTCGTTTTGGCATCATGCTCTATAAATGACTACATATCTTCTTAACATTCTTTCTGATAATCTGGTTCAGCACCAGCGCACTAAACATATCGAGATGGACATTCACTTTATTCGCGAAAAGGTAGCTCGTGGACAAGTTCGTGTCTGCCATGTCCCTTCCAGGTATCAAATTGCAGACATCTTTACAAAGGGTCTTCCCTCGGTCATTTTTGAAGATTTTAGGGACAATCTCAGCGTACGAAGGCCGACCGCTATGACTGCGGGTGTGTGTTAAATATACATGAATATACACAATATACATGTGTATACTCATGTATATTGGTCTCGGATTCTACGATACAATCCCCACGGGGTTGGGCAGATTTTGTGAATAAATTGTTGTAATATTTTAATGTAAGTATTACCTTAATTAGTATTGTACACTTATCACTCCATGCTTTCAATAGTTGAAGTAGAGAGTTCAAAGTTCAAACCCCATTAATGGCATAATATCCCTTTCCACACGCCTCCTCGGATGTTAATAAAAAATATCAATTTATTAATTTTGGTTTATTTATGATTTTTAACACTCTATTTAGAACTTGACGATACTTTACTTTAGTTTCTATTAATTTTTTTTTACAGTTCTTGTTAAATCATTAAATGTAGCCATCAAAGTTTATTGAATATCCAACGGAAGCAAAATTACTCCTTTTTAACAAACTTAAAAGATCAAAAGTGCTCAAAAATAAAATTAAAGGACTATCTTGAACGCAAACCAAAACATATATCACATTCTAAGCGCAACTCGATGCACTAAATTGTTGATATGCTCAAAGTTCAAAGAAGGGCTGAACTACAAAGATCTATTGTACACAATTTTACCCTATATTTTTGGAAGAGGTTATGTACATTTTTTGAACCCAGGACTTCAAGTGACAATAATTTTATCGTTATGCCCTTCAACATATTACATATGTCACATTCTGTCTTGCGTATTCCAAGGTTCTACCTACTGCCACCAAAGTCAACGGTCTTGTCGTCAAGGCAATATCACAAGTCACAACTCCTCTACAAAAAGCCACCATTAGTCCATAGCTTTTTCCCTTTCTCCTTCTTCCAAATGCAACGATGTCGTTTCATCCCTCTTCATCTTCACTTCTCTTTATCCTCTTCATCATCTTCCTAAACCCCTTCTTCTCTTCTTCCCAAAAAATCATATCATCATTTAATTCCAAAAATACCCCTTGGAATCCAAGCCAACACCAAATTCTTATATCCCCCAACTCCACTTTTGCAGCTGGCTTTCTCCAAATTTCCAATAACTCCTTCACTTTCTCAATTTGGTACAACAAAATCTCCAAATTCCCCAAAACTCAAATCTGGTCCCTTAATACCACACTTAATTCCACTTCTACCCTTTTCATTTCACCCTCAGGTGAAGTAAAATTAACCCCAACCTCATCCACGTCAGCTCCAAATTTATGGCCCACAAATACCGAAAAGAGCACCTCAGCTATTCTTTTACTACAAGAAAACGGTAACTTAGTTTATGGTAACTGGAACAGTTTTTTAAACCCAACTGATACTTATCTTCCAACCCAGAATATTACCGGAACGAATTTAACGTCGGATAATAGAAGATTCCAATTTGGTGGAGCCAACACGCTTTACTACAACGGAAATGATAGTTATTTCAATTTCCAAAATGCCCTTCAGCGGTTGGAGGAAACAGGTTAGTTCGAAATATTAATTCAAAGTTGCAGGAATCAAATTTGGTTTAGCATTTGATGTTTTAATTCATGTCTAGTTAGTATTTAGGGAAACTTACATAAATATACCCTTTGGCCATCTAGTTTAACAAACATGGCCCAAGTATACCCTACCTATACACTTCAGCTGTATGAGGTATGTAGTTTCTTTATCCTAGAAAAGATTGTCTTAGTTTGATTTGGCACAAAGTTAAGAAAGAAAAAAAGAAAGACTTTTGAAATGTTGTAAATCATCTTATATAGTTAAATTGTTTTTAAATATAAAAATGTACTAATCTTTTTGGGATGGAGGGAGTATATTATATGTATATTTAATATAAACTATACACTACCTATACACTATGTACATATTTTGTAAACTAGATTGCCAAATGATATTCGACTGTAATTTTCTCTAGGATGTCTAGTTAAATTTATATAGGAATAAGTTTTCCAATTTATAGTAAAAGTAGGTTACGTATTATATGGCCGAAGTATACACTACCTATACACTTTGGCTGTATAGGTATGTATATTATATGTATGGATATGTATCTTATATGTATAGGTATGTATATTACATGAATAGGTATGTAGGGTATATGTATATTTGGTATAAACCATACACTACCTATGAACTGTGTACATATTTTGTAAACTAGATTGCCAAATAATATTTGGCTGTAATTTTCTATAGTCAAACTTATATAGGAGTAGGTTTTTCAATTTATAGTAAAAGTAGGTTTCGTATTATTAGGGGTGCTGCTAGCTATTTTCATATAGTGGAAACTGTGGAGATTTTGAATAAATATTTTTCCTTCACAGGTGAAGTTTCTCAAACTAGTGGTGTATTTTACTCGGCGGATTTCGGGGAGAAAGGGAAATTAAGAAGGTTGAAGCTGGATAATGATGGGAATTTGATAGTTTATAGTTTTGATCAAAGTTCAGGAAATTGGACTGTTGTTTGGCAAGCAATTTATGAGTTATGTACAATCCATGGTACGTGTGGTACAAACTCTATATGCATGTATAATACTTCTACAACTCAAACTTCTTGTGTTTGTCCACCTGGTTTTACGAAAAGAAGTAAATCTTGTGTGAGGAAAATTTCGATGACAAAGGCTACCAAGTTCTTACCTCTTGATTTTGTTAAGTTTACTGGTGTGGGTAACCAAACAGACCTTAAGGTTTTGAACTTTTCAAGTTGCGAAAAAAGGTGTTTGGATAAAGATAATTGCTTAGGTTTTATGTTCAAGTATGATGGGACTGGCTATTGTGTGCTTGTATTGGAAAAACTGTTGTATGGATATTGGTCACCAGGTACTGAAGTTGTTATGTATTTGAGAGTTGATAATACAGAGACTGATATCTCGAATTTTACGGGTATGACTAGTTTGATGGAAACTTCATGTCCTGTGAGCATTAGTCTTCCATTTCCACCAGAGGAATCTAAGGCAACTACTAGAAATATCGCGATCATTTCGACTATTTTTGCAGCTGAGTTGATTAGTGGAGTTTTCTTCTTTTGGACATTTCTCAAGAAGTATATTAAGTATAGGGACATGGCTAGGACTTTTGGTCTTGAAGTCATGCCTGCGATTGGACCGAAAAGGTTTAGTTTTTCCGAGATCAAGAATGCAACTAACAATTTCACTGATAAAATTGGGAGGGGTGGGTTTGGCGATGTTTACAAAGGAAAGTTGAGTGATGGTCGGGTTGTTGCCGTGAAGTGCTTGAAGAATGTGAAAGGCGGTGATGCAGAGTTTTGGGCCGAGGTCACAATCATAGCACGGATGCACCATTTGAATTTGGTGAGGTTGTGGGGCTTTTGTGCTGAGAAAGGTAGAAGAGTACTTGTATATGAGTATGTACGTAATGGTTCATTGGACGAATTCCTGTTCCAAAAGGCTCGGATCGGGTCACCAGACGGACAGGAACCCATACTTGATTGGAATATCAGGTACTCCCTCCTTTTCAATTTGTTTGTCTTGGTCTATTTGGACAGTCAAAAGAAAATATCATAATTTTTTCAAATACTTTCTAAATATTTTAAATTGTTAACTGTTGTTACTTATTAGACTTCCACCTAGCTCAGATGTTTGAGCAAATACAACTTAAGCCCTTATCCGGGGTCACTACCGAAGCTAGAACTTTTTATGTATTTGCTAAATATGTAAATTTTATTTCAAAAAAATTAAAGATTCTATGTCCGAATTCGCACGGATCATTAGTTAGTTTGACCTTCATACTCCAAATCAAGCCACATAAATTGAAACAGAGGGAATCTATATAATTTTTTTTTTGGAATATCAGGTATAGGATAGCACTTGGTGTGGCACGAGCAATTGCCTATCTACATGAAGAGTGTTTAGAATGGGTATTACATTGTGATATCAAGCCTGAAAATATTCTCTTAGGCGATGATTTTTGCCCAAAGGTGTCTGATTTTGGGTTAGCAAAGCTAAAGAAGAAAGAGGAGATGATGACTATGTCAAGATTTCGAGGCACTCCAGGATACGTAGCACCGGAATGGACCAAAGCTGATCCAATCACTCCGAAAGCTGATGTCTATAGTTTCGGATTGGTGCTACTGGAAATTGTTTCAGGTTCGAGGAACTTTGAGCATCATAACTCAAAGGTGGAAAGTGATCAATGGTTTTTCCCTGCTTGGGCATTTGATAAGGTGTTTAAGGATATGAATGTTGATGATGTTTTGGACCCTCGGATCAAACATACGTACGATTCAAGGGCACACTTTGATTTGGTGAACAGGATGGTGAAGACAGCAATGTGGTGCATTCAAGATCGGCCAGATGCACGACCATCAATGGGGAAAGTGGCGAAGATGTTGGAAGGGACAGTGGAGATCATTGAGCCAAAGAAACCTACCATTTTCTTCTTATCAGAGGAATAATATATAGCTCAATATTCTTTATCGTGTGTAATAAAAAAGTAGACAGGAATTTGGATCATGTTGTTGTGTTTTGTCTGTTTTCTTTTCTTTTTTCAGTCTTGTAATCTGGATTGAGTTGTAACTTTAAAGTATATTTTGATCTATGAAGAAGTACTTGGTTGTTTGATCAATGAAGAAGTACTTACCAAACAAAAGAAAACAGGGAAGCCCATATATCGCGAATAATTTATTCCGTGTAGGTGATTGTTTGCACATATATGAGAGTCAAGTCCGTTCCTGTCTGCACCCCCATGTTATATTGTCCACGATCCAATTAGTGGTCTGGGCGTGTAGGGGGTGGGGAATGGACTAATAGTCTCTTTATATGAATTTGGCCAAACCAACCCTTATAAGTTGGCTTTTGGGGTTGGGATTAGGCCTAAGAGCCATATCTAGGGATGGCAACGGATCGGATCTGGACTGGATTCTACTAGATCCAGATCCAGATCCGTTTTTCATATCTGGATCCATATCCGGATCCAGATCCATCGGGTCCATAAAAATCAGATCCAAATCCGTATCCATCGGATCCACCGAGTCCACGAATCGGATCTAGATCCACATGTAAAATTTTTTGCGTTGCTAAGAATGTAACCTTGCTAAGATTTTTTTTGAACTGACAAACGATTTTTACTTAGCTAACAGTTTACTGTGTTTCAATTTTGAAATGTTCATATGAGATATTTTGTTCGTTGTCTCGTTTTGATTGTGAGCTATTAATTGAAAATGTTGGACAATGACAATAGTTGTGGAAAATGATGACTAGTATTTCCACAATTCAGAACTTGCATGTGCCTGGAATCTTCGCAAATGAAGTGAATATAATTTTAACTACTTGTCTATGGAGATGCTAGTCATTCACTAATATAACATTGATTTTATTATCGAAGTTACCTCTTTATTTTTTAGTTTTTGAGTTAACGCGGGGATAAATTACACTTATTTTGAGAATTAAACTTGCAAGGATGTGCCTAGCAATTTTAAGAAAATACTTATAAAATTACATTCTAGGTTATGAATATATTTAATAAAAAATGGATCCACGGGTCGGATCTGGACCGGATACGGATCTCAAATACAATATCCAAATCCAGATCCGATCCGTCAGAAATGAATCCGGGTCCGATTCGAATCCGTCGGGTTCAAATTTTGAAAATCCATATCCTATAAAACGGACACATGGAGAACTTACAACCAAAGTTTACTCAATTTTTGTTCTTCCTTCTAATATCCATAGGTACATCTATTTTTATCAATCATTAATACACAAGTTCCGTGAATTTGTTTTTATAATAACATAGGTCTTTTATGTTATGAATTGTAAACTAAACTAGTGAGATTGGAGAAAATTCTCAAACAACAAAGTAGACAATATTCACACCATATTAAGAGTGCATTTAACACGTCTTCTCACTAAAAGCGTCTCGTCACCCAAAACACAATAGGGCAAGAAATTGAATGGAGACAGGGGAGGAACAAGTAATTGCTCAGCAATTAATTCATGCTTACAAATTCTCCAAACTGTTAAAGTTACTATTCTGTGTACAATAACAATGTCTCAATCTAATGAAGTTGGGATCGATTATATCAATCATCAGTCTATACTCCATTTAGACCTCAGAATGACTATGTACATGATCAAAATATACATTTTCTATTTTAAAGTGGACACACATTTTCCAATGAATGGTGCATTATATATAGTCTAGGTGAATTTTATGCATGATCACTAAACTTTGTTACATATCATTATCAATTGGTCAACAAGTGGATCAACACGCATGGTAAGAAGATCTTTCATTTATGCTAATCATATAGTTTTATGGTAATAATTTAAAGCTTCTTAATGATTACACAAATTTAAACTGTATTATATGGTTAAGAATCTGATTTACCCACTGCTTGTTAATAACTTTCCAAAATAATCCCTTTTGAAGTATTTTCTTAATAAGTTATGTCAACATTTTAACTACATTAAACATAATTTACTAAAAATCAAAATACAAATTTAAACATTTTCTTAATAAATTAAACTTCTGTTAAATGATACTTTTTATTTCTTGAGTTTTTCCAAATTAACAATTAGTTAACTGCCCGTTTGTCTTTCTTTTTTAACAATCCTCTGAAACATTTATTATGTACCAATATATATACAGTATATAAAGTATTACAGTAGCAATTTTGTTGTAAAATTTGCGATGCTTAAAACTTGTAAATGCATGAATATGGTGACTAATTAATGATTGAGCCTTCAACTCCCTTGAATTTACCATGTTTTTTTTCTTCTATTCCTGGAAATATCTAAAAGAAATAAAAAACTTCAATCAGGAATCACGATTTTTTAAGAGTTTTACGCACCGACGGATTAAAAAATATTTAACACAATCAGGTTACCTAAAAAGTACTAACTGAAATTGTTATAACATGTTAAATTGTACTGATGATATAAAGAAATCATTACAATATCGTGTATATAACTTCTTTTTCATGGTGGATGAATATCCAAAAAAATTGGAAGACTAAAGATTAATTGGGAACCTATTTAAATATAGTCACTAGTTAATCCGAAAAGTAAGTAAGAAATCAATTGTGATATTACACTATAAAAGGCATTGACTTTAGTACATTAACTTATTTCCAGCAAAAACAAAAAAACTAGAGAGTCAGAGACAAAGAATAAGAGTATTAATCTGCTCTAGATTTCTTTATCTCTTCTCTTTCTATGTAATCTTTGGTAGCTGGTTTATGTAAAAGATTGTATATATAGGGAAGTGCAGAAACAAAAAAAAAAAGTGTAAAATATTATACATAGATTATCTTTTGAATTTTTTTGCAGTTTTGGGGATTTCAGAAAAGAAAGCAAAAATGTCGAGTGCTCAAATGAATAATTCTAAAATCACAATTTATGTGCTCTCATGTTGGATACTTGCTGCCTTTGGTGGCCTCATATTTGGTTATGATATTGGTATGGTTTTCTTCTTGTTCTATTTGTTTTGAGTTTTTTTTCCCTTGAACATATCTTATGTTGTCACGACAAAAGAAGGGAATTAAATGCGTATCTGTCGTTAATATGTCTAAATAAGATTTTTAATGATCCGTCACCAATTCATACCTAAATAGGATTGACTATGAATTTTTGCTCAAATGACGGGCTTTCATAAAATTTCTCGTGGAATCAAGAATGAAGTTTCATTTGTCCCCCGGACATAGCTGGATGGCAAAGGAGGAGAATTTAAAATCCAGTTGGAGGCCTGCATCGTGTGTTCGAACCCTGGTGGAAGCAATTTGCTCTCTTCTGGGGTAGGAACTTGTAGGTGATATCAATTGCTCTGTTCTCAAACTCTGATCATTCAGGCACATCCCGCGATTTACTGGTAGTTGTACTGAGGGACCGGAACTACTATCTCCAGGAATAATCTGGTGTAAGCCGGGAAGCTGGATATAAAAAATAATAATAAAAAAAGAATGAAGTTTCATTTTGTATATGTCAGATCATGGACTAGTAACTTCTTTCAATTTCCAAAAAAAAAATTCCCAGCTGGGTTTAACTTTACATTTTTAGAATAGTTACAAAAATTTCATGAATAAGATCAAACCTTATTGTACGAAATTGATTCCCTTGATTTATTTCATTCCATAGTCAAATATATATAGAAGTATACAATGCTAACATTAAGGAAAACTAATCTAATCATCCTAAATTAAGTTATACTAATTTACAATCAAATCCTAATCATAATAAATTATGATATTACAAAATATATGATTTGAGATAATTATGGATGACCCCATAATTATCCTAACAGTCCCCCGCAGTCTTAGCGGGAGGTTCTCGTATGCTGAGATTGTCCATGAAATCATCAAAAGTACGCGCGGAAGATCTTCTGTGAAGATGTCGGCAATTTGATAACGGGACGGTACATGGAGAACACAGACTTGTCCACGTGCAACCTTTTCTCGAACAAATAAAATATCCATTTCTATGTGTTTTGTGCGTTGATGCTGGACCGGATTACCAGATAAGTATATCGCACTCATATTATCACAATAAACCACAATTGCCTTTTCAATCGAACAATGTAGCTCTAACAAAAGATTATGAAGCCAACATGATTCAGCAACCACATTGGCTACCCCTAGGTATTCCGTCTCAGCGCTTGACCGAGACAACGTGGATTGTCGTTTTGACGACCATGAAATGAGATTGTCCCCCAAAAATATACAATATCCAGAGGTGGAACACCGTGTATTCCGGCAGCCACCCCAATTCGCATCTGTATAGGATGAGAGACTCGAAATGGAGGACTTATACAGATGCAAAACAAAATGAAGAGTACCCTTAACATACCACATAATTTTCTTGAGGGCCCCCCATATTCTCTTCCTTAGGATCATGCATGTGTAAACATACTTGCTGGACTGCATAGAAAATATCGGGCCTTGTGAAAGTCAGATACTGCAAGGCCTCTGCTAGGCTGTGGTAATATGTTGGATCGATGTATGGGGTACATGTATAGTTACTCAATTTGGCCTTAGTATCAACAGGAGTATGTGATGGTTTGCAGGAAAACATCCCGACTTTTTCAATTATTTCCTCGCCATATATCTTTTGACTATGAAACAGACCACCTACATATTGAGTCACAGTAATGCCTAAAAAATAATTTAAAGGACTCAAGTCCTTCATTGCAAACTCTGCCGCAAGAAGGGACATAATAGACTGGCAAAGTGATACAGATGATGTTGTGAGAATAATGTCATCTACATATACAAAGATATATGCCATGTCATTTCCTTTCCTATAAATGAACAAGGACTGATCCGACTTGCTGTTAAAGAAGCCCAGTTTGGAGACAAACCCTGCATACCTGTTATACCATACCCGAGGAGCCTGTTTCAAACCATATAAAGATTTTTTCAAATGGCAAACATAATTCGGATGAGTAGAATCTCGGAAACTCAAAGGCTGGTGCATGTACACCGTTTCCTGTAAGTGGCTATGTAAGAATGCATTTTTGACATCCAACTGATGAATGGACCAATATTTTGAAAGTGTCAGGCTAAGAACAGTCCTGATAGTTGCTGGCTTAACCAATGGACTAAATGTTTCACCACAATTTACGCCAACCTACTGAGACTTGCCATCACCAACAAGGAGAGCATTGTATCTCGCAAATGAGTCATTAGAATTCTTTTTATGACAAAAGACACACATAGACCGAATTATGTTCACATTAGATGGACGTGGCACTAATTCACACATCTTATTTTTAATAAGAGCATCAATTTCTTCTAACATGGAAGCTTTCCAATTCGGGTCTGCTAAGGTTGCTTTGGGATTTTTTAGAAGTGGTGACGGTTGTACTGAAGATGTTAGGTTAAAAAGACGATTGAGTAAAAAAATGTCGTGCATTGCACGGGTTTCAATGGTCCGATGTTGGGGAGTTGGGACGTCGGGTTGGTTAGAAGGCTGAGATTGGTTATGAATTTGGGCCTATGTACATGGTCCAGAGACACTGGGTGGTATCACAGGCAGGGGGCAGAGGCCTCCCTTAGTTGGGCCTGCCCGCCACTAAATGTGGACTGGGCTGAGACCGAAGGAAGAGAGGCAATGACCTCTGTTCTTTGGACTGGCCCAATAACATTGTGGGGTTGGGTTGGGACGTTAGACAATGGTGTTTGGGCTGGTCCCACACTTTTTTGAGTATTTAAATAGTGAGTCAAAAGTAAGAGTATCCAACGGGGCGGGTTCGGGGCGGGCGGGACAAGACCCAACTGGACGGGGGAGGGCGGGATCGGTCCTTCGGTGGGACTGGCGGGATCCGCTGATGTCCCATCGTGTTCCATCCTTTGTAGGAACTACCCGTAATAACGAGGTCCCATCGAAAAAGGGGATCGGTCTTATCGGGGCGGGGCGGGGTCGGGATCAGGTTTTTCGATATTTTTTTGCACTTAATTTTAAAAAATAACATATATAAACACCTCAATAATTGAACAAGATAGTGTAATAAAAATATTCCAAAAATATTTTTGTGCCTCTTATATTATTTAATAGAAATATGTTTTTTTAGTAATACAATTTCAAAATTGAAACTTTGTGGTGTTGAAAGTTGCAAATAACATAGTAAAATTACAATTAAAAAAATCACATATTTATAAACACCTTTTCTAGTTTCTTCACAATGTCTTGTGGTTCTTCGGTTGGAATTGGAATTTGTTGGTCAAATTGCTCGACGTCGCTTCCACCTCCGTCGGATAAGATTTCGTTGTAGTTGTTGTCGTCTTCTTCGTTGATCTCCGGTTAATCGCACCTTCTATGCTCCGCTCGTATCCAATCTCTGAATAAAACTGCAATCTCCAAGTTGTCTCCCTCTAATGAGTGTCTGTGCTCTCCTATTTGAAATCTTCTGTTAGAAAAAGTGCTTTCAGACGCTGTTGATGACGCTTGAATGTTCAACACATCTCGGTCCATCTTTGATAGTGTCGGAAATGTCTTCTCATTCTCCCTCCAGTATTTCAGCAAGTCTTCACGTCCTTCTTCATTGAGAACTGCTTGGCATGGTACAACACCCTTCAAAACAAAAACATCAAACTCGCTAACTTGATTAGTAGTGGTACCACTATATATTCTATGTCAAAGGCTTTCAATACTAGCCGCAGAAACAACATGTCTTTTTTGAGGTTGTATTGAAGAAGAAGAAGAAAAAGAAGATGGTATGGAAGCCGATTGGTTGCTAACACTTTCTTGTTGGTAATGCGTATATATTTTTTTGCATTCATCGTGTATGCTAGACAAAACTTCTTCTTTAATTGGTTCCTTCGGTGGTCGTTCATTTGTATTTTTTGAAGTTGGAAGTGGAAGTACTGCTAGGTAGGAAAAAATTGCTCCTCCAAGCTTGTTGCCAAATGTTAATTTCTCGGGTACGTTATAATATTCATCTACAAAACTATGCATGATTAATCAAATTTTACTTTCTATATACATATATATTCAATCTTGAATACCCTCGACAAAATCCATGGTTTCGTCTCACAAGCGGATTCGAAGATGCTAAAACATCACTGCTGGGAGTCGAATCATGATCAAAATATCTTCTTGAACCCTAGCACTGCACTAAAATTTCGCCGATCCAACTGACCCCCATTGGAGCGATGTGGATCAGCCACAGACTGTTGTATCAAAATTGAGAAGCTTTTTTTTCTTCTTATGATTGCACTTTTGGTATTAATATTGCAGGTGGCAATTTGAGTTGCAGTAGTGGTGCTTGTCGTGTGCACGTTTGTAATGGCGTTCGCGTGGTCATGGGGACCACTTGGTTGGTTAATTCCAAGTGAGACATTCCCATTGGAGACAAGGACAGCTGGTTTTGCATTTGCGGGGTCAGCACAACATGCTCTTCACTGCTGGCATTGCACAAGCTTTCTTGACTATTCTCTGCACTATGCAAGCCTACACTTTCTTCTTCTCCGCCTGGATTGCTTTCATGGGAATTTGCGCCATCTTCTTCTTGCCTGAAACGAAGGGAATCCCGATAGACGCCATGGTGGAAAGACCATGGATGCATCACCCCGTTTGGAAGAAACTTTTTTAGAATGCATGGTTTTTATCAAATGGATTAGAATATTAGTTTTTGTGATCAAAATTTTGTTAGCTTCTTATTTTTTCCGTCCTCCCTGTCTTCCTATCCTTTTATCAATTTTTTTCTCCAGTTTTGTTCGTAATAGAATAATATCTACAAAAGTTAGTATCGTCTTGCTTTATACGTTCTTCTTTGTACTGATTGATTGTGTTATTACCAAACACATGCGTAGAAACTTTATTTTGTGTCTCACAGGATGTGCAAGCGTTGCGTATGTTTGGCAAGTGAATTTTGCCTCCCACAATTCAACGTGTCAAACATTGGCAATACCTACACAACTTGTATCAGTTGTGTAAGGTACAAAGTAAGAAATTGTATTTCTCCTTGGCGCGGACATGTTGTTCCATGTTCAAAATGAATGTGGATGGCTCGTCTTTAGGCCGGTTGTCACCTACATCTTGTGAATATGGTTCATAGCACGTCAACCAATTATTGAAATGACAGAAGAAACTAAATGGGCTAAAGGAAAATCAACCTTTGTTCTCAAAATATAACTTTATGGAGTAGAGTTAAAAAGAATCATCAAAGCCATCTTACAATTGAGTTCCTTGTTTATAGACAAACTTGAATTTCACATATCATTGCTACAGGAGTGGATTTCTTTCAAACAAGTTTGTTGGCCGGAGCTCGAAACCATCATAAATAGAAGGCATTACAGGAAAATCTTCTTGGCATGGTACATGATGCAACCCAACAGTGTACCAAAGCACAATATCCTTGTTTTCAATAGGCCTATTCCTGCATACAACACTAAAATCAGCTTATATAATATCATTGATCAAGTAAAAAAAGAAGATTAAAAGAACATCGACTATGTACTAATCGATCTTGATCAATTCAAGAAATGCACATCTCGAGACAGAAAGGCCACACTTGAAATTTGGTAAATACTTATGTAACACGTTTGATGATGATGATGATATGAAATGAGCTTAAATGAAAAAGTGAGAATTCATATAGCCGATTCCAACTTGTTTGTGACTTAGGCATAGTTGTTGTACTTATGTAACACCCTAGGCAAATCCTACATGGCAAAACCGAAAGATGCTAAGATATTTAAGAAGTAAGCCTTAGACCTTAGTGATATATTTTAAGTTGTGCGGGCCGGGCCTAGGTCCAAAGAAGACAATATAACTAGTGGATGTGTTGTTACGTACTAAAGTTACCTGTGGGTCCATATTGCTAGGCCATCATCTCCTCTGCTTCTATCAGTATAGAATCCTCCGGCCCATCTTTCTGATTTGTTGTATGGTGTCACCCATAATTGATACTTCGTATAAGCTGCTCGACGTTGAGGGTAGTCATCGTACAATAACAATGACATGGCTGGCCGACTTGGTATTAGCCGATAAGATACATCATTTCCAACTTTTGTCTTCTTATTTGAATTTACAATCAACAGTTCAGCTGATTCTAGTCCTAGATGTGTCTTAGCCTCATTTTCTGTTTTCATAGTTTCTTTAACAACTTTCCAATAACTCTTCCTATGTGAAACTTTTCGGTCCTTCACCCTCGTAGTTTTCAGTTTGGCTTTTATAAATGAATTATGAGTACCATCAACATCAAGATCAAGGTAGTAAGTAAGGAAATGATCATGGTTCACTGCAATTGTGTTTTCTGCCACAAGGGTCCCGTAAACATCCTCTGTTATTTGATTATTGTTCGTATATTTCACAGCCTTTGTCTCCATAACTCCGTTTAGACTTACCTGCATGGACAAATCGAAGAATAAATATTGCAAAAATCAGAAGGATTAACATTTAACAAGCATAACATCTTAATTTTCTTACTCCAACTCTGATAGTTCCACTTTGTTTGAACTCCCAATCAAGTGTATAATCATAATTTCCCACTGTTGCTACCATTCTAACAACCAAATTAACTTCTTGCTGTCCCTTAGTGTTCTGCAAAACAAATTATTTATTATGTCACTAGACGATCGCTATAGTTAGTATGCAAAATCTTTATATTTAGATGCTTACTATATTTCCCGGTACTCCATTCTCTGTATGCCTCCAAGCAGCATCGCCAGCATATCTTTCAAATATGCAAATCGCGTTGGGTACTTGCAATACCCGTCCTTCTGAATCAGCCATATATCCGTCCATATACACTGCATTGCTCGGACAATCAAGCAACGGAACAAGACTACTAGCAGACCTTCCAAAACCAAATTCACCAATATCCATAAAAGTCCTGTAGTACCATTCGAACGTAGGATCCATATAAGGCACGAACGTCTCTGATACATGACCTCTATAGAGCACACGTCGATATTCATTTTTCCTAGCATCAAATATCGAAGCTGTAGACACGATCATTCCTGCCCTCGTGTTGAATCCTGCATGAAAAATCCAGTTAGCCCATTTAACTTCATTTCCTTTAATGATAATCCTGCTGGTGTTGTCAGTGTCATTGCAAGTTATTGATCTCTGGCTCGATGACTCGAAATTAGCATTCTTGGCTTTAGGCAAAGGGGCTCTGTATCTATCTATATATTTTATTATCTTCATGGATTCAACATTTACTATTGTAGTGATCCCTTCAATTGGCTGTGCCCAAAAATTACTTGTCCCTCTTCGATAAAAACATGGAACGTTAAGAACTCTTCGTGTCTTTAGCTGCCCGAACCATCCAACAGGCTGTGGTATGCAACTTACTTCTGATATATTCAAACCCCTTTTCAAAATTGAATCTTGAAATCGACGATTCCTCAATGTCAGCCTGCTGGATCGTACAATGTCATCGAGAGTAAGTGGAGGGAAACCGTGACCAGTATACAAAGTTTCTGATATGATAGCGCGAGTGGACAGGTCTACGATGACTTCATAGGTCTCACCATTTGCACGAACCACTACCCTGGCTCGACGATAAGGAAAACGAACTCTTTTAGTCATATGCAAAGACATCCAATGAAGGACATCCTTTTTTTCAGGCTCTTCAAGGTCAACAAAATGAAATGTCAAATTGGAGAGGGAACTAAGATGGGATTTTTGAATAATGACTCTAATTTTGTTGATCTCAGTAGGACTTAGAGGGTCTAAAGGATGGCATTGGCTGCTAGTGAAACAGAACAAGAAGACAATAACAAGAAGTGGAAAAGTAAAAGATGTGGACAATACTTTTATGAACTCCATAGGGAACTTGATTGAGAAATGGTGCTTTGACATTGAAAAACTGGTTGCATATTTATTTTTGGCAGATTCTTCTCTTTTTGCTCCTATTCCCTCTTCCGTACTCCCTTGGTCCCATCTTATGCGACGGTATTTGACTGGACGAAAAGTTTAAGAAAGAAAGACTTTGAAACTTGTGATCTGAAACATGTCATAGACATTTGTGCGGCTATAAAATCATATCATTAAAGTAAAATGAGAAGTTTAACGTTACCTCATTTCTAAATATATAAAGATGTCATTCTTTTTGGGACAAACTAAAAAGGAAACTGCAACACATAAAATGGGACAAAGGGAGTATATTGTCGGAAGATTATTCTCTTTTCTTTTTTTGTTATGTTTTAATAGCTATAAAATATTGCATGGTAGCTTCATTTAGCATATACTTGCTGTACTCACTTCAAAAAATCTTATCAAGAAGATAATAAGCAACCTATACATATAATTAATACAAGTAATGGGGCAATGCTTCTTGCTGTTTCTTGCATTGAAAGCTAAGATTGCATTGACTTGCCCTTTAATAACTTAGTACTACTAGTTTTCTTTGTTTGCTCACTTAAGCTAACATGCTTTTACGTTTCTGAAGGACCATAAAGTGCTAAATTAAGAGCAACTTGTCTTGTGAAAACAGTTTTAAATTGTTGAATAATACACTTCCAAATCAAGCTTATTAATATCATCATTGACCATCCTCAAAGAAGCACATGTTACAGAATATTTACTCTTTTTCTATTACTAGTAGAGGTATGTCTATTTAAAATATAAATTCTTTCCAGTTTAAACAAATAATTCCTCCATCTCATTTTATGTGAACTAGTTTGACTGTTACGGGTTTTAGGAAAGAGAGAAAATACTTTCGAAACTTGTATAAAATATTGTCATGATATTTTTGTGTGGCTATAAAAGCTTGTCGTTAAGAGTAAAATGAGAAATTTATATGTTTAAATATAGTCTGTCTTTCTGAAACAAAAACTGAAAAAGAAAAGATAGTCATATAAAATGAATTACAAATAAAAAGGGTAGCCTGATGAATGAAGCATTCCGAGTTCATCCAAGGAAGGGTCACACTTCAAGGGGTGTAATATTGGCGGCCTACCATGATGTAAGCATCAGTGACTGATTTTATGACTCGAACTCGCAAGGAGACAACCTTACCATTTCACCAAGGCTCCTCTTCAGAAGAAGGGGATACAAATGATTATAGAAAACTAATAAAAGAGGCCAGATTACAAAACAATGCCACCATCCAGATGATCCATTACGGGCTAGGTGGAGACATATATAGATTATGCTGAAAGATATATGCTGGCCATAACTTAAAGTTTAAGTTTAACTTCTAACATATGAAATTACATAAATAGATTACATTTGTAGTATAATTACGCAACATATATAGTCATCATTAATGATTACAAATAGGCCGTATAGGATATGCATTATTCTCGTGGAAATAGCATTCACAGGTCGTCTTTGAAAAATAGTCATTTCCTGGAGTTTTAGTGGATTTTGAAATTCTATAACAATATCTATTTTCAATTATAACGCCTGATTTGGCTATTTATGAATTTTACCATCTGTCGCAGGGATAAGAAATAAAGACATATATATCCATATGGACAATATCATGTGTGTGTCGTGCGACTACACAAAAGTAGCAACGTTGCATTTGAATAGATCTCTTGTTATTGACCTTTAGAGATCGAGCCTATAACAACCAACTCTTTGAGGTTGCTAATTAGGGATCAAAACCAGACTTTTGATCAAGTACTATTTTATTGTTACTCCACTATTTAACAATAGGTAACTTCCCCTAATAAATGAAATTAATAATTTAAAAAATAAAGCAAGTAATGCATTTGAATCGATCTCTTGTTATTGACCTTTAGATCGAGCCTATAATAAGCAGTGATGAACAACTCTTTGAGGTAGCTAATTAGGGACGTAAAACAGAATGTTGACCAAGTATGTTATTTTTACTTTTTAACTATAGGTAACATTCCATGAAATTAATAATTTGAAACATAAAGCAGGTAATTCACAACAACAGTTTAAAATACATTATTATTCTTTATATTGTCAGGGGTAAGTTGGGTAAGGGGGATGCTAGACTGAGAATAGGGTCTTAGAACATTGAGACTTTAACGAGGAAGTCCATAGAGCTAGTTAAGATTCTTAAGAAGAGCGGGATTAATATAGTATGTGTCCAGGAGATCAAATGGGTAGGACCTAAGGCTAAGGATGTGGAGGGGTATAAGTTATGGTTCTCGGGTAGGTCAAGCTATAGGAATGGGGTAGGAATTTTAGTAGACAACGAGCTAAGGATCAGGTGGTAGAGGTTAGGAGGGTCAATGACAGGATGATGGCGATTAAGTTGGTAGTTGGAGGGTCCACTATGAACATTATTAGTGCTTAAGCATGCGGGCTTTGGCGATTAAGTTGGTAGATGATGGCGATTAAGCATGCGGGCTTGGACGAGGAGGAGAAGAGACACTTTTGGGAGGATTTGGGCGAGGTGGTGGGAGGTATACCACCCACTGAGAAGTTATTTGTAGGAGAGAATTTCAATGGACATATCATGTCACTTCCGGAGGGCTATGACGACGTGCATAGAGGCTTTGGCCTCAGGGACAGGAACGAGGGAGGCGTCTCACTTTTGGAGTTCGCTAAAGATTTTGGGATGGTGATAGCCAATTCAAGGTTCCTGAAGAGGAGGAGTACTTGGTGACTTTCCATAGTTCGGTGGCTAAGACTCAGATAGACTTGTTTTTCCTTAGGAAGGTTGATAACGGTCTTTGTAAAGACTGCAAGGTTATTCAGAGTGAGTGTCTTACAACATGACATAAACTTTTGGTGATGGATTTGAAGATTAAGATGGAGAAGAAGGTGAGGGTTGTGGATGACAGGCTAAGAATCAAATGGGGGAGTTTGACCATGGCTAGTGCACATGAGATAAGGGAGAGGTTGATGGCCAGGGGGCTTGGGAGAGTAGTGGGGATGCGACCGGTATGTAGGATAGGATAGACAGTTGCATTCGGGAGCTAGCTAGAGAAGTGCTAGGGGTCTCGCGGAGTAGCCGTGGTGGGCATCGAGGAGACTAGTGGTGGAATGGTAAAGTTCAAGAGAAAGTGAAAGCAAAGAAAGTGGTGTATGTGAAATTGGTAGAAAGCAAGGATGAGGTGGAGAAGTGGACGAATACTAAATTATATAAGATGGCGAGGAAGGAGGAAAAGTTAGAGGGGTGAAGATGGTGATTTTTGAATGCATGTATGTGAAAATAGAGGAAAAATGCGGGGATAAGAAGTTGTACAGACTAGACAAGGCGATGGAGATGAGGACCCGTGACTTGGATCACGTGAGGTGCATCAATGACGAGGATCTCAAAGTAATGATGGAGGACGCGCTTATTAGACGGAGGTGGCAGACTTACTTCCATAAACTCTTAAACGAAGAAGGAGATAAATACATTGTGCTGGGAGATCTGGAGCAATCCGGAAGGTACCAAGATTTTGGATATTGTAGAAGTATTAAGGTTGAGGAGGTTAAGGATGTTGTTCGCAGGATACGCAAGAGATGAGCTATCGGGCCTGATGAGATCCCAATTAATTTTGGAAGAGCGCAGGTAGGACATGTTTGGAGTGGCTAACTGAGTTGTTTAATGTCATTTTTAAGACGTCAAGAATTCCCGAAGAATGGAGGTGGAGTACAATGATTCCTTTAAACAAGAAAAAATGTGATATCCAGAGCTGCAACAACTATTGGGGTATCAAGTTGCTAAGTCACACTATAAAAGTTTGGGAAAGGGTCGTGAAGATGAGGGTGAGAAGAAACATGTATATTTCTGAGAACTAGTTTAGATTCATACCGGGGCGTTCGACTACATAAGCCATTCATCTTATTAGGAGGTTGGTGGAGCAGTATAGGGAGAGGAAGATGGACTTACATATGGTTTTTATCAACCCCGAGAAGGCATACGACAAAGTCCCTAGGGAGGTTATATGGAAATGTTTGAATGTTAGAGGTGTATATGTGGCATACACTAGGGCGATCAAGGATATGTATGATGGAGCCTAGACTAGGGTATGGACAATAGGAGGAGACTCGAATCACTTTTCAGTGATTATGCGGTTGCACCAGGGATCAGCTCTAAGCCCATTCCTATTTGCCTTGGTGATGGATGGACTGACGCAACAAATTCAAGGGGAGGTGTCATGGTGTATGTTATTCGCAGATGACATAGTCTTGATTGATGAGACCGGGAGACTATTGCCCGCTAACGTAAAAGCATATATACGGGGCAATCTTGTCTTAAGGACATAGTGCAATCACTCGACTCAACACACGGCATTGTAACCATCCAGATTTAGTTGTTTCTTGATTTCAGGTTATCAAGATTCAAGACACAACAAGCTTGCGGCAGTTTTAAAGATTGACTATTTATGTATCCTTTCGAACACTTGTAATAGTTATTTACTTCCCGTACTGCTTTATACAATAGTAACCAACAAAAGGAACGTTAGCCGTAAATCGCATCATTAATCCTAAAATGAAACTTGAACTAAAAATTTGCAATATTTTTTGCTTTTCTTTTTCCTTTTATATAAGTACATGTTTGGCCATGACGGTTTTCATTTAAAAAATATATATATTATTTCGGAAAATTATTTTGACATAAAATTGTTACAATTTTTTCAGAATTCAACTTGCAAAAGTTTCTGGAATTCGAAAACTTCAAAAAACTGTTCACAATTTTCACTCCAATTTATATTCATGTCCAAACACAACTTCAATTTACAAATATTATTTTCAACTTGAAAACAAATAGTATTAATGTACAACGTTTTTTTTCTTTCAAATTTCACAATTTTTATCCCAAAGGACTACAGCTTGTTTGGACGATTGTTACCTATTGTTTTGTATTGTGTTGTTAGCTTAAAGAAAATGTTTGTTTTGATTGTTACTTAAGTTTTATTGTATCGTTAAGTTCATCATTTTATAATTTATACTAATGAAAAGTCGCATTTCATGTAACAAACAATTTGGTGTTCTTGCGTGATTACATTATATATATTTTTTCTCTTTTTATTTCTGCTTATTATCTAATAATCATACTTTATATATTACAGTACTTTTTTATAATAGCTTTACCCTATATGTTACTTTTTTTAATAAGTTTATCTTTTATATTATTAATGTGTAGCATTTCGCAACAACAGGGAACCTACAACCTATCCATCCAAACAAGGTGTTATAGTTTCTCGTTTGTGTTCTGTACTGAAAATACAGCAATACAACAACAAAACCAAAAACAATTCTCTTTTATTTTCTATCGATTTCTTCGACGGAAAAAATCGTTGATCAGTAGCATCGCTTTTCCGGTGAAATTCGCTAATCGCGATAAACTTCTCCGGCCAGGTTTTGATCGCCGATTTTCTCTCTCTCTCGTGCAATTCACTCACTTCTGAATTTTATCTCCAAATCGGAAAATTTTCTGCCGTTTTGTATCTAAGTTTGAGATTTTTGCGAATTTTGCTCTTTATATTTCAGATCTGCTAAATGTTGAATAATTGAAGGTAGAATTTGAGAGTTATGAAGAATTTTCGGTAATACTTAATGAAAGAGAAAATGCATATATTTAGTTATTATTTGCTTCACGTTTTAGTACTTTTATCGTCGCTTGTGTACAAATTATATTGCTTTGTGCTTAATATTATATTTCTGATTTGCTTAATGTTGAATAAATGAAGGTAGAATTTGGAGTTATGAAGAATTTTCGGTAATACTTAAATGAAAGTGAAGGAGCCTTGGAGTAAATGGTAAAGTTGCCTCCATGTGACCAGGAGGTCACGGGTTCAAATCGTGAAAACAACCTCTTGCAGAAATGCAAGGTAAGGATGCGTATATTACCCTTGTGGTCTGGCCCTTCCCCGGACCCCGTGCATAGCGGGAGCTTTGTGCACCGAGCTGCCCTTTACTTAAATGAAGATGAAACCACATATATTTAGTCATTATTTGCCTCACATTTTAATACTTTTATCGTCGTTTGAGTACAAATCATATTGCTTTGTGCTTAATGTTGTATTTTAATGTGTTCATAAAGCGGTGTGGAGATGAATAGATTTGGAAATGAAAATGATTGGAAGATTATAATATAGTGATTGGATGATAGTAATAATGAGCTAAATATTGAATAATTGAAGGTAAAATTTGGAGCTATGAAGAATTTTCGGTAATACTTAAATGGAAGAGAAAACGACCAAACTTTGATGTTTGGTTAAAAATGCATATATTTAGTCATTATTTACCTCATGTTTTAGTACAAATTATATTGCTTTGTGCTTAATATTATATTTTTAACGTGTACTTAAATGAAAGAGAAAATGACTGAATTTTGATGTTTGGTCAAAAATGCATATATTTAGTCATTATTTACCTCACATTTTAGTACTTCTATTGTCGTTTGAGTACAAATTATATCGCTTTGTGCTTAATATTATATTTTTAATGTGTACTTAAATGAAAATGAAAATGACCGAATTTTGACGTTTGGTCAAAAATGCATATATTTAGTCATTATTTGCCTCGCTTGTTAGTACTTTTATCGTCGTTTGAGTACAAATTATATTGCTTTGTGCTTAATAATATATTTTTAATGTGTAGGAATAAACTGGTGTGAAGATGAAGAGATTTGGAACAAAAAATGATTGGAAGATTATAATATAGTGATTGGATGATAGTAATAATGATAATTTTCTTAGTGATTTTGTGATTGATGTTGTGTATTAACGTGTGAAAATGGAGGATAGTGTGATTAGTGTGAGATCAGGTGGTGGTGTACTGAAGAAAAAAAGCTCTTCTGGTTGTTTAATTATCAAAAGGAAAGATGATAGAATGGGCATAGGAGGGATCAGTTCTTCGAAGAGGCCAAAGTTTGTAATGAATGATTACAAGTCGAGTGATGAGATATCGGAGTCAATTCGGAGAAAAAGTGGTCAAGTTCTTAGTAATGGTTCTGTTGTTTATGGAAAAAGTGGTGTTAGAGATGGCGAATTTGGTAGAAATGTAAATATGTCTGATCGTAATGAGTATGAAGAATGTGATATGAAAATGCAACTGAATGGGTATAGTGGTGAGATAGCGGAGTCAATTCGGAGAAAAACTGGTCAAGTTTTTAGTAATGGTTCTGTTGTTTATGGAAAAAGTGGTGTTAGAGATGGAGAATTTGGTAGGAATATGAATTTGTCTGATTTTAACGAGTATGAAGAATGTGATATGAAAATGCAATTGAATGGATATGGTGATGACAGATTGAACATGGTTGAAAGAAGAGGGGGTTCGAGAGAGTTTGGGAGTGGGTCTAGGAGTGTAATGGTTGAGAAGAGGAAGCTTTCGTATATGGATAGTTCAAGTAGTTTTTCGGGTAGTAGGATGAAGGGCGAAGAAAATGGCTTTAAGAGAAGGTATAGTTTGTTAGAGAATGAAGTGCATACGCCCATTTCATTGCTTAGAGAAGCCTCTCATGAACCAATCAGATTGCAAGGGAAAAATGGGGTATTGAAGGTTATGGTGAATAAGAAGAAGAAGTTAGACTTAATGCCCAAGGAATATGATCCTGCAGAAATTGAAAGTAGAAAAGGTTCTTGGTCGGCAGATGTTGTAAAGAGGAATTTACTAGTCCGTTCATCCTTTTACCCGGGCTCTAAACAACTTGAAAAGTTACCTTTGTCTATTAAAACGGAGAAAAATGAACTGAAACAACAAAAACCTTTGTTGAGTAAAAGCACCCATTTAGTGGCCTCTGAAAAAGATGAGACTGATACATCACTTAAGTTGGAACCACCTAGTGTACAGCCTGTTAGCTCAGCAACACTGGTGCTAAAGGAAGAAAGCAGGCCTTTGGTTTCTGAAGATGTTACCCCCGCTAAAAGAAAAGACGGAAAAGTGAATCGAGGTCGGAGCACTGAGAAGCAGCTGTTGCGAGAACGAATAAGGGGAATGCTCATTGAAGCTGGATGGACCATTGATTATAGACCAAGAAAGAACAGAGACTATCTGGACGCTGTGTACATTAATCCTAGTGGAACAGCCTATTGGTCAATAATTAAGGCCTATGAAGCATTTCAAAAACGATCGGAGGTAGATTCAGGTAAAAGTAAACCTGATGGAAGCTCTGGTTTATTTGCTCCAATATCAGATGATTTAATTAATAAACTTACCAGGCAAACACGAAAAAAAATTGAGAAAGAAATGAAACAGAAGAGAAAAGACGATGGAAAGAGAAAAGATCCTAAAAAGATTTCTGTGAGAAAGTCTGTGTTGGTCACAGACAGTGATAAGCATGAGAAGAGACTCGGTAGCTATATGAAGAAGAAAGATAAGCTGCTGCAAGGCAAATTACATGCGACAGACGAGGAGGGTGGGGATAATTCAAGTGATAACTCATTGAAGATAAGGAGATTTAAACAGGATATGATTGGAAGATCATCTGTTGGAGTTGCTTCTAATTCAATACATGGAAGAAACAGTAAATTAATTGGGCGTTGTACATTGCTGGTCCGTCATTCTGACAAGGGGGAAAATTCAGATAGTGATGGATACGTTCCATATACTGGAAAAAGAACCTTATTGTCCTGGTTGATTGACACCGGAACATTGACGTTGAGGCAGAAGATTCAATATCTGAACCGCAGAAGGACAAGAGTAAAACTAGAAGGTTGGATCACACAAGATGGTGTCCACTGTGGTTGCTGTAGTAAAATCCTTCCGGTTTCAAGATTTGAGCTCCATGCAGGAAGCAAACGGCATCAACCATTTCAAAACATAGTTTTAGAGTCTGGAGCTTCCTTACTAGAGTGCTTGGTTGAAGCATGGAATCAGCAAAAAGAATCTGATCGCCGGGATTTCTACAATATAGACATTGATGGTGATGATCTTGAAGATGATGCTTGTGGTATTTGTGGTGATGGGGGGGCCCTTATCTGTTGTGATAGTTGCCCATCAACTTTTCATCAGAGCTGTCTGGGCATACAAGTATGTATCAATCAGAATATGCTCTGTTTACCTCACTGCTATTTCATATCTATCACTGTTGCTTTGTATTATCAGGGTTGGAGCCACCGTTATAGTTTCGGGTTCAACCAGTAGTTTTGGCTCAAACCCTGTATTTGTATTAAAAAAATTATTTAATATGTATAAGTAATTTATCCAGAACCCACTAAGCAAACAATATGGTGGTCTAGAACTTATAAAGTAAAAATCCTGGACCCACCTCTGCATGCTATCATTGTTTTCCATGCACTTCATCTTTCCTTTGTGTGACAATAATTATTGTAACTTATATACTGATATTTACTAAAATGACATTTTAAGCATGTGAATTGACTTATCCCAACGCATAACTTTGTCAATTTTGGATCTCTGTGTCAGAAGAACTTTTGAATTTGATCAATGAGGCAAAGTAGGAGAGAATAAAAATCAGAGGTGGACGGTGGGTGTTAAAATCATATAAAGTAGGAAAAAGACACTCGGGGTGCTAGTTTTTTCATTTGTAATTCCATTTATTATCTCTGTTCTAGAACACCGGTAAGAACTTCTTAGTTGTGATGCAAGTCTTCACTTAAATCCATTCCCTTGCTTCTTCTATATTTCTTTTGAACGGATTTGTCAACCACAAGTATGGAAAGACAAAAGTGCATTAGAATTACCATGTGAATGAACATTCTTTTTTAGGATGTTAATTGCTTATCAAAAATAATTGTTAGGATGTTAGTTTCTTTTTTTTGAAAAGCTAACAAATTTCATATATAAGAAATGTGCTGATGGAAAATTTCATATATAAAAAATAGACCAATCGTTTAGTAGTCTTCTAAAGGTGAATGTTCATCCCTGATGGCTCCAGGTTTCAACCACGGTAGCATCTGGCTGTTGGACTAGGGAAAAAGATTCTGGGAAGCTCTCTTGGAGGGGGCCATTGCCTACCCAATCATCATTCCAGAAGGAGGCCTTCAGACCATTTCCCACCTTAGTACTGATGTTATTGGTTAAGAATTGCCAGAGAGATCTGATGGATCTCCCCACGCTCACTTCATAAGAACTGGCAACAGTACAAGAGCACCATTATTCCTCAGTCCCCATATTTTCATTTATTACCCTTTTCCACAGAGCGTGTTCTTCCATAGGAATTTCCAGAGCCATTTCATCAATAGGCTCTTGTTATGTTGTCTCAGATTTCTGATTCCTAAGGCCCCCTCCTTCTTGCTGTTTGTTTTCCATTTGATTAAATGGAATGCCCTCTTTTCCTTGTTCCCTTGCTAGTTGAAGTTTCTTCGTAGGGCATCAATCTTCTTTTCAATTTTCACTTGTAAGGGAAATAGGACCATCATGTAGGTAGGAAGAGAGTCAAGAACACTATTAGCTAGAAAAATCCTCCCTCCCAGGGAAATATAGTTGTTCTTCCATCTGCAGAGTTTCTTTTCACATCTCCCTATGACCCCATTCCATATCTGTTGAAATTTGCTCTTTGCCCCTTTAGGTAGGCCCAAATAAGTAGTTGGTAGGACCCCAACTTCATACCCTAAAGATCCAGCCAAACTCTGGATGTTTAGAACTTCATTTACTGTGAAGATATGAGATTTTCTCTAGTTGACGTGAAGTCTGGAGGCAACTTCAAAAACTGATAGGATCATCCTGAGATGAGTGACCTGCTCCACCTTGGCATCACAAAAAATGAGGGAGTCATCAACATACAAAAGATACGTGATCTCCAAATTGCTTCTCTCATTGTTTAGGACTCTAAATCCCCCTATCCATCCCTCTATGTTTGCCTTCTTGATCATGTTGTTCATCCCTTCCACAGCAATAATAAAGAGAAAAGAAGGGAGGGGGCGTCCCTGACTTAAGCCTCTTTGTGAAGGGAAGAACCTTCTGGTGAGCCATTGATTAGTATGGAGAACCTTACATTAGAGATAAAAAATTTATCCAATTTAACCATTTGTTGCCAAATCCCATGTCTTTGAGAAGCTTTAACAAGAAAACCCAGTTGAGGTGGTCAAATGCCTTTTCAATATCCAATTTACATAGAATACCTGAGATGTTACCCCTGAGTCATTGGCAATAAGAGTTGCATCCATGATCTGTCTTCTCTTAATGAAAGTCATCTGCTGGTTCTCCACTAGTTTGTGAATCACCTTTTTCGGTCTTTCTGTCAACACTTTGGATATGATTTTGTACACACTCCCTATTAGGCTAATAGGCCTAAAGTCCTTAAGCTCCCCTGCCCCCACTTTCTTCGGAATTAGAGCTATATAGGTAGCATTGAAGCTCTCTTCAAAGTAATTCGGGGAATGGAAATTTTGAAAAGTAAGCAACAGATCCCATTTGATCACACCCCAGCAATGAATGAAGATTTCCATGGTAAAGCCATCAGGACCTGGGCGTTGTCTAATGCGCAAGCCTTTAAACCCTCCAAGAGTTCCTGTTCACCAAACTCCCTTTGCATCCACTGTTACTCTATAGAATTGATCTTAGGACCATGTAAATAATTGAACTCAGGCCTCCAACAACAGTGGGGTCTGGAGAGGGTAGAGTGTATGCGGACCTTACCCCTACGTCATGGAGATAGAGGGGTTGTTTTCGAAAGACCCTCGGCTCAATTAACACATGACAAAGCAGTTTGAAAAAGAAAATACAGAAGTAGGTAAGGCATAGCAAATAAGACATAGCAAATAATAGGGAGAATGTAACATAGCATTCATAGCAAAATAATGCTATAACCAAAGCACAAGAAACATGTAATAACAGAAATTGAAGGACAAGAAACTACGAGAATAATGCTAATACTAACTACCCAGCAGGCCTCCACACCTCTATTTTTTTTGTTTAACGGTTGATAGAAGGTCAGGATCTCATTCTTGATGACACTCAAATCCTCCATCTGAGAACCATTTATATTGAGCTCGTCAATAGTGTTGTACCTCCTGTGAGCATTGGCCACTTTGTGGAAAAAAATGTATTTTTGTCACCCTGTTTCAACCATTGAATTCTTGATTTCTTTCTCTAGGATATCTCTTTATTCTTTGCAATTTCTTCCAATTCCATAGCCAGACTTGCCTTCTGGATCGTTTCTTCCTCAGTGAGGTTCCTGCTTTCTTGTGCAGGATGTTAGTTTCTTAGGGAAGTTCCATCTCTATCCAGACATATCAAAGAATTCAACACATGGAGTTTTTATGTGCACACATGAGCTTTTAGTATTTACTTATTATCACGTGAATGAATCTGATGATGGATGAGCTTTTTTTGCTTACCCTTATTATCATGCTTTCCAATTTGAAACATATAAGGAATTTTCTGATTTTTAAGCAGCTAGGCATTTACATGCTTCCTCTTGGTACAGATGCTTCCTCCTGGTCTTTGGCATTGTCCAAATTGCACTTGCAAATTTTGTGGGGCTGCTAGTAGAAACCCTGCTGAGGATAGTGAGAGAACTGTCAACGAATTTCTTCCTTGCAGCCTCTGTGAGAAAAAATG
Source organism: Anisodus acutangulus (assembly GCA_029783415.1). NCBI lineage: Eukaryota > Viridiplantae > Streptophyta > Magnoliopsida > Solanales > Solanaceae > Anisodus > Anisodus acutangulus. Next base: position 52,696,467 of record CM056499.1, on the reverse strand, counting down.
TAAAGTGTAATCTTATTGAAGTTTTTGTCACATTAAGTCGTCTACATTGGAGCTGAATTTTTAGATTTCCCTTTGCAGATCACAAATCATGCAGTTTGGAGATGAATGTTTTACCTGCTATTTCCAATAAACCATCTGCTACATTTTGTGGGCATAAATGCAAGGAGGTATTTCTATTATTCTGGTTGTGAGTTATTTTCCTTGTGTGATGTATAACATATTAAGATCATGAAGCAGAGGAATCAAATAGTGGGAACTATTTTAGAATTAGCGTTCTCTCACAACTAGTAATTCCGTTATTAAAGTATGTTCCACTTTTATCCCACAGAGGCACTTTTATGCACTGTTTTCATGATCATTCACAGGTCCAAAACTGTCGAAAGGATAAAAAGATATTTTCTTATACTTGTCAGTTGTCAGAGAATTTTCTTTGAAAGGCCAGATCTTCTCTGCTCCTCCTTTGAATGCTTGCTGGAGTGTGTAGTGTGATGCATCATTTTTTTCATCTTTCAGTTCTCCAATGATTTTTGCACGTTAATCAATTCTAGAAACTAAGAGCTTAGGAAGAAATTCCAGAGAAACAGAAGGAAGTGAAGGTCGTAAAATGCTTGGAAGATGCTTTCTTGCGGAGTCCATAGAATTTAGGTGATTGACTTAATTTGACCTGTTGGTGCAAAAGTAGAAATGCTTAAAATGGAGCTCTCTGCAACTTATCAATTGAATATGAGTGCGAGGAGTTTAAGTCCACCTTCCTCCTGACTTCTTGTACTTTGATTTCTTGCTGGTTTCTAGGACATCCTGCAACTCTGCAAGTGCATGATCTTGGAAACTCTCGAGTTGATTAGGAAAATTTAATATCATTTTCTCATAGTGATCTGAGAAGTATGAATTTTCCTTGATAGTTTTGTGTTCCCCAAATTTCAAATGCTATCTATCTGATACTTGTCTTATAAAAAAAATGATGTCTGCCTTGGAATTGTAAATATTTTGATAATCATTCTTTGATCTTTCTCCAAAACTGAGTTAATTGTCTGTTGAATCGAATTAGTGTAATCAAGATTTGATAGAGGGATTTTCAGTTTAAGTTGAAATTTTGCAAACTTTTTTCACTGATCTGAGAGACATTTTCTGCAATTATGGTGAAAGACTGTTTTCTATATATGTGCTTCCTTTTTTTGTTGTAGTTACGTTTCATTGTCTGCCTTCTATCAGAGTTAGAACCTTCCATGGGTTGTCTTTTAACGTCTGTCTTATTTGTCTTCTCTGGTTTTGCAGCTGTATGACCATTTACAGAATATTCTTGGTGTTAAACATGAACTTGAAGCAGGATTCTCATGGTCCCTGATACAACGAACAGATTTGGACTCAGATATTTCTGGTCGCCCCTTTCCTCAAAGGGTGGAGTGCAATTCTAAGCTAGCTGTTGCACTGTCTGTTATGGATGAATGTTTTGTGCCCATTGTCGACAGGAGAACTGGGATAAATATTATTCATAACGTTCTCTACAACACTGGGTATGCAACTTTTATAAGTCTGTCAAGTGTTTTTAAATTGCCTGATAGTAAATCTATGGGCACTCATTGTTTGTTTAACTTGAGCGGAGCTGGTTGACTGATTTGATTTGGTCATTTTGGTTTGCGCATATGATCTTCACATTTTATTTTCAGTTGTGATTGCAGTTTCTACATGGGTCCATAAAAGCAACATCTATAACTTTGGATATACATATATGCGTACATATGTCTTTCAAAAGTCAAAGCATAACTTTTCGGTTTATGTTTAGTTAGGTTTTTCGTGTTTTATAAATTTGAATTTGCACTTTTTCTTCTCGATGCCTCCAGATTGTGAGTTTCATCTTTACCAGACACATTACTCATCTTTCATTTTCACTCCTAAGTTTGTCTGGCTGACTGCTAGTTTTGTTTGAGAAGGGAGGCACTGGACTGTTAATAGTTGAACATCCGTTAAGTAGGTTGATACTCAGAGGAATAAAGAAGAGAGTGAAAGGCATTTTAGAATTATTTTTTCTGTTCTTTATTTCTTTTTCGTTGTTCCTTTTGTTTCTCCTTAACTTAATGGAGGACACAACGCATTATATTCATTTGTCATCTTGCCCCTCCTATACACTTCCTCGTACAAAGTGATCCTCCTAAAATAATTTGCATTTAAATAAATCGTCTATCTTTTCCCTCCAACTGTCCTTTTCTTCTTCCTTCATCTGAATTTGTTTTCCATTACTGAGTAGTTATTTGAAATTGTTCTCTTTCCTCTGAAGCTCAAATTTTAGTCGGCTGAATTTTCGTGGCTTCTACACTGCAATCTTGGAAAGAGGCGATGACATAATATCTGCTGCATCTATCAGGTAGGATGGATTGCTCAAATTTGTTCATATGTTACAATGCAAGGATTTTTTCCCGATCTGAAGAGGTCGGGCACACGTTATTATGGTGTGTTGTTTTAAAACTGAATCATCTTAGATTACTAGCAGATGCAATTGTGTTGAAATTTTATTTATTTTTTGAGCATGTGCACCGATTAAAGTGTTACGGAGTAACTTATATCAAACAGACCATCCTGTACCAGTGCTGGACTGAATCTATCTCATCTTTTTAGAGGTGTAGCTAGTGGCTCCAGATTACTGGCCGAAGGAAATATCTTTTTTTCTTTTTGTGGTGTTATAACATTTTGAATGCTATCGAGAATGATGATTGCATGTTTTCTTACAAGTAAAACTCCCAGCTATTTAAGGGGGCAATTTAAAGAGTTTCTTTTGGTTAACTTTTTATTCTCGACCTTAGCATTTCATGTAGAGAGGTACGGAACTCTTCAAGTGATCAGTTTCTCAATTTTACTGAACTGTTAAAACACTTCTTGCTTTTCCTTTTCCTTTTCCTTTTCCTTTTCCTTTTCCTTTTCCTTTTCCTTTTCCTTTTCCTTTTCCTTATGTGTCATCTGTGCTTGTGCTATATTTATTCACGCCTTACCAATCAGTAAATACTGTTTTCGCTGGTTGTATGTTAGGATCCGTGGAACTCAACTTGCAGAAATGCCATTCATTGGGACCCGGAATATATATAGGCGGCAAGGGATGTGTCGTCGACTGTTTTCTGCTATTGAGACAGTATGAGAATTACTATTGCTAATTATACTTTCTTTATGCTTCTATTTCTTTCTGCTGATTTTATGCATATAATTTTTCTGAAGGGCAGCATATCAACCCCACAGCCAACGTATACCTGTTCCTACTACGTGCATGCTACTGCTATTGTAACATTTTTGGTTGTTTGCATAAAAAAGAATTTATAGGAGGAGGGGGGGGGGGTATCCAAATTGCATTTAAGGTTGTCGATTTCAATCTTAGAACTAGCAAATTGGCAATCCATATGTCTTTACTAAAGTGGCACAAAATTTATCAAGCGTGTCTTTATTGCGGAACATTGTGTATGCAGAAATAAGTCAAAGAATGTGGCTTTAGAGAATCTAAATGCTGTCTCAATTATATTCTTTTTGTAATATTTGAAATGTATGAGAAAATCTTTCAAGTTCTAGCCAAAAGCACATAAAAATTAGCTTTACTAAACAGTTAAATTGCTAACTTGAGTAACAGTCATATTGTTGTGAAACAAGACACATGATATAGCTTTGGTCAAATGGTCATTGTCATTTTGTTTTCATTTCCCACTATGAGATTTAATGTTGTCCGACCTCTTAAGGCTTAAATTTTTATGAATGCCACGGAGGTTTTGTGAATGTGATGCCTGTTCTATTTGTCCTGTGCATCTGTATGAAATCCACTTAGAAAATTCCAACAGCATGTTCATCACATGTATCGGTTATGTCTTTTATATGTCGTTTATTATTAGACTAATATCTTTTACATCCTCCATCCAGGTCCTCTCCACTTTAAAAGTTGAGAAGTTAATCATTCCTGCTATATCTGCGCATCTGCATATCTGGACGAAGGTTTTTGGATTTGATGATCTTGAGGAATCAAATAAGCAAGAAATGAAATCCATCAATATGTTAGTATTTCCTGGGACAGACTTGTTACAAAAGAAGATACTGAAGAAAGATATGCAAGAGGGTAATAGGATAATTATATATCCCTGCTTCCTCTTTGTTTTTCTTCAACATTTGCTTTTTGAGTAAAGAATTTTATCTTTTCCGATATTTGAGACTTGGACTTAAACAACATTTTCTGCAGCTTGTGAGTTACAACATAGTCATCCTCTGTCACCTGCTTTGGTTGAAAAGGTTGATCAGGAATCATCTATCAGGCGTGATGGACATCTGCATGATGGTGTATGTGTGAACATTATGGAAAAAAATGATGACAGGTTTGGTCCTGTGGATTCTGGCTCTCCAGCTTCTGCCGTTCATTTAAGTGATAACACTGTGGTTAGAGCACAAGGTGGTTGTTGCGAGTCAGATACCCAAATCTCCAGTAAGGAGGTAGAGAAGAATTTTGCTGAATCAGCGACAAAGTGGATGGTCTCTTCTATTCCATCTGGCACAAGTAACAGCAGTCCTGATACTGAAGATGCAGCACTAGGTCCTGCAGAAATTGAGGTCCACTCTGGTATAGAGCCTATCAATCAAGAAGTTTAGAAAGAAAATGGCCAACCACCTTGTTAACAATCTGGTCTTGATTCATTAGCTGAAGTTACTTCCGAGAGCACGTCGGCAGAAAAACAGATTGAAGATGCTTGTCATAGTTCTGCCACTAAGAACAATGAGAAATATAGTAGTGTGGTTTTTGTAGATAGCTGTTTTCTAGAAGCCGCTGTCCCAAGTGCTAGTGAAGAAGTCAGCAGCAATAGACATGGTTTAGCATCTACCTTGACTCACTGTGGAATGGCAAGGCTTTACAGTCTTAGTGTTGAATCAACCAAGCAGATCCAATGTGGTAAATGAGCTACATATGGCTCCAAAACAAGCTTCCAATTCTAAATGCGTTAGTGATGCAAATTTTCCTAAGAACAAGGCAATTCGGATTCCTCTGCAGTTTATGATGGAGGTATGATAGAATTAGTGCTGAAGTTTCTTTCTATAAAGCTGGAATTGATTCATCAAATGGAACTTCGTTACAAAATACTGCATTAGAGAGTAATGTAAATCATCATCTTGGCTCTTATGGATCTCGTGTGTGTGACTGTCTTTAGCGTTATGATAATGGTTCTGAAGAAAAAGTTTTCTTGTCGAGAGGATCATTCAGTCTTCTGATCCTGGTCGGGTGAAAATCATTGAAGTGAATGTGATAGACACTTGTATTTTCCATGTTCTGCTGATGTTTCTGCACGGCATGGCGCTGAAGAAAAAATTGAGAACTATGATCCCATTAGCAGTCTACTCATACTGATCATGCTGTTTAAATATTAGCTCAATCAGCTGCCAACTTGAAGTAGGATGTTGTTTGTCCAGCCGAAACTACAGTCAACTAGTCAGGCATGGTTGACGTTTGGAGCTATAATGGTCGGATTTCTGTTGAACTGATACTTGATGTTTCCTTCAAAGCTTTGGCTCAATTGTGCAAGAGGTATTTTATAGGCGGGTGGGAAAAGGATGACTCGGCGAAGCCATTGGACGGTTTAAATTATGATGTTTCCATGTGATCTAGGTGGAAGTTTAAAGCTATGGTAGCTTCTGATTAGGTGTACTGAGAAAGATCTTCTACCATCTTGAGAATGTGGACGTTAAATGACTTTATAGGAGCTGGGGAAAGCAGTTGAATGCTACAAATCTATCAGCACGGTGGTGTATGTGATGGCTTGACGAGAAATGAATGCAATTGTTTTGTTGGAATATGTTTTATAGCGCCAATATTTCTTGCCTTGACGTCTAAACAGATGATGCAGAAGATATTTGCATTACACTTGATGGCTTGGGCGAAAAATTTAGAGAATTCTGCTGACTATATCGGTAAATGATATTCATGGAGACTCTGAATGTACATATGTAGATCCAATATTCAGTTTTCAAGGTCATTGATATCTTTGAAATTCATTATTTGAAAGGGTAATTGCACCCACATATGGGTCAATTCTCGTTTCGCTTGGAAGGCCCTTTTTTTCCTGGTGACATGAAGCAGAAAAATGTAGTGTCAAGTATTCAAGGATGTGAATTTTGAAGATTATTGTTGGCTTTTCGCCAATTCATACTTCTATTCAGTAAAAAAAATATGTTGTTTCCATGTGATCTCAGTGGATATGTAATTTGTTGATTAATCGTGGGAATGGATTAGAACTAATAGAGCTGATTATCTAATGAATCTTTCCATTTCAGAGTTATCAGTATTTCTACCAAATGAAATGCTATTGGATCAAATGATAGAGATATTTAGACTTCAACCCAAATAGAAGTTGCGCTTTCAATTTTGAGATTGTCAGTATACACAACTATAATTTTGAATGGATGGTTTTTTCTTTATGATACCATGTAGGAATGACATTTTCTCTTACGAACAAGTAGATGCTAGTATTTTTTACTTCTGCTGATTTGGCTGAAGTAAAATAACTATAACACCTATGTATTCATATGAATTCAACCAGTGTACTCTCAAAATGAATTTACAAAATCTAAATAAAACACCTTTTCTATCCCATGTTATATGATACAATTCTTTTTAATTTATTGTGGAGGCTAGAAAGAAAGACATATTTATATATTAAAAAAAATTAATTTTGACTTCTTATATTACATTTAATGACAAAAGGAGAAATAAAAGAAATGATGAGAACCAAATTGAATTGTAGCAAAAGTTTAAGGGTCAATTTATAATATATATATATATATATATATATATTTCCACTTAAAATAGGACTGTGTATATCAACTCCCCGTATAGGAGCGAAAACCTGAACTATCCCTCTTTCTTTCTTTTTAGCCCAAATTATTTATATATTTGCTCCGCAAGATCTTTATAACCAGTAGTATATGCAACCCGCAAATTATTTATGTTCAAATATGTATTGAATTCAGCCCAGATCATAGTAGTCATTGCCCACTACCTGTTCGATTAATTGTCTCAAAGAAGTTTGAAACCAGTACATTAACTTTCATCAACAATCATTTTCATTTTCAGTCACCCTTTATGCTGTTTGGAGTTGTTGTGTGCAATTTAGTATTTGTTAAACCCGCAAATTATTTATATATTCAGATATGGATTGAATTCAATCCAGACCATAGTAGTCATTGCCCACCGACTGTTCGATACATTGGCTCAAAGAAGTTTGGGACCAGTACATTGACCTTCATCAACAATCATTTGCATTTTCAGGCACCTTTTATGCTGTTTTGAGCTGTTGCTAATTGGATTCTTCCATGTTGTTGAGAAGACAAATCATCAACTTGTCTTGTATACTCAATTCCCAATGCCCTTTAAGAGTGTGTTCATATTCCTCAAGAACCAAAAAAGCTAGTCAAGCAAATGAATTTAATTTCGTCGAGGATAATAAACCACGTTCTGAAGCAGCAAATTTTGGTCGTGGGGTTTTTCATCAACTTTCCCCGTTGTATAGGGACAATAGCGATTCATTGAAAGATTGCAGGATTGAACTAGTGGATAATGAGACTTGGAATGTGTCATCTGGCTTAGCCGAAGCGTGGAAAGGCAACACAAATGTTGCATCCAAGAAAAATCCTTCGTTCAGTAAAGAAGATGAGATTGATGATGATGACGGAGACACTGATGTTGACGATATTGAGGATATGAGAATACGGGGGAACTTGTTTTACAAGCTTGATAAAGATTCCAAGGAATACGAAGAATATACGTTTGATTTCCACAGAAGAAATAAGAACAAAAATAACGGAAATGACAATCCCAAAGAGAAGGAAAAATCAAGTAACATTTCGGCTTCTGGGGTCGAGAAAACTCTAAAGGGTATAGATGAGAAGAGACAAAGAAACAGCAAAATACCCAGTGTGGTCCCACAAGTGGGGTCAGGAGAGGATTTTCAGCTAAAAAGGTTAAGGGTTCCGACTTTTAATCAACTTACTGCCCCTTATCACGAGCCGTTTTGGTTGGATATTTTTGTCTCGAAAGGCTCCGTGAGTGCTAGCATTATCCATAGAGCTACTAGCAAAGTTGTTGCTGTAGCACACTCGATTTCCAAGGACATGAAATTTGACTTAGCATCGACTAAGAATAACGCTACTTGTGCTGCTGTTGGAGAAGTTCTGGCTCAAAGAGCCCTGGCTGATGATATTCACAACGTAGTTTATACGCCAAGGAAAGGGGAGAAATTGGAGGGGAAACTTAATATCGTTCTTCAGTCCGTTATTAACAATGGTGTCAACGTGAAGGTGAAGCTTAAGCAGAGGAAAACCAAGAAACCTGGTTTCCACCGCCCAACAGCTTAGGTGGTACTAGGGGTGTCAAATGGGTGGGTTGGTTTGAGTTTGGGCTGGTCAACTTTGAATAGTAGTTATAAACTTGGGAATAAATCTTTTATTTCCTGCAATTTGTATTCTTTTCCTTAGAATACATTATTGTTAATGAAGAAATATGCTTTACATGTTAGCAACCTTTGTAATTAGTATGTTAGAAAGAAAAAAAGTTCAGTGATTTCTAAAAAGACAGTCTTGGGATCCTAGCACAGAGGCGGATCCAGAATTTTTTCCTTATTGGGTTCTTGATATATTATTTATACATGTTAACAAAATTTTCAATAAAAATACAGGTTTGATCCTAAGCTACTGGTTCTGCCGACCCCGTAACCACAATGCTGGCTTCGCCCTGCTTTAGCACACCTTTAATCTGCATAGATCAATTGCAATTTCTTTATCCATTTATTTGTTCAAATGCCTTATGTTATGCAGAGACAAATTATATATTTTTAGCAAACAATTTATAGCAATACACAACACATAATTTTGCATTGATTTCCTCAAGAAGTACAACATATTTATCAGTTTTACATCAGTCAAAAATGAAATAACAAAAAAAAATCATCAGTCATCAGCAGTTGCTAGTTGGAGAGACAAAAGCTCTTCTTCAGGTATAACTCTAATATGACAATCTGATCTTGGATAAGCTGCACATAGTAGTGCATAACCTCTCTTCACAACATCATCACTTTGATCAACTTTCCCACCTAGAAGCTTTGCTGGACACGTCATGCACACTCCAAGATTGCAGTCGTACGGTACGGACATGCCAACATTGTCTTATCAGGTTCAACTTCTAGCTCTGTTGTTTCACCTTCATGTTCTACTAATACTTTGTAAGCCCCGAACAAGGCCCTATACTCGAGTGCTTTTCGGTTCTCCTGACTGACCAGGGATTGTTTAGTTGAATAGCAGCAAGATTGGCTTGCTTTCTTGGTGTAATGAGAGTGAAAGATGGAGAGGTTGTAAATTGAATTGTTGCCATGTTGAGTGAGGGAAATGTGGAGTGAAGGTTTTGTTGGTGTGGATAAGATGTGTTAGATGAGAAGATAAGGTTCTTTTGGGAATTAATTGGTTTGCAAATCTGCCTATGGGTTAGTCATGTTTGTCTTTGTTGTTACTAAGTTGTGGAAATCTGGACTGTGTTGATCAATTTCGTCATATTTATCATAACAATCCACAAATTAATGTCGGACAAAGCATAACTTTCATGTAATACCTCGTACCGAAAGACAAAATATGGCTAGATCTGGCCCTTCTTTGGTAAGTTCTTGCAAAAGACGAAATAAAGAGGCAAAATGAAAAGAGGGATCTGTCGTCGTGGTGTTCGCTGCTTTCATGCCGGATTTCGGCTGGGTTTCGTCGGAGAAACCTATGACTTTGGGGTGTTAATGGAGGAGGAACATTTGCAGAAGAAAGAAATTAAACAAGATAATGGAAAATAAAGAAAAGAAAATTAAAAAATAGAATAAAAACCTTGTTTTGCAAAGCAGAAAGTGTGAAGCGCGTGCAAAACACCCGTCCACACACATATGTGGTGGGTGTGGCTTTTTAAGAATGTAAATATTTTGTTTTTTTAAACAGTGCGGGGGTAATAAGACCTGCAAAAATAAAGTGTATAGATGGGATTTCAACCCACCTAACATTTCTTCCCTCTATACTTTTAGTCTTTCTCCTCCCTAACATTTCCATCAATTCCTAAACATATCCAAATCTTATAGTAATAAACTGTAAAAATGGATGAAGAAATCATTGATAATATCAGTCTACGCCCAATTGAAATTTCAGATATTGACCATTTCATGGAGTGGGCAACAGATGAAAATGTTAGCCAATTTTGCACTTGGGATACTTACACTTCCAAAACTCAAGCATTCGAATTTCTCAATAATATTGCTATTCCCCATCCATACCTCAGAGCAATTTGCATAAATAACAGAGCAATCGGGTCAATTTCTGTTACACCCAATTCAGGTTTTGAAAAAAAACTTTACTCATAAATCTTTGAATTCTCTCTATATTTCTCGTATCTATTTTTTCGCTACAAGAAAATAGGTAGAAGCACCTCTATTTATAATACAGATAATGGTAAAAAAAACACCCGACCAATCACTTTTTCGCGAGAATTACGCTCAAATTATCAGTTGTTCCCTTTTCTTACTTGAATTACCACCGTCTATGTATTAAAACGAACCTAGGTGATAGTTCACGTAGGAAAAGGGACAACTGATAGTTGCTTAATCATCTTCGAGTTGTGTTTTAATATAAGATAGGTCAGGTAGGAAAAGAGGCTGATAGTTGGCCTAATCATCTTTAAGGTGTTTTTAATACATTGATGGTGATAGATCATGTAGAAAAAGGGAACAATTGATAGTTGGCCTAGTCAGCTTCGAGTTGTGTTCTAATAAATAGATGATAATAGTTCAGGTAGGAAAAGGGAACAACTGATAATTGGCCTAATCAGCTTCTATGTGTGTTTTAATACTTAGATCAGGTAAAAAAGAGAACAGTTGATAGTTAGCTTACTCAGTTTCAAGGTGCATTTTAATACATAGATGAGGATAGTTCAGGTAGGAAAAGGGAACAACTGATAGTTAGCCTAATCAGTTTTGAGGTATGTTTTAATACATACATGGTGATAGTTTAGGTAAGAAAAAAAAACAACTAATAGTTGGCCTAATCAGCTTCGAGATGTGTTTTTAATACATAGATGGTGATAGTTCAAGTAGGAAAAAGGGAATAGTTGATAGTTGGCCTGATCAGCTTCGAGGTCTGCTTTAATACATAGATGGTGATAGTTCAAGTAGGAAAAAAGGGAATAACTGATAGTTGGCTTGATTAGCTTCGAAGTGTGCTTTAATACATAGATGGTGATAGTTCAGGTAGCAAAAAGGAACAACTAATAGTTGGGGTGTGAAACTCGGGAAAAAGTGATACTTGACGTGTGTTTTTTACGATTAACCCTTTATAATAATGTGAATCCTACTATAAATTCCTATATAATTTTTTTATTATAAATTCTATTAGACATGAATTAAATGAATACCAAATATCAAATCCCAAACAAATTTAATTTTCTACAACTTTGAATTATTATTCTAACAGGTTTAGATAGTTGCAGAGCGGAGCTAGGGTATGTACTTGCTCACAAGTATTGGGGCAAAGGGATTGCAACAAGAGCAGTGAAAATGGTGACATCTGTTGTATTTTCGGAGTTTCCATATCTTGAAAGGCTTGAAGCTTTGGTGGATGTAGATAATATAGGGTCGCAAAGGGTGCTGGAAAAAGCTGGGTTTTTGAGAGAAGGAATTCTGAGAAAGTACTTGGTGTTGAAGGGGAAATCAAGAGATATTGTGATATGCAGCTTTCTCGCAACCGATTCTCTTCGATCGTAGGGCCAATTTTTAGCGGATTCAGGATTTAAACTTGATGGTTCGACATATAAGGTTTTTAGTTGAACTCATTGTACTTTTTAAATTATGAGTACTGATTTAATGTTTGTTGAAATTTTAGTGTATTTTCACATATAAGTATATGCTGTGTGTAAAAATGAAAAGGTTCAAATGAATCCTTTGTCAAAGTGTTGCATCTGCTTGTCTTTACTCTTGGCTTTGTATTATGAAAATTTATGTAAATTGGCTAGTTTTACACTGTTTGTCAAATACTACAACTCTCTTGTTTTCTTATTTCAACCTGGAATGTGAGAAAGATCACTCAAATTTTCATTTTATTTTATATAATATTATAGTGAGATGAGCTTAATCAGACGGTATCATTCATATAGCCAACTCTAATTTGCTTGAGATTGAGGTGTAGTAACTGTTGTTATTGTCTTTACCCTTTAGCTCGGTTGATGGTTCACAGGGGTAGCTTAAGGATGTAAGGTTGGTTTGTTCTTTGCATAACGAATCCTCCAATGATTTTTCAGATAGCTCACCACAACAAATCCAACCCTTTTATGCATAAGCATTCTCCTGATCACCCTTTGCTCTATGAGATAAACAAATAGCTCTTACAAGTACACAAGAGTGTAAAGTTACAGAGTTATGAGCACAAGACTGGAAGCACGTAAGTAATCTATCCGGTCTGTAAAAGTTCTCCTCCTCTTCAAATGCTGCTGTGTATATACTTCTCCTTGTCTCTGTCGAGATTTATACTGTAATGGCTATATCTTGATTCAATGTTGACTTTGAATCTTTCAGCATGCTCTGTCTTTATTAAATTTTTCCTTGAAATTGATCTTTACACACTGCATAATAGTAGCATTAGATCACCTAATTCCATATCAACGTTTGACAGGCTTATATAACCTATCCTCTGCTTGGCACATATTAGTATATCATCTGCATACATAACATGGGAACATCCTTTGTTTCACCATTTATTATATGTTTATAACTTAAAACTTAATAGTAATGGAAATACCCCAATTTCTCAATCCACTTCTTTCCGAAGCCCATACGCCTCAACATCATTAGTAGAAATATCCAATTGGCGTGATCAAATGTTTTCTCGATATCTAACTTTATTATTATTCCTTCTTTACTATTTTACTTCTACTTTGGGTTGGATAAAGTAATACCTTAATGCTGGATGCTGATTTGTAATATTGGAACCATCTTATTTACATATTAATGAGATGATCATTTGATCTTTTAAAACCAAAAAGAGAGGAAATCTGTTCGAAATGCAATGGCGCACTGGATAATGGGCTTGTCCCTCTACCCGTCTCCATCTAAATACCAGGCTTTTTTCTGGCTCAGGTTTCAAACCCATGACATCCACACATCACTCGCTGTATTCTTACCACTGGGGCTTTTTAACTAAGAGGGATCATGAACATGCAATACAAATGGAGTGTGGGCTTGAAATCTGATAGAGATACAGAGAAAATAGCATGAAAATGATCATATGGGATGAAAGAAGCATCATTTCTATTTTTATTTTCCTTTTTCAATTGATTTCAGAAGAGATAATGTAATCCCATATTTTTTGGTGCTTCCTTCACGGTGTTAGTCATGCTTTTAGGTATTAAAACACACCTTTGTCATATGACGTTGCTACTAGTTTTGTTAATGTAAGCGTTAGATGTCAAATTTACTTGAATTCCTATGACTTATTCTCCTGTTAATTAGAGTACTGTCTAGCTAGCTGATCTTTCGTTATTTCCTTCTTTTCCTCGTAAGAAAGAAAGAGAGATTACTTGAAACTTGTGGTGTAGAATAGGCCATAGACATTTATGTGGCTATATAGATCATGTCACTTTAAGGTTACGTTGTTCTCAAAAAGAGAATGGTGCCGTTATTTTTTTAACGGGATAGTGATAGTCTTTTTATTTGTTTTCAAATCAGTTTCTGTTTAGCAATTTGTAACCAGCTAAACAAGTTTCAGTGGTATTCCAAGCTCCAACGCCCCCAACCCCTTGACAAACCTACCTCCGACCTCTCACCTCCACCCTCATAGTATTTCTTATGTTACATATAAATGCTACTGCAATAATATTTTTTTGCTTACCTACAAAACACTAGAAAATAGGAAAGATAGTCACTTATTTTTCAAGAATACATTTTTCTGGAAAAGCTTTCTATGAAAAACATTTTCTTGTTTGCGGGCTATTGCACAGGAGCGGGGTTTACCTTGTGCGCACTCGAAGAGTAGCGGCTGTTGGTTCCCTTATCATAAAAAAAAACATTTCCGTCATCCCAAACGCACCCTTAATGACACTCCATCTTGGGAATGAATGGCATGTTTGAAACCGCAAGAGTCAAAGGGTACTTTTTATATATTGTACACATTTTTAATTTACGATCATTAGATTCGAAAGTCTTATTTACATTTTAAAACTTTATACACAGTCAAACTAAGACGCAGAAAATGAAAGGGAGATATTATTTTAGAATGAATGGCCTTTCTTACCATTGCATTTGCTGATTGATGGAGTCTGAACTTTGCAAGCAGTAGGAAGAGCCAAAGCTTGAGTCTGGTTAATGTTGAGTCCCAGATTAGAGCCACCACCATTAAGGACCTCACACAAGCATTCCGGGTTGTTTTCAACCACCGTGCCAAGCTGCGTGCAGCATCTTGAGGACGGCATTGAAGAGTTCCCCGTGATATAATTCAGGCAAGGCGACATGCTGACCAACACGTTCGTGCAGTCACTGCTCAATTGAGCAGTAACTCCGGACTAGATCATCGCCAACGCGACGATGACAAGGCACATTGAGTTGCTTAGATTCGCCATTTGAATTGGCGTAAAAGAAAATATTTCTGGTTGGAAGTAAAGTTGATCAAACAATGTTGCTGGAAGAAGAAGATAGCTTGTTTGATTTATATAGGAGATAATTGGGAAGGAAGAGTTAAAATATATAAGATGCTCTTATAATTGGTGACTAAGAAAGGAAAAAAATAGTTGTCACAGGTTGGCATTTTGGATTTTTGCCATTAGTTTTAGTTCTATACGCACTGACAGTATAAAAACTATTTACACTATCAAGTCACTTAAAAAATAATTGTAGGTAACACTATCAATAGCTATATTGTTCGGCCTCTTACAAAATGTCACCGAGTGCGTGGCGGAAGCAACATAGTTTAATAGTATTAATTGGTAATCTATAAATAGCTTTCTATAACATGGTAAATTATACTGATGATGTGAAAAAGCCACGTTATTGGTGTACATAATGTAAATCATAATTTACAAAGGAATTAGGTAGAGTTGAATAATGGTTAGTTATTGGAAAAAAGAGAACAGCTAAGGCTTAAAGCTATTCAAAGCTAAAGACTTTCATTAACTTAAAGAAAGTTTATTATTGGAATAAAGTGCACATGTGTAGCTTCGGATTCCAATTTTTTCGATTCTGCCACTATTATTTCAAACTTTTCTACATGCAATTACACTTATGCTGGATGACCTAGTTTTTTGGTCTTATATTTTCTATTTTCCCACTTCAAGAATGTTAAATGGCTCACATATTTTGCAATTTAAATTTATTTTACAGAGAAACGTAACTCAGACGACAAATTAAGGCGGATATTATAATTTCACAGCCCACCACTCTTGTGAAATATATTGTTAATAACAATATACTGATCTGAACTACACGATATTCATATGATCAGACTATTATTCATGATAGAGTGGTCTTAGCTAAACTTTACACATGGGAACCAAAAATATTTAGTTCAACCAAAATTTTATTAGGCTGAGATGAATTGATCAACACGGGCTAAATATTGAGTCATGTTCGAACTCAAGTTCCAACTATACCAAATTTTAATTTATTTGTATTTTTTCTTATAATTTTGTAATTATCAAACAAAATTATTTTTTATGGTTGTATATAACATATCAAACAAAAGAAAAGGCTCTTACTAAAATATTTTGACAAAAATTTTCATGGGTCAATTTGAGTCATCTATTTAGCCTAAATCAACCTAACTTTTAGATGAGCTGAATTGAGCGGATCAAAACAAACTAAGTTAATGAATAGACGGGTTCGTCAACCCGACCAAACTTGAACGAGTTGGCATGCTATGTTTTCACTGGCTAATTTTGTCACCCCTATTTCAAAAGCAGCACAACTAGGCCACGACAAGCAAAGCCAGCAGGTCAGCAAAACTATTGGGAGCATTTTGTAAAGAATGGATCTTGGACTTAACTCAACCTCAAAAGCTAGCTTGTAGGGTGAGGATTGTCCAAGTCCATATAAGGAGTCCATGTTCTCATTCCATATTCGATGTGGGACTCTTAACACTCCTCCGCACACCCAGACATTGTTAACTGGAGCGTGTATAATATAATTTAGGGGCCCAACATCGATGAACAAAGAATTAGAATGAGTCTGACTATGATACCATAAAGGAATATGTTCCTTGAATTTAATTGATTATTGTGTGTAATATATATAGTGTTACATAATTATTTACATGGCTACAAACTAGGATTCCGAGTATCGGCCACCGGTCGAACACCTCCTCCTTCCCAAACTCTATTCTAAATCCCTAATTCTCCTCTTGTTCTTTCATCATGGCTACCACAAAGAACATGTTTCATCATGCCCTTACAATCTCCAACATCAAGAAGAACATCCTTATCGTTCTTGAGATGGAAAACGTCAAATACGCAGCGTGGACAGAACTATTTAAAGTTCACGCACGGTCTCATCGAGTCCTTTATCACATCATCCCCTCGGCAACAGGCAAGGAGAAGATGCCTACCACCGATGATGATATAGAGTTGTGAGAAACTCTTGATGCTACGGTACTCCAGTGGATTTATTTCACTATCTCTACGGACCTCTTGCAGACTATTATTGAAATCGACGCTACGACAATGAACACTTGGAATAGGTTGCGTGATATATTCCAGGATAACAAAAATTCTCGTGCCCTGACCCTTGAGCAGGAATTCTCCCACTTCAACATGGAGGATTTTTCGAATGTCTCAACCTATTGTAAAAGGCTCAAAGAGTTGTCTGATCAACTCAAGAACGTTGGTGCTCCCGTCACAAATGATCGTCTTATTCTTTAGATGGTTGCAGGCCTATCCAAGGCTTATAATGGCGTTGGAACTCTTCTTCGTCAAAGCAACCCTCTTCCTCCATTTTACCAAGCCCGGTCTATGCTCACCCTTGAAGAGGCTGGGTTGGCTAAAAAGGCCGCAACTGGAGCAAAACTTCCGCCATGATGGCTGCCTCGACCCAAGATTCCTACTCTCCATCATATTCGGGTAATTCTACTTAAAATCAAAACAACGGTAGTGGAAAACGGGGTCAAAATTGGAATTCCGGTGGGAAAGGCAGTGGTCGCGGTGGCGGCAGTAGTGGCCAGGGTGGCAGTCGATAGGGGCAGCAACAGTCGGGCACTAGGCAATGGGCAACCGATCACAATGGCCCAACTAGCCCACTACATACTGTGCATACCCAGCACCAAACTGGGCCAGGCCCAGCAGTCAGACGCAGCCGGACCCAGCGGCCAGTTGGACCAGGCAGAACAACAGCCAGCAGTGGCAACCTAATTCCATCATTGGGCCAAAACCTCCTCAGGCCTACACAGCCCAGCAGCCACCCCACCCGACTCCCACGGATATCGATGCAGCTATGCATACACTTAGATTAAATCCTCCGAACGCAAACTCGTACATGGACACTGAGCCCACTTCTCATATGACATTCGCGCCAGGTAATCTCTCATCTTATTTCAATTTGAGCAAAAATCGTGGCATTATTGTTGGTAATGGTAATTTAATTCCAATTCGTGGTTATGGTCACACAAATTTATCTCCCCCGAATCCACATTTAGCCTTGAAAAATGTCATTCATGCTCATCACTTAATTAAAAAATTGGTGTATGTTCGAAAATTCAGAGCTGATAATTGGGTTTCTGTTGACTTTGACTCTTTTGGATTTTCTGTAAAGGATTTCACGATGGGGATACCTTTAATGAGATGTAAAAGTCAGGGAGAACTTTATTCAATCACCACCACCACCACCACCACCGATTCCATCACTCGAGCCATACCGTCAACGTTTGCCGCTCTAGCACCTTCCTTGTGGCATGCGCGTTTGGGTCATCCGGGGGCGTATGTTCTTTCTTCTCTTTAAAACATTAATTTTATTGAATGTAATAGTACGTATAGTACTAATATTTTTCCTTCTTGTCCGCTTGAGAAACATGTTAAATTACCGTTTGTAGCCTCAAATTCTAGTACTTTGTTGCCTTTTGATAATATTCATAGTGATTTGTGGACATCTCCCGTTTTGAGCTCTTTGGGCCACCGTTATTATGTGTTATTTTTGGATGATTATTCTAATTTTTTGTGGACCTTTCCTTTATCTAAAAGTCTTAAGTTTTTTCCACATTTCTAACATTTAGAGCATTCATCCGTACCCAATTTGAATGGCAGATTAAAAACATTCAATGTGATAATGGATCGTTTCGGGAATTTTGTAATACTAATGGCATATCTTTTCGGTTTTCTTGTCCTCATACGTCCTCACAAAATGGGAAGGCTGAAAGTAAAATTCGTATCATTAATAATATTGTTCGAACTTTACTAGCACATGTTTCATTACCACCTTCGATTTGGCATTATGCACTACAAATGACTACTTATCTTCTTAACATACTCCCTAGCAAAGGATTAGCTTATCAATCCCCACTAAAAATTCTTTATCATAAAGATCTCTCGTATTCTCATCTTAGGGTGTTTGAGTATTTGTGCTATCCACTTTTCTCGTCCACTACAATTAACAAACTTTAAGCATGTTCTATCGCTTGTGTGTTTTTGGGTTATCCGTCTAATCATCGTGATTACAAATAATTTGATTTATCTTCTAATAAAATCATAATTAGTCGTCATGTCATTTTTTATGAAATCCAATTTCTGTTTGCTAAATTGTATAATTCTGTATCTAGTTCTTATAATTTTTTGGATGATGGGCTCTCACCGTATATCCTCCACCAGTGAGCCCAGCACTCCTGTGACCCAAATCTACCAGCAGGCCCACTGGATGTTGGACCAATTACACACTGCCTAGGTTCTATTTCTCGGCTAGCAGGCCCACTACTTGCTGGCCCACCTTCTCTCAGCCCATACCCGGTTTCTCATCTAGCAGGCCCACTGCCTGCTAGCCCAATAAATTTTCAACAAGGTAATAGTGCAGTTTCTCAGCCAGCAGGCCTCCTGCTGGCCCAATTATACAGTCTGTCAGTCCAGTTTATCGGCCAGCAGGCCCATTGCCTGCTGGCTAGTCCCGAGACGACCCAACAACATCCCGAGCCTAGTCCACTTCTATTCCAAGTCAAGGGCCCGTTACTCGTAGCCAAATGGGTATTTTTAAATCAAAACGACATTTTAATCTTAATTCTACTGTCACTAAATCACCCTTACCACGTTGCCTAGTGTCTGCCCTTCATGACCCGAATTGAAAAAAGGGTCATGGATGATGAATATAATGCTCTTATTGAAAATAAGACGTGGGAGTTAGTGCCCCGTCCGCCTGGTGTCAATGTTATTCGTTCTACATGGATCTTTACTCATAAGGAAAAATATGACGGTTGTTTTGAGAGGCATAAGGTCCGTCTTGTAGGTGATGGCAAAACTCAATAGGTTGGTGTGGATTGTGGAGAGACATTTAGTCCGGTGGTCAAACCGGCCACCATTCGCATTGTTCGACTGGCTCTCTCGAAAGCACGGCCTATTCATCAGCTGGATGTCAAAAATGCTTTCTTACACAGTGATCTCAGGGAGACAGTATGCATGTATCAGCCCTTGGGTTTCAGGGACCCCGATCATTCTAATCATGTTTGTTTGCTCAAAAGTCCTCGTATGGGCTTAAGCAGGCTCAACGAGCTTGGTATAAGAGGTTTGCATATTATGTGTCTACTATTGGGTTTTCTCACCGCAGGTCTGATCATTCTATGTTCATCTATCGTCGTGGTACTTCTCTGGCATACACTATGTTATATGTGGATGATATTATATTGACTGCCTCTTCTGATAAACTGCGCAAGCCTATCATGTCTCTTCTCAATTCTGAATTTGCTATGAAAGACTTGGGGCCCTTGAGTTATATTTTGGGAATAGTTGTCACACGTCATGTAAGTGGTCTATTTTTATCACAGAGAAAGTATGCTGCTGAGATTATTGAGAGAGCTGGCATGTCATCCTGTAAGTCCTCTCCTACTCTGGTTGATACCAAACCGAAGCTGAGTGTTAATTCTAGCACACCTTACGAGGATCCCTCCCACTATCGCAATCTTGCAAGGCTCTTCAGTATCTTACTTTCACGAGGTCCGATATTACTTATGCAGTGCAGCAGGTGTATTTATTTATGCATGATCCGAGGGACGAGCACTTGCATGCTCTTAAATGCATTGTGTGTTACATACAAGGCACTTTTGATTATGGTTTTCATTTTTATCCATCCTCCGTCTCTACTCTCGTGTCTTATACATATGTTGATTGGGGTGGATGTCCAGATACCTGACGTTTGATGTCTGGTTATTGTATGTTTCTTGGGAATAACTTGGTCTCTTGGTCGGCAAAACGCCATGCTACTTTATCGCGATCCAGTGCGAAGGCCGAGTATCGAGGGGTAACCAATGTGGTGTTTGAGTCCTGTTGGCCGCGTAATCTTCTATTAGAGCTTCAATTTCCTATTCAGAAAGCTACCTTGGTCTACTGTGATAATGTTAGTGCAGTCTATCTCTCTGGGAATTCGGTCCAACATCAGCGCACTAAACATATCGAGATGGATATTCACTTTGTTCACGAAAAGGTAGCTCGTAGATAAGTATGTGTCTTGCGTGTCCCTTCACGATACCAAATTGTTGACATCTTTACTAAGGGTCTTCCCTTAGTCCTGTTTGAAGATTTTAGGGACAATCTCAGCGTATGATAATTGTCCGCTATGACTGCGGGGTCTGAAAGATCACGATATACACGACACATTGACCGTGTATATCACATTGTCTATTTTGTAAATATATTACCATAATTAGTAGAGTTCTTGTACATGTATAATTATGGTAGTAGTATTGTATTGGGAAAATCTATTAGACTTGTATTAGGAAAAGGTAGATTTATTTTCCTTAATTAGATTTTGTATCATGTATATATATACGTTTTCATTAATGAAAATAATTAAGGGATTATTCTTTTCATCTGTATTACCATGGCTTTTTCTTTCACTATGTTTTATTTCTTTCTTGCACTATTGTCTTATCAACTTTGCCTATTAATGCTCAAATTGTGACATCCCCATGTACAGCAACAATGCTGACAAGTTTCACTCCTTGCTAGAATTTCTTGGGTAATAATGGAACTGCAGCCCCATCTGCAAGCTGTTGCAATGCACTGAGAACTATGATGGGCAATGGCACTACTTATCTTTGTGTTATTGCAACCGGTGGCATTCCCTTTCAGATTCCTATTAATCCTAATACAACCATGTCTCTTCCTCGTGCTTGTAAGATGGCTCGTGTTCCCCTCCAATGCAAAGGTAAGAATTTTAACAACACACCATTCTCTTGCTATGCGCAGGTCTCGGGAAGGGTCAGGCCATATTGAATTTTATGTACGAAGTTTTACTTTGTATATCTACAAGAGACTGTTCCCGCGGCTTGAACATCCTCCTATTTCCATTGCGTCAAGTCTCCCCTTCCCTCCCTTTTATCACAAATGGCATCCAATGCACTAAGCTCTTGCTATACGCGGGGTCAGGGAAAGGATCGGACCATATTGGATCTTATGTACGTTATCTTATCTTGCATTTCTGGAAGAGGTTGTTTCTGTAACTTGAACTCGTGACCTGGCGAAGCTAGAATTTTATATAACGGGATTCAAAAATTTCATAGTTGACCGTGTGATCTAAAGCAATTTTTTATCGACCCCCCCCCCCCTCGGCACTACCATTGTACAAGAATTTTTCGTAATGTCAAGGGGATTCAATAGCTTATATATAAAAAAAATTAAGAAAACACTAGTTTTTATCCTATTTTAACTATACAAATTTTCAGCAAAAGATTCAATTGAACCCCTTTCTCCCCGAGTCTCCAAGCTAGCTCTGCCATGGCTCGTTAACTCCTAGTCACACAGCGATAACTTTTATCGTTACATCAAGCTTCCCTTCCTTCCTCTTATCACAAATAAGAAATCTTAAGAGGACTGTTATGTTTATGGAGTATATATTTTGTTCATTCTTCTCGGTAACAATTTTTCAATGGTTACTAACACCCTTAGTGATTCTCTTGATTGCAGCTTCCAGTCCACCTGCAGCGGCTCCAGGTATATACTAGACTATTGTTACATATTTCTATGTCTTTTAATAATGTCCATAGTTCAAGGATTTTATCGTCTAAAATTGTCATGAAAATGATGTGAATTTAATATTTTTTGTCAAATAGGTCCTGCTGGAACAGGAGCTCCAAGTGCTTCACCAACATCAGCTCCCAGTCCTTCTCCAAGTCCTAAAGGTATTACTTAATAGTATAATTTTGTGGTCCATATTAACTGATAAAATCTATGGTGCTCGGACCCTTCAGAAATGTCGTGGGGTATGTATCATACCCTTCAAAAATTATTCTTTTTGGAGGATTCGACACATTGTAACGGTATTCTGAGAGGATCGATCAACATAGATTAAAACATTTAAAAGCTATGTTGCTCGATCCTGGCGTGTCGTGTATGTATCGGATCCTTCAAAAGTTATTCGGTGTTGGAGGATCTGACACAGGTACGACAATGTTTTTTGAGGATCCGAGGAACATAGGTTAAAAGCTCATGAGTTATAACTTGATAACGAATTTTTCCATACTAACTGATTAAAAGCTAGTTGTTCGGATCCTTAAATGTCGCCGAGTATGTGTCAAATCCTTCATAAGTTATTCAATTTTGAAGGATCCGACGCAACTGCGACGGCATTCTGAGAGGATCCGAGCAGCATAGATTAAAAGTATATGAATTATACGATTTTAACTTGGTAATAAATTTAATTTGCACAGATACGACTAATTTCCAGCCAATGCACCAGCTTTGATACCCCAAGCTGATGCAGTTCCTACTTTAACTCCACCATCTCCATCAGCGACGAACTCCGGCCGCCGTCAAAACCCTGTTACATCATCAGCTGCACCTTCTGTTAGCTATGGTTTTTCACATTGACCCTCCTTGCTGCATTTGGTGCAATTGCTTTTATGTTGTATTAGTTTGAGACTAGAGACATTACTAAAATTAGTGAATTTGTTGGAGTTGTTTATGTCACTTATTTTGAGATTTGTACTATTTTGTTATACCACAATTCTTTGATGTAATATAGAGATTATGTATTTCTTGTTGTATTAATACAAGGGACTTCTGTGAATTTTTTAGAATTTGAGCGTTTCTTGTGTAAAAATTCCACGGGGTACCCTATTTGGATAGGCTATTTAATTGTATCCAATTATTTAACATTTTTTGTATATCTACCGACCTCGATAGAAAGATTATTATTCCTTGTTGTATTAGTATTGGGAACTCCTATGAATTAAAATTTGGGTGTTTGTTATGAAAACATTTCACGGGCTACCTATTTGGATACTATATTTAATTTGTACCCTATTATGTAAGATTTTTTTCATGTCTATCCACTTTGAACAAACTTCATATATGCGGTGTCTAAAGTTTCATGTCTAATATCCAATATATTGAGGCTGAATTGTGCAACAAGACCAAAAGAATGTTAACACTTTCTCAATGAGTTTTGACTTCAATTATTTTCCAAGGGGAAAAATTATGACCAAAGAAGTGAAATATTTGTGCTCATCTACAACATTTGTAGCATGACAAGCTAGAAAGTTCTTGAAGCACAAAATATATGATATGAGTAGGTCACAAGCATGCAAAAAGCACTCATGAATACAAAGCATAAATTGATACACTATTTTCTTACAACTTCATCAGCCTAATTGACAACTTGTTAGTGACAATGCACACTCTTAAGTTCACTTGGGCTTTTGCATCTCTACTTGTTATTTTCACATTATTCCCAATAGCAACATGTAATTTGCCACAATGTTCTTTTGAGGGGATAAACTTGGAAAAATGCATGGATCAAGGCAAAAATACTCCAAATTCTTTTGATTCTTGTTGCAATGCACTCAATCAAGTTATTCAAGCAGGATATTATTGCTTGTGTGCAATATTAGGCTCTTCTAGTCCTCTTCTAAAAAACTCGCTTGTGATGCCTTTGTCTAATTGCTTCATTGCAATACCTCCATTGACACAATGCCAAGGTAAATAAGATAATCTTGAGTCCAACTTCTTTGAATCATATGCTTAGTATAACTCCCTTCATTCCAGTTTATGTGATGTCGTTTAACTCATTGCGGAATTTAAAGATAGGAAGGAAGATTTTGAAACTTGCGATTTTAGACATGTCATAACATTTGTATCAGGAATGGCGGAGCCAAATATACTAAATGATTCAAAAAGATAGTTCAATGTTATGTTGAGGATTTGAACCCCCGATTGAAGGAATTTTTGAACCCCTTCGCCATTAACTAAAATATTTTTTTTGTATCAAGGGGATTCAACAGATTATACATACCAAAAAAACTCATTAAAACTCTTTTTTTTCTCTATTTGGACACAGTGTAATTTTTCGACGAAACAAGATTCAGTTGATCCCCCCCCCCCCTTTATTCCTATCTAGCTCTGCCTTGTTTGTGTGGCTATAAACTTTTAAATCTTGCTTCAGATAACAAGAGCCACATAAATGTTATGACACGTTTAAGATTACAAGTTTAAAAAATCTTCCATTCTTTTCTAAACTTTATATTCAGTCAAACTATGCCGCAAATTGAAACATACGGATTACTACTATTTATACATATACTTTGTATTATTTTTTTACGAAGCAGTGTCAGGTGACACCTTTTACGATAAGGTATCAAGTTTTGAGGCTAATTTCTTTTTTTATAACTTTATTTGTAGCACTTGAAGCAATGATTCCTCCTGTGCAAGAAATGAAGCCACCACCAAGTAGACCAATTCCAGTTTTTTGGCCCCCAAATTTACCAAAAGTACCACCACCATCACCATTACCATCACCATCAATGCCAAAGGACTTGGTGTTGCCTTTGCCACCAAACATGGATGATATTCCAGTTATGAATTCAACTAGGCATGATCATAGTGTTACAATTCAGTCACCAGACTTGAAAATTCCTTGTAAGGAAGGATATTTAACATCTTTTGGTGGAGATAACAAGAAAATTTTGTTGTCTGCTAGATTTTTCCTTCTGATCACAATGACAATAATTTATGTAATGCTTATATAACATGAATGAATGCATGTTTTTCCAAATAAGGGAACTCTTAAACTTTGAATTTGATTAACTTATTGGAGTTTTTCATAAGAAATTCAGTCTATATATCACGTTCAAATTACTGAGATTATTATTATTATTATTGATTGATAAAATTTGATATAGTTTATATGTAAAATAAAGGATGGGGAAAATATTGTTTCGGTAAAAGATTCTGTCATTTCGGTTATACTCAAGAAGAATGAGAGGATATGTTGAATTTCAAGTATTTAGTTTTACCAATAAATATAAAAACTTGCTTCACATTTAAAATTATACAAAAGAAAATGTTTATCTTAGAGAGATTTCATCCAATAAACGGAATATCTTTTTAAATTTTATATACCATCAAATAGGTTTACAAGAGCGAGTACAATTTGCTGAAGTGTTCAAACTATAGTACTTTACTTTTCATTTGATTGGCCAGGTTTACACCCCCCACCACCATCAAATATAAACTCTTTAGCAGAACTTCACTAGCACATTTTAGGACTTTGTAGATATTGTGGTGGATAAGCAGGCCACATCACCCTGCTCAGTCACAAAACCAGCCAAATGAGTCCACGTGAATTGGTTACTTTTTGAGGCCCAGACCATACTTGCGTGGATAAAAAAATATCCCGTGCCTATTGCCCATGCACCTATAAAAATAGCCCACCAAACTTCAAGTTAAATAATACTAATCTCTTTATTTCTTATCAATTTTCAAGTCTTTCTTCTGTTTAGTTAAGTGAGAAGAGAAAGCTATACTTCAATATTTTTTGAGTGTTAATTAGTTAACAGATTTATGGCAACTTGGGGTAGCATGCAGTCCATGATATTGGGAATTCCAGTTTCAAATTTCTCTGAAAAGAATCAGTTGGTTCCTTGCTGTTATTTTCCACAAACACAGGAATTCTGGTCTCCGTGTTAAGTGTATGTCCGAGGTAACCACGTTATATGTACTGATAGGGTAAAATATTTTATATTATAATAACATATTACTTATCATTTTTATCGTGTCAAATTCTCTTACAGTGTTATACTTTTTTTGAGATTTTTGACGGGATATTGATGTTCTTTTAATAATTTACAGGAAGGTAAGAATGACCAAACATCAAGCGCCTTGAGTGATACTGCTGCAACACCGAAACCAACACCTCCTCCTGTTGCTAAGGTCGAGATTTTTCTAAAATAATTACATTCGCTATCCAAAAGTATATTATGTTGTATATCTTTTGGAGTTGAGTTAGGCACAAGATCTATTTTTTACATGGTATCAGAGTCAAGACTCATTCTAATTCTTTGTTCACCGATGTTGGGCTCTCAAATTATATTATTCATGCTCCAGTTAACGAGGTCTGGGCATGCAGGGAGTGTTAAGACTCCTTATATGCTTGGACAATTCTCATCCTATAAGTTAATTTTTGGGATTGAGTTGTATAAGTCATTTGCGGCCCCTTAAAGTTTCTCATTTTATTTTTTGTTTATTATCAAAAAAGTGTCTAAGTGGTTCAAATTTGGAGCGGCAGAGGTGTTCAATAGATACAAGTCTAAGTTGAGGTGTCTAAATGGAATCTGTGGACACTTTTTAGGGTCCACAGATGACTTAAGCTTTTATATTAACTTATATACAAAAAAATATATTTTTATCTGCTATTATTTGGTGAACGGTTATACAGTATAAAGATCCCAAAAAACATGGTGTTGTTAGTATACTAACCTAAATTCTTTCCATTATGATGGTAATTTCATGTAATTAACATTTCTATCATTTATCATCTAAAGTTGTGGCATAAAATTCCTCTGTTATTAATCTGAAATCTCGGATTTGAACCACAGTTCTAACATTTTTCCTCTATGAACAGCCCATCACCAAATTCGGAGATGTGTTCGCCTTCAGTGGCCCAGCGTCAGAGCGTATCAATGGCAGATGATCGGATTTGTCGCAGCCATGAGCGCTGAACTCGCCAATGGCAGTGACATATTCGCTCAGCTTTCAAGCGGCGGTTTCTCTTGGTTCTTAGGAACAAGCGCATTGCTAACATTGGCTTCTATCATTCCTCTATTTCAAGGAGTTGGTGCTGAGAAAAAGTCTAATGGGATTATGACAGCCGATGCTGAGATTTGCTATGTTAGGATTAGTTGCTTTAGCTTTTACTGAGTATGTTAAAGGGGGTGCACTTCTCCAAGTGTGAATATTGTAAACGTCTCCTTTTTTATGTAATGTAATTTATGGATTATGATGCAATGTAAGCTTGGTTAACATGTTAGAATGAGTGATCAGTGTATCTAAAAATATTTGTTTGGTATAATATTTTTCCTCTTTGAATGAAAATGAATATTACCTGAACTTTGACATGTATTTCCTAGCCAGTGGTAGCCCCCGGATCTACAGCAAGCTCGTTGCTTGATATATCATGAAAATCCATTAGTACTTATGTCAGTGCACTTGATAAACTCCCAAGTGGAAAATGATTTGTCATTCTAGTTTCAGTAGATGGTTTGCTCCATTCAACCAATGAACGTAAGTTCTTCCTCAACTCTGGATTTTTACGGCTGCGCTAGTTCCATAGAAGGGAGTTCAATGATTCAGTCTAACTCTGGATTATTACGTTTGGTTTATCTATTGGAATAATTAATCTTAACATAAAATCCGCATAATATAATGGTGTAACTCCGGACGTAACTGAAAAAGTTGTTGTCACGTGATTCAGGAGCTCACGTGTTCGAGCCGTAAAAATTGCATCAATATAGAATAAGACTACGTACACTAGACCCTTGTTATCCGATCCTTTCCGAATCTCGCGCATAAAAAGGAGATAAGTGTATCGATCTGTCCTTTTTCCAATATATAATACAGTGTTTGGTCCTATAAAAAGAAATTCGTCATAAAACTAAAATGTAGTGTTTGCTTGTGGGTATCAAATAATATTTATATTAAATAATGTGGATATTTCTATATTATTTTATGGGAATAAGGCAATTTTACCCCTGAATTTTGATTAAAGTTGCTACGACACACCTAATTAATTATCATTAAAGCTTAATAAAATTTAAACTGATTTTTAAAAAGATAATGCGAAAAACTTAATTTTTTTATTTAAAATCTGTATTTTCTTTAAATATGGAAAACTGAATTTTTTTAAGAATATGAAAAATCCGTTTTTAATAAAATAAATCTGGAAAACTGAATTTTCTTATTAAAATTTCTGGACTTTTTTAAATATAGAAAACTGATTTTTTTTTTAAGAAAAACGTGGAAAAGTGATTTTTTTTCTATATATGGAAAAAAATTTAGTCTTCAAGATTTAGTTTTAAAAAATGGATTTTTCAATGCCTAAAATGCACCCAACCTTTGCCCGAATTTATTGTAACACATCTAACCTTTACCGTAGTCTTATTATCCCTGAATATATTTTTAAAGCGTTTCTTTAGCATTTATCTGAAAAATTCGAACTAAATTTCAACGCTACACAAGCTAAGACTCAATTATGAAAAAATATAGTGATTCACACGATCAAATTTCAAGAGAAACAACTACTTTCTCCATGAAGAAAATTAAGAGCGTAGGAGAGAATTCTAATTTTTTATTTTGATAGAAGAGTGAAATGATCTGAAAATGACCAGACTCCTTTGTTTTTTGATCTTTTGTTCAACACGTGTTTGAATTGTTATTCAGCTCATTCAATAAATGACAAAGAAGTTCCTTAAAATATACCTATGGGGGCTAATAGGACCCGCGTAAAAGCTAAGTACGTTACAGCAAATCCGCGCAAAGGTTGAGGTGTATTTTAGGAATTTTAGTTTTTTTTCAAATTTTTATATAAATCCAGTTTTTTCTCATTTTGAAAAGAAAAAAGACTTTTTCAAGTTTTTAACAAACAATCCAGATTTTGTTTGAAAAATAAGTGTCCTAAGAAAATGAAATCATTAAAATCTAGATTTTTTTTATATTTAAAAAAATCCAGTTTTTTCATATTTTAAGAAAAATCATTTTTTCTATATTTTAAGGAAAAAACGTTTTTTCCTTAAAATGTGTTTTTTTAAAAAACAGGTTTTAAAAAAATAAAATTTTCAGATTCTTTTAAAAAATCCATTTTTCATTTTTCTTAAGGTAAATTCAGTTTTTCAAATTTTTTAAAAATTGTCACGTAAGCGATATATATATATATATATATATATATATACACACGTGGCAAGGAGAGTGTATGGCACTCTCCCATAAGAGAGTTGATATCCAGTTTCAGGGTGGTAACTGTTGGGATACAATTGTTATAGGAAACGGGAAGTAAGTAACTATTACAATAGCAAGAAAGGATAAACTAAATATTACAATAAATTGGAAATCAAGAACTTAACCGATCGCTTGTGTGATTTGCTGAGTCGAGTGATGACGCTCTTTCTTTAAGACAAGATTGCCCCGTATATCTCCTTTTACGTTATCGAGCAATAGTCTCCCAAGATACAACAGCAACTTAACAATTTGGCAAAGGAAACTCAAGTGTTACTCTTGAAGAACTTTGAGTATAGTAACTTTGCTAGAGAGGAAGAAGATGAATTCAGAAAATCTTGAGTATTTTCTAAGTGTTCTTCAATTGAGCCAAATGCCTCAATTTATAGTGTAAGGAGAAGTCCCCTCAACTAACCAACTAATTGCCTTCAATAACCATGTAATGACACTTGATTGAGGGGTTACATTCAGCCAAATAATGGTTGAATTCATGTGCCAAGTAATGGAGAATCAATGCTCCAAAACCAGGCCAAAGGTCAGATTTTTCCAACTTCCCGTCGCAGCTTTCTGCCTCCGAAGCATCGCGGCTCTGTGAATTAGCGTCGCGGCGCCGCGGCTCCAGTGACTGGCCAACCAATTAGCGTCGCGGCACTGCCTGGGAGGCACCGCGGCTCCGACGGTGTGGCGCCGCGGCCCTTCACGGCTCCGTAGCGATTTCCGACTCGTTTCATTTTACACTTCTTCCTTCATTTACCAACATTGAATACTTTGTCATTTGACCAATAACCGTCCATAATTCCATGTCTCAAACGTATTACATACGTACCAATATCATTTTCACTAATGAAATTTCGATACTTGGCACTACGTGTGCACGTGTGTGGAAACGACGTTTTTGACGTGCGGGCCCCATTTGTTCGAGTCATAAACTAATGGGATATACTTAATTCCACATTTAGTAAATTTCCAACAGTAACTATTTCGTTTTAAAAAAGTTCAGGGGCAATAAGACCCGTGAAAAGGTCAACTTTGGTCAAAATTCAGGAGGATAACATTGTTTTATCCCTATTTTATGAGAAGTGAAAATGTGAAATAAGAATACATTTATTAGCTATCAAAGAATTAAACTATTTAAAGCCAGAAATACCGTTTTAAAATACATGTCGCAAGTATAACAATATCTTCATACTTAATCATTGCATAACAATCTCTTCATTACTAATCCTCACATAAACAATTTATACATTGTAATATCTGCATAACTAATATGTCAACCAAACAACCCCTTAGTCAAGGAGAGGGTGTTCACGAAAAAATCTAATCAAACCCAGGAAAAGAATATTTTGGTTTGATTTGGTTTTTAAATTTTAAAAATTGATTTGGTTTTGGTTTTTATCAAAATAATCGAAGGAAAAAAGTGAACCAGACCGACTATATAAATACCCATTTGGATATCATAATTAAATATATATTTGTAATTAAAAGGTACAATTTGAAATTATTTCCATAATACATACTAATTCTTCTATTCATTTTCTATAAAAAGTAATCTTTTATTACAAATTGCATCATGCACTCAACAAGAGCAGAAACACATTCATAACTAAAGTAATTGTATACACAACCTTTTTATGCATCATTGTCTATAACAAATGCCTTAGAGTTTATGCTCCCAATTTGCCAAACTTTCAGAACCAAACAATTTTATGATATATTGGTTGATAAGATTTGAAATATGTTCTAAGCACTTTCTGCAAATCCAATTTGTAGATTACCAAAGTAAAAAACAGTGTGGTATGATCTCAAGAATACATCTCCAAGAACCCTGCAATCAAGAATTCATAAATCATTCTAGTGAATATTGCGTGCAATAAGGTAATAAATATGCAGATTTACTCGCGCCAAACAATTTTGTTTTACCAGAGGGGACGTCGTGGACACACATCCAAAGCTGTAAATCCACTAAGACAGTGAGCACCGTGGTTGTCTTCGACTCTGATAACATACTATTACCAAAATCCGGGCAGAAAGTTAGTCCGTGAAAGACAGAGAACATACGTCTAAGAATAAAAACATATAATAACACGTTAAGCTTGACGATAAAAACCATCCTTACACGCCACAAATAGTTCATTAGTTAGTCGAGCTTTGATGCGTAAGAACAAAAGTGTTTCTAGTATGCACATGGTAATAACACGTTAAGCTTGACGAGAAAACCAGCCTTACACCCCAAAAAAAGTTTGTTTAGTTAGTCGAGTTTTGTTGTGTAAGAATAAAGTGCTTCTAGTATGCACAGTGTAATAGAGAAATAACAGAACTTGTAGAAACCTACAGATTTATTCCATGTGACACCAGCTGCACCATAATTTGTTGTATGTTGCAAAAATCTTAATACAAGAAGAAGAATTCAGATAACAACTTACTTGATCTGGAGAAAGGGGAAAAGATTTATTCCCAATTGTAATTGTAATATGCGGCAGGAAAAACACGTCACAGTTGATAAACGTTTTTCCTCGAGGATCCGGAAGCTTCTCACACAGCTTCAACACAATATAAGAGGCATCAGATGCAAGTATATATATATATATATATATATATATATATATATATCTTACTCTGTGCATCTCATTCTATGTGACGTTATTTGACTGTGTAATGACTAACAAGTGTAATAAGGTAACTTCACTTATCAAAAGAGTTGAAGAAACTACTTAAATGGATTTATGTTGCTTGGATCCTTAAAAAATGTTGTCTGGTGCGTGTATGAACCTCTAAAAGTTTTTCATTTTTTGAGGATCCAATACGGTGCAACACCATTTTTGGAGGATCCGAGCAATATATTCAGATGTTCTCCCCCCCCCCCCCCTTTCCAGCAAATTAAGGCTTTACCTGATTAACATATTCAAATACTTCTTCCTTTGTTATCTCTTTTCTAAGCTCTACTTGCATCCAAAAAACTGTCATCTCACAGAAAGAACATAAAGCGCTCTCATCATTCGGTAGCTTCTCCAACTTTGAACCTCTAGCTAACATTTGCTGCTCGGGGCTACAACATTTACAATAAAAGTCTCGGTTCAACGCTCTAATCCGACATCACTTGAGGAGAATTAGGAGACGAATTCAATATTCTAACCTCACATCACACGAGCCGTTATATTTACATATACCAATTCTATTGCAAATTCTTTCGGGCTGTAACTGCAGGACAAAGAGTATAGCGTTAGGCGCGTAAAATATATGCATACGAACTTTAGGGTGGTTGAGCCAAGAATTATGTTGCTCGAATCCTCCAAAAATGTGATCCGACACACACCTGGTTGTATTTTTTAAGGATCCGAGCAACACAGGTCAGCAAAATTTACAATAAAAGTCTCGGTTCAACGCTCTGGTGTTCATGTAGACATTTTTACGGATCACAAGAGTCTGCAATACATATTCAAACAAAAAGAGTTGAATCTGAGACAAAAAAGATGGCTTGAATTATTGAAGGATTATTATGTGGATATCTTATATCACCCTGGCAAAGCTAATGTTGTAGCAGACGCGCTCAGCCGTAAGTTAATGGTCAGTTCGATGCCAGTGCAAGTCAAAATGAAGGGAATGGTAAGAGAGCTTCATCAGTTAGCTAGTTTGGGAGTCCGACTAGTGGATTCAGAGGATGGTGGGTTTGTGGTCCAGAATGTGTCAAAATCATCCCTTATATCAGAAATTAAGGAACATAAATGGGAAGACCCTAGTTTGAAGAAGATAAGATAGAGCATTCAACAGAAGAAGTCCACGACCTTTGAGATTGACGAACAAGGAACTCTCAAGCACCAGGGTCGTCTGTGTTCCAAATGTAGCAGGATTGTGGGATAAAATTATGACGGAGATTCATTGTTCACGATACTCTATTCATCCAGGATCAACTAAAATGTATCATGATCTCAAGAGTATTTATTGGTGGAATGATATGAAGAAGAGCGTGACAGAATTTGTAGCTCAGTGCCCCAATTGTCAGCAGGTAAAAATAGAACACCAAAAGTCTGGTGGCTTGACTCAGAACATCGAGATTCTGATATGGAAATGGGAAATGATTAATATGGACTTTATTACGGGATTACCTCGTTCCTATCGGAAATTTGATTCTATTTGGGTAATTGTTGACAGACTTACCAAATCAGCTCATTTCTTGCTGGTAAAAACTACCTACACAGCCGAAGATTACCCGAAGTTATATATTAAGGAGATTGTTCGACTTCATGGTGTGCCTATCTCTATTATATCTGACCAAGGTGCTCAGTTTACTGCTAACTTCTGAAAATCGTTTCAGAAAGGGTTAGGCACCTGAGTTAATTTGAGTACGGCTTTCCATCCTCAGACAGACGGTCAAGCTGAGCGAACAATTCAAACGTTCGAGGACATGTTACGAGCTTGTGTGTTAGACTTTAAGGGAAGTTAGGATGATCACTTACCCCTTATTGAGTTCGCATACAATAACAGCTATCACGCCAGTATTAAAATGGCTCCATATGGGTCCTTGTACGGACGAAAATGTAAATCTCTTATTGGATGGTTCGAGGTAGGCGAATCAGAGTTATTTGGACTTGACTTGGTACACCAAGCCATAGAAAAGGTAAAGCTTATCCAAGAACGGTTGTTAACAGCTCAGAGTCGTCAGAAGTAATACGCAGATGTGCGACGGCGAGACTTAGAGTTTCAGGTAGATGACTGGGTATTTTTGAAGATTTCGCCGATGAAGGGTGTAATGAGATTCGGGAAGAAATGAAAGCTTAGTCCAAGGTATATTGGGTCATATCGCATAATTCGACGAATTGGCCAGGTAGCGTACGAATTGGACTTACCTTCGGAGTTGGAGTGTGTTTATCCAGTCTTTCATATTTCCATGTTGAGAGCATGTGTTGGAGATCCTTCTCGGATTGTACCAATTGAGAATATGCAGGTTACAGATGATCTGTCATATGAAGGAATTCTTGTTGCTATCCTAGATCGACAAGTCCACAAGCTGAGGACTAAGGAAGTAGCTTCTGTAAAAGTTTTGTGGCAAAATAGAAACGTGGAAGAGAATCCATGGGAAGCGGAAGAGGAAATGATGCACAAATATCCACACCTATTCTAGACTAATGTCGAGACTTCAAGAGAAGCCTAAGGTAAATTCCAATTCCTATCATGATGTTTAACGATTGTGTATTCGGGCTACGTAACGGAGATTAGATATGTTACCCCAACATTCGAGGACGAATGTTTCTAAGAGAGGAAAGATGTAACGTCTCGTACTTTCGGGTTATGATTTAAATCGCTAAGCGTATATAAAATCGTTAGGCGTGTGTAAATAGGTCCGAGCGTTGGAAATTTTATGTTATATTTACTTATGCTAATAAAGAGATTAGTATATAAAATGATTAAACCCCGAAATAATTTTGGACGTAACAAGTGTGACGACGGAAGCCGGAAATAAATTTGGTACGCATAAAACGGATATGGGCTAGTGTCATATCACAAATTATAACATTGCGTATATGAAGGTCTTATGAGTAATTAATATTTAAGTGAATTGGGATCACAGAATTAATTATGTGTGTGATTGATAAATTTTTCGGAGTCAGATCACTTAATTAAATTAAGTGACCGTGCATATTAAAGTAAGGTGGCATTAAGTGGTCATGATGACCAAGCACATAAGTTGACATTGATCGACACATGGCAAGAGAAAATGTGTCAAAATAATTAGACTTTGATATTCATTCTTTACATTATCATTAATCCAAAACAGAAAACATATGAGGCATTCTCTTTTATCAACAGCATCCAAGAACTGAAACGTGCAAGAATAAGCAACCAGTACTTTATTTTCTTTTAAAGCAACCAATACTTCATTTTCAATTAGGAAAAGAAACTTTGCTTTCACTTCGTGTATTGTAAGAAATTGTGTACGAAGCAGTAACAAATTAAGTAGGAAAAGTCGTGCAAGTGCATCAATAATATTTTCCTTCCAGTTTAGCAAAATGAATGTATGTTAAGGCAAATTATTTCTTTCTTTTGGCATGTTCCATGTAACGAAATATAACTGTGATATTGCTCCATAATTTATTCTACTCCTAGTAGTTAAGAATATTCATGTTATTGATTCCTATGCTAAAATCATGTCTAAATATGTTTCTAAGTCCTTATTGAGGCATACGGAAAAAGGTGTTGATATTCACAGTGTTAGCCAAAGGGGCAAGGATATTACATCTGGCAAATTCAGGAAGTGTTTTATTGTTATTCATGCATTTTCATTTGCATTATATTCATATATTACCCTGGACCAACTTGTGCTATGCACACTACTATATGGTAAATATTTTATATATGTAAGGGATATGGGGAAAGGGAAAGACGTTATATACGCACACCACGTGCAGCTGGTACAGAATATCACAAAAGAGTCCGAAGAGGTCAATATGATGTGATGATGTGATGCCTATAAGGCTTATTGGGACGGGTTTCATGATCCGCAACACTAACATATATCTAGACGGATTGCATGATCCGCAACACGAACATATATATACCGCATTTGCATTATGCATACATTCGTTAACCATTACATGGTATGATGCCCACAGAGGCTGTCATGGTAAGGAAATTGCCCGATGAGGCCAATGAATATGGACACTGCATTGTGCATAACATATAGGCAATGGTATTAGGTCCCCAGAGGCAGTTACTGTTGGTAAGTTGTTTATGTTTCAGTTATTGGTATATTCATGTTATGCTGATATTTATGCCCGACATACCCAGTACATCAGTCGTATTGACGTCCCTTTTGTCGGGGGACGTTGTGTTTTATGCCCGCAGGTTAGCGTAGGCAAGGCGACGACCCACGTGAATAGGTTGCAGATTTCAGCGGATTTTTGGAAGCACTCCTCTCTTTCTGGAGTGTCGATCTGATTTTGGTATGATATAATTTTGCGTGTCTATATGGGTATGGCGGGGCCTTGTCCCGACCTGTTGATGTCGTGTACTCTCTTAGAGGCTTGTAGACATGTGTCTTGTGTGTAGTAGTCTTGTATGACCTTGTCGGCCTTGGTATATGTATATATATAAGTTGGATTTCTGGGTTACTATTCCCACAATCCTTTTTCGCCTTAGTCAGTAATCAATTATGAATAGGTGTTGATAGTGTGATTAGCGGTACCCGGCGGGTGGGGTCCGGGTATCCGTTGCGGCCCTCCAGTTTGGGTCGTGACAATAAATTATGTTGGCCTAATAATTGCATTATATTTTCTATTTTGTGTAGAATGTGGAGTCGATAGAAAGATCATTGTCAAGAAATGAATCTTGGGTCCGTGCTTAATTCAACCCAAAGGTTAGCTCATGAGATAAAATTAATGATTTTATAAAATAACAAGTATTGGAGACAAATATTTTAGCAAGGTTGACAACTAATATAGGTCGGAGGGAGGGAGTAGTATATCTATATTCATTTTGGTAATACAAGAATCAACTTAACTTTTCACCTAAATGGATAGATTGTTTTATCATCAAATTCGAGACTTACCAAAATTATTTTATTTTTCTGCTAAGAAGGTGTTTGAATTGACTTTTTAAAAGTGATTTATAAGTTGATCTTACTTAATTTTTTACTTTTAATTTATTTTTATACCTTTTTAGCTTAAAATTAAGTACGTAAAAATACTTTTATCTCATTCAAATACGAAAAGAATTTAAAAACCAAAAAACATTTAAAATAAGCTAATTAAAACACTCTGTAAAAAGATATTTAATAGAAAGGATAAACTATTTCATATAGATGGAATTAGGCGAAATAAAATGGCTCCGTAACTCCCTTAAGTGTTAGCTTAGTCGTAGGTTTTTCGATATAAAAACCTCTCTTCTCATAGCATAAAGTCAAAAATCCATCTCCGCACGTCATGTACACGTCTCCATTCATTGACCCAAAATTTCTAAATCTATTTTCCCAATTCTAAGCAAAAATAAACTGCACATTACAGCAATTCCGACGAGAACAAACTGAAAATTCGCCGGCCGGAATGGAAACTAGAACCGGAGCCGCTGGAGCACTTTGCTCCAAGGTCTTAGCTTTAGTATCGATTTTGTTATTCAGCTTTATGGGCGACCTAACGGCGTTATCAGTGACGGTAAATGACGTGGAATGCGTTCAGGAATATGTGTTGTATGAAGGTGATACGATATCGGGGAATTTCGTTGTTGTAGATCATGATATTTTCTGGAACTCGGATCATCCCGGCATCGATTTCACTGTAATGACCTTTTTGCCCCTTTCTCCGAAGTATTAAATATTTGATCTTTATGCTTAGTTTTTTTAAATTGTGAGGTTAGTTTAGCTTGATTGTTGCCAGATCCTCTTTAATTGTAATGTTAACAAAAGATTAACTAATCATCTGTGCTAATTGGTACTTGAGAAGCTATACATATTGTCCTCGTAGCTCCCGTTTGACCATGGATTTTGAAGTTTAAACTTGAAACTTGAAAAATTGAGTTTTTAAAGTTGTGATTTTTTGAACTCGGAGTTGTGTTTGGACAAGTTTTGTGAGTGGAAGTGAAATTTCTCCCAGAAACTAGTCTGAGCCAGTTTTTGGAACTTGAAAATATTTTGAAGATAGATTTTCAAAATTTGATCAAATTTCATGGCCGAACAGATAGTTGAAGATAAAATTTCAAAATCTATGGCCAAACGCTAGCTAGGTGATTTCTTCCATCTGCCAAGTTTGATCTTTATGCTTAGTTTGTTTGAAGTGTGAAGTTGATTTAATTTGATTGTTGCTAGATCCTATTTTTGTATAGTGTGAAAGGGAGAAATCCCCCTATAAATATTTGATCTTTATGCTTAGTTTGTTCGAAGTGTGAAGTTGATTTAGTTTGATTGTTGCCGGATCCTATTTTTGTATAGTGTGAAAGGGATAAATATTAAATCTTTATGGTTAGTTTGTTTAAAGTGTGAAGTTGATTTAGTTTGATTGTTGCTAGATCTTACTTTTGTATAGTGTGAAAGGGATAAATCCCCAGTAATATACAAAAACTAACTAATTATACATGCTAATTGGTAGTATCTTGCAAGTGCTCCAAGATTTTACAAAAGACCATAAATGTGATGCTAACATGTAAAAAGGAGTTGATTTCATTGTAATGACCTTTTTGCCCCTTTCTTCAAAGTATAAATATTTTATCTTTATGCTTAGTTTGTTTGAATTGTGAAGTTGATTTAGTTTGATTGTTGCTAGATCCTATTTTTGTATAGTGTGAAAGGGATAAATATTAAATCTTTGATCTTTATGCTTAGTTTGTTTGAAGTGTGAAGTTAATTTAGTTTAATTGTTGCTAGATCCTCCTTTTGTATAGTGTGAAAGGGATAAATCCCCAGTAAATATATTCAAAAAACTAACTAATTATCCGTACTAATTGGTAGTATCTTGTAAGTGCTCCAAGAATTTACAAAAAAATGTAAACGTGATGCTAACATGTAAAAAGGAGTTGATTTCACTGTATGACCTTTCTTTCCTTTCTCCTTCCACCCCGAAGTATTAAATATTTGATCTTTATGCTTAGTTGTTTGAAGTTGATTTAGTTTGATTGTTGCTAGATCCTTTTTTTTTTTTGGTGTGAAAGGGATAAATCCCCTTTTAATATGATCTTATACGTAAACAATGAACTAATTATCTGACCCGAGGGTGTGGTATAGTGGTCAATGAGCTGGGAACACTAGATGATTTCTCTCATTTGCCTAAGTTTTGGTTGACAGAGTTAGTTGGTAGCTGTGTTGGGGAGGTAGCAGGTCGTGGTGAATAGTCGAGGTAGCATCATCAAAAATAAAATTAACTAATTATCTGAGCCAAGGGTGTGACATAGTGGTCAATGAGGTCGGAGAAGAACTATGAGGTCTCAGGTTCTCAAATCCATAGAAACGCCAAGTGATTTCTCCCACTTGATCAAGTTTTGGTTGACAGAGTTACTCGGTAGTTGTGTTAGGGGGTGGTAGTAGGTATCCGATGGAATAGTCGAGGTAGCATCATCAAAAATAAAATTAATTAGTGGTATGAGCCAAGGGTGACACGTAGTGGTTAATGAGGCTGGAGGAGAACTATGAGGTCTTAGGGCCTTTCTCCTTCCTCCCCGAAGTATTAAATCTTTGATCTTTATGCTTAGTTGTTTAAAGTGTGAAGTTAATTCAATTTGATTGTTGCTAGATCCTATTTTTGTATACTGTGAAAGGGATAAATCCCCTTCAAGTATGATCTTATACAATCAAATCCACAGAAACGCCAGATGATTTCTTTCATCTGCTAAGTTTTGGTTGACAGAGTTACTCAATAGTCGAGGTAGCATCATCAAAAATAAAATTAACTAATCATTTGTGCTAATCGGTACTATCTTGCATTTTCTCCAATAATTTTTAATTTTACAAAAAATTATAAATAGTTTATCTTTATGCTTAGTTCTTTGAAGTGTGAAGTCCATTTAGTTTAATTGTTGCTAGATCCCTTTTTAATAGAGTGAAAGGGATAAATCCCCTTTAAATATGATCTTAACCACAAAAAAATTTAACTAATTATCTAACCTAAGATTGTGGTATAGTGGTCAATGAGGTGGGTGGAGAATTATGAGGTCTCAGGTTCTATAATCCATAAAAACACTAGGTTTCTCCCATTTTGGTTGACAGAGTTACTCAATTGCTGTGTTGGGGGAGCTTGGGGGAGCTAGCAGATACTTGGGGGAATAGTCGAGGTAGCATCATCAAAAATAAAATTAACTAATTATCTGAGCTAAGGATGTGACATATTGGTCAATGAGGTGGGAGGAAGAACAATGAGGTCTGAGGTTCAAATTCACATAAACACTAGGTGATTTCTCCCATCTGGCCAAGTTTTGCTTGACAGAGTTACTTGGTAGTTGTATTAGAGGGAGGTAGCAGATATCGGGTGGAATAGTCGAGGTAACATCATCAAAAATAAAATTAACTAATCAATATGTGCTAATTGGTAGTATTAAGTGCTCCAAGAACTTACA
The DNA here is from genome assembly GCA_029783415.1 of Anisodus acutangulus. NCBI lineage: Eukaryota > Viridiplantae > Streptophyta > Magnoliopsida > Solanales > Solanaceae > Anisodus > Anisodus acutangulus. The sequence goes on along the minus strand of CM056499.1, from coordinate 52,655,987 downwards.
AAAAATTATAAATGTGATGCTAATGTGTAAAGAGAGTTCCTTGGAAAGCTATCTGGTTTCTTTGTTACATATTGTCCTCTATAATTCCTATGCTCTAGTCTCCTCTGATTTCTTCTGAAAGTCCAGCTAAAGAGCATCTCCTCGACAGTGGCTAGCATTAACCAGTCTATCCTGAAAAATTCCATACCTTTATGCACCTGAAGCACTGATGTTGACTATAGTATCTTCCTATTCCTCAATTCTCCCCCACCTTTAAATATAGAGTCAACCAACTTGTTCGCAACTAGCGTGCTATCTTCCATAAAGGCATCAATCTTACAGCATGACCTTTTTTTTAATATCTTTCGCCTTCTTCCCCAAAGTATAAATCTTTGATCTTTATACTTAGTTGTTTAAAGTGTGAAGTTGATTTTCCTATCTTCATGAAGGCATCAATTTCATTGTATGACCTTTTTTAATCTTTCTCCTTCCTCTCTGAAGTATAATTCTTTGATCTTTATTCTTTTGTTGTTTGAAGTGTGAAGTTGATTTAGTTTGATTGTTCCTAGATCCTTCTTTTTATAGAGTGGAAGGGTAAATCCCCTTTAAATATGATCTTATACACAACAAGATAACTAATTATTTGACTCCAGGGTGTGGCATAATGGTCAGTGAGGTGAGAGGAGAACAATGAGTGCTCAGCTTCAAATCCATAGAAACACTAGGTGATTTATCCCATCTGCCCAAGTTTTGGTTGGCAGAGTTACTCAGTATTCGAGGTAGCATCATCAAAAATAAAATAAACTAATCATTTGTGCTAATTAGCACTCGCTCCGTCCCAATTTATGTGGCACCATTTGACCAGTTAAGAAAGAAAGGAAGTCTTTTGAAATTTGTGGTCCAAAACAAGCCTTAGATATTAGTGTGACCGTAAATCATCTCATAAAGTTAAATTGTTTCGAAATATAGAAAGGTGACATTCTTTTTGGGACGGACTAAAAAGGAAAGTGTGCCACATAAATTGGGATAGAGGGAGTAGTATATTGTAAGTGCTCCAAGAATTTACAAAAAAAATATAATTGTGATGCTAATATGAAAAAAGAAGTTGACTTGAGAAGCTATCTGGTTTCTTTGTTAAATATTGTCTCTCTAGCGTCAATGGGTTACTTCCTATGCACTAGTCTCTTCCGATTTCTTCTGAAAGTCCAGCTTAAGGGTAGCTCTTTGATAGTAGCTAGCATCAACCAGTTTATCCTGGACAAATTCCATACCTTTATGCACCTGAAGCGCTGATGTTGAGTATAGTATCTTCCTCAATTCTTCCCCTCCTCTAAATCTAGAGTCCACCAACTTGTTTGCAACTAATGTGCAACCTCGCATTTGCCTGTCTTCCATGAAGGCAGTTTGAGTTTGAAAGGAAGCAACTTTGCGAGAATCTTGGAGATGCATATTACTAGACTAAGCTCTGAAGTTCTATATTGACAGTGAGGCACTTTTCTTCATAATAATGGCAAAGATGAATGAGGTCTCTTTTCATATATACGTTTTTGATGAAAAAATGGGTTTTTCTTTGATGTCATCTTTGACCAGTCTCTTGACATTCTTGAAAGGACGCCATTAGAAACCATCCAAAGCTTGGGACTTGTCCCCAACAGAATTCTTAACTACTTCCTAATACTTCCTCGAAAAAATCCTCTCCAACCCCTCCCTCATCTCCTCCACTCACCCCCTCTTCCCCTTAATATATTGCTAAAGTCTACACCCTCGAGTCTAGGAATCCAAAGGACATCTTCCCTATATAGATGTGTATGGAACCCTTCAATTGCATTCCCACCTCCTCTTCTCCCTTGAACACTAATCTCTATAGCTCAATGTTTCTAAGAAGTTTCTATCCTGTTAGCTATAACTGGAGCAATGGAAAGATTTTGTATTGTAATTTCTTTCGTTTAACCACATTTACCTTGATTTTTGCCTACAACTAGTTTCCAGAGCAATTGTGATTAGATGACATTTGTTTTTGTAAATAAAAATAATCTTTTTTTGTCACATGGGTTTGCTTGTTTCCAGTTTTTTATTTGCTTTCTTCACTCCCCTTTTTTTTTTTGCCAAGTACTTTCTTCACTCCCTTTAAGTTGTGTAGATTTGAATGGTGAGGAAAAGAGTTTTTCTTAGCTTTGCATATTCTTCTTCTTCATCATACATATAGCTGCAAATATCTCTTCTACTCAGAATTTAAAGGTGGGCTCCTAGAGTCAAAATTTCTTTTATAGGCATATGGAATGTAAGTTGCAGTGAAGGATTTTTTCTTCCTTAGAAAGTATTTGCTTGTTTAATGTTTTTGTTGTGTTAATTGTCAACGTTTATTTAGAATGATCATGATTTTCATCAAGGTTAGAAAAATAGCTTATTCTCTCCTGCCTTGTGATGTTTTAAGATGGAGATCATTAAAAGAGAGGAAAATGATTACATCTTTGAGAAAATGGACATTTTGACAGGATAGCACAAGTCTTATTTTTCTCTCACTTCGTTTGATACTAAATACTATCACTAGATGCTCTCTGTGTTGTCTAAAAGCTAGCATCAGTTTTACTACTCTACGTTATCGCCTACCACCATAAATCTCAAAATGACCCTCCACGACAATCACATGTCCCATTTTTACTTCTAAGATATTAAAAGATGAGCATTGAATGATTTTCCTTCACTAAATCCTCCTAATACTTTTTATGTGGAAATATTTTTCTATTAAATATGTTGAGCATAAAATTAATGCTATGTTTCGTGGTCTATGATAATAAGCAAGGTGTATTTGACTTCTCTTTGCTACCCATCAAATAAACAATTCATGTTTCTTTCTTCTTATTCTTGCTCTTTCTGAGTCTAAAATAGGGAGTTGATTATCAACATATGATTTGACGTATGTGAAGGTCATTGAAGTTTTTGCCTTCCGACATACTTAAAAGCTGTGCTTAAATGCACAAATCCATGAGACTCTTGGACATTGCATCCTCAATGTGCCCATAAAGAAGCGTCCTGCATATTGAATCAGAGCATATTGCAGCTTTGTGGATAAAGTGAGAGGCCCAATTTGTTTGACAACTTAGTACTTTTATATCTACGAACTCCATGATTTCCAGATTTCTCCTTGCTTAGGTATGTGCTGTACTTCGACTAACTTGGCTGACCTATGAGCATCTGCCTACTTTGAGTCCTCAATTGGTCAAACAGATCTATCTTAGCTGATCCAAGAGGCCAGAGAAACTTCAGCATTACATCATTAAATTAAATGTTTGGATTACCTAACTTCACTTGGATCCTATGTGTTTGATGCTCTCTGAAGGGACAACCCTCAGCTAGGATTGACCCCTCATTCAATGTAGCATAGGACTTACCATTTGTCTCACTCAGCCTAGAAGCATCACTGAGAAAGATCTTTCAAGCATCCGTTGCTGAGCGGTGAGCTTATGAAAAGATACCTATTGGGCATCTTACACAGAGTGGTACTAATGAGTAGGAATTTGAGTAGTTCCAGGTTGCTCGCTAACTTTTTTTTTAATCCAACCCTAGTTCTTGAGCTCTGTGCCTCTCTGTCATCTTCAATGAACGTCACTTTTTTTTTTCCATTGTCCTGCAATACAACTACTGCATCCTTCTTCACAATCCTTATTCTTCTCCTCTCTCCACCTCGTACCTCAGACAGCCTCCTCCACATTCTAATATGGATTAGCTCTTCCGTCTCAAACGAAAAAGCCATTAGCTCTTCTATGTGAAGCTTATGTCCACCCATCAACCTTCCCAGTCAATTCTACAATATCATCACGGATACAAAAGGCTTCGTCATAAATCTGAAAGGTCTTCAATGCACAGAGACAAATATATCTTCTAAAACCCATAATGCAACAATGATGGAAATGGTAAGAAATACTAAGAAAAATCTTGACAGATAGAGAGGCAACAATCTTGAGAATAATCTGGTACTTGTTAGTAATTTTTGTTTTTGAGCGTATGTGCTCTCTTGCTGTACTAACAGTGGTGGAGCTGTGGGGTAGAAGTGATAACTTCAATCTGCCTAGAACATCCTATTATACCAACCTCCCCCGCCGCGGTGGGTCGGTTTTTCATGTCCCATGCCAATCATGGTACTCTCCATTTGTAAAGCATATGTGCACACCTACAACTCTAATTTTGGCTATGGATTTCTTTGTTCTCTAAATCCATGCATAACATGTATACTTGAATTAAAAGATTATAGAAGTTGGGTTTAATAAATTTAGTAAATAGATTTCTCATGACAATTGCAATCCGTGGTGCATAACAACATTCTATCCGTTCTCAACTCACAACCCATAGTGCATAACAACATTCTTCCGCCCTCAACTCGCATCACTACTTCCTTAGAAAAATATCATCCAGCTATGGCCTGGTGGAGGTGTTTGGGGGTGGGTGAATTTCCCAACCTACCTTGGTGAAGATGGCATAGATGAGTATGATCGTCCAATGGGAATTCAACATCTCTTAGTGTCAAATCAGTTTCTAACTCATTGCCTTGTCTTGGTATGGCTGATAAATGTGATATGGTTCCGATAAAAAAAATAAAGTAACACAACTACTTGGACTTAATAAAGTGACGAACTCACTGTTTATGTCTTACATATATGCATGACCTCAATTTACTTACGCAATCAAAAAGTAGATATGCTAGAAATGAACATATTCTACATAAACAGAACACTGAGTACATTTCTTTCCTTTTGATTCCGTTGTCTCTGCTGCTACTTACAGAAAAAGAGATTACAAGCCAAAAGATGTGTTCCTTTTACTGATTTTTTTACTCATGCAGGTGACATCGCCTTCTGGAAATGTCGTGCACACGATGAAGGGAACTTCAGGGGATAAATTTGAGTTCAAGGCCCCAAGGAGTGGGATGTTCAATTTCTGTTTTCATAATCCACATTCAACGCCAGAAACTGTCTCGTTCTACATACATATTGGACACATTCCCAATGAGCATGACCTAGCTAAAGACGGTTTGTCTTCTTTGCTATATTACTGTTCTTTTATGGCCAGGATTAGCGGTTAAGCATGTTGATATTGTATTCATCCATTCCTCTTTAGATATAATCTTTACTGGCCTTTTTGCAGAACATTTGGACCCCGTAAATGTCAAAATTGCCGAACTAAGAGAAGCATTGGAGTCAGTTACATCAGAGCAGAAATACTTGAGAGCACGTGATGCTCGTCATCGTCATAGTGAGTCTCCAATATTTTCCTCGATAGATAACCTAATCGCTTTCTAATTCTAAATATGCACATGTATAGAAGTTTTACCTTTCAGCAATCATTCCCTACTTAAAACGCCTAAATGGTAGATTTGCTTAGTGATTTCTCGATATAGGCAGCTACGTCTTTTACGTTTGAACCGAGTAATGGTTGATTCTGAAAATGGTCACAAGTCACAACAACCATTGACCGTGTGGACGTTCATGCCAAGACCTTTGTCAGTGTTCTTAAGACACTAACATCTGATTACTGTGCAATCACTCAGATTTCAGCAGTCTTTTTGGTTTATTAGAATGTTATGAGTTGCTCATACATGTTGATCTAGATAGTAAGCAATAAGCTAGTATTTGGATAGGCTAAAAGCTTTTTGATGCTGATAATTGCTGGAATAACCTCAATATGCTGCTGTTAGTATATTTTGGTTTTATGTAACGGGGGTTGAAATTTTCTGCTCTGAAAGTGAATCTGTTCAATTGCTTTATGACTTGAACACACGAGAAAAGAAGCTATAGTTTAAAGTTTTTTGAGGATCAGTTTTCTTTTTCTGGGAGTTTGTAGTATCATTTTTCTTCCTACTTTTAAATGCATCTTTGGCTATTTCATTTCTTCTTATGATAGAGGAAAGTCTTCTTGTAGCTTTGTGTTTGCAATTATCATGGTCAAGGCTTTGAGGCATTAGTCTGCTAAAACTACAGTTGACGTGCATGTTTTCTTTCTGGTGCAGCTAACGAGAGCACACGCAAGCGTATTGTATTTTACACCATCGGAGAGTATCTTCTACTTATATTAGCAAGTGGACTACAAGCACTGTACATCCGAAGCCTATTCAGTAAGTCCATTGGTTATAATCGTATCTGATGACAAAATTTATGAAGCTCCATGGCCTTTTTCGGTTACGTCCTACGGGAGTTAAGTTGTTCTGTAAGCAGTTAAAGAGTTGAGAGAAAAGTATCATTGTGGCAAACTGATTCTGAATTATTCCACAAGATTAGCTCCATTCATATTCAAGTATGATGAGATGTACATCTAACGGTACTTGTGTATTAACGTTGGTTTATGTTTTATTTGAGTAACTAGAACTTTCTAATTTTACCCCTTGTAAAAAAAACCTACTTTTACAATTTGTCCTATTGAATAGATTGAACAGAATAAATGGGCGAGTCAAAGACCACAAACATGGGCTAATTTTGCCAACCTATGTGAGATATTTGCACCACAATCACGCCAACTAATTCATGTCTCTATAACTGGGAAACAGGAATGCTGTTATTTCGGGTGGTCTTTAATTTTTGCCATCAAGTTGGAATTTTTTAAGTTTTGTTCTTCCCCAAAAAATTTCTGGGTTCTAGGTTCGAACCCTATATCAGTAAAAAATTTAAAATAATTCGCAAGACATAATTTGGATTCACAAGGCAGAGTTTGTGTTCAGGCATAAGGTAAATTTTACCTTAAGACAGAGTTTGCGTTATGGCTTAAGACAAACTCCGAGAATTTGCCGGTAAGTTTCGTCTTGCGGTTTTTTAAAATATTTGATTGAGCGGGGTTTGAATTCGGGCACCTTGGGTATTTTCGGTCACTTTTTTAAGCGAATAGCATAATTAAAGACCAATAATTTGAGGGGTAAAAAATAAAGACCAATGTCTTTGTACGACAATCCGCGCAAAAACTTGCTGTAAACTGGAGACATAACATATCATGGACCTTAGAGACCCGGGTCTCCTCTATAAAAGTAAAAGCCTAAGTGCGCATATACCTGATTTTGTTGCCATTGTTCTAATCATTTATAAAGTTTTGCGCCTTTACTTACTTTGGAACTACTTTGATACGATTTTAGATAGGTAGTGTTTTAAGTTAATTTTGACAAAGTCTAATTTCATAGGACTTATGTGGTTAAAATTTAATTATTTTTGCTTCACTTCAATTATTTTTGTTCAACTATAGTCATTTTTAATTCGAAATTCATGCACATATAATTAAAATTTAAATCCTTTTTAAAACTTTAATGGTATGAAACTTCGTCTGAAGCTTAACAAAATCAATATAAAAGAAATATTTATAACATTATATAGTAAGTCCACGAGGACATGCGTACGTGCTCATGTAGGATAAAACCAAACAATAATCATGTTGAATTAAAGTTCAATGGTCGTTGACTAGCTCGGTCGGCCAATTTTTATTAAAAACATTGACAAGTGATAATATTTGTCGTCTTTCCTAGTTAGTGAAGAACAAAAGTTTATTTTTCACACCACTTTTAGGACCACAGTCGAATCTAGCCTTAATAAAGGCATTATTCATTCATTGGAAAAGATAAAGTGAATCTGCTTTAATTTTAGTATATTAATAAATAGAGTAGTTGTTTGTACAAGTTTGAATTCAAACTAAAATTCTAAAACAGAGGATTCCTAAACCATTTTTTCCACCCGATGGCAGTTTCAAATTTTAAACACCAATTAATTCGAATTCGTGACAAAACATTTATTTTTTTGGAATAAAATGATCCCTATCAAAAGTCACTTTTCAAGATTCATTTCGAAACCACCCTATTTTTTGGGATAAAGCAATCCCTTCCCCATAAGCCCGACTAAAAATTATTGAGTTCGACCGAAATTGCAGAGAGAGATAATTTTTTAACTCTTTATAATTTTTAATTTTATTGTATGATTTTTTTTACAAGAAATTTTCATTTTTATATCTAAATAATCTGAAAAAACTATGAAAATCTGAAAAGGCCATTTTTTTTTCTATCTCATTCCCTCAAAAATGTATCTAACCATCCACTCTGCTTTCGACATTGCTGACATATTTTTTTTTATATTTAGCTTCCCAGCTTACGCCAGACTATTTTTAAAGATAGTAGTCCCGGTCCCTCAACATTATTATTAGTAAATTACGGAATGTGCCTAAATGACCAGTGTTTGAGAACAGATCAACTGATATCACCTACAAAATCCTACTCCAAAAAAAAATAAATTGTTTCCATCAGTATTCGATCTCAAGTTGCAGACCTCCAACTGAATTTTTAAATTCTCGTAACATGCTAGAAGCAGACGCCTTTTCTTGGACATGCTTGCTTGCTTGCCCACACAAATCAGTCAAAAAAAAAATCACATTTTTTTTATTTCCTAAGTTACACAATTTACAATCTCCCTCTTAGATTCTATTTTTTAATTAAATAACCCTATAAAAAAACTACCAACTCATTTCCACCTTAAGCCCAAAAGAAGAGAGAACAAAAAAAAAACAAAGCTCCTCTCTGCAACTCCAATGGCGACCATAAGCTCTTCTCTTCTCCTCAAAACTCCAACAAAAATTCAATTTTTACCCAAAACCCATTTCACTACACCCTTAAATCTACCTCTCCCAACCCGTTTCACATCCAAAAAAAACGGGTCATCATCCGGGTCAATCGGGTCGGGGACCCGAATCCGTAGCGGGTTGTTGATAGAACCCGATGGAGGCAAACTAGTAACACTCTTGGTTGAGGAATCACAAAGAGAATTAAAGAAAGAAGAGGGGTTTAAGTTACCGCAAATAAAGTTAACAAAGATTGATATAGAATGGGTACATGTGTTAAGTGAAGGTTGGGCTAGTCCATTAAAAGGGTTCATGAGAGAATCTGAGTTCCTCCAAACTCTTCATTTTAATTCGATCCGAATTGAAAACGGGTCGGTTGTTAATATGTCTGTACCAATTGTGCTTGCTATTGATGATGAAAAGAAAAATCAAATTGGTGGGTCCACTAGTGTTGCACTTGTTGATGATGAAAATAACCCCATTGCCATTCTAAGCGAGTAAGAAGAATTTTTCGTATTCTTGAAATTGCTTTGAATTTATTTTTTGACACCAATTTAATTATTAGGTGATTTTTTTGAGTTACCTGTTATTAGTGGGGATAGCAGGTAGCCCGTAAAATTAGTTGAGGTGCACTCAATGTTGCCCGGAATACTAGGCAAATTTCTTTATATGTGCCAAGCATAAGAGTTACACGTTGAATGTGCCGGTAAAAGGTAGCATGTACCCGTGAAAATAGTGGAGGTGGTCAAACTAGTCCAAACACCATGATTATACTAAAAAATAATTTATGTTCTTGAAATTATTTTTTGTGACAAAATTCTATCTTTATTTGTATAGAGTTAAAAATATGTGATTTTTTCCTATCCGTTCAAGTCTTAATGGATAGTGTTACCCGGTGGAGGTAGCAGGCACCCCGTGTAATTAGTAGAGTTGCGCGCAAGCTAGCCCACTTAAATCCATTAAATTGTTATTTAAACGGTAGAGTTACTTGTTACCACTAGGGGGAGGTAGCAGTTACCCCGTACAATTAGTTGAGGTGTACTCAATCGAGCCCTGATTACCGTGGTAATATAAAAAAAGAATTTAAATGCACTAGACTGTTACTCCCTCCATCCCATTTTAACCGTCACTTTAGCTCAAAAAATTATCCCAGATTAGTTGTCACTTTAGGAATTCAAGGTTAAAGTTGTCAATTGTTTCCAATTGTACCCTTAACATTAAAGAAGAGTTTTTTTAATAATACTCAATTTTCAAAAAACATCTACTAATAAATAGGATAACTTAGTAAATTATACCTTGTATTTATTGTTTTCCTTAATGGGCGTGAAAAGAGCTAAAGCGACATTAGTAGATGATTTCTTTACTAATGACATTAGTAGATGAGGGAGTTTTAAATACTAGGTTATTTCTTTTCATTTCTCTAGGCCTTAGATTTACTTGGTAGTTGGTAGGGAGTAGTAGGTATCCTGTGGAATAACTAGCCTGGATATCATTGTTATATAGAAAAAAGATATAAATCCATTAAACTGCTATTTTAAACACTAGATGATTTCTTTCCGTTTGCTCAAGCCATAAAGTTAATGGGTACGTGTGCTAAGTGGGAGGTAGCAGCTACCTTGTGGAATTAGTTGCGGTGCGCGCAAGCTAGCCCGAACACCACGGTTATATAAAAGAATATTTAAAACCATTTAAACACTAGGTGGTTTTTCTGTCCAATCACTAGAGTTATCGGGTACGTGTGCTAGTGGGAGGTAGTAGCTACCCCGGAAATTAGTTGAGGTACGGACAAGCTAGGTCAGGCACAAAATTGAATTCATTAAAGTGTTATTTTCAACATTGATGTGACTATTACTTTAATGTTTTAGTTCACTATATGCAACGAAATCTGAATCTTACTTGTCAATGTTGACTCATGTGTCCTTGTAAAAAAAATGTTGACTCATGTGTGCTTACAGGGAATATTAAACTACATTGTCTGTAGATATGTTTGCTTAAAGCCTTAAAAGTATGTTTTTTTAATGGTCTGTTTTGGTAAGTGGCAAGAGTACGTGTTTTGAATTGATTCTGGGACTTATTTAAAAGGAAAGTTGAATTTTTTATGCCAGTGCTTATGGTTGTAATTTGTAAATGGCAATTAGGGTGACATATGTTGGGTTGCAAATCTTCCTGTAGGATTCAAAGCAAAGTTTAAATCTTTATAGCATAATGGTACTGCTTTAGGGATGACAAGTCATCACGTGCTTCGACTTTGTACATCAGAATAAGATTTTGATTGGTTTCCATTTGCTTCTATAAACACGTTCATCGTTCTTTATTTAGCAAATCTTCCCCTGCTAAATACGTACCAGCTTACAATAAACTTTAGCAGTAAGCTGGAAGCACATCAAATATTTTTCTTGAATCCAATATCAGTAATCTTCTTTTTTGATGTAGTGACTGAACTTGCTCAAAAGGGTTAATTAGTCTATGATCTCTTGACAGATGTTTTTACATATTGGAGTGTATCTTATAGCCTGTTCTGGGAAGCCAAAAGCGCTTATTTTCTCCAAAAAATGTTTATTCTAAAAAGTTGGGGTGTTCGGCGAAGCTTTAGGTTACAAATAAGTGCTTTTGAGTAGTAGCGGTGAAGCTGTTTCTCAGAAGTTAAAAAAGTATAGTAATTTTTTTCCCAGGAGCGCTGTTGGAACTTTGGTCAAGCACAAAATACTGCTCTAATATTGGTAAAAGTGTTTTTCAACTTGATTAGCTAAACACAAATTGCTATTCTCCAAAAATATTTTTTTGAAAAACACTTAAAAAAAGGCCAGCCCGATGCATTAAGCTCCCTTTATGCGCGGGGTCCGGGAAGGGCCGGACCACAAGGGTCTATTGTACGCAGCCTTTTTTGAAAAACACTTATGACAAATAAACACTTTTCAAACTAAGCATATTTTCGAAGGTTGGTCAAACAAGCTATTAGCTTTATTCTGAGCCGAGGGTTGTCGGAAACAGCATCTCTACCTCACGAGGTAGAGGTAGGTCTGCGTACACTCTACCCTCCCCAGACCCCACTTGGTGGGACTGGATATGTTGTTGTTGGTCAAACAGGCTATTAGAAATCGATCAGACTAATATTCTGCATTGGTTGTTTAGCAATTCCTCCCCCTTTTTCTCCATGTACTAAATTTTATCATGTTTATTACCTTGTACCAACATAAGTACTTCTGATATCTTTCTTGAATCTAATGTCGTTGCCTGTTAATTTGGTAATTGTAGTATTGAGATCTACAAGCATAACAAAGAAGAACGGATAGCAAGAACTTGGGGCACAACTGCCCCAGGTCTTCCTTATGCAGACAAAGCTATAACACATGCTGGAAACTGGCTAATTGGTGGCGATTTGAAAGTTATAGAACCAATCAAGTACCATGATGGTCTTGACAGGTTCCGGCTTTCACCTGCTGAACTTCGTGATGAATTTACAAGGCGTAATGCAGATGCAGTTTTTGCTTTTCAACTGAGAAATCCTGTGCATAATGGCCATGCATTATTGATGACCGATACACGTCAGAGACTTCTCGAGATGGGATATAAGAATCCTGTCCTTTTGCTTCATCCTCTTGGAGGTTACACAAAGGCAGATGATGTTCCACTTCATTGGAGAATGAAGCAACATGAGAAGGTTTGTGCTTTTGCTTAGCCAAATCGCTTTTTTGCTTTTTTTGGCAGTAAAATAAAGGAGAAAAATGAAAAAATGGTCCTTATTCGGTAGTAGGTTCAAAATAGTCCCTTAAGTATTACTTGAGCAGTGTTGGTCCTTTAAGTTTCTAAAAAAGTAAGCATTTTTTGTCTCCGTCAGATATTTACCAAATTCTGATTGTTAAATTTACCAAACTCTGATTGTCATGAGAAGGATTGCTACTTAAATCCCTTCTCCCTCCAATCAGCCAGTCTCCTAGTCCTTTTTGCAATGACAAAAATGGTCCCTTATGTTTGAGGGTAGGTTTAAACTAGTTCCTTAAGTATGCACTGAACACTTTTAGTCATTTAAGTTTGTCAAAAGGTAACACTTTTAGTCTCTGTCAAATAGTTAACAATTTATGTTCGTTAGATTTGATGGAAATAGTGGGAAAAGAATATTTAACCATAAACATCAAGAAAGTCCCATCAAATCCTGAAATATGCAACACAAAAAGCTGCACTAGACACTAAAACAAAAACAACGGTAGAGTGTATGCTGACCTTACCCCTACCTCGTGGGTATGTTGTACTAGACACTAAAACAATAAAAAATAGCAGAAATTACCCTTCAAAAAGTTGTATTAGACTCTAGAAATAGATAAAAATAGCAGAAACTACAAAAATCGTATCTCTAAATGTGAGTATTCGCTAATATCCTTTTTTTCATAGTTTTCGTCAAATCTAACGAATAGAGTTTGGTGAATATTTGAGGGAGACTAAAAGTGTTAACTTTTGGCAAACTTAAAGTACCAAAACTGTTCGGTGGATAATTAAGGGAGCATTTTTGTCATTTTCTCTTCTTGCTGACATCTGTTCACTGTTTTAAGCGTTTATTCTTGTGTAAATTACTACTCAAAGAAAGTAGAAAAGTTCTCAGTTTCTTTTAATCCCTTTTGTAGCTGAAATCCTAGATAAAATTTGATACACCTTCTCAATTTGAGTCATGTTGTGGCATGGTGTTGCGTTCTAACTCCTATACATGATTGAAACTATTCTCAGGTTCTTGAAGATGGAGTTCTTGATCCAGAGACAACTGTGGTTTCTATATTCCCATCTCCCATGCACTATGCAGGTCCAACCGAGGTCCAATGGCATGCAAAGGCTCGCATAAATGCAGGTGCTAACTTTTATATCGTGGGACGAGATCCAGCTGGAATGGGTCATCCACTGGAGAAGAGAGATCTGTATGATGCGGATCATGGCAAGAAGGTCCTCAGTATGGCTCCGGGATTAGAACGGTTGAATATCTTGCCTTTCAGGGTATGGCAACAAATTAATCGTGGTTAAAGTGTGACACGTCTTTCCTCTTTATTTTCAAACTCTAATGCGAATACCTAAATTTTTTTTTAGGTGGCGGCGTATGACAAGACTAAGAATGGAATGGCTTTCTTTGACCCTTCTAGACCTCAAGATTTTATCTTCATTTCGGGCACCAAGGTATCTATCTCTCCATTGGCTTCAACTGTTTTATCCCACACAGGTTGATATAGGATTTGAACTTCATGGCTTCCTACAGCGACATCAAGTGAATATACAATAAAAACTAGGTTGACAGTCAAATATTTATGGGTATTTACTGGATCTTGATACACATATGGGCAGGGGCGGAGCTAGGGGGATGCAAGGGGGGTTCATCCATACATACAAGGTCAAAATTATTTGTTCTGTATATGCATCCCCTTGGCTTCTTCGTGTGTATACTAATCTTTGTGAAAATTCTGGCTCTGCTTATTGTATATAGGGTTTGGTACAAACGCTACTGGGTCCACGTGAATCCATAAGTTATACTATAAATCCGTCTCTGCCCCACTCCACCCCCAACCCCTGGAAAGGACTACCTCATTACATTTTATGTTGCTAGATCAATTAATGTGCTGCTGTCCTTAAAAAATATGGCGTAAATCATGCCTTTTTTTTCAGATGCGAACGCTTGCAAAGAACAAGGAGAGCCCTCCGGACGGATTTATGTGCCCGGGTGGTTGGAAGGTTTTGGTGGAATACTATGATAGTTTGGCTCAAGCTGAAAATGGCAGAGTTTCTGAACCTGTGTCTGTTTGAATGTATCATCATTGAGAAAGTGAAATGCAGAATGTTTGGGCTAGAAAAAACTAACAACTTTCTCTCTAAGTGGTGACTGAAGATTTTTATTCAACATTCTTCTCCAAAAGACATAATAATAGTGAGGCAATGATAAGGTTGAGGAAAAAGTGTCTCCCTCTTGTAAATTATGGTGCTAAACACAGCATGCTAAAATTATGCACACACCTATATTGGTGTGTTGTATTTCATTCTTTTTGATAGATGAAAGCAAACTTAAAATTCTACTTTGTTTTCGCGTAATGGATGTTTCATTCGGAATCATTCAAATCTCAACTTATTTAGTGCATTTGCTTTTTTATTTCATGGTCACTTACTAGCTCTTTCTTGAGCCGAGTCTCTTGGAAATAGTCTTTCTACCTTTCAAGGTAGGGGTAAGGTGTACATACACTCTACCCTTCTCATATCTCACTTGTGAGATTATACTGGATATGCTGTTGGGATATAGTTGTTACAGGGAACGGAAAGTAAGTAACCATTACAATTGTAAGAAAGGATAAACTAAATATTACAATAAACTTGAAATCAAGAACTTAACAAACTGCTTGTGTGATTTGCTGAGTCGAGTGATAGCATTCTGTCTTTAAGATAAGATTGCCCCGTATATCTCCTTTTACGTTGTCGGGCAATAGTCTCCCAAGATACAACAGCTACTTAACAAATGAGCAAATGAAACTCAAGTGTTACTCTTGAAGAACTTTAAGTATAGTAAACTTGCTAGAGAGACCCCTCAACTAGCCAACTAATGGCCTTCAATAGCCATGTAATGACACTTATTGAGGGGTTACATTCAGCCAAATAATGGAGATTCAATGCTCCAAAACCAACCCAAAAGTCAGAACTTTCCATCTTCCTGTCGCAGCATTCTGCCTTCGAAGCGGCGCGGCTTTGCAAATTAGCGTCGCGGCTCCAGTGGTTGAACACCCAATTAGGGCCGCGGCGCTGCCTGGGAGGCGTCGCGACGCTCCGGCGCCTCGGCTCCAACGGGGCTGCGCCGTGGCCCTTCGCGGCGATTTCCGACTCGTTTCATCTTACACTTCTTCCTTCGTTTACCAGCGTGGAATATTTGTCATTTGGCCAATAACCGTCCATCATTTTATGTCTCAAACGTCTCACTTACGTACCAATATCTCTTTCACTAATGAAATTTGCGATACTTGGCACTACTTGTGCACGTGTGTCGAAATGACGTTTCCAACGTTCGGGGACCCAATTGTTCGAGTCATAAATAATGGGATAAACTTAATTTCACATTAATAAATTTCCAACATGAACTTGGATTCAATTTCTTTTGCACATAAGAAAACATCGATACGAGACTACTTCCATTTCTCTCACCAACAACTGATCTTGTTAGGCGTCATTGTCCTAACAAATCCGTGTCCATGCTGGGCAAGGAGAAACATTCATGATTGTCATCAATACGAGACTACTTCAAGATTAAATGTCATGGCGTCGATATCAGAGAGTAAAATTTCATATCCGGTTTTCGAACTCCTATGAGTGAAACTTATCGTGGTACCATTAGCTATTTTTCCTCTCAATGTAAAATCACTTACTAAAGAGCTAATGTATTAAGTGCTTAACTAATCTCATATAGAAATTAAAAGACTAATGCATGTATCTAGTCCGTTACACAACAAACACTACGATTGAATGTATATTCCCAAACCATCCATGGTGCTACACTCGGTTACTAGGACACGTGGATCACTAAGTCAGGAGTTATGATTTCCACGTGTTTAATCCATAGCTTATCCATAAAACATAGTTGATCAATCTGAATGGATAAGATTAAGAGTTTAACAGACTCCGCAATCACTAAGAAATATTTGTATTTATATATAGTAGATGATAGAATTCTTTGGATGAAAATTTTGTTTTTGCCAATGAATATGAGGAAGAATTGGTCGTGAGAAATAAGGTTGTTGGTAGTCAAAAGTCAATACACAAAAACTCAAACATTAAAAACTTTTCAAATGAGCCAAAAAGCCTACACGTAGTTGTTGACGCACGAGAGAAGAAAATAACCGTAAGTCACAAGTAAAAGACTTGACTCATTAGCTTACCCAAATAAGTTAAGCGCGGAGCTAGAGTCCTAGTTACGGAATTAATATAATTTAATAATTTTGTGTTGTGTTAAAGAAATCTAATTAATATGTATAACTAACTTATTCAGAATTTAATAAAAAAAATTAAAATTCAGAATTTATAAACTCAAAATTTTGTATAAATTTTTGTGCCCGCAAGAGTAGATAAATATGTTTGAGCAAACTCAATTTATCTTATTGTGAGTAAACATGTCATGTCAACAAATTTATGAACGTGCCTTTGAATTTAGGTTCTTGATAATCGCAAATTTCGAATAGATTAGAACTATATATTATCTTCATTAAAAAAATTGCAGGCATTCGGCAGGAAGCCAATTCTATGTTTATTACTATAATATTTTATTTAATTACTTGACTAAGTAATGATAATTTAATCCTCTTTTTGAGTTGTGAAAGGAATCACTAAACTTAGGCGTGACAATTATATATATGTTTATTACTTATTAGTTATTAGGAATAAACTAATAGACTAGTTAACGTGCCTTATCGAAATTAGCTAGCGACTAATTGGTAGTTATATGAAATAAAATAAGTCATAACCTACTCAAAGAAAAAATCAAAATAATCAATAACTGTGACTTATAACTCAAAAAGTCATCAAGAAATATCATATTTTAAAAGAAAATGTGGATTCGCTAATTGTACTTTCTTTCTTGCTTTTATTACATATCATAATGTTAATTTCATCATATGTAATATATCATCATAAAATACATTAAGTACTCTATAATGATCTTAGCAGATTTAATTATTTTCTATTTTTAACATTGTTGTTGAGGAATGAGTCTCCCTTTCTCTTACTAGGGTCACTAAGTCATCTTCTAGCATTTGGTACGACGATTGTCCTTTTACATAAAAATATTTTAATCAAAAGGAATTTTCATTTTCCTTATCATTATTTTAATTTTCAACTAACATTTAGATATTATTGTTAATATCTGATATCCAAAAGTTTCATCAAACTACTCTCCAATTTATTGATATTATTATTAGTTTTTATCACATTTTCTAAAAAATAACATAGCAAATTACTTCAGTCGTACCAAACACACCCTAAGTTCAAAATTTATGAGCTTAAGAATTTATATAATTTTTTTCACTTTTAATTAGATGTTTCGAATTCGAATTCTGAATATGAATAAAAATTCAATTAGAGAGTGTTTTCTCCTAAATGAACCTTATATTATGCGAATTATAACTAATCGAACTATAATAAAGATATCAAATATTAGGGAAACCAACAAAAATGCTTTTACCTGGTTTGACATGTGACACTTCTTAATGAAAGGACGTGGCTTGACTAAAGCTATACAATGTCTTATTTTTCAAATGCCAAGCTTGACTAAAGCTATAAAAAGTCTTATTTGTCAAGTCCAAGTCTACTATTACTTTTATAGTTTATCCTTTTTTATTATTATTATTATTATTATTATAGGCGTTAAATACACTCTCATTTGTATTCAACGATTGCGTTATGATGGAATCGTCTTTAATATAAAACTATTTATTTTTAAAGTGGGACTTCTCCAAATAAATCGAGAGTAGTTGGACCTTAGAGTGAATACCAAACATTGGGTAAAAAATCATAAATATAACTAAGCGGTTGTTTGATCACAATTTTCAGTCTAAATAGTCAAATGATCCTACAATTAATTCCTTGACTATATATAGTTAACAAATAATAAAATGATACTTAGTAAAACGAACAAATATGAATAAACTTTTATTTTCCTATCCAAGTGTCATCATTTTAACAAATTCATCAAAGTTGACTTGACCATCTCCATCTAAATCTGCTGCTTTAATCATCTGTTCAGCCTCTTCATCTGTTAGCTTCTCCCCTAGGTTAATCATCACGTGCCTCAGCTGCACAGAATCAAAACATATTTTAATGGATGTAAGTTATATATACCGATAGTTAGAAAAAATGTGCATTATCAGCGAATTTTAACATGTAATTGTATATTAATTTTAAGTTATCAGTTAATTATAAAATAGATTTATAATTATCTTATAAGTAATTTGATTTTATAAATATTTCTATATCGGTAGAATGCAAAATATTACCTTTGGTATAATCATCTGATATCCGGTAGGTCATTGGTCTCCTAAAAGAAGGCCCTACGAGGGGTTTCTTCATTCCGGGTCAAATTCGAGGTAAAGTTTTCACAGATTATCCCTTTTTGAGAAAGTTACTTAGTAATAAATATCTCGCTTTTCATTTTTCTTGCAACTGGTAGATATTTTAGATGACATATTAAAGATTTCTTCCAAGTAAATTAAAATTTTTATGAAAAAATGTTAGACCTAAGTTTAAAATATTGTAAGTTATTGCAAATATTAGATGACGGTTTGTCTATAATATTGAGCTAAATAAGAGTAAACATTAAATCCTAGTCTAGCATTATCCGAATGAGTAATCTTAGGTTATATATGCATAACTTTTTAAAAAGAGGGATAAAATTTGAATGATGGCCTAATAAAGGAACATTTACATTGACAAGCTGAACTCAGAACTCAAAATAAGAAGCCACACTCCTTAGTGTATAGATTATTTTAATTTATAATTATCCATCCAAAAACCTTATTTTTTTTATTATTATTATTATTATTATTAAATAAATAAATAAAAAGTCAAAAGGAGCAAGTACATTGATAGTGTGAACTGTGGAAAATTCATTGCACGACAGATCGGTTTCAAAGTGATAATAACCTAATAATTATCTAGGATTTGAAACAACTGTAAAAATAAGAACAATTATGATAATAATGACAGATAAAATTAACATGTGAACACCCTCACCTTCCCCTTAACTAGTTTAATTATGTTCATTGATAACTAATTAAAGTATGTAATTCCTTTTTTAATTTAAAATCACTTATATCATTTTGACTGGTCTTCAAGAACTATATGAGTACATGCCGTACATGATTGAGTACTCCAAAGTACTTGAAAAAAGTTCTACTAAATCTTCTTAAAAAGCATAAATAAAGGTTATTTTTATTTTTTTAAATATAATATAACGATAAAAGCATGAAATTTAAATACAATATTGACTCACATCATTAGATGAAATGTAACCATTTTGGTCTTTATCAAACACCTTAAAAGCTTCTTTAAGTTCCTCCTCTGAATCAGTCTCCTGAAGAAAAAAAAAATTATGTCCAAACGGCTCCTGAAATACTTTGGAAGCTTCTAGCTTGATACTATATCGAAGTCATAAATTTTAAAAAGAAAAAAAAACATATAAGAATGTCATATTTAGGATTTAAACTTGTGATTTAAAGCAATTTTTGAACCCCTCTTACAGCAACAAGAATTTATTTTTATCTTATTTGTACAAAATAATTTTCTAATGAATGAAATTCAATTGAACCCCCTTCACTGAACTTAGTTCCGCCACTGGCTTGACATAATTCCTAGGGAGGAAAAATGAGAAATATAATGAAGATTCGAGTAAAAACTTATTTGTACAGAATATTTGTACATATCTAACAGATGTATGATATGCATAAGTTGATATGACTAAGTATAAACACTTGATGTGGTTACGTTAAATTTTTACAAAATACAAATAACAGGTTAAATATGAGTATTTACCTTCATTTTCTTAGAGATGAGATTCAAAAATTCAGTGAATTCCATAGTTCCATTATCATGATCAGCATCAACTTCACTAATCATATGGCATAGTTCTTCCTCTGTTGGATTTTGATCCAATGACCTTATCACTGTTTCCAATTCTTCAATTGTAATGCAGCCTTTACATACAATATACACACAACCAAATGAATGTCATGTTTCAGATTCAAAAAAAGATGTAATTCAAAACAAAAATAACTATTGTAGAGTTCTTTGAAAGAATAAACATGAACTCAAGAAAATAATCGCCCTTAGTCAGAATCTCGAATTTGAGCTTTGAGTATGAAAAATAATCTTATAAGGAGCACTTCACCCTTACCTTAAGCAGACACAAATCCAAATTAGTCGAGATCTCAATATGACTATCGAACACTGACTGAGAAACTACAAAGCAAAGAAAAAAATTACTACTTATTATTACCATCTCCACCTTTGCCAAATAAACTGATGGCTTCTTTGAATTCATCAACAAGTTGATCATCAGCTTTTACATTATCTGCCATGGTTTTCTTTTCTTGAATCTTTAAAAGACAGGACAAAAACAGATAGCAAGAGAGAGAATTGAGTATGTAATGCTGGCTGGGAGATTTATTAAATAGAGGAATTATATTGTGCCAAGAGGGCTCAGTAAATGCATTTAATTATTATAAAATATTAAAAGTTAGAGAAAAAAAGAGAGGAGTGAATAAGGGGTTTGACAAGACAAAAGTTATATAGCAATTTTTTACTAGATTCAGAGGTAGGAATTAGTTAAAATGGATATTAAATATATGAAAGATACTACCGAAAGATTTTGAGCACATATCAGATGTACATTAGAACTTTGTTGACATAAATACGTAATAACATTTTTTATGACTATAAATATATGTTATTAAGAGAAAAATAAAAAGTTTTTATTAGGATAGAAAGTACTTTCCCTGAATGTGGCACAAATTTAGATTAGCAGGACAAATTTGTAGGGGAAAGTATTCCCTATGAGTAATTATGCATTTTTAAGGTTTCAATTCGAAACTTTTAATTAACTGGTGGTTCACCACAACCCTTGAGAGTCTGCAAAATTTCTATTTCCAATTTCTTGAATATTCTCCTTCCAAAAAATAAATAAATTTGATCAATCATAAATTTATATTTCCCTTTCTCTTCCAAGAGGATTGCCATTTTTATCTCTCATATCATAATGTATGCCACATGATTTGCTACTCCTCTCCCTTCTCTTTAGTTCTTTTTCTTTTTTCTTTTTTAAGTTGTATATTTTAATTTTGTTGCGTCCTATTATTCTCTTGAATTTATTTGGAGCGATACTTGAACTTATTCAGAGCGGTACTCAGTGGCGGAGCCAAAACTTTCACTTAGAGTGTAAAATATAAAAAAATAAACACACGAAGAAGTTAAAGGGGATTCAACATCTACTATATACATATTAAAAAAAACTAACCCTATATAAACAGTATATTTTTTCGCCGAATGAACCCTGTGGACCCTTACTGGCTCTGCCCCTGGCGGTAATAATACCACCTTCTACGCCCACGTGGTGTTATGAACCCCGTTATGAGCTTGATAGACCAAACATTAACAAAGACAGTCAATGATGGACTTGGGCCTGAGGTGAAGTTGAGGTTAAGCAAGAGAACTAAACAGCCCAATAATAGAGTGGAGTTCCTTTGGATCCGGGTTAAGCACGTTAAAAGGGAACAATGGCCTATTGATGGGCTTATGCATATTGTTGAGCAAAGTGTATGATTCCTCTCATCTCCGTTTTTAGTCTGATCTTCTCATTGATAATATTGAAAAAATCAGGCGTAAGTTTATAATTGCAAATATTTAACACTAAATCAAAAATAAAAAAAATTATACTAAAAAGATAATATTTTAATAGGGGTTGGTCAATGGCCTACATATGAGAAACCTATTATAAAAGCATAAAAAGTCTACCGAGAGAAAAATCTCCCCCTAAACAAAACTCTCTAAATGACTACATTGTGGATGTTTTTTTGTGTCTTCTGGTTGTGGAAGTAGGTCTTCAATTTATAGATGTCCAAAATTTTTCCTCCAAAAAAAGAAATAGTCTAATATGGAAGAGAATTATATTTTTCTTTCAGGAAAAGTAAAAGCAATTATGGTAATACTTTTACTTTCCTTCAAGAGAAAAGTAAAACTCAAATATTGTAAGAAAATCAGGTCAAAAACTCTAACAAATCTCTCCTTTTTTGCCTAAATTTTTTGGCAAAATAATTTTCATCCTTCTCCTTCATATAATCTTCATCAATGATGCTTGTCATTGTTAAAAATGGAGCCCTGGCATGTTAATAGTATTGGAGCCCTTCTTGATTTAAAAAATGAGGCCTTTTGGGTTAAAAGTATTCGAGCCCTTGCGGGTTAAAAGTATTGAAGCTCTTTCGGGTTAAAAATGACCCTTTGCAGGGTTAAAAGTGAACCCTTTGCAGAGTTAAAATGAGCTCTTTGCATGGTTAAAATGAATTTTGATTTTAAAGATGTAGCATCAGGATTTTTGAAAATATGGTTGACATTTTTTCTCCACATATAGTAGCTCGGACTTTTTCTTTTTTCTTATTTGATTAAAAAAAATTATTATCGTCAATAAGATGCAACTTGATATGAATCTGCCTTGAACATCTTTTCAACCTTGTTGAACCATTAGCTTTAAATCATTGGCTCTAATACCACTTCATGGGCTCGACAAAAATCAGGACAACATGTGAAAGATTATAATTGCAAACCTTTAACGATAAATCAGAAATAAAGAAAATTATACTAAAAAGATAATATTTTAATAGGATTTGGCCAATGGCCTACATATAAGAAACCTAATATAAAAGCATAAAAAATCTACTAAGAGAAAAATCTATCCCCAAACAAAACTCTCTAGATGACTAGATTGTGGATGTTTTTCTGTGTCTTCTAGTTGTGGAAGGAGGTCTTCAATTTATAGATGTCCAAAACTTTTTCTCCATGGTATATAGTTCGTCTGTGTCAATTTTATGGACAAAATAGGCGATAGACGAGATACTAAGTTCTGAAGAGAAATGTTAATGTTGGGTTTGGTGTTGTAACATTTTGCCCAACATATCGTTTTCAGTACTAAGTTAAAATTGAGAAATGTTGGAACAAATGTCACTACATTTGGACCAACATTCTATTAAACAGTTTTGCCTTACTTCACGGACTGAAGCAAATCTCGTGGGATTTTTACCACGATGTAAAAGTGACTTGGAAAGGTGTTTAGGAGCTTATGAAACACATGGGAAGAACAAGTCAAAGCTGGTGCTAAGCTTGGGGAACAAGTCCAAGAAGTTGAGGATTTTGCTCCATGATCTTCTCCAACAAATCCTATCGGCTGCCCACCTTTCCATCAACCTCCACAACCAATCGATGAGCTTTTCAATGAAAACTCTCTACTATAAATATAGAGGGAAGAAAAGTGAATCGATATCCAGAAAAAGATTGCAAAAATATCAATAGAGCTCTCGAGAATTCATCTCAAAAAACTGGATCGCTAGTGTTGCCTGAGCGTGTCGACGACATTCTGTCCAACATTATAATTGCTGCTTAGATTCTAGATTTGGTCTTTATTGAATCAATTATAATGAGATGTTGTCTATGTCTATTTAGATAGATTTTTCAAGCAGAAGTCATCTGCGACTTCAAACTTTTAATTCCTTTGTATTATTTTGTAATATTGTAAAAGAAGAAATTTATTCAATTGTATATATATATACAATACTTTCGGTCACTGCCCGTCATAGGTTATATAATCAATATAACCTATGTAAATATTAAATATTTGTGTCTTTATTATTTCCGTTGCATTTTACTCTTCAAAGGTTTTTCAGTTTTATCGAAGTGTTGTCACTTGTGTCAGACAATATTATTGCCGACATTTACAAATCGCATTGGCATTCAATTGTTTTTACTTTCAGTTTGTGTTTTATTGTTCCATAGCATACCCCAGGGACCCAACAAGTGGTATCAGAGTCAAGTCTTAACACAATAAGTGTTTGGTCCTATCATTTGAAGCTATGGATCCGGCTAATCCAAATATTGGTAGACTTCCCATTTTAGATGGTACAAACTATGCCTATTGGAAGATTCGCCTACGTTCTCACATCAAATCAATTAATGTTAGGGCATGGAGATCTATAACCAATGGGTATGTTGTTCCAATGTTGCCGCCAGATGAGGAATGTGACATTCTCGTTAAACCTAAATCCAAATGGACGGCGGAAAAACCAATAATGCTAGCTTTAACGAAAAGGTCTTAGATGCAATTTTTGGGTGGGTTGATCTTTACATGTTCAAACTCATTCAAAACTGCCCAACGACCAAAGATGCATGTAGAGATGACAGTGGATCCTGGACACGGTCCGAATCCGGTGGATCCAGATCCATTTTATAGGATATGGATCTTCAAAATTTGGACCCGACGGATCCGGATCGGACCCGGATCCATTTCTGATGGATCGGATCTGGATCTGGATCTTGTATTTGAGATTCGTATCCGGTCCAGATCCGACTTGTGGATCCATTTTTTATTAAATATATTCATAACCTAGAATGTAATTTTATAAGTATTTTCTTAAAATTGCTAAGCACATCCTTGCAAGTTTAATTTATCCCCGTGTTAACTCAAAAATCAAAAAATAAAGAGGTAACTTCGATAATAAAATCAATGTTATATTAGTGAATGACTAACATCTCCATAGACAAGTAGTTAAAATTATATTCACTTCATTTGTGAAAATTTCAAGCACATGCAAGTTCAGTATTGTGGAAATACTAGTCAACATTTTTCACAACTATTGTCATTGTCCAACATTTTCAATTAATAGCTCACAATTAAAATGAGACAACGAACAAAATATCTCATATGAACATTTCAAAATTGAAACACAGTAAATTGTTAGCTAAGTAAAAATCGTTTGTCAGTTCAAAAAAAAATTCTTAGCAAAGTTACATTCTTAGCAAGGAAATTTTTTTTACATGTGGATCCAGATCCGATCCGTGGACTCGGTGGATCCGATATATCCGGATTTGGATCTGATTTTTATGAACCCGATGGATCTGGATTCAGATCTGGATTCAGGTATGAAAAATGGATCTGGATCTAGTAGGATCCGGTCCAGATCCTATCCGTTGCCATCCCTAGATGCATGTGATACTTTGCAAATTCATTGTGAATGTAACTCAAGTGTTCGTCGAACAAAGCTACGCATGCTCATGAGCAAATATGAACGTTTAAGACAGATTAGCTCCAGCCCGTTTAAGCAACCAGTCCGGATAATTAGCTCCAGTCAACTTATTAGTCTCAACCAAGCATTTCAATGACAAATTCGACACTTTAAATAATCTAAAGAAATAGATAGACTGAAATTAAATCAAATATAATTTATATGAACATATTCGTTAGCTAATTAACATGGCCTTTAGTTTAATTAACTCTCATTATTTTAACATATTCTACGACCCCATGGAAGAATACGGACTCATATCAAATATGATCATAATAGGCCAAGATCCAAGTTCATATTGTCTCCGTGTTTGCTAGGGCTGATAACTTCAACAGTACAACCTGGTAAGTCTTCAAATCAATTACAAAAAAATTACAACTCTTGGTTTGACCGACTGTTATAAACAATCGATCTGCGCCCTTAGATTATTCCGACGATAGGGCGTCAAAACATAACTAAATAAGTCAACCCCGTTACGCGACTGCAATCGTGCATCTAAGCAAGTTTGGCCTTGTAGAGCAAACGCTAGAAAGTAAATACTCACAAAGGTTTCTCACTCGCTACTGCAAACACATGCATCTATGAAGAGCATGAGTCTTCGCTTAGAGCAAACACTATGGTGTAAATACTCTTATAACCGAAAAGGATTTTGCACTCATTCAATTATAACGGACGACGCATGGATTCTAAATCAGACTTATATTAAATACTAGGCGTCGCCTACCCAGACATACATAATGCAGTCTAATAAATATTGGGCACCGCCTACCCAGACATATATAATGCGCACTCTATACTAATTATTTAAATGACAATCAATTAACCAATTAGGATAAAATAATTAATTCAAGCGCATATTATCAAATAACATGCTAAATAACAATAATCGTGGGCTAATTAATTTGTTTCAATTTAGAAAACATTTAAATTTCAAATTTAAAACTCAATTTTCAATTTTCGAAATTTTTTGCCCATCCAAACAGTCCCTTAACAATTCTGAAATTAAAAAAATTAATTATTTTTCAGGGACCATTCTGTAATTTCTAGAAACTTAAATTAATTATAGATTCTCCCAGGGACCAAATCTTCTTTTCAGAAATTTACAGATCTGTCCCACGGATCAAATTTGCTTTTCTGAAATTTACAGATTTGTACAGGGACCAAATCTGCTTTTCTGAAGTTTACAGATTTGGCCCAAGGATCAAATCTATTGAACTCACGACCATTATCACATTGAAACGTTTTGATGTCTTTTTCAAATTGTGTTTTAACCAAGGTACGAAATTCAAGGAATTTGAAGTAAACTTGAAACTTAAGTTTAAGCGGATAGACCCAAAGGAAGTGAGAAAAGTCATTCAAAAATATCAAATAATATTTATGACTGAGGTTGCTAGTTATAGGACACGTCCATAAATTCGCATGAATGATATCAACTGGAGAGAAAGTAATACTTATAGAAGACGTAAATGGAAGTCTAACATGTTTCCCTAGATGACAAGAGGAACAACTGTGGGAAATTTTCCCTTTATTACAATGGATTAAATTGTGGTTTCTAAGGGAATAAAAAACATGAGCTTCCGGATGACCAAGTCTACTATGGCACGTTGATGGAGATATTGTACCTAAAGCGGTGGGTGGAGTGACATGGGCAGTGGACGTGGATAGGAAAGGATAGAGGTTCCCTTCACTATTGCATCTCGTATCCCGGTACATAGGTCCGTTACAGAAAAATTAAATGGGTCAAAGTTAATGGATACAAATTATCGGTGGCAAATTTTCTAACAGAAATTAGATTTTTGATAATGTTAGGGGCATATAGGACGTTTTTAAGAGAGAAGTGGGATGCGGTGGTGGGGTTAGTGTATGGCCAAACCCTTGAATTGAAATGCGGTGACCATTTTCGACCATAATAGATTGAGGAGTATTTAAATGCGGTGGGTGGAGTTCTCTTATTAATGTCATTTATAGAGAGTCTATTTTAGATTAATTATCTTAATTATACTAAATGTTAATTACAGAATATATTATAAATATATTCACTAACACACCGCCTCAGTCGGAACGGGAGAAGACCGGACGTTGAGATTGAATCTGAAGTCAAGGAACAGTTGACAAGGAAGCCCCTTTGTGAAGATATCTGCGTTCTGATACGAAGAAGTAACATGCAACACCCTAATAAGACACATTGAACAAAACAAGAACCATAATTATCATTTTATCCTTAAATACTACTCCACTACTTCCACTACTCAGATCTGACATTAGATGTTCTAATTTGCTCTGCAGGATCCAGAGGTTTCGGAGGCGCGACATCCGGTTGTCTAGGCGGTGAAGTGGGTGGCCGCGGTGCTTCACGGCCAGGTGGAGTAGTGTTTGGTGGATCAGAAAATTCAGGACTGTCGGTTCGCGGTGCAGTTGGTGATGGAGATGGCATTGGTGGATTTTCACCTGCAGTGGGAATATAGTGTTAATATTACTATCTAATAACTCTAGTCATATATATTTTGTGTATTTACATATGTAAAAAAGGTATTAGGACTAAATAAAATTCACTAATAAGTATATATATGGTAGAATAGTGTAATTCTCGAGTTCTCTTATTAATGTCATATATATATATATATATATATATATATATATATATATATATATATATATATAGTATACAATTATAGTCCTAATAAAATTAAAATCTCTATTTTATATTAATTACCTAAATTACACTAAATATTAATTATATTTATAGAATATATTGTGAATATATATAACTATCATATATAGTTCTTATGTCCCACTTTATGTGACAATTCATAAAACATTCCAAAGAAACATACTAGACTTAATTATATCAAATTTTGTATAGAATATCAAAACAGAAATAATTTCATACCAATATTATTATGATAATACATATTGAAAATTGATGAGTATCAAAAGCAAATACTCGGAATCCTATTCTTTTAGAACGAGTCGAAGGCATATGCGAAGTACAAAGGTCAAATTATAAAAGTAAATATGTAAATTCAGCAAAAAAAAATCAAAGTTTTTACACAAAAAGTACTCCTACTATAAGTCATATTAACTAACAATTGAAAATATATAAAAAATAACAGTCAAGAAAACTCATTCTGGCTCTACAAAAAGTAATTGTGTCACATAATCAAGTGAGACAGATAGGAAGTAATATATTTTCTAAATTCATTAAATAAGTTACAAAAATATATATGGCAAAATTTCTCAAAAAAATTTAAATCCTGAATTCGCCTATATTTACCTAGTCTTATGGGTGGAATAGCATCGAAGTCGGGTACAAAAGGTGAATCCGCTATGGCCGGGGCCGCATCGGTGGGTGTGGAGATATTTGGTGGTGTTGTGGTAGTAGGAAAATCAGATGGAAGATTTTCTTGTGGATCATGTTGGCCAAGCATTTGAGGAGTCTCCATGCTCATTTGAAGAAGGGATAAAGAAGATTTTGTGTTGGCTATTGGAATAATGATTCTTTTCATTAAAGAGTAGTAGGCTGAAACTCTCAGCATTTGGGTTTATGAGGAGATTAATTTGGACTTTGCACAACATTGTAGACATAGAGATCCAAGTGTATAGAATTAGGCAAGAGTTGTGGAAGAGACACTTGTGTCTTGAGTGTTATAAAGAGGATACATGGAAGTCATGCAAGTAGGCGGTGATTGCTTTGTTTTTTATGATCAATTTTATATTTCATTAATTTAAGTTTATGACGCATAAGATGTAATAAAAGAAAAATACTTTCTTATTTTTGTCGAGTTTAAGTTTCCTAGCTAAAATACATGTGTAATCGGATGTTCTTGTACTCACAAATTGTTGGTAGTATATAATTAAACAAAAAAATCTTTAGTGAATTTTTTTAATATAAAAATATGCCTATTTATATAGATCATAAAGAAATTAAAAAAAGTAAGTATTCGCGTTTTAGTGAGTCCTTTTTATGTTGACAAAAGTCCTATATTTTTTCTCATTAGATTGAGGAGACGATAAATAGAGTGTATATATGAAATAAACAAGGAGCTCAACTTGTATTTGCTAAAAATAATAATAATAATAATAATAATTAGAGTACATGTTATCACGGATTAAATTTATTTATAGTAAAAATAATTACGATCGCATATGACAATTTAAATTCAAAATTAGAGAACACTATTAAGGGTAGTTTGCACAAAATCTAATGGCTTGAACGGGATTGTTTTAAGGCAAAACTCCATTGTATGTGTGTGTTAGTTTTATGAATTACTATATGTCTAGTAAGACATCTCATTTATTTTAGGACTGCATGGACAAAATTGTTAAATATACATATGATATATAATATATCATATGTATATTGATTACCGTGTCGTGTTGTTGTATATACAAAGTCACGGACTGTACATATTGATTAGGTGACAATGCTCAGTTCTGAGTTTGCTATGAAAGACTTGGGGCCCATGAGTTATTTTTTGGGAATTGTTGTCACTCGTCATGCCGGTGGGTTGTTCTTATCCCAAAGAAAGTATGCGGTTGAGATCATTGAGAGTGTTGGGATGTCATCCTGTAAGTCCACTTTCACTCCAGTTGATACTAAGCCCAAGTTTGGTGGTGCTGCCGGCGCACCATACGAGGATCTCACCCGCTATCGCAGTCTTGCAGGGGCCCTTCAGTTACATTCACGAGACCAGATGTTACGTATGACGTACAGTAGGTGTGTTTGTTTATGCATGATCCCAGGGTTGAGCACATAAATGCGCTCAAACGCATCATTCGGTATATTCAGGGGACATTTGACTATGGCTTGCATTTATATCCTTCATCAACATCAACACTTGTCTCGTATACAGATGCTGATTGGGGTGGATGTTCGGACACCAAACGGTCTACGTCTGGCTATTGTATGTTTCTTGATAATAACTTGGTCGCATGGTCTGCGAAACGTCAATCGACTTTGTCTCGTTCCAGTGCAGAGGTCGAGTATCGAAGGGTAGCTAATGTGATCTCTGAATCATATTGGTTACGTAATTTGCTGTTAGAGCTTCATTGTCCTATTCAGAAAGCGACCTTGGTTTATTGTGATAATGTTAGTGCCGTCTGCCTTTCTGGTAATCCGGTTCAGCACTAGCGCACTAAATATATCGAGATGAACATTCACTTTGTTCGCGAAAAGGTTGCTCGTGGTCAAGTACGCGTCTGTCATGTCCCTTCCAAGTATCAAATTGCAGACATATTTACAAAGGGTCTTCCCTCGATCCTTTTTGAAGATTTTCGAGACAGTCTCAGCGTTCGAAGACCGCCCGCTATGACTGCAGGGGTGTGTTAAATATACATATAATATATTGTATATCATATGTATATTGGGTTGTTGTACATATGAAGTCACGGATTGTACATATTGATTAAATAATATTTGAGTATAATTAATATTATATATTTATCATAATTGTAAGGTAATATTTGAGTATAATTAATATTATATATTTATTATAATTATATAATTAGTGTCCAAATAGAATAAATTTTTAGGAGTAGAATAGAAATAGAATTCTCCTATTATGAAAAGATGTAAATTGTATATATACTCTTTTAATTAATAAAAATAATCAAAGAAATTATTTCTTTCAAAAATAATAAACAAAATTTTAAATTGATAAATATTCATTTTATATATTATCTGGCCTCAACTTTATCACTTTGTTATCGTTTCTGGATCGTAGTAAGTGGCAACTTAGCAATTCCCATTATTTCTCCTATTATTTTCATCATTTTGCACATATATTTTTCCTTATTACTAAGTAAATATATCTTTTAGTGCTTCAGTCTCAAAGGATCATACGTGCTAGTATATATATGTAGGGTTGAGATACACTTGTACGTATGGATTGAGGCAAATTCACTTAATTAGTAGAAATAATTGATCGATCGACTCAAAATTCTACTTCTCGAATCTCTTGATGATTCTAGAACAATCAAGAATTCTAGCTTGCCCCATATATGTGACACAAATTAAAACTCAGTAAGCTGTCTTTTCTAAAATTCGAAATACATCTCCCTACAAAATCTTAGCTCCATTTCTAGAGAAACATTAATTAAAAATTCTAGCACCGCCTGTATACATGTAAACGTGACACAAATTAGAAGATTATAGGTGATGGGATGTCATGAGGCTGTGGAACCTCCCACGGCCCAGGTTCAGGCTGCTTTGGAGGTACAACATCCGGCCCACCGGGCGGGACAATCTCCGGTGGGGTCGGAGATGGAACATCAGGCCAGCCAGGAGGAATAATCTCGGGCGGGGCCGGAGGAACAACATCCGGCCCACCAGGCGGAACAATCTCAGGCGGAGGCCCAGGCATGTCTGGGCCTGGCTGATCATGCTCAGGCGGTAATGGATTTGGTGGTCCTGGAAATTCCGGGCCTGGGCTTGGAGGTGATATGGGTGGCTCCTCATCAGGCTTTTCCGGTGGTATCTCTATAGGTTCTAAATCAGATAGATAATAATTGTAACCTTTCATATGGGTTGAAAGTGAAATGAGATTTGGGCCGTCTACTCTTACAGTTTTGGCCATTAATGGAGCTGTAAAAGTTGAGTGATATAGTGGGATTGTCTTCTTGAAAATACTGTGTGAAATGGCCATTAAAGTAGTAGACATTTCTTCTTTTGGAATATTGATAGTGATGAAGAAATGAAAATAGTACTCGTAGTATGTAAGTATACATTTGCATGAAGGATTATTATTATGAGAAGATGACACGTGTGCTTTGAAAAGACACTTGAAGGCACGTAGACACAACCACGTTGGATCCAAGTTTCCAACACGTTAACATCCAAAAGTGTAGGTTTTAAAATCATCTGGTATCGAAATGTTTGGTTTAATTAATTTAGATCGGCGCAGTATGAGACTCATTTAATGAGAATCGCTATATATTATTTCTCCGTTTCAATTTATGTGTTATTATTTGATTTAATTTAAAATTTTAAAAAAATATATATGATCTAAAATAAATTGTATATAAATATGTAACTATAAATTATCTCATAAAATTAAATTATTTTTAAATATAGAAAAATAATATTCTTTTTAAGACAGATCTAAAAAAAATGACATAAATTATGAGTTTTCTATTCCTAAAGATAGAGAAATTTCATAAGGATGACAAACATATTGTTTGGATTTTAAGCAGGTTAAATTTGAACAAATAGGATCTTTCAGCATTTTGACCTCGTTACGAGGAACGGTGCAAATATAACTTTTTTTGTTGTCCGGAACAAGCGTGCCAATATTTCTTATTTGATATTGAATTATTATAATATTCAGGATTTAATTTCTAACCAAAAACCCTGATAATTTGCCAAAAAGATTTCAACACTTGTAATCTATCAGAATCTGTTGCCGCTGTCCATCAACACAAAATGCAATTTTGTCATCCTTGAATATTTATGGCCTTCACTATCCAAATGAGAATCAGAAATATAAGAGAAAACAGAGTTGAGAAGAGGTAAATATGAAGAAGCTGGAATAACATAGAGAAAAGGGTAATCTTTTATGACTCTTTTTTTTTATGCAAACTCACTCACGGAGTTAAATCACCTAATTTTACATTTTGCCAACTCTATTTCCAGTACCAAAGGCAGCTGGTCTTCAAGGAAATGCAATATGATAGTATCAAGTACACATAAAAACTTACAACAAGGGCATGGAGTTTCATATTAATCACGTGAACACATAAAAGAAACATATTCATTTGTCTAACGACGTCTAGGTTGGTGTTTTCCCAGGAACTCGCTGTGCAATCCATCCTAAACCATCGTATAAACCGTCACCAGTAAGGGCACTGCAGGCTTGAATATGCCAATCATGGTTCTTGATGCTATGAAGGGAAAGCGCATCGGTTATCTCTGCAGGGGTCATGGCATCTTTAAGGTCCTGTTTGTTCGCAAAGACTAGTACAACTGCATTTTGCAGATCCTCGTGTGGGAGTAACCTGAACAGCTCATCCTTCATAATGGAAATCCGGGCTCTGTCACTGCTATCGATAACTACAATAACAGCATGAGTTCCACGATAGTAAGTTGCCCATGATGTCCTCAATCGTTCTTGCCCGCCAAGATCCCAGACCTGATAAAACAGCATAAAATAGATCGAAAGGAGTAAGATAAACATTACGTCATAATATACAGACATGCTCTTGTCCATTTCTCCATATATAAAATAAGACAAAACATGTAAATTAACCTGAAGTCTTTTGTCAATACACTTGGTGGGAGGATAATAGTTACTTTAATAGGAGTAACAGGGGAGGTGTCTCACTGTTAGAGTTCGCTAGAGCTTTTGGGATGGTGATAGTCAACTCGTGGTTCCTGAAGGAGGAGTACTTGGTGACTTTCAGTAGTTCGGTGGCTAAGATTCAGATAGACTTTTTGCTCCTTAGGAAGGTTGACAACGGTCTTTGTAAAGACTGCAAAGTTATTCTGAAGGAGTATCTTATAACCCGGAGCTTTTGGGGATGGATGTAGAGATCAAGATGAAGAAGAAGAGGAGGAGGGTTGGGGATGACCCAACAGGTTAAGAATCAAATGGGGGAGTTAGAACGAGGCTAGTGCAGAGGAGATGGGGAGAGGCTGATGGCCAAAGGGGCCTGGGGGCGTAGTGGGGATGCAGCCGGTATGTGGGATAGGACGGTCAGTTGCCTTCGGGAGGTAGCCAGAGAAGTGCTAGGAGTCTCGCGGGGTCGTCGTGATGGGCATCGAAGGGACTAGTGGAGAGCGAAAAAAGCGGTGTATGCAAACTTGGTAGATAGCAAGGATGAGGTGGAAAAGTAAACGAATAGGGAATTGTATAAGATGGCGAGGAAAGAGGCAAAGATTGTTGTTACAACGACGAAAACGGCGGCTTTTCAACGTTTGTATGTGGAGTTAGAGGAAAAGGGAGGGAATAAGTTGTACAGACTAGCCAAGGCGAGGGAGAGGAAGGCCCGTGACTTGGATCACGTGAGGTGCATCAAGGACGAGGACGGCAAAGTACGGGTGGAGGGAGCGCATATTAGGCGGAGGTGGTAGTCTTACTTTCATAAACTCTTGAACGAATAAGGAGATAAAGACATTGTACTGGGAGACCTGGAGCAATCGGGTAGGTACCGGGATTTTAGGTAAGGTTGAGGAGGTTAAGGGTGTTGTCCGCAGGATGCGCAGGGGACGATCGACCGAGTCTGATGAGATTCCAATTGAATTTTGAAATGGCGCAGGCAGGGCAGGTTTGGAGTGGCTGACTAAATTGTTTAATGTTATTTTTAAGACGGCGAGAATGCCCGACGAATGGAGGTGGAGTACAATGATTCCTTTGTACAAGAACAAATGTGACATCAGAGTTGCAACAACTAATAGAAGTATCAAGCTCCTAAGCCACACTATGAAAGTTTGGGAAAGATTCGTGGAGATGAGGGTGAGAAGAGGCATGTCTATGTCCGAGAACCGGTTTGAATTCATGCCGGAGCGTTCGACTACAGAATTCATTCATCTTATTAGGAAGTTGATAGAGCAGTATAGAGAGAGGAAGAGAGACTTACATATGATTTTCATCGACCTCGAGAAGGCATACGACAAAGTCCCTAAGAAGGTTCTCTAGAGATATTTGGAGGTTAGAGGTTACATGTGGCGTACACTAGGGCGATCAAGGATATGTATGATGGAGCCAAGACCAGGGTACGGACAGTAGGAGGAAACTCGGAGCATTTTTCAGTGATTATGGGGTTGCACCAAGGTTCAGCTCTTAGTCCATTCTTATTTGCGTTGGTGATGGATGGACTGACGCGATAAATCCAAGGGGATGTGTCATGGTGTATGTTATTCGTGGACGATATAGTCCTGATTCATGAGACCCACAGCGGGATGAACGCGAAGCTGGAGGTCTAGAGACAGGCTCTGGAGTCT
Source organism: Anisodus acutangulus (assembly GCA_029783415.1). NCBI lineage: Eukaryota > Viridiplantae > Streptophyta > Magnoliopsida > Solanales > Solanaceae > Anisodus > Anisodus acutangulus. The sequence continues at coordinate 52,620,674 of CM056499.1, read as the reverse complement.
AAGGGGTTTAGGCTGAGTAGGACCAAGACAGAATAATTGGAGTACAAGTTTAGCAACGGGAATGACTTGGAGACGTGCGTGGAGGTGGGACTTGGTACCCAGGTCATTCCGAAGAAATGAAGCTTCAAGCACCTCGGGTCTATTATCCAAGGGTATGGAGAGATTGATGACGATGTCACACATTGTATTAGAGTGGAGTGGCTGAAATGGAGGCTTGCATCTGAAGGCTTGTGCGATAAAAAGGTTAAACTTAAAGGCAAGTTCTATAAAGTGGTGGTTAGACCGACGATGGTGTATGGGGCGAAGTGTTGGCCGGTCAAGACTTTGCACATCCAAAAGATGAAAGTGGCAGAGATGAGGATATTAAGGTGGATGTGTGGGCAATTGGGCATACAAGGAGGGACAGAATTAGAAATGATGATATCCGGGGCAGAGTGGGAGTGGCCTTAGTGGAGGACAAGATGCGGGAAACGAGGTTGAGATGGTTCGGTCATGTGCAGAAGAGAGACACAAATGCCCCTGTGTGGGGGTGTGAGAGGTTGGCTATGGACGGGTTTAGGAGAGGTAGAGGTAGGCCGAAGAAGCATTGGGGAGAGGTGATTAGAAGGGATGTGGCGAAGGTGCAACTTACTGAGGACATGACCTTAGATAGAGGGTTGTGAAAGACACGGATTACGATAGAAGGGTAGTAGGTAGTCGAGTGTAGTACTACTTACGCGTACAGACCGGTAGTGTAGTGCGATTATTGTGGGTCCGCTTAGCTTACCATACAAGTAGGAGCAGTATTGATGTATAGTAGTATGCGATTTCTGTTGTTGGGTGTTCTTTAGTGTACTGTGTTTAGCTTATGTATCAATGTTAGTTCCTTTCCTTTTCAAAATGCGCTGGCATGGCCCATTCGCTTTTGATACCAACATTTTCATACTGCCTTAAATTTTATGCCTGGCTCTGATCATTTTTTGCTCTACATGTGCTTAGGTTTTGTCTTGAGCTGAGGATCTCTCGAAAATAGCCGCTCTACCTCTCAAGGTAGAGGTAAGGTCGCGTACACCCTACCCTCCCTAGACCCACGTTGTGGGATTGTCATTGGGTGTTGTTGTTGTTGTTGTAATAGGAGTCCACATCAGTGCAGAAATTAGCATATGATGTCAATAATGGTCCCAAACGTTCTTGTGCTAATTGACACGGAAAAGAAAATCAATGGGAAGAGCTCGGATGGTACACAGAAATTTTCCTTTTTTTATAACAAGTGTGTTTTCGGGTCCCAACGTTAGATAGATGCTTCAAGCTGATAGTAGAAGAATTCTTTGGCTTGAAGAGGAATAATTCACCAAGGACAATTATTTCTCATCAGTGCAGTCTTATCGTGTAAAACCACAGGGTCAAGGTGTCAATTGGTTTAAGGAGCACACCATTATGAGGAAAACAAACAGCACCGAAGATGATTAGGCAAGTTTCTATCATGATATATAAAATTGCAGATTAAAAGCCTATTCAATTTGTTTAATTTTTCAGAAAGATATTTTTATGAGAAAGTCATCTTGTAGTGTTTGGACCATCAGAGGGAGAAAATGACTTCTCTCACTTATGCGAAAGTCATTTTTTTACTTTTGACTTCACATTACTTGCTTCAACTAACACGTAGATAGCATTATTAATCTTTAATACTCAAAAAAATTATCAGAACACTCTACTCTTCTCCACTTAAATACCAGGCTTAGTTTATATAGTGTAGGGCTCGAACCTCTGACCTAAGTCACAAGTCCCTCAACCCTTACCACTTAAACTGAGTATAACCTAAGTACATATAGGTGGAATCTTTCTATTGTTGCACTTTTTTGGAGCACTTACAATATTCAAATCAGCATAGATGATTGGAGACGAGCTGTAATCACGTAATTCTTGTGGAGTTCTCTATTTTCTCACATATAATGTATGGAAAAGGGTCAAATATACCTCTCTACTTTGTTTTATTGTTGAAGTTGATCCCCCGTTATACTTTTTGGTCACCTTAGCCCCTATCGTCCACCAAAGTGCTAAATCTGCCCTTCATTTTAACGGAAATGACACGTTGCAGCCTTTAATTAAAAAACCCAACCCACAAACTAAAAAAATCCCATACCCGACCCAAAGATGAAGAAGATGGAATAACAGAAGTATTTTCTTGGCTCTAGCATTACTAATTCTGAGCAACAAAACAATTTTACTCAATGGGGGGAGGGAAGATGCAACACAGTATGTTTTATTGAAACCCAATGGTACCAATCCAATACTTAGTGACCTTCAGAGGTTGCCAGAGATGCTGAAGTTAATAGCTGCTAAGGTTGAGACACATAGGGGTGAGCACGGGTACAGGGTACCCAGATACCCGACCGGAACCGACACTAACGGGTAGGTTCCGGGTAGATATATTATAATAACGGGTAGGGTCCGGGTAGTAAAATTAGGAACCGGTCAATGTCGGGTCCGGTTCCGGTTCCGGCAAATAAAGACAGGGTACCCGGACCCGGAACCGATACCCGGAACCTATAAAGTATTAAATATTTTTATTTTTTTTAGAAACATTTGGACCACTTTTAACTTTCTCCAAAATTGTTTGTTGCACGCCTACACATTGATTTTCCCCACCCCAAGACGTAAATATTTTAGCTTTTTCACCCCTTTATTCTAGAATGCTCTTTGTGCCCTAAGAGAAAACACTCAAAACTCTCTCAATAACAATGGCGTTTTAGCTACACCACCGAAGCTTCATCGTCGTCGTTGTTGAAGCTTTCTCTCGTGTACTTTCATCGTTGTCGTCATTAAAGCTTCACCTTTGCCTCTTTCTCTCCTTGGTTGTGTTCACGTCATTCCTAAAATGCATATGGGTTCATATCTAACTCTTCAATTTCTTTTTAATATCATATGCTTGTTCTATTTCAAAGTATACTCATCTTCATTTTGTATTACTTTTTATTTGAAATGTAAATCTATTTTTAAAATTTGTGTATATTTTTATAGTTGTGAAGATGAAATTTAGGGATTTACTAGTATAATAAAGCTTTTCTTTTGTATCGAAGAGCTTATGAACACGAAAAATAAGTTTAATTCAGATATTTTTAAATTTATTTTGAAATCAACACGTTCAATTAATTGAGTGTCAAATTTGGCTTGCAATTTTAGGTTTTGGTTCTGAGAATTAACTTTTCTAAAATGAATAAGTTTTCTAAAACTTCTTATAAGGGTACTAAAAACTCCGATTATGTGCTAAAAACTACTTGATGAAATTATTTTAGAACTCTTTTTATTCTCATAGGCTTAAAAATTGTTGCTTAATTTGTGTTTTTATTTCACAGGTGCAGGGAACCTACCGGACCCTTGAGTCAGGTAGGTTCAGTAATGTTACTCTGGGTAGGTTCCGGGTAGTAAATTTAGGAACCGATCTTTTACCGGGTAGGGTCCGGGTAGTTAAAAAATGTTAGGGTACCCGGACCCGCTCACCCCTAGAGACACACACATGTAACTAGGACACCATTGTAGCTCCTCCTTTTGATTATAATTCTCAAATCAAAATAAGAAATTCAATTAGGGCAAAAGAAGTAAGTTGGTCATAAAATAAGTTTGTAGGTTTTGCAGTGATTTGGAAACTAGTAGTCATTTTTCAAGGAAAAGTATCGCTGACTGAGCTGTGGTCGGTTTTATTTTCACAATTTTAAAAAGTCATCAGAATTATTTCACAGAAAGTTCCAACTTCCAGTACATCAGGCCCAAAAGTTACCCCTAACTACTTCTAGAATGTGAACTATTTTCTTTATTAGGTCGCCTTCAGGATAATAAGATCCTTCAGTTGTTTAACCAAATGAATGTTTCCCCATTTAGAGGTAATGGATCAACAAAATCAACCCTTTTGATTAAAGGATACAAGAGCGACCACAAATACTACTGACAAGAGTTGGGGAAAAGAAATAAAGCAATGTGCATAGAGATGGAAGAAAATGGGAGCTATAATTAGTACAAGCAGTAACCCACCTCAGTTGAGAATCTTATCATGCATGTAAGGATTTGAATCCTACCACAGAATAAAGCCTTGTAATTTTTTTTGATATTGGTAATGTTACAAAACCCTTGTACTTATGTGGAGAAGATAGAGAGACGGGTTCATTTTTATTTATGAAAAGGTATATTTTATTAAAATAAAAAGGTAGCGAGAAAGTACTGAAAAGATTACATACAAAATGAGGGAATCTTCTATAGATTGAAGGAATGCAGAAGGTCAAGCAAGGATAGAGAGACAGACTCATGTTCCATAGTACTGAAAAGATTACATACAAAACGAGGGCAACTTCTATAGACTGAAAGAATACAGAAGGTCTAGCAAGGATAGAGAGACAGACTCATTATCCACCGAGTTTAGAACTGTGCAACATTGCCCACGAGGATTTCTCGGTTAATAAAAAAATCTTATTGGGTAAAACCAACACTGTCAAGGTGTCAATTGGTTTTAAGGAGACACCATTGTAAGGAAAAGTACAGCACCTAAATGATTAGGTATTGTTCCTCCAATTATTGTAGTACCAAGTACCTCCTGAAGAGCTCTGATCTGCTAGAGGCACCTTCCTATTCCGTGTCGCAACATATCCCAGGTCGGCTATGGAAGATTTCTGATTCACCGTTTGGACCTAAAAACAATCTACTCAAGGTCTTCTGATTCTGCTATAGGTATTCTAGTTTCTTGGATCTTATCGATACATGTCCTTTTGTTCTATGGGATATCCTCCTTTTCCATCTTTCTTTCTTTCATCTTCCTAACTTCTCGGGTAAGCTTCATGCCGGTCTAATTAAGGTAAGGGGGAAGACCTCATTTATAAATTCATCTATTTATCTTAACCCTGCTTCAGTGATTCAATCCAACATTTCATTTCCCTAAATTCATCTAATTAAGGCAATGTTGCACAGTTGAAAGGACAGATGTAGGTAACCGAGAAATCCAACATTTCATTTCCCTTCATCTATTTATCTTAACCCTGCTTCAGTGATTCAATAAACATAAAATTGCACATTAGAAGCCTACTCCATCTGCTTAATATTTTCTACGTTGTATCAGACAGCAAACTGATTGAATAGAAAGACGCGGGACTAGAAGGACCACTCGTCACAAAAGATTTGATTACGCCATCTAAGAGTTTTCATACAAACAGTTCCTTAAACTCATCCGATAGCTGTAATAACTGAACTCAAAGGATAGCAGCCAATATTCTACTCAATGCAGATTGATATCCAATTAGGCCAGCCCCTTTTGGGATGTTAACTAATTCTCTATTACATGATTCCATACAAGTTATAGTATATTGTGTGGAACGTGTTTGGAACTGAATCCATGATGCCAAAAATCATCAGACAGATGCCGTTAGAATGGAAGTCAAGAAGAAGGTAGAAGGAGAGTAGGAGAAGTTACTCATTTGGCACTCATGTAGACACTAGAGGAGAAGTCAAGGAGGAGGTAGAAGGAGAGTAGGAGAAATAGAGGAGTATTTAGGCAGAAAAAAGTCATTTTTCATAAAAATAGAAGAGTTTGGTATGAGAAAAGTCCTTTTTCAGAAAAATGTTTTGCACGGGGAAGTCATTTACTGGTGTTAAACGGCGGAAAATGACTTTTCTCACTTATGGCAGAAGTCATTTTTCCTAGAGCTATCTTAATTTTAAGTTCATATTACTTGCTCCAACTAACATATAGATTAAAAACATTATAAGAACGCATAGGTATTATTATTAGTCTTTAGTAATAAAAAAACTTCATCAAAACACTCTTTGATTTGCTCATATTATTATTAATATTTTCTTTTGATAAGGTAAAGTTTAAAATATTATTATTAATCTTTAATATATATATTTTTCTAAAAATGATTTTCCACTCACAAATCAAATACTACAAAGAACATTATTTATGAAAAATATTTACCAGGAAAATTACTTCCGGCATATCAAACATTTCTAAAGGAGTTGAAAACACTTATATACATATAGGTGGAACTTTTCTATTTTTGTACCTTTTTGGAGCATCAATAATATTGCAATCAGCATAGATGATTGGACGTTCTTTGCAATCAAGTCCTTCTTATGGAATTCTCAATTTTCTTATTCATATGTATGTGTCTTTCTCTCCCCCCCCCCCCCCCCTCACATGAATAAATTATAGGAAAACTGTGATCCCTTTCCATCACCAGTAAGTATTTGTAGATTAAAAAACTTGATAATTTGATCTACTCCTGTAAAAATAATCCTCTTCATCTAAAATTAACCCTTTTCAGTTTGAACTGGACAATCCACTTCTGCCCTCGCCCTTCTTCTACTCCTGCTTCTTCTCCCTCTCCACCTAGATACTAATAATATTTTAATCCACTACTTTCTGCATCATTTCATCCATCCCTTAGACTTTAACATATAAAACTTTTCCTCATGATTTCAGCAAGAATCCGCCTCAACCTTTCTAATCTCCAACTACAAAATTTTAAATTAGTGAATCCCTATATTACCTACATCTGTCCTTTCCTGCATTGCTTAATCAGATTAAGTAATATCTCAATTTATAGAAGGGATAAAGGAAGAATAGCTGCCTCTCGACTTTCATTTTCTCCATACAACTTCCCACCAAGAGCACAAGCCTATCGACAACCAACGTGCAACAAAACCACTTCATTTACACAATCAACAAATAAAGGATAGTTTCCTCAGAAACACAAACTTCAATTGTTTTTTTTCTCGCAGTGCAATAATCATTATCATGAACAAATTGAGCTCTCCCCTTTAGCAACCACAACCTTCTCCTTACCATGTTAACAAACGTCTATTAGTTTACTTCTGAGATCGCATTGCAACCTAAACAAGTAAATCTAAATGATAATACTATTCGTTTTTGCACTATATCCGTTAAACGAAAATCGTTCTTTTACAAGCACCCGAGGCCCAAGGGTGTGGTCTCATGGTGTATTGGAATTGAAGTCCATGGATAAATGAAGTTTGCCATGATTTAAAGCTTATGGGTTTGGGATTTTGTTCCTTTTAAGTTATTGGGTTCTAAATTCATAATTTGTACATATCGGATGGATTTCTTAAAACAAATACATGCCATTATCAGGGTTCTAAGCAATTTCTTCCCATCTATCCGATAAGTACACAGATATCCAGTACAATAATCAAGGTTCGTGCAAGCTAACGCGAACACTACCCTAATAAAAAATTAATCCTTCTTCATAATAAATAGAACAACTTTATACTACAATTTCACACATAAATACGATGCAAAATGATTAAACAATCCAATTTTAACTCACAAAAAAGTAGTAGGAGTTTCTAATACAGTGTTTGCTCATATCTAATCGTATCATTATTATAAAATAATAATCCTTCTGCATAAATAGAAGGACAACTTAATACTAAAATTTCACGCATAAATTAGATGCAAAAATGATTAAATGATGTAATTAAACTCATAAACAAAAGAGAAGTGAAATTAGTGTTATGTACCTCAAATCGTATGTTCTTATAAACAAGCTCTTCAACATTACTACCAACAGTAGGGTTAGTAGTAACAACCTCACCCAAATGCAACTTGTAAAGCGTCGTCGTTTTACCAGCGTTATCCAATCCAACTACAACGATCTTATACTCTTTTGCTGGAAACATCATAAACCAAAATCGAGATATGAATCCCCCCATAACTTTATAGATCTAATTTTTTTAAAAAAAATAAAAAAATCGACCAAAGTTGATTGATCGGACTTTGAGACTTAAAATCGACGAATCGGTGATTAATAATTGATCTGTTAATTTGCCTTTTTGACGAACAAATGGGAATTCTTTTAGAGTAAAATATTCAAAAGGATAAAAGGAACAACTGCTTTCATTAAGTTTATCCCTATTTATTTATTTATCAGAAAAGAGTCATATTTCTTCTAAAAGAGTCACATTTATCCATTGTTATTTTATAATATATATTTGCTTGAGTTTATATTCGGATATTATTTTCTCCATATTTTTTATCTAATTAAACTCAACCCACCCACTTTCAAAATATTCCCACCCAAATGTTCTGGATGAACTTCTTCGGCGGTGAAGTGGACCAACCCCCAACTGCTCGATTCGGCGAGGGCGGAGACAAAACATATACATTGGCTATTATATTTTAGAACGGTCCAAAAATGTAATTATTCCAATTGATTATCTCATCAGCTGCCGTTGCTCCATGTCAAATGAACATCTAGGAGATATTCTTCATTGAATGTAACAGTGTCATTCTTGGATCTTTCACAAAACACTTGCCCAGAAAATCTTTTCCTTCTTCTGATTTTTAACTTCAATTGCCATTAACAGTTCTGTAACATCCGAGAATCTATAGGCTGAAACTCCGGCAACCATCTCAGTCCGCCGGAGAACTCTTTTCGCATCTCTCGAGAACTTTAGCAATACATCCTACAAATTTTCGCCGTTTTCGAATGAATAGTTGTCGATCACCAAAGCAACGGGTGCTTTAGTGCAACCTGTTCATCCAGAACTTTTGGGTGGTTTTATTTTGGGGATGGGTTGGGTTTAATTAGATAAATTAAATATGGAGAAAATAATATACATCCTAAGCGTCACGTGGGATAATAAGGTGGGGACAAGGAAAATTAACATTTAACGGGTAAATATGAATCTAAAGTAGAATGGTAAAGGCAAAAATAGATATCAAAAAAATATAACGATGGTAAATATGACCCTTTTAGAAGAGTACACAGGTAAATATGACCCTTTTCCGTTTGTTTATACTATCGGGCTAATAGTACATGTCGTTATTAAACTTAACAAACAACAATAATAATATACTCAATATAATCTCACAAATATGGTTTGGGAGAGTAGAATGTACGCAGATTTTATCTCCAATAGAGAGGCTATTTCCAAGACCCTCGGCTCAAAAGGAAAATAATTGATGTATGGTTATTAAACTTAACAAAAATACCATTAATTTAACATATTATTCCAAATCGACCTCGATTCTTTGATTTTATATAAAATTACCCAATTTTTCTTTTTTAATCCGATGTGATACATTAAAGTAATTTAACCGATTTTCGTATTTAATTCAATTGGGGTGTTTTTATTACCTTTGCGATTTTGCTGATTCGAAGATGAATAATTTGATTTTTTGATCTGTGAATTTGCCTTTTTGATGAAGAAATTGGAATTATTTTTGAATTAATTAACAATGCTATCAAAATTGACTCATCTTTTTAAATCTTATAAAAAATGACTCATTCTTTCATGTCCTCCCTCTCTTCATTTTCCGCAGCAAAATAGAGAAGAGAGAAAATATTGTTGTAGCAGGTGGCGAATGGAGTAGCAAACACCGTCGGTCATTCCAAAGACGATTTGAGCAAGCGTCGCCGTAGAACATGGCAGAAGCAGAACAAAATCAATAAGGGATTATCTCATAAAGAAGACAATGACACTGTCACCGCCTCTGTTGCCGATGATGCTATCATCGCCGATGTTGCAATGAGTGTTTCTCTCTCGCTCAGATCTGGTGGTCAGATATGTTATGGCTGGTGGTTTTCGCCGATTCTCCTCTATCTCAGATCTGGTGTGGTTGGTAGTCACTTGAGCTCTTCCGCTCTTGCTACGCCGTTGCTAGTGGTGTCGGAGTTCGCCGAAAAATGAAACTCCGACGATGGCGTTAGTTGCTACTGCTCCGTTGGTGTTGGTTGTTTGCATAATAATAAACAATATTGTATAATATCGTATATGTGTGTATTCACACCTCTTATACACTATTATATATATTTATACATCAATATACATAATGTATTTGTCTTGTATAATTTTATATATAAGTGTATAACATTATATATATATATATATATATATATATATATATATATAGGATATAGGATATAGGATATACTTTTGCAATATAATTTTTGGACTATTTTCTTACCATGTAAGTGAATGAAGTGTATATTTCTGAAATTCTTCTATTAGTTTTTTAGGGTAAGATATTGAAAAGGATAAAAGGAAAAAGAGATGAGACTGGAAATTATTTTATTGTTGTTAATGCCAGTTAGCGCTGAAAAGTGTGACTTGTCACTTGTCAGAGGTAGTGCCCGTTTCTTTTCTTTTTTGCTTTTTCATTTGTACACTTTCAGAATGTTTATATTAGTTACTATTTGAACAATTAAAGTATTTTTATAATTATATTTTTCTCAAATATCGTGTAAATATTTTGAATCGATAACTACCGTAATTTATTATACTTTTTATGTAGTTTCTAAATATGTAAATTTATTTTTAAAAAATTGAAAATTTTATGTTCGAATTCACACCAAACATTAGTTAGTTTGACACTCGTACTCCGAATCAAGCCAAACATTTTAAAACTGAGCGAGTACTACTTTCTCCGTTTATTTTTACTTGTCACGTTTTACTTCTTGAAAGTCAAACTATACAGATTTTGATTAACATTTTAAGATGTATTTTTCATCATAATAATATAAGAAGAATTACAATTTATATTATTTTTGTTTAGTTTTCACATGTCTAAATTTTAAATAATAAATTAATTTAATTCAATTTAGCTCGGAAGATTAGTCAATTTGACTCTTATGGAGCAAAAGATGACAAATAAAAGTGAATGGATGGAGTATAGTTTGGAGAATGGAACTTTTGTTGTACCAAAAAAAAAAAGGGGGAACTTTTAGAAAACCAAAAAATGAGCTTAAACACTACTCTCTCCGTCCCAATTTATGTGACATTATTTGATTTGACACAGAGTTTAAGAAAAAAAAGACTTTTAAAATGTATGGTTCAATACAAGTCTTATATAAATGTATGTTTGTAAGCCATTTCATAAAGCTAAATTATTTTTAAATATAAAAATAAGATATTTTTTTAGACAAATCAAAATAAAAATAGTACCACGTAAATTAAAACAGAAAGAGTATTAATGGAGGAATTTCTGGTGGACTAGTTTTCTTACCCATTAGATGCGTAGTATTTCATTTTTATATCTTTTTTCTTTTCAAATTTCAAGTTTATGTCTCTATTTTTTCATTTCTTTATTATATTTTTGTGTTTCTTTGTTTTTAACCCGTAAACTCCCTACCCCCTTAATATTTATTTTTAACCCGTAAGTTAATATATTTACACTTTAACCTAAATTTTCAACTATAAATATCTCATTTTCTCTTCATTTTATCTCACAAATTTTCCTACAATCTCTCTATCTATCTCTCTACAAGTCTACAATTACATTGCTCACTAAATATTTTATTTTATTTGCTCATTTGTATAATTGTATCAAAGTTCAAAATTTGGGACTTAAGTTGACAACTAGCTTGAGGATCATCCATCGAGTAAAGTTTCAATTTTCAACCTCGATTACAAGTCGACGTTACGTCGGCGTTTGGTACTTCGTTCCTTCTTTAAATTTAAATTACTATTGTTACTTTATTTTAATTATCACACTTAATTTTATTGTCTTTAATTATTTATTTGCATAATTAAAATGGAAGGATTAAGACGTATGATTAAGGGTAAGGGTGTTTATTCTAGTAGGGGTAACAATGGCAGTGGTACTTCTTCTAGTCATCATATTCCTAGACAGGATGATTTGATTGATTACACTCATATAGATGAAACTGATTTTTTAATGATATATCATTAGATGATGAGATATATTTTGCAACTAAACCATGTTTTAATTTAGAAGATAATTCAGATGACACACCCACTAGTGCACCTAACACAACCTCAACCTCAGACTGAGTCTCAGCCTCAAACTGAAACTGGAACGCCTCTTATTCCCCCTAGTACGAGATGAGGCCCCACACAATAAAAATAAAAATCAGTTGCATGAGATTTTTTTGACAGGGACCAAGAGAATCAAGTAGTTAGATGTAAAATTAAAAAAAAAAATTATAAATTTAAAATGGGAAAAGTTAGGGTGGGACGGGAGGTTTATTGAGATATGTACAAGGCTTTCACGAAGCTAGGTGTGATGAATACGAGGCTACAAAGGCAGGTGCACCAATGCGCTCTCAGTCGGGACAAGGTTCACATAGTATCCCAGATCAAGTACAAGGTCAAATTAACTCGATGGCGGGGAGAATTGTAGGTCCTAAATACGATAAACATAGAGATACAGACGCAATAGCAAAATTAGTTGCGGTGAAGGGTTTGCCTTTTTCATTTTCTTCCTCTCCTGGTTTTATTAATTACATTAGAGAAATGTATAATCATGCTTTTAACGATTTTCCTAGATCAACTGTTAGAAGAGATGTTTTTAAATTTGCAAATGAATATCAACAATATTTACGTTATTCATTATATCATTTTCTTGGCAAAGTATGTATCACTTTTGATATAGGTCGTAGTACTAACGACAATGATTATTTAACTGTAACATGTCATTTGATAGATTATAATTGATCTATGCAAAAATATATTTTAGCATATATATGTATTGATGATAGGCACACTAGAAATTTTATTGTAGAAAACATTCATCAAGTTTGCGATTATTATGGTATAACTGACAAAATAATGACTGCTACGTTAGATAATGTTTTTTCTAATAATTATGTTTTTTAAAAGATCTATTAACTCCATCTTTTCTTGATCATTTTTCATATAAAATGTGATTGACATGCTTATAACTTAGTTGTAAATGATGGTCTATCACTTTTTGAAGACATTCTTAATAAAGTGCAATTTGCTATAAACTTTACTTTTAGAAGTAATAGAATACAAAGAAAAAAAGAATATAAAAAAATTGTCACGATTGTGGATTACCTTTTAGAAAAATTTATGAAGAAGTAGCGACTAAGTGGAATTCTCTATATGAACAACTATTTGTTGCTTGCGATTATAGAAGACATATAACTTTAGTTTTTAACGTCCGTAATCGAAATTCAACAAATATGCTTATATATAATGAATGAGAAAAAATTTCAGAACTTATTGGATTTTTAGATAATTTTTTTCAAGCAACTAATGAATTTTCTGGTATATATTATCCTACTATTTCAACTATGTTATTTTATATAACTCTGATATTTTTGTTACTTAATGAATGTATGGAAAAACAATCTTATAAAGCACCTATTAAAAAAATATTTATCAAATTTTTTTCCCTATTCTCGCTATTTATATTATTGGTGTTGTATTAAATATGACTATTAAAATAGACGATTGTAAAACACTTATTGAAACTATTTATGATTGTATAACAGTACTTCTACCTCCAACTCCAAAAAATCCAAATGAACAACCACCTAAGGAACCAACTAAAGAAGAAGTTTTGTCTAGCATATACGATGAATGCAAAAAAGTATATACGCATTACCAACAAGAAAGTGTTAGCAACCAACCGACTTCTATACCATCTTATTCTTCTTCTTCAATACAACCTTATAAAAGACATGTTGTTTATGCGGCTAATATTGAAAGCCTTTAGAAATAGAATGTTTAGTGGTTCCACTGCTAATCAAGTTAGCGAGTTTGATGTTTTTGTTTTGCAAGGTATTGTACCGTACCAAACAATTCTTAATGAAGAAGGACGTGAAGACTTGCTTAAATACCGGAGAAAAAAATGAGAAGACATTTCTGACACTAGCAAAGATGGTCCGAGACGTGTTGAACATTCAAGCGTCATCAACAATGTCTAAAAGAGCTTTTTCTGCCGAAAGATTTCAAATAGGAGAGCACCTACATTCATTAGCGGGAGACAACTTGGAGATTGCAGTTTTATTCAGAGATTGGATACGAGCGGAGCGTAGAAGGTGCGGTCAATCAGAGATCAACGAAGAAGACGATTTAAACTACAACGAAATCTTGTTCGACGGAACTGGAGGCGACGTCGATCAATTTGACCAACAAATTCCAATTTCAACAGAAGAACCACAAGACATTGTGAAGAATTTAGAAAATGTGTTTATAAATATGTAATTTTTCTAATTGCAATTTTACTATGTGATTTGCAACTTTCAACATCATAAAATTGCAATTTTGAAATTGTATTACAAAAAAACCACATTTCTATTAAATAATATAAGAGCACAAAAGTGTCATTGAGATATTTTTATTACACTATCTTGTTCAATTATTGAAGTGTTTATATATATTATTTTTTAAAATTAAGTAAAAAAAAAATGAAAATCCCGATCCCGCCAAGACCGATCCCCTTTTCCGATGGGATGAGGGACGGGATGGGACATCGGCCTGTCCCGCTAATCCCAGCCCGCCGGAGGACTGGTCTTGACCTTCCCAGTCCCATCGGGTCACGTCCCGCCCCAAACTCGACCCACTGGCCACCCCTAATAAAAAGTAATCATTATCTTGAAGTTTTAAATCACATAACCGAAACTCACTTGTGGATATTTAAACTCTAGGACAATAATTATTTTTCATTTTACAACAAAAATTGAAAAGTGGATATTTGTGAATTTATCCTCGTCTTAAATCTATGGATTCATTTAGTAGCATTGGGCTCAATATTGGACATATATGAAAACCCGACCCATTGTTTTACCTCCAATACATCACTGGTTTTCGTGCATAGCAGAAAGGAGAGAAATAAGATGCAGAAGCGGCAAATCGATGGAGGAGCAGCCGGTGGCTCAGCTACTCCGGCAGCAAAGAGAGGTCGTCCTATTGGCAGCGGAAGCAGCAGCGCTGCGGCCGCTAATTCTGCTGCGGCGGCTGCATCCAGCGGTGCCGACTCGGCAGCTCCGCCAACACTCCTCGGACCTTCGCTTCATGTTCACTATGCTTTCGCTGGTTAGTTGGTGCCTTGTCATATGTATATCGTACTGAATTTTGATGCGTTATACTTTGTTAGGTTTATAAGGTGAAGGTTCTTAGTGCTACGTGGATGATCTATCTGTCTGTATATACGGATGAAATTGTATGTGACTTTACAAGTGTAATTTTGAATATCTTTTTTGAGGTTTTGTACTGCGATTTGTATTACAAGTGTAATTTTGAACTGAATTATTAAAAAAATTGAGCTTGGGGTGCGGCCTTGCGTGAATCCTGCGTGAATGCGGATGCTTCATGCACTGGGCTATCCATTTTTTTGTTTTTTTGTTTTTGTAAGTTTGGAGTAAATTATTAATTTTTTTGAGTTTTTGTATTGTGTACATTATTAGTGTAATTCTGAACTAATTATTACTCCCTCCGTCCATTTTACTTGTCCTTTATACTAAAAATAGATATCCATTTTTACTTGTCTAGTTTGGAAAACCAAGAGATAATGTTACCATTTCATACCTCGGATGATGGGACAATTTTTGAACATACTGGACCGCTTGTGCTAAGTCAATACGGGACAAGTAAAGTTGGATGGAGGGAGTAAAAGTTTTGAGCTTGGGGTGCGGCTCTCCCCAAATCCTGCGCGAACGCGGGATGCTTCGTGCACCGGGCTGCCCTTTCTTTCTTTGTACTGTGAGTGGCGTTAGGTATGACTGTGGAATAGTTTTCTTAGGGTTCTGCACTGTTGAAGCTTAGGGCTTTGAATACAGTAGTATAGAGTGTGAATAATTGGAATAATTAAGCTGAGGGCCTGGAAACAACCTCTCGGTCCCATAAAGGTAGGAGTAAGTCGAGGTACACCCCACCCTCCCAGACCCCCCTTGATGCCCCCCTTGTTGGACGACACTGGGTATGTTGTTGTTAATGTCGTATTGGGGCTGAAAGAGTTGAAGTCGCATAAAAAAAAGAGTTGAAGTCGCATCCTGCCACTTGATCCCTTGTTATTCAGGAAATTAACAACTCATATCCAAGAGTTTTCAAAGATTCAAAAAATAATTTATAACCTAAACAACTAACATAAAAAGACGAAATGCGGCTAGAAAAGTAGTGAAAGGGGACGTAATAAATAACAAGTACACTCTGAGGGGAATTTACACCTATTTCAAATAAACTAATTTCAGTTTCCAATCACTCTATGAAGAACATTTTTTCAAAACTTAATTGAAATGTTCCCTAGGAAAATTATTCTTGGTGTCACACGTGTTGTTGCTGCCTTCTTTTCAACATTTGGTCTTTCAGAAGGAATTGGAGGCTTTGTTTGAATTTTCATAAGTTGAGGTGCTAGATACTCAAGTTATGGCCATCTATTATCAAATGAAAGTTCAACTTTTGAGTCAAATGCACATTTTGGAATTATGAATCAAATTGGAGAATTTTATATACAACTGAAAAATGTTGACCCTCAGAATGGCATCGAAACACTAACAAAGAGGGGAGGGTTTCAGAAAGGGAAGACATTACTTACTAGACCTGAGATTTATTTGGATAATTGATTTTTCGCGGTCCTTGAGCTCCGGGTATACTACGGGTTCTAATTGATCCTTCAGAAGAAGGCATTTCCGAAGGATGTTGACCCGCCTTTAGGTTTGCTAAAAAAGATGAGCGTTTATAGGATCCTTGTACGCAGAGCTCACCAAAGAAAACAAGTTCATACCGCACTTCGTTGCTCAAGTTTGTAATGATCATAAATGATTGCCGAAACAATATATACTCGCTCCGTCCCAATTTATGTGGCACCATTTGACTTGGCACGGAGTTTAAGAAAGAAAGGAATACTTTTGAAATTTGTGGTCCAAAACAAGTCTTAGATTTTGTGTGGCTATAAATCATCCAATAAAGGTAAATTGTTTGTAAATATAGAAATATGACATTCTTTTTGGGACAAACTAAAAAGGAAATGATGCCACATAAATTGGGACGGAGGGAGTAGTAAATAGTACTCGAAACCGTAACCTGAGAAATGCTCTCGGGTAAACAAGGTGTCTTAGATATTCTTGTGTCCCTCAATTTGTCAAGGGAACCCTTTTTACTCCTCCTTGCTATGAGTGCTGCTTCAGCGTCACCTAATTTGGATTTTCTCTTTTCACTATGATCTACTTGCTTGATCCCTGCTATATTTGTTCTGTCCGTTTCTCTTGTTTTCTCCGTCACTCTATTGTCTCTCCTTTCCATTCCTTCGTTGTTTGAGGTTATATAGTGGCTCCTCCAGATCAGTCGCTTTGATCAATTCTCCATAGTCGTGCATTGGCAATAACCTTTTTAGGAAGTAATGGTGTTAACACACTCATTCGTCCTTGCATTTTGAATTGTTAATGTTCTGAAGAAGGTGTTATCTTGCAATGCTCGACCTCTTGAGTCCCGGCCTGGTAATCTGGAGGCAGATGCTCACTTCCTAGCCCCACTCTGACTTTATTCAGGTGTCGGCCTTATATATGACTAGTTTCTCGACGCATTGCATGTGTATGTCGAGTTAAGTAGTACATGATTTTGTTGAATAATATCAATATTATTAAAACAAAGCTATGAGGAAAAGTTTTTGATATAGAATTTCGATACTTCACTTTTGGGACAAAAATCACGACATTTTGTAGAAAAGTTTTTTTTTCATATTTCAGACGACACTTTTGCTTCCCTTTGTAGGCGTTAGTTTTCTTAATTAAATAAGGCTGTAGGTTAATAAGGAGGGTGTATATTTAAGTAATTCAACTTTTAAGTTTTGGGGTTCCCACTTTTAATGTAATATAGATAAAGAATAGTTTCTATGAATTTTTAATATGCATACGCATTCTAAAAGCATTTGAATGATCAATTATAAAGTAAACATTCAAATATACAATTAATTTACATTACCATCAAATAAATCAAGAAAATACAAGCTTAGGTTGAATGATGCACGGCGGATATGAAACTATTCTCATTTATATGTATTGCTCCATATACAAAAGCAGACATAAAAATGGCATAAAATGTAAAAAGTGAAGCAAGGTAGGGGATCTACTAAGCAAATACTGCCCCGCTAATAATTGAAAAAAGAGAGACAATGTACCGAACAAATCAATAACCAAAAGAGGTCACTCAAAAGTTATATAAGGATCATAAAAGTCCCGCAATGACATTGATGTTAAAAGGGGCTTGGTTGATACTTGATATGCCTATCTTGATGGATTTGAAATCAAAATGCTTCATTCGAATGTCGTAGCTAACTAAAGAATCTTATTTAGTAGATTGTATAGAAAGAACAAGGAAGTTGAAGAAACAAAAGTCTCGACAACGCATACTTTAAATTCCATAGATAATAAACATCACAAACTTTTGAGTTACTTGTTTTTCTAATTAGGTGATTCATTATAAACTTAAATTCTTTAGATAATAAGCATCACAAACTTTTGAGTTCCATTATCATATTATTTTGTTGTAGTTACTATTCCTTTTTAGGAATGCTCTAGCATGCTTTCTTTAGTGTTGTATCATGGCTTCTGCTCTCCCATTGTTTTTTTTTTCCCGAACTTCTTTGATATGCTTTTATTTGAGTCGAGGGTCTATTGGAAACATCCTCTCTACCTCCCTGAGGTAGGGGTAAGGTCTGCGTACACGCTACCCTCCTCAGTCCTAGACCCCACTTGTGGGATTACACTTGGTATGTTGTTGTTGTTGTTGCTGCTATTGTAGTGTATCTGTGTTTAGTGCAATTGTTTTACCATTTCGTCTTCTTTTTCAATTAGGCGATTCATTATAAATTTATTTCTACAATTGAGTAGTATTTATTAGAATGTATATTTACATTGTTGTACACACATTTTATAATAATAATGTTTAGTTGAAGGGTAAAAAGGTCGTTCAACTTTTGATGGACAATATGATAATTTAATTTTACACTTCGAACCTTCCTACTTTTAGATAGTATAGATTATAGCGTCTCCTACATAGGCTTATATATCAACAAATGTCTCCCAACTAATGGAGCAACAGCCCATGCACACACGTCTTCTCTTCCGTTCTCTAAAGGCCCAACTAAATAATACATCCTTCACCAGTACGGGGCATAGACGCATAGTACAGAACCACTTTTATAGGTATCGAGATTAAAGCACTTTTTATCAGATTCACAAAGAGCTTCCGAGAAAGCATTTCTTGTTGAAGCTATAATTGTGGCCTCCTTTTTGTCAGTCGGATCCGTTATCTCTACTATTGAGGGAAGGCTGATCCTTTTTAATCTAATAGTACAAAGTGTTTCCTTATTTTTGGCACATATCAGAGTCATGTAATTCCTGTGTACTTATTATTGAAGCAACATCCATCTCTCAAAAAAAGAAATTTATTGAAGCAACATCATTTTTAGTTACTTTCAGCTCAAAGAAAAATCTCTACGATTGTTCAGAGATGTAATGGTTGCCGCTCCTATACGGTGGGTTTTACTCCTGATGAGATATGTATCAAATTCCTATGCGATTTCTGGAGGCTGTCATTAGAAAGTGACAGTGATATTGTCGAAGTAGTTGCTAAAAAGGAAGCGGTGTTTCTGGATATCACCGAAAATAGGATAGAAGGAAACATTTAGACCTGGTAGAACGAAGCTACTTAAGTCTCTACAGATTGCAGCGGCTCTGATTCTATGTGAGAAATTAGAGAGTGGAAGTAAGATATTGGTTACATGATGATATGATAGATACAAGGCATATCTACTTATTGATGTTAGCTTGCATCTCATTGTGTATGTGCTCTGTTTTTAAGAGGACTAACATCAGAGAATAAATAGTGGTTGAGTGACGCATTAGTTAAGTTATGTATTAAATGTTAACAAATACTCCCTCTGTCCCAATTTATGTGGCACCATTTCCTTTTTAGTCTGTTCCGAAAAGTATGTCACCTTTCTATATTTAGAAACAATTTAACTTTATGAGATGATTTATAGCCACACAAATATCTAAGACTTGTTTTGGACCACAAATTTCAAAAGTCTTCCTTTCTTTCTTAAACTCCGTGCCAAGTCAAATGATGCCACATAAATTGGGACGGAGGCAGTAGGAATAAGAAGTTAGAATTTAGTACATTCTCAACCGGATTTAGTATCAGGAACTTGTCATTAAGACTTAAAATGACATCTTTACATCTAAATTAAGATTTAAATGGTTTTTGAATTTGATGGGCATGATTTATATTTCATATATTTTGCTTAGCTATAGTTGTTTACAATTCTTTGTATTATTTTTTGTAATCATAGTATTTTTCATGCATTGCCAAAAAATACCATGAATACGAAAATAATTTTTTGGACCATAAAATTGTAAGAATTATAAAAGAAATCATTACATTACAACACCCAAGGGTGTGATGTAGATGTCAATGAAACTGGAATGGACCATGGGGATCAAGGTGTGAAGCCCATCGAGGAAACAAAAAAATTCTAGATAAGCTTTCCATATGTCAATGTCAAAGCTCCGGTGAGGGGGGCTTGAGTTATTTGGCATCTGTGATGGTGGTAAGTAGAAGATATCTGATGGACTAGTTGTGTGCTTTGCGTTTATATGCTTTAATTGCACTTTGCAACTTAAAGCCCTAATAAATGTTGACGCTTTTCTGTGCCTTTTGCCTTTAATAACGAAGTTTAGACCAAGTGTGTTGTTACTCCTCTAGGACATCCATTTGGAACAAGAACTTAATTCTTCCAGTACTCCAACTGTAACATTCCAACAATTTGGTCAACCCAATGTAAGCAAATTAAAGTATTCTCTGATCAGCATAAGGTACCATTGGCGTAAGATGTAACAACATTTATGTAAATTGAAGGCGTTTCTGAAAAATTGATTGACCTGCTGAATTTGAGGGAAATAGTACAAGCATTTGTTGAAGGTAAATAAATTAAAATATTTTTTTATCTGCATAAGGTACCATTGGTGTAAGATGAAACACAATTTATGTTAATTAAAAGCGTTTCTGAAAAATTGATTGACTGTTGAATTTGAGGATATAATACAAGCATTTGTAGAAGATGAAGATATGGATAAAATGTTGCATTTTCTAGCCTCATGCGTATGATCATCATTTGGTTACCAATCTTCTTTTCTTCGTTACAGACCAGAATAATAAAAGGATTGTTCTGGCACTTCAAAGTGGATTGAAGAGTGAGCTGACGTGGGCATTAAACACACTAACTTTGATGTCATTTAAAGAGAAAGATGAAGTCCGGAAAGATGCAACCCCTCTTGCGAAAATTGCTGGGTTGCTTGATGCTCTACTTCAAGTTGTATGTTTCTCAATGTCTTCTGTGCAACTTGTGGTTCATGGATAACTCATTATTTTTTCCATATCTAATATCATAGTGATGGCAATGATTTATTCAACAGATAGATGACTGGCGTGATATAGCCTTACCGAGGGTGCTTGTGAAGACACCACGTGTTCGACTTTTGGGTGCAAATTCAGCTGTTACTGGATTTGGAAATGAATATGAGGCCTTGAACTCGGATAATTCTTTACCCCATCCTAGGTAATTCAGCATGCTCTCACCCCCTCCGTCTTCTTCTGGATGCCTTTAGTTGTAAATCTCAGTTTCCTTTGCATGAGATCCGCAATGTAGAGTTCCTTCCCTGTATTTAATTCCCTTGTGTTACTTGATCCATTTATCCTTGGCCACAGTACTGGATCTGGATCTTCCAACAAAGAAGCATCTGTTCTGAAGTGTGCTAACAAGCTTCTCCCTGGATCCTGGAGTTTTGAAGGAGATGGCCTATTTAATTTGGATGAGGAGGGGCGGGTTGAGAAGCAGCTCTGTGCTGTTGCTGCTTCAAACATTATCCGCAACTTTTCTAACATGCCAGATAATGAAGTCATCATGGCGCAGCATAGGCATTGCCTGGAAACCATATTTCAATGTCTTGAAGATTATGTTACAGGTGCGGAAAGAGGTTTAAACTTAACGTAAGTTTTTTTTTGTGTTTGGTCTACAAGTTTGCCATCTATCATGTGGCATTTTGTATTATGTTCTCCTCATCGAAGACATTTACTAATCTATCTTTTAAAACTATCTTCCTGGTTATATATTGAGAAAAATGTTGATCGTTAATGATGTGTGTAATTGACTTGTTTGCCAATAAATCCTGCTGAGGAAGTTCCTGTCAGTGTAGAGGAAATTCTCTTTTGTTCTTCCTTGGAAACCTCCCTAAATATTTAGCACATTCCAAATTTCTCATTGTCAAATTCCCTAGCTGTTTAGTCACCCTTGTACTGTTTTCAACCTGTTGAAGTTTATGACTTATGTGACTTGATTTTATACTTGCCAATGAAATGGGTCAATTTAAGATTCACGTGCATAATCTAATGAAACGGCTTGGACTCTGTTGGAATGTCTAATAAATTGACTTATCCTACTTGCATGGCCCTTTTTATTTGTTCCTAAATACCGACTGTACTCTATATCTTTGACAGTCTTGTTTATGTTGTTGTGTGACATGCCCACCCGCAAGAATTAATTTTTAGATAAATATATCTTAAGAACTGAAAAACAGACAAATTACTTGTACCTGTTTATGAGGAAGATAGGAAAATGAATATATTATTTGTTGTGCCTGAACGCCAGACCTTCTTGATTAAAAGGTTTTCTTGACTAATATCCACTTAAAACATGCTCCTCTCTACCTATTCTTATTTTTGGAACTTTGGACTTCTTATGTTGACAGAGGATGAGGAACTTGTCACAAATGCCCTTGAGACTGTAGTGAATTTGGCTCTATTGCTGAATCTTCGGATCTTTAGCTCCTCGAAACCTTCTTTTATCAAAATGACGTAAGCATTTGACTTGTCAGTTGTTTGCTTTGTATTATTCGCTCTTGTACTGAGTACATACTTTTTTGTATCAGTATGTTCTAAATTGAGTTGTTTGTTTCCTGATCCAGGGAGAAACGTGCAGTGCAGGCTCTCATAGGAATGTTGGGATCTGCTGTGAAGGCCTGGCACTCTGGCGCTGCTGAATTAATTGGTCGTCTTATAATAAATCCCGACAATGAACCTTTCCTACTTCCTTTTGCTTCACAGGTTGATGTTCCTTTTGACAGCTGCAGTATTATATTTCTGTCTATACCTTATGAATGTTCAGAAAACTCACTAAACACAATTCGTGGGACATGCAGATATATAAACGTTTAGTCGATATAATGAGCCTACCACCTACTGATGCTCAAGCAGCTGCTGTAGGTGCGTTATATAACCTTGCAGAGGTAAGTGTGGACTGTCGTTTGAAGCTGGCCAGTGAACGATGGTAAGTGAGCATTTGACCTAGTTATAGGCGAGAGATTCCTCTTATTTTTGTATCTGAACGACTCATTCACCACATTGAACTTCAGGGCAATTGATCGACTGTTGAAAGTGATTAAAACGCCGCATCCAGTACCAGAAGTTTGCAGGAAAGCAGCAACTATTTTGGAAAGCCTCGTATTGGAGCCGCAGAACAAGCCGCTCCTACTAGCATATGAAAATGCTTTTGCAGAGATGCTTTTCGGGGATCCGAGGTACTCAGACATATTTGCGAGGATATTATATGAACTAACATCACGGCCGAGCAACAAAGTTGTATCAGCTTGTGGAATCTGGGGCATGTAACCCAGAGTGCTGTCTTGAGTGGATTTCTGCCGACATTCTGCTCTGTACATATTAGTTCACCTTGAATATTTACTAGTTAAACTTGCTTTATGAACTCTTTAATCACTGCTCTAGCTCTTAAATGCAAAATTTAGTTCTTGGCAGTAATTCTTTCTCCTTAAAGCAAGTGCACTAATTATGGCTTAGTCCTCGGGTCTTTGGTTCAGGAGTAACCAGGTAACATGCGATGTGTTGGTTAGACAGTTGTTACGAGCTTGATCCTTTCGAAGTATTTAAGTTGGAATATACACCCGAGTTTTGAATTTTTTTTTACGTCAATTGAAATTGGACTAGAAGTCCACGGGGTTGAGATGCGAAGTTTGAGGGACCTTGTGGCTTAGGTCACAAGTTTGAGTCCTATGCTAAGTGAACTAAGCTTAGTATTTAAGTGAAGAAGGGTGGATGGAAGGTCCATCATCTCTTGAGTTTTGAAGGTCGCGATTGCTCCTAAGAGTTATCTCTAGATGAATTTTTCAGTATAAAAAAAGGTGTTGAAATGCAAAGTTCCATGTTAGGACTAAATGAAACTAAAATGTGCTCTTTTGTTCTGTAAATAATTTGTGAGACTATTTTCCTTATGCATAACTTACTTTTTTTATTTATTAATTGAATACCACTAAAATAATTTTATATATCGTCTATTGCCTCCGATGACTTATTGAAGTATGCCAGCCTCTAAGCCCACAAGCCATGAGAAATTGTTAAAAGATCCATAAATCAGAGAGATCTACAGGTAAACTTGGAGTGACTCTAAACTCTAAAGTGAATATGATAGTGAAGTTGTCTCTGAATATGCAACAAAATTTGTGGCTACAACAAGTTTACAACTTGGCTATATCCCTTCAGATAAGCATTAGCTGGTTGAGGTGGATTTAGAATTTTAATTTAGTGGTTTCGACTTTAAGGTTCTTTAATATTTAATTCATTTTACTTTCAAAATGACGGGTTCAGATATGGCATTTGCTAAAATTTTTGTGGATTTTCACACACAAATTATTTTCGGTGTCGAACATACTAGTTTCATTGAAGCACTAGATCGGCCCCTATCCTACTCTTCTACAACCTGTCCCTTTGGATAAACCTCACCTGAAAGAGACGGTTTCAAGATTTTAACTTGATGGGTTCGGTATTCTAAACACTGAACTCATTGCACTTTTAAAATTAAGGGTTCGGATATGATATTCGTTGAAAAGTTTTTAACCCTTTTTCACATAAAAAATTATGTTGTATTGAAAAAACCAATGGCGAAACACTATAGCCACCCCTCCCCCTGTTCTTGCTGCAGCTATTTCCAGCTCCATATGGTCCGTTCTTGTTAGCTTTCCTTTCCAATCTCAGCACACAAAACAGCTGGTTCCATCTTTACTCAGCTATTTGCATGTTCATCTTCTCTACCATTTCATGCATTTATGACTCAGAATTTAATACAAGTTTCTAGAGTTGGCATAAACCACATATACAGACAGCTAGTGATATTGTTGGACAACCTCATCTTATGAAAAATAATATTCCCTTATTTTATATGAAAGTATGATTGAGCATGAAATTTAGAAATTGAAGAAGACTTTTGAGTTTTGACATGTAAGCCAAATAGGGGTGGAGATAGGCTTTAACACATGATTCATTAAATCTCAGTAGTTTTGGCTCGAATCTCGTATATGTAAGAAATTTATTAATTACATAAAATAAATTAGGAAGGCAGTTACAAACATTTGAGGTCGCTGTCCGATCCTCGAATCCAAAAACCATGAGATAGAGAGAGTATATGTGTCAATGATGTAAATTTTGTAACTATGTCCTTATCCATTCTTGAAGTCATGGCCAGATATATGTATAGATAAGAAAAGGATAACTTCAAAGGGTATACAAATAAAATGACCAAATACATGAGGATGTAATTGTTCAGAATTTGTGGCTTAATAAAGAATTTACATACTGAAATTAAGAGGAAAATATTGACAGGAATGGCAATGACACATGATTCAAATATGTCACTTTTATAAATAATTAAATTACATTGTAAACTGCAATCTTTAAGATAACAAAGAATGATAGTACTTTTGCTGGTGTGGGAAAACAAAAATTTATTTTGAAGAATCATTAATTGTTACAATTCTAGGCACTTCAACTGGGCATCCATCCATGGGTTCTTCTCTTTTGCAGGATTAATCGTCTTTAGCGCGCGTAAATCCAGAGGCAAATGCAATTTGCCATGTCCTGTCTCCTCCCTTTGGCTCCAGTATAAGCCAATTCATACTTGATGTGTTGCCAAACCTGTAAGAGAAATTGAAGTTGGCTGGTAAATTTCATATCAAGTGTTTATATCAAATCTAAATACCAAATCATATAAATTTTTAAAAATAGTGGGAATAGGGCTTATAAATCACAATTTATAAATTGCATTCATTGACCCTGATTATAAATCACATTTGACTAACGATAACATATCTAATGTAATCTTACAAATAAGATATAAATCACATACCCATTATAAATTGCATTTGACCACAACTTATAAATTGCATTTGTGCACCCCCTACTTAGTAAATCACATTTGTGGACACCGAAATATAAATCGATCTGTTGACTAGAATTATAAATCGTAGTTTTGAACCCAAATTATAAGCATTTGTCGCCCAGCT
The DNA here is from genome assembly GCA_029783415.1 of Anisodus acutangulus. Lineage (NCBI taxonomy): Eukaryota > Viridiplantae > Streptophyta > Magnoliopsida > Solanales > Solanaceae > Anisodus > Anisodus acutangulus. The sequence goes on along the minus strand of CM056499.1, from coordinate 52,594,575 downwards.
TATAAACATATTTGTAAACTCCGAGTTATAAGTATCTCTCATTGCGCTCGACTTATAAATGACATTGGTTGACCTGACTAATAAATCACATTTGTTGGTCCAAGTTATAATTATATTTACGAACCAAGATTTATAAAATAAATATACATTTTACCCTGATTTATAAATTACATTGTCAACTTCATCTTATAAATCATATTTGTCGTCCCCGACTTATATAATCGCTCGACTTATAAATTACATTTTACTGACCCGATTTGTATTTTTTAACCCAACTTAACTCCGAGTTATAAACCAAATTTGTTAAGCATGACTTATAAATACCATTTTCGACTATATATTTCATTTGTCACTTATCAACTTTAAGTATTGAAATTAATTTTATAAATAAATAATTACGTATAATATTTAAATACAAGTGTTGAAATTGCGTATTAGCAATTGAAGGTGGTGATAAATTATTATTTTATTAGAATGAGTAAAAGAATAAATCTTTTTACAAAAAGTTATAAATTCAAAAGTATCATTATAAAGAAAATAAGAAATGACAGTACAGAATAAAGAGAGAATTTTAATTTTGAAAAAGATATTTTAAGAACTACAAAAACAATAAATTATTTAATTAAATCAAAAGAGCTTATAAGTTGAAAAATCATCTAATTTATGGCCATCTTTTTAGCTTATGAGTTGAGAAAATTTCATAAATACCTATAGTATTTATAAATGTATCTATAGTTAACTTTATCAGTGCGGTATCAGCGAAAGAGCGGGTATTGATTGTATCAATGCACATTGTATTGTATCAGTTAAAATCACGCTAAAGAATTGTCAGCATAGACTATATCAATAATAATAACTACGTTTTGTAAATACAGTAATTATATTTCATAATTTTTTAAAACTGTAATTATATTTCATAAATAAAGTCTTAATAATATTCGCTACATGGCGTATTTTTTCGTAAGTTGTTACATATAAGCACTTGACAAATACTTTGATGTTTACCGGTAGATAAGTTAAAAAAGTGCATTTACAATAAGCTTTACCCAAACGCCCTCTGATCCCTTCTATAACTCCGGCGAACCCCCATAACCCTAACTTCTGTTCACCGGAAAATTCTCCGGCATGGAGAGCAATCCACCGGAGGGATACACCGCCGACGATTTTCTCGATCAAATTCTCGCTATTCCCTCTTACGCTAGCCTACCGGTAACTGATGTTGCCTCCGGTGCCGGTGCCTCATCAGATGCGACGTCGTTGAATTCATCATCTGGTGTTTCTCAGCTCCAGCAGCAGCTGTTCCCGTTGGGGTTAAGCTTGGACAATGGCCGCGCTGACGTCAGCAACGCCGGAGGTTTTACAGTGAAGCCTGTAAGCATACTACTACTCTTTCGGTTTCAATTTGTTTGATACTTGACGGAATTGTGTGTATAATATAGCGAAATTGCCTTTTTTACTTGTATACATAATCAAGGACGAAATAAAATGTATAATGTTGGAGTGTATGAATAGGGATAATACATATATAGACACTTAAACTCGGCCTCTACTGTCAGTTGAACGCTCCAATTTAAATGTGTCAGTTGAACACTCCAACTTTACAAAATTATCCTCTAGGCACCTCCAAAATTTATGTGCCACATCAGCAACGGATGTCCACGAGACACAGTGGGGACACGTGCAACGCGTGTCCACGAGACATAGTGGGACGAGTTTAGGTGTCTAGATGCGCATTCTCAAAATTGGAGTGTTTAGTTGCCAGTTGAGGCCAAGTGTCTATCTATGTAATATGCCATTTCAAGATAGCAAAGTTACCTTTTTTACTTGTCTTCTGAGAGTATACATCATCAAGGTCGAAATAAAAATGTAAATTTGGAGTTTATGGATATTAAGATAGTCTTTTTTTCCTTCAGAAGACCAAAAAAGGATATGTGCCAAACAAATTGGGACAACTAGAGTTTTCTTTTTTAATTTAGAAAATCTTGAATTCAATTCGTCGTATTTAGAGTTTGTTGTGTACTTCTGCTTTGCAGTACCTCCTTTATACTTGCATTAGTGAAATTTACTTACCTTATAAAAAAATCACAGTATTTAGAGTTTAGCTGGTGTGGAGAAGGAACTAGATATGCGTTTCGATAGGAATAAGCTTAGGGGATAATACCATCTTTTTATTCGTTATTCATGTTCTTTTGCAGGAACGAGAAGCAATGAACATAGGAAATTTATATCCAGGCCTAGAACATTTGCAATCTCATGCAGTTGGCCACAGTGTTCCTCAAGTTCACCAAGTCCAGGTTACATATTTCTGCTTTTTCACGTAGCCATTGTTTCATAATTATTAGTCTTTTGGACTAGTATTTCCATTTAATATCACCAAACTTAATAAATCGACTTAATTACTTTATTTAAAGTAGCTGTTGAGAATTTAATCACTAGTATACTTGCCGGAAACTCCGTTTTGCTTGTGACTAAGATTGCTAATGTTTCTGGAGTTTTAGTTTGGTGATGATGAAGGAGCCAGGGTGAGTTGTAGAACCTAATAATTAGGCAAAGATGGAAATCATCAGATAACAGAGATAGTAGAAATCATCTTCAAGAAGCATCAATTCCCATTTCAGATTTTGCAGGCTCCTGAATCTTTTTTTAGCATCTCAGCGTCATATACTTTATGTTCCTAGTAAAGGTGTAAAAATTGCACCTTTTTATTTTATCAGAAGATGTCTCTTCAATTTGCATACTTCACATTATCTAGACACACTACGTCCTGGCTATGTATCATAAGGAAGGGCAGAAAGTGAAAGGCTTTATCGTATTCCTTTGTTGCCCCCTTTTGTGATGTATGTTAGTTTTTAAAATCTTGAGTAGTGGTGGCAATTTCAACCCAAAATTGTTTGACCCACCCAAACCACCCATGTCAAAACCATATTTAAATCTCCCGTTTGGAATATGGGTTAACATGAGTTCACCCAGTTTTCGACCCGTAATGTTTCTTGCATTAATTCTTATGTATTTCATTTTCCCTCATTTCCAAATTCCAGTTTAGTAAGGCAAGTCCTAGGGGGATATGTTTTAAAAAAGGGATAAGGCACTATTACCCTCCCTGAACTATACCCGAAGTTTCTACGACACACCTTACCTTTGTGGGGGTCCTATTACCCCCTAAACTATTTTAAAGTTTAATAAATGCCACCCTATTTGCTGACGTGACATAGATAACCAAACATTTGGCAGTGAAATACACGCGTTGCCATGTGTAATTTCGCAAATTTTTTTTTAAAAATCTATTTCATTTACTTCCTTTTTATTTTCTTTTTAATTCTGAAATGTAATGGAAATATTATTTTATATTTAGAAAAATGGAAAGGATAATTGTTATTGTTATTGTTATTATTTTTGTATGAACTTGAAAAAGAAACACCAAGCATATTCAAAGGTTGTTGAAATTTTAAACTTGAGATTCAAGTGCTAAACTCATTCTAAATCCTTAGTTGTTGATGAGATTCGAAAATAAAGAAAGAATTTCGAATCCACCATTGTGAACCTTGAAAAGGCTTGAAGAACAAAAAAATGAGTTTGTCGAAATTCTTGGTTTTTGGTCAAATTGATTACTAGGGTTTGGTGATGATGTTGTGAAGTTGTAGTTGAAATTTGAGCTTGGTGCGGATTTAGCTCAGGTTTTGTTGAATTTTGAGACCAAAAATTAGATTTGGAGCTTTTGTTGATAAATTGGGGATGAAGAGCTCTTGAAAATCAGCTTTGGAACTGACACGTGGCCATTTCGTATAGGTTAGAGTCCTTTTTTTTTAAAGTTCTCACGCGCTTGAAGGAGGTGCAAAAAAATACAGAAAGAAAAATTTTAGGGTGGGGGTGGGTAATAGGACCCCCGCAAAGGTAAGGTGTGTCGTAGCAACTTCGGGTATAGTTCTGGGGGTAATAGTGTCTTATCCCTTTTAAAAACATGGCATCGTTGTTAGTTTTAGGATTTATATCCGCTATTTGCGGATCTTGATAAAAGAATCTACTATTTGCTAATAGATCTCTTAACTTCTCTTTGGTTCTTGCAGCCTTTTCAAGGCCAGCCAACATCAAGCACAGCAGTAACTATACCACACCAACCGGCTATTCGTCCTAGGGTTCGGGCACGAAGAGGACAGGCCACTGATCCACATAGTATTGCTGAGCGGGTAATATGACATATTTAAACGAGTTAAGAACTTTAAGTTATGCTAATTCTAAAAATAAACTGTTGTAAAATGCGAGGACCTGTGGATAATGCTCCAGAAACAAGTGCCTGAGGAATGTGTCTGTCTTTTTACAGTTAAGAAGAGAAATGATATCAGAACGAATAAAGGCTTTGCAGGAACTTGTCCCCAGCTGCAATAAGGTGTGCTCTATTCTCTTGTTGCTACAAATTCCGTTGATGAGCATTCATTCTTTTGTTGCCACAAATAACAATTCGGACTCATCCAATCTTAAAGATGTATATTCAAAATAATGAAAATATTATCTTTTGTGCTGACCGATTACTTTATCATGATGTTAAAATACCAATACCTAAAATTGGAACAAGTAGTAATCTTTTGTTATAACAACTTTCTGTTGGAGTTGAGTGTTGCTTAATGGATTCAAGTTACTAAAAATGAAAAATAGCTTGATTTTCACACAAGTAAATCCTAAACCTCATTGTAATTGTTATTTTAAAATTGGTTTGCCTTAGTTATTGATGCAATTTAAAAGTTGTTGTAGCTTGTGGTGTTGATATTCTTTTTTCTGTCTTTCCAGACCGACAGGGCAGCAATGCTTGATGAGATTCTAGATTATGTGAAATTCTTAAGGCTTCAAGTTAAGGTAATTTGACAGAACCAATTTTCACGTCAACTACTAGCTTAGCTGATGACTCTTGCCATTATATTCCATGACAAACATTTCTAGGGTTCTTTCAGTTTCGAGTTATTATGATTCCATTCTGGTTTTGGATAATGGGAACGGGTCTATTGGCATGGAAACATTATAAGCCACCACCCACCCCCTTCCCCCATTGAAAAAAAGAACAGCTCAGGCCATTCTAAGTTACACAATTATTTGAGGTTAGTGATGGTGTTTGCTAATTCTTTGTTTGAGTATAGCTTTGCCAACTTCTACTAGCTTTGGATTGAGGTTTAATCAATTGGTTAATCTATTGAATAGCTTCTTGGATGGACTTTGATTCTGTGAATTGGGATGAAGTGGTTTCAACAGAAGGTTATTGACTTAACGTCACCCTAACCGTGCTCTGTGAAGGATTAAGCACTGCTGTTCCATTAATTTATTTTTCTTGCGAGTTTAATGCACCTTGTAGATTGCTAATGAGCAATAATACTCTTCATGGTTTCACTCTTTGCTTGATAATTCAAACTGCATGTTATCCTTGCATCAACCTTTCTAAAAGTGTGAAAATATTGAAAAAGAAGAAGGAATCTCGTTCAAAGCTGGTTCAACTTTCCATCAATTGAAATTCTTCTTCCTCTTTTTCATCCCATTAAACAAATAACCTCGCCGAGGATGGGATGAATCTTAAAGTCTTGTCTGGTTGCAACACTATGTAATGAATTTACTGACTGAAAACCTTTAATTGGATAACAATCGTTATGAATGTAGTCCTGCTTAAAGGTCTTAATCTTGTACTATTATACTTTGTTCTGGTCATCATTGAAATCTTTTAAGAGAGTTTTGGCAGTAAATGTTGGACAACTTAATTACATGGATAACCCCATTATTAGTTCTTTTAAATGACCAGTTTTCCTTGATCTCTTGTCCAATAAATGATTTGCCTTAAATCTGCCTAAAGGTACTGAGCATGAGTAGACTGGGTGGAGCTAGCGCGGTGGCACAACTTGTTGCTGACATTCCATTGCAGTCTGTAGAGGTAATAAACACTACTCTTCTTTTGCTTCTTACTAACTGAACATCATTGAAAATACCTTTATACCGTCTCTGTAGCTCAACTATAAAAGTCTATCTGTTGCTTCATTTTCTCCAAAACTTCATTGTTTCGTCGATATTTTAGGGGGACAGTGGTGAAAGTCCATCCAACCAGCACGTCTGGGAGAAGTGTTCCGATGTGGAAACAGAACAAGAGGTAGCAAAGCTCATGGACGAAGACATTGGAGCAGCCATGCAATACCTTCAATCCCAATCACTCTGCATCATGCCCGTTTCACTTGCTGCACTTATCTATCCTACTCATCAAACGGACGACCAATCATTGGTCAAGCCGGAACCAACGGCCCCATCGTAGACTTTTAACTTATCGCACGGGCCATCGAGAACTCCTAATGGCTTTGCGGCCCACCCCCTTCATATATCCTTACCTACCATATCTTGTATCACCCTCCGAAATCCGTGGCAATGCAATCAAAGTTAGATGCCACAATATTTGCTTTTTAGCTCAACCATTGGCCCCTTTATCAACTTTCTTGAGTTTTGTCAACAAAGGCAACACTTTAAGAAAGCAACCAATCCATTTGTATCATTTTAGGGAGGAATGTATGTTTTCAACTCTGTTATTAGCTGCTAGTTCCCCGCTTTTTGTTGTGGGTTGGTTGGGACTCCTTGCATCTTTTTGCATAGTGGATAGTGGGGTATTGTAAAAAGTAATCAACTGGTGCTTTGTAAAGTGTAGTGTAATTTAAATATATTATCCCAATGGATAATCACAGTGTGTCTTGCCCAAGAAGCTCTTGTTAGATTAGTTGTATGATGTATGCCTCGGTGGTATATTTTTTTTTTGTCTCTGGTGCCTTTGATTACATTCAAATAGTCAAATTGGTTAAATAGGTTTACCTAACTTTCAAATATCATTTTTCAACATCAAGATTAAGTAGTATGATCTATTGTATGTGCTCTCACTTTGTATTTACATAAGAGGTTATTTTTACGGCTTGAACACTTTCACTATTCATGAAACTTGGTCGGTGAAAAGAGAATCAATTATGATTTGAGTAGGTTTATAATAAAGAATACCCTAACCACAGAACTGGAATTTGGTATCATTCCTTTGCTGTCGACGTTCTAGTTTTATCCGTTGACAGTTGAATGTATGGGTCAAGTGGTTTTATGATCATTTTTAAAGCAATAATCTGCCAATTGAAAAAGTTAGGTGGTTTTCGTGATCATTCTAAAGCAATAATATACCCATTAGTACTTGTTGCCAACTCATATATTTTGAAATTACAACACAACATAATGTTAGTTGGGTAGCATGCCACATGGGTGTGTTTGCAAGTTTCTCTAACTTTGATTATGACAAGCCATATATCTTTATTAGGCATATCTAATCTACCTAAAATCATTGAAGAGATTATGCAGTAATGGAAAAAGAGTTTTAAGTAATATTCATATAGATTTTTAAAAAAAAAATCATCATAACCTGTGGGTTGTGGTCACATTCCACAACCCATTTATTTTGTGCATGTATTACTTCATATTAAAAATAGTTCAATTTAGTTCAACAATTCAATTATTCATTATCTACTAAGTGTATTGATAAGTGAGTAATTTTTCTTTTTTCTTAGCAAAAAAAAGAGGGAGATGAGAGATCGTTGTTTTTTATGGTAAGGTGCGCTTTCCCCTTAAATGAGCGTTGTGTGACGCGAATTTGAATTAGTCGGACTAGTAATTTCTAAATACCTGACAGTTATACAAAAAAAGACTTTATTGAAGAAGCTGCAAGAAATTGGAGACAAAACAAACGTTTCATATCCAAGAATGGAAAAGCAAAATTCTATCTGTGTGTGTCTTTACAATTGCTTTCACAGCCAAAATCACAGTTACTTTGTATGTTTGAAGGGGAGATTATCCCATTCAAAAAAAAAATGCAGGATTTATAAACCACCATGGTTTATTTCCTGCTATATGTATGATGTTACAACAAGAACCAAAAAATAAAGTAACTATAATAACTAAGTTCTTTTTTCTGTTTGATTACAATATTTCAAAAGAAATCAATTTTTTTTTGTGAAAAAAAAAGTCAATTTCAAAATTCTTCTAAAGTGAGAAATCTTCATAAAAGGCTAATAAATTGTTGTATGGGAATCTTCATATATTGTATATTATGCTCAACATGATCCCACGCCTCTTGCTTCTGATCCTTTCATTATCCTCAATCTCTTGCATGATGACATGAACATTCTGCAATAGCCATGAAATTTTCATCAAAAACCATGCTCAAAGACATGTATATAACATATATAAATTTAACTTGTATACATAAACACTGTAAAGATTTTTTACACTATGGTTACTATTTTTATCAGATTTATAACTATACTTTTTTTTCTAAAAGTTTTCCTACAATTACCTTATAAGTGATGGTCTAATTGTCTAACTATTATTTTTAATAGCAAGTTGAGGGGGAGTGGGGAGGTTCAAGAACTTACTCCATATTTATGTGTTTAATCTATTGCAACATCAGATGTCCCAAGTATATTCAATAAACTAACTTTCTACGTGCGTCACACGTGCGGGCAATTGTGTGTGTGTGTGTGGGGCGTGTCAAGGTTCAAGAACTTACTCCCAAGGAACATCTCCAACAAGCATCAAATCACCATCTTTATCTTCATAAGCAGGTGCAAATTCTGACCCTTTATAGCCTTCCCTTTCTGAATATTCACCTATGTTGAGCTTGAACATGTTCTCCAATGCCTTAAAAAGTTCAGTATAACACTTGTATAATTTAAGATCAATTTTTCTAAGAAAAGGGGCTCCATCCATGCTAACTTTGACATAAATTCCACAATCTTGATGAGCTTCTGTTTTCTTTGTAGTAATTTGTATGGTGTTCTTCCTATATGATCTCACTGGTGGCCACCCCACTATTTGTGCCCTGCAATTTAGCAAGCGGAGTTAGAATTTTGAATTTATAGGGTTGAAATTCTAAAAATAAAATGTTGGGGGTTCTGGATAAAATATTTATCATATATTAGGTGAATTTCTTAATATATATACATGATTTTGACTAAAGCTACTAGATAATGCCGAATCGATAGCTTTCTCTCTAGCTTTGCCCCTCCCTTTCATTTTATGTGGCATCATATTCTTTTTAATCCATTTAGAAAAATAGTAAGTTTTTAAATTTGAAAATAATTTAACTCAAATTTTCATTTTACCTTTAGCCTATGTTGCCTAGATCCTCCAAATTTGTCACCCCACCTGTATTGATCCTTCAAAATAGTGAATTTTGAGATGATCTGAGATGAGTGCGGTGACATTTTTGAAGCCGAGCACATAATCTTTAGCTACGGGCGATTTAACAACAAATAAGCGTAGGTTATCAAAAAATCATATTAGTTACAGGCAATTTACGATAGATTAGCGGCAAAATTTCATAACTAATTATTGTTTGTTGTGGTAATTTACCTTAAAATTTATATTCTACACTTCGTAATAGTAACAACACAACGTTTATGACATGCTTCAAACTGAAATAGAAGGAATATCAAACTTACTTGGCAACAGGGAGTGTTGTGACTTCAGAATCTGGATTAGATTCATCATCTTCATAGTCAGGCAAAGCCCTTTTGTTATTCTTTGAATTAGACACAATTTGTTGGTGATCAAATTCCTCATCTCTTCCTGGCAAACCCAATCTAAGTTCAGTTGCCTTAAGATTCAATATTTTCTCCATCTCTTTTGTAATAAAAATAATAAACACAAAATTCTAACACTTTCTTGATTTTCTTCTTCAAAATTGTTGTAAAGAGATTGTTTTTGACCTTGTACTTGTGTTCAAGAAAATATGAGTTAGCTAATTAGTTTGTGGGTTATTGTTATATAATGGGAAAAGGGTGAAGAGTTATTGGAGAATCAAATTAAAGAAATGTTTCAAAAAGTACATAACTTTGAGACAAAGACAAGCTAAGGATGTTGGCAGGAAGAGTAGCAACTTTGAACATTTAGGGGACAAGAAAAGGGACAAGCTCACCCACCCATATGGACAACACTTTTGATAACTATTATAGATGGACAGGTTGAAATCTTTTCGCTATTAATCAAATATCTTCAATTTAGTAATGCATACGATGATTTCAAGTGGTAATAATTATGTTCTAAATTTAACATTTATTATATTTTAATGAATTTCTTAATAAAAATATATTTTTTGAGTTGCAATTAATCAGTATCCAGTGAATAAATTACTATAATGACAAATGGTGTCGTTTTTTATATTTATATCCAAGGTTTTCATTTTGCTTACTATCTATATATATATACACATATCTAGTTAAAATAACTTCAAGAGGCATCCCGTGACACCGTTTGGAGCAATATATATCCGCCTATGCTCGAAGTCTAATTGAGAATAAAAAAATTCTTAGTATAAAGTGTTTATCCTCTTAGTGAACGTATCCGACATGAACCTAAATTAGGTGGACCAATGGTTCTAATGCAAACACACACGATAAGTAGTTACATTGGTTTGTTGGTTTTTCTTTTGCTTAAAGCTTAAAAATTGTCAAGTTCTAAATTGTTTTTCATGGGGTGAAATTTATTAGGTACTAAAATATGACATTACTACCTTGTCAAAAAAACAAAAAATACTTCAAGGAACTTATGAAGATATGAGAGTATCTCTTTCTAAATCTTGTAACGACATCTTGTTGATATTGATTGAGGAGTTTGATGGAGTTTAGCTGACTGAATCCATAAACTTAGAAAGTCTTTCTAAATCTTGTAAATCAAACATGTAAGGATAAACTATACTCATGATTCACAAATCATATTTCGATTTAAGTCATCATCAATTTTGAAATATCTAATGTGGTTATCTAACAAAATTATCAAGCTCTAAAGTGGTAATTTTTCTCTTTATGCGTTTGGCATTAGAAATTTATTGGTAGAATATTTCAGATTCACGTTAGGTAGAGTTCACTAAAAGAAATGCGCCATACCAACAGTTTTTTGTGTTGAGACTCGAACCTGAGACTTCATTTTATTTTCTCTTTCCATTTCCCCCTTTTTATTGGATGTGGGAAGAGTTTAAGTTATATACATTGAAAGTATTTAAACATATTATGAAAGATTATTCCCTTTCGAAAAAAAATATCAATTACTGTTTGTATGGAGAAATACGCCCAATTGTCTTTTAAGTGATCCGACGATGTAAATTTTGGTGTATTTCTTTTCTTCTTCAATGGCACATGCAATGATTTTGTTCCCTCGGTCTATTTCTTTTCTTCTTCTAATGATTCTCTTAAATCTCAATCCCCACCCCCACCCCCACCCCACCTTGTTTTTATTAATCAATTTTGTTGAATGAATTAAGAAATAAAATATCATTTATTAAAAGTATGTTTTGATCATACCATTAATATTCTTTGTCTAGTCTTTCGAAGAACAATTCATTTTACTAAGAACGTGTTCATATTATTGTCACAATTATGATTAGGAGTCAAAGAATCATAGCATTATATTTTCAAAGAAAAATAGTTTTTGGCTTTGGAGAATAAGAGAAGTTGTGGAGCTGCTGAGATTCTTCTCAAGTTTTTAATTTAAAGCAAAAGTAGCACACAAATGATGACATTTCGTGATAATGAAACTATTATCGATCTAAAGTATTATATTAACTTTGTAAAAGTATCAAGCATTATTTTGTATTCTCTTTTCTATTCATAAAATATGTTTTCAGGAGATATTGGACTTTCTAATGACATAATTCTGTCTTACAGTGCCTTAGACAAATAGCGCATTAGAAAGGATGAATAAGATAATACAAAATTATTGATTATATCAAATTTACATGGTACATAACACACTTTTTTGGGCTTGATGTGATAACATAACCTAGGCTAATTTACACAATGTTGTAGGGTTTTGTTGGGTTGTTATACGCAACAGATATTGAAAACTTGTTTCAAACCCAACAAACGTAGAACTGTTTGACTATAGGGTAATTTAAAACCGTAAACATAAGACTTGAATGGTACTTACATGTTTACAATAACTGAAATCTTTATCAACTATGGGTGATAACGTGAATGCCCTTTTGATTGTAAGCTCCAAGCTTCAATGTATTCCTCCTTTGGAAAGTTAGGAAATCCGGCAGAGGTTCGAAAGAGTGTTTTGATTCTGAGTCTCTAAGACTTAGAATAATGATATGAAAATCAAGTGTAATGAATAATGAAGTGTAGGTATGTATTTATAGGTGAAAAATTAGGTCAAACCGGATTAGGGTTTGACCTTGGGCCTGACCCAAAAAATCTCAGCACATTCTTAATTAAATCCAAAATCTAATTTTGACTTAATTAAAACAATCATCATTCATTTAAATATCTTGATTCTAAATCGAATATTTAATACTCTCTCAATACATCCTTAGATCGAAAGGACAATCGACATAGTGTGACCCTACATGCCTTCTCATATCGACACTAATCAAATTAAGGTCTACGCGGAACTCCTAGACGGCGCCGCAAGACGAACTCAATATGTGAAGTACGTTTACATGAATCCAGTAAACTTAACCTCTATGTGGTAAGATAAAATCATTTCATTCACGATACACTCGATTAAGCTTAGGATTTGCTAAGTGTCTATCCAAATGGCTTGATCATTAAATCTCATCTATATTGGTTGACAACAAGACCATATTCTAGATATGTCTATTGTGTTGGCCAACGACTTAGTCAACCCAATATCAATGAGAAGCTGAGTGTTCTCTCGAATATACATTCGAGGAATGAATCCTAATCTTGGCTCAACTACCACCTTTAATTCACATCGTAATGTACCCAATACAAGCCGTATCTCAACCTATAAGACATTTGAGCTTAGGACAGGATCAAAGTATATTACTATGTAGACAAGGTGTGTATTGACCTCAAGTCTAAGGACTTCTATCTTCCACACGATGATCATACTTTAGACATGTATAACAAACAATATATCAGCAGGGTATACCAATACTTTCAAAGTATCCATGTGTCCATCACGAGTAGCCATTACTCGTAGCAGGTGAGACATACTACATCCTCTAAGGAAGTGATGCAGACCACATGTCGACTTATCACATATCATCGATATCACATTCTTGATGATCATTAGTTGAGGCTATTTTAAGAGTTACGTTATAATATTAATATTTCACATTATTAATAACAACGTAACCTCTAGGGATGCATATTATAGAATATTATAAACAATCAACTAATAATTCAATAATTGCAAATGCCAAAATATTAATCTCCATTAATAATAATACGAATGTGTATAAAGTATATTTGTTCTAATACAGATTGTCTCTAGGACATAAATATACTTTCAAATATTCCCCCTTTAGGTCATCATTTTGATTTTGTTCTTATTTTTAAAAGTGTACAAATATAATCTGTCATTTAGCGCGTTTACCAAATTTTAGAAATGTGGTGTATCATTTTCTAATAAGAGATTTAGTTGTTCCAAATGTATTTTGTCCATAAGTTAACAAGAAAAATAAAATGAGAATCATTTATTAAACAGATATCCTAAAAAAGGGCTAACCAATGAAAGTTTCACCGTAACTTAAGGACAAATCCTTAAGATCTGTTGGATCGAAACTAACAATATATACTAAGAATTTGGGTTCTCATAAAGTACAAGTAATTTTTAATGGCAGAGCTAATGTATAGCCTACGGGTTCCTCGAACATAGTAGCTTTTTTACTCGAATCCATGTATTAAAAGAATCATAAAATAAGTATAATGAATTTCGAACCTAGTAAATCAAATAAGTTGCGGTAGAATCTCCAACTTAAGAGTCAATAATGTTCAAATTCCCGTTCCGTTCGGCCTCTACTACTTTTTGTATTTTAATTCTGTCCTCCATAAATGAGTAGCTATTAACATGAAGATACTGAACAATCAAATCACAAAACGACTTGACTATGTAGCTGAAAGTGTACAACCAACAATAACAATACATTTCTTGAATTTTGTCAATTAGAACCTTCGTGGCAATATTGTTTTCATAGAATATGAAAACAAGAAATTGAGTATGAAAATTCGACGTGTTTTGCTGTCTTGAGGCTGTGTTTTTAATTACCTTTCATTTTCTTGTCATTATTAATTGCCCCAACAAATATGCCTACCTTTGACATTTAACAATTGCATTTAATTTAAGATGGAAATTAGGTCACTTCCACGGGATGAATCTCAAATTTAAATTTGAAGAGTTCCACTTATAAAATAGGTGAATTTAAAATTTAAAATAAATGAATTCAGAATGAGTCTGATCTTTCTATATATATATATATAGTAAATTTCTTTTCATGTATGCGTAGTTTGAGCAAAGATCAATATTTCACTTAAATATGCAGAACATGTTCTAAATCCGCCTCTATCAAAATAAATTTTGAAGAGTGACGCATAACCTATCTCGAACAACTCAAACAACCTACACCTCCCAACTCATTTCAGTTTGGCAAGAGCTATCCCTCTTGAATAGAGGTTAATCCAGAATTTAAAATTTATGAACTCCTACACTTCAAGTTAATACTACATTAATAACTGAAAAAAGATGGTAGATCAAATAACTGTTAAACACAACTCACTCTTCCCCACGCCTATTTGTTCACCCGGCCCCGGAGGCGGAACTATCTCTCTGTGTTTTTCTTAAAATGAATATACCTAGAAATTAGAACATTTGGACAATCATGAATTTAAGTTAAATGCACACGGTATTCAAATTGGACTCTCAGTCTGCTGTTGAGACTACATGTAGGCCAGACACCCACTTCAATATCTTATGTTAGCTGATCATAAAGGCCTGGTTATAGTTGTCACCAGCATTGTCACTTTGATATTTGTAATCAGAGACGGATTCAAAATTTTAATTTGATGTGTTTGATCTTTAAATTATTTTTACTGAATTCATTATATTTAAATTATAAGTTCAAATTTAATATTTATTGAAAATTTTATAATATAATGTATATTTTGTGTGAAAAAATATTGTGTTCAAATGAATCCGATATCAAAATACTACTTTCATCATATATGCATATTGTTTAAGTTCTTGGTAAAGCCACGTCTATGCCCCTAACACCACGAGCGAGTGTATTAGTAATTCATCCAACTTTTGTAAGCCTTCTTATTTTTTATATACAAAAAAAAATATCTGCATAACTTATACGATGATAATAGGTATATCATTTTATAGTAAAGTCAAAGTGAAATAACTATAGATGTATTAGACCACGTAAATAAAAACAATTCCCCCCACACCAACTGTCTTCTTTTTCTAATAACGTTTGTAGTATTGATTTGGAATAAAACAACGTGTTTAACGTTAATTTTCAAAATTTTCAAAAGAGAATTTGATATTTGTTTATTTATCTCATATGTTAGCATAACTCATTTTAACTTTTTTGTAGTAAATGACTTCCAACATACTAAACACACTCTAATATCTATGGCTCTCAAGTCAAAGTCCAATATGACGGAGTTTAAGTCATGCAAGACTTGATCTTCATCCTAACCTAAGAGAATATATTATTTGACTCGACATTATAATTTTTAAAATAATTTACAGAATTAGCAATAAATAAATCCAATAAATAAGTAACTAATAGCGTAATTTAACTTGAAATAATTAAGTGGTCAAGACTCAAGTAATTAGCGTTTTGCTGAGTTCCCACAATGGGATTCATTATCCCTTCTTCAACCAACATGTGGAATAATATTATTTTGTTAAAGATTCCTCCATATATATTGTGGGGCTAATATAATAAACAAAATTATTGATAAAGTTACTATAATTAATTAATTATAATCTCAATTCTGGTTGATATAACATGTCTCCTTAATTTGGTCATCATAAAAGAAAAAAAGAATGCATAAACATAGATCAGACAATAATCTATATCAATTTCTAACCATTCTTAAATCGAAACTAGTTGAAATCAAATATATGAATGAATTATACTCATGCAACTTTATTGATCATGTTCATTTCATTCTAATTTTGAAAATAATTTTCATTTTATGACAAATTGATTAATTTGATGAACTTCATAACATTATAGTAATTTCTAGCATGCATAGCAATGAAATTGTTTTCTATGTTGCACTTGTTGAATACTATTGTAATAATTTGAAAATGTTTTCCTCAATTGTATTCCTCCATTAAGGGAATAATATATACACAATATACAAATAAATGTGAAGAGGAAATCAAGCCTCTAATCTTCCTAATTAATAATCAATCCCTAATAATCTTCTTTCTAATTAACATATTCTAATTATCATTTTACTACTTACCATACATAAAATGATACTATCATTAATTATAATACATAATTATTCTAACTATTGTATTCTAATATTCTAACACTCCCCCGCAGTCGAAGCTGGAGGGCGGCGAATGCTGAGACTGTCCCAAAAAATTTCAAATAATACCAGCGGAAGTTCTTTTGTGAAAATATCTGCAATTTGATGGTGTGTCGGGACATGTAACACTCGCACTTGTCCGTGAGCCACCTTTTCACAAACAAAATGGATATCTAACTCAATATGTTTAGTGCGTTGATGATTGATCAGATTCCCTAAGAGATAGATTGCATTAACATTTTCACAGTATACCAGTGTGGCTTTTGGAATTGGGCAATGAAGTTCAAGTAACAGATTTCTAATCCAACATGAGTCGGACACAACATTGGCAACATCTCGGTATTTTGCTTCAGCACTTGAACGTGATATTGTGGCTTGTCTTTTTGAAGACCAGGACATCAAATTGTCACCGATGAAGACACAATAACCTGAGGTGGAGCGTCTGGTGTCCGGACAACCTGCCCAGTCTGCATCCGTGTAAGTTCTTCCTAATTAACATATTCCTAATTATCATTTTTTAATTTAATTTAATTCTTATCCTTATTCTTGAATGCATGCCAAATTTTTTATATTCGTGTCTGAAGTTTGACAATGAAATTTGAAATCCCATAAACTTAAATAAGAATGACTGAGTAAGGATGACGTTTCAAACTCTATGAATAGTTCCTATAAAACTTCATGAATTTTCCAAACTCTCATGAACTTTTCAAATCCAGCACATTCACTAGAGTTCTACTTGTCAAAATTTTGATTCCAACAATGTGTGCAATAATTGTTTCGTATTTTATCTAGGAATATTTTTTGCAGATGTTATTTTCATTTTTAGAAGTGATTATTTTACAATTACATTTGAAATGGTGACTAAGTTTTGATTACCGACTCGAAAACTGTCATTGCACCTAATTTTTCGTTCTCAGGAGTTAGGATGCTCAAGATTGAACTGGGCTTAATCAAATGAAATTAGGGCCTTCCACCTCAATTTAGCCCAGTTATGAATAGCATGCACTTGACATTGAATTTGTTTAGCCCAACAGGCATCTTCTGGCTAGCCCAATAGACGGCTTTGGCGGCTGATTTACCCAAAAAAAAAGTTGTGCAAATATAGTTCTTGAAACATTATTCTTTTAAGATAATGTTAGATTCGGGTCTAATATTTATTTATATATTGCTTGACTTTACAGATAAAACATTAGACTGTTTTCCTATATTTTCAATAGCTTATAAATTTTAGATCGCGGTCTAACGTTTTCTTGTGAGATTTATAGTTTGTTCAAAAATGATTTTTTAAACCGTGATAAAAAAAAGTCCATAATTACAAGAAGAAAAAAAAAGAGTTACCAGAAAAAATTCACTAACAAAAGTCAGTCAAATTGGTGATAAAAGTAGAGTTTGCTTACACATTCTTGAATTTTTTTAATTATAGACAATCATTGCAATGTAAGATGCACTAATTTTAATAAACTACGAAACAAATCATACATTTGTTTGATTTTATAAATCGAACTTTAATCGAGCCAGTCTTAAAATTGAGCTTAGTGACTTGATAAAACGAACTTAATTAGTAGATTAAATCATTTGATTTTCAAAATTTAGTGACCCGATTTATTCAGATACGCATTGTGTATGTTAAGAGTCCCACATCGGATATGAAATGGGGACATGGACTCCTTATATGGACTTGGACAATCCTCACCCTGCACGCCCAGACCTTGTTAACTGGAGCGTGGATAATATAATTTGGGGGCCCAACATCTGTGAACAAAGAATTTAAATGAGTCTGACTCTGATACCATGTACAGAATGGATTTTGGACCTAACTCAACCCCAAAAGTTAGCTTGTAGGGTGGAGATTGTCCAAGTCCATATAAGGAATCCAAGTCCCATTCCATATCCGATGTGAGACTCTTAACAGTGTAAGATCCATTAAAGAGGAAAACGCTCATTTCTCATCCTTTCATTTCCTTTCCGTCTATGCAATTTTGATCAAATAGATCTAAATATAATTTTTAAATATGATTTTTATGATGGTGTGTTGTAATGTAAGACATAAATTTAATATTATTTATTATTTTTACGCATGTCGCACGCGCGCACGCACATACACACATTACATTATTTTTCCAATTAGAAGTGAACCATTTCTATTTGGTAATCCAGACGTTGGGTCGATTGTTGATCGATTTTTGAAGGCAAGACAGTCAACTGAGTGTTCGCCAACATTGAAATTGCAATTGCTACTTTTTCAATTGGAAGTGAACCGTTACTATTTGATATATCGGTTGTTGGATTGATCATTGAATGATGTTTATAGGTAAAATAATCAACTGCGTGTTTGTCAAGCTATAGGATGTCACTTGAAATAATTATTAGCCATAAAAATATGAGAAAATGGATAAAATGAAATATGTCGATGATAAGGAAAAAGGAAAGGCAATTGAAGTTAATTTTGTATGCTCTATCTTTAAAATTTTCAAGGAAAATGATCTGGAAGAACAGATCAACAAAACTGAAGAGATTTGGTTAAGAAAATTAATGAGTTACAATCAAATATTGGGAAAAAATGTGGATTATGTACTTGAAATGAATATAACAAATTCTTTAACCATATTGTCTAAACGGTTGAGTCTTTAAGTGAAAATTTCGATCTAATACATTTAAGTAAAAATTTAGTATATATTGTATTCTTCTATGATGATGTGTTGTAATGTAAGATCTGAATTTAGTGTATTCTATTATTGACACGCACGCTGCACATACACACGCATTACATTATTTTTTCCTATTGGAGGTGAACCGTTTCTATTTGATAAATCATATGTTGTGTCGATCATCGATTGATTTTTGCAGACAAAAATAATTAACTGAGTGTTCGTCAATATTGAAATTGCAATTACTATTTTTTAATTGGAGGTGAACCATTTTTATTTGGCAAATCAAATGTCGAATCCGTCATAGATTTGTTTTTGCAGGCTAACAATCAATCGAATGTTGTGTTTGCCAAGTTGTAGGATGACACTTAAAATAATTAATAGTCATGAAAAACTGAGAAGAGGGACAAAAAGAAAAAGAAGTATGTCGATGATAAGGGAAAAGAAAGGCTATTGAAGCTAATTTTGCATGTTCTACATTGAAAATTTTCAAGGCGACTGATTTGGAAGGACCTGAGAAATTAAAGAAACGGATCAACAAAGTGGAAAGAGATTTGGTTAAGGAAATTGATGAGTTACAATCGAAGATTGGTGTGAAAAATACCGAATTTGTACTTAAAAGAAATGTAACAAATTCTTCAATTATATTGTATAATTGGTTGAGTCGTTAAGTAAAAAATTCTATCTACATAAATTCTTAATATATTTTATGTTTTTTTAATAATGTGTTGTAATGTAAGACATGAATTGACGCACGTCGCACACACGCACTCACGCGCACACACACATTACATTATTTTTTCAATTAGAGATGAATATCTCTATTTGAATAAATCAGATAGTTGGATCTATCGTCGTTGTCGATCAATTTTTACAGATAAAACAATCAACTAAGTATTAACTATATGTTCCGTACCTTATGAGTTATGACTATGGATTGCTTATAAGAATTTTTTTAATGCACGTGACTTCGCAAAATTTTCAATTGATCATTGTCTCTTTGTTCAAAAAAAATAATACATAACAAATTCTTTAACCATATTCTCTCATTGGTTGTCTTTAACTGAAAATTTTGATGCAATAAATCTAAATAAAAATTTAGAATGTTCTAATTTTTATATGATCTATTGTAATGCAAGATATGAATTTAATGTATTCTATTGTTTACACGCACACACGGTGCTCACACACACACACACTAAGTGAACTGTTTCTATTTGATAATCATATATTGTATCTGTTAAACAACGCAATATACATGTGATATACACTGAATATACATCAGTGTATATCACATATATATCACTAGGCAAAGCAAAAAAGAAGGGCCTCAAAGAATGGGCCACTGGCAATGGGCATTTGGAAGGCCATTACCAGCGAAGCCCATCACGGGAGCAGGCCCTCTATCACCTCTATCACGGAAAAGCAGTGTATATTAGGAGTATATATTTATGAAATATTGTAGTATAATGATTACCATAATTAGAGTTATACACCTACCATAATTGTAGAGTTAGAGTTATGGTAGAACAAGGTTTTAGGAATAGATTAGGAATAGGATTCTCCTATTTTAACTTGTATATATATCTATTCAATCAATGAAAATAATCAAGGGGATTATTTCTTTCATGGTATCAAGAGACTAGGTCTAAACAAAAGTTCCCTTCTCTCAAACTTTTGTATCCTTGGCCGAGAACCCCCCCCTTCCCTCGGGTTTTTTTCTCTCCAAATATCTCGTCTTCCGCTCTCAAAAAAAAAAAAAAAAACCTCTCTTAAATTTAACCTCCTTCTTTGTTCTTTGAAATATGTCTAAGAACAATTTTCACCCTGCCCTCACGGTTTCCAATATCAAGCTCAGTGTCCCTATTGTCCTTGAGATGGAAAACGTTCAATATGCAACGTGGGCGGAGTTGTTTAAAATTCACGCTATCTCTTATCAAGTTCTTCATCACATAATTCCTCCCGCTAGACCCCTTCCTGCGGAGGATCCTGAGGTGTGGATTACACTTGATGCTACCGTTCTTCGGTGGATATACGCCACTATTTGATGGACCTTCTACAAACGATTATGGAGCCCGATCGACGGCTATGGTCGCATGGAATAGATTGCGTGACATATTCCAAGACAACCAACATTCCGTATCGTCACACTCGAGCGAAATTCTCTCTCGTTCGAATGGGCGTATTTCAACGTTTACGCATATTGCAAGAAACTAAAGGAATTGGCGGATCAACTCAGTAATGTTGGCGCACCGATGACAAATAATCGTCTAGTTCTACGGTTGGTTCTTAGGGCTTTGGAGGCCTATAATGGTGTTGGAACTCTCCTTCGCCAAAGCAATCCTCTTCCGACTTTCATCAAGCCCGTTCCATGTCGACGTTGGAAGAAGCGGTTTGGCTAAAAAGCGCTACCGAGCAAGCCCGATTGTCATGGTGGCATCCTCTCCTAGTCGCCGGGTTTTGTTAATAGTCGGGCCAAAACCATAATAATGGTGGCGGCAAGAATAATCGCAAAAATAACAAAAACCGCGGGGCAAACGAGGTGGTTACGGTGGCGGTTCCGGTGAGCAACAAGCGGCGGTGGGTCCCATTCGGTACGGGGCCACCACCACCGTGGGCCCAGCGGTGGGGCCAGACGATGGCACCTTCAAAGAAGCCGATTTCGCCGGTGGTCGCGATCCAAAGAGCCCAATACCCAGGCGGCCGGCTGGCGATGGCCAAGGCCCAGCGATAATGGCGATTCTGAGCGAGGCCCGGCTCGGCAAGGAGTTCTTGGACCCGACCTCGCCAAGCCCATCATGCAACAGCCCCACTCGCAGGCCGATATCGAGGCCGCAATGCACACGTTGGGATTGATTCAACCGACACAAATTGGTACATGGACACCGGCCACTACTCACATGACTTCCGATTCGGTACTCTCTCACCTTATTACAATTTGAGCACCCCTGGGAATAATTGTTGGTAATGGCGATTCTATTCCAATTCTAGGGTATGGTCGAACGTTGTCTCCTCCCAATCCACCACTCCTCTTGAAAAATACTTTACATGCTCCTAAATTGATTAAAAATTTAGTGTCCGTCAAACGATTCACAAATGACAATTACATTTACATTGAATTTGATCCTTTCGGTTTCTCTGTGAAGGATTTCAAGACGGGAGTCATCTCATGAGGTGTGATAGTAGGGAGATCTGTATCCTATCATGCCGGTTTGATCCATCGAGTCCACCTTGCCATCGCCTATTGCGACCATCTCTCCTTCCATGTGGCATGCTCGTTTGGGTCATCCCGATCTTCTATTTTATCGCTTTAGATAAAAATAGCTTTATTTCTTGTAAGAGTGCAGTCGTACTCCAATTTGTCAGTCTTGTTCATTAGGAAAAATTGTTAAATTGCCATTTGTAGACTCCAATTCTCATACTTCTATGCCATTTGACATTATTCATAGCGACTTATGGACATCTCCTGTTCTTAGTTCAATGGGTCATCGATATTATGTTCTCTTCTTAGATGATTATTCTAGATTTTTGTGGACGTTTCCAATTGCGAATAAATCACAAGTGTTTTCCGTCTTCATAAAATTTAGAGCATTCGTTCGTACTCAATTCGAAAGAGAAATAAAAAATATTCAATGTGATAATGGGAAGGAGTATGACAATAGGGAGTTTCGAGAATTTTGTGCTACTCATGGGATAAATTTCCGGTTTTCATGTCCTCATACATCTTCACAGAATGGAAAAGCCGAACGCAAAATTCGTTCCATAAATAACATTGTCACTTGAACACCTCACGCAACGCTTGTTTCATCTAGACACTTCATATGGGCCTCCGATGTGCCATTTAAACCATTTATGCACAATTAGTCAAATATGTAAATATGTGTAATACACTCGACGATAACGTGGTAAAATGACAAATTAAATTAGGACATGTGGCGTTTGATCAAATAATAATATAGAAAGGAAATTTTGAGAAAAAAATTAATATTTCAAAAAAGAAAAGAAAGCATGTTCTTGGTGTTCTTCGCCATTTTCATATGTGTTCTTGTTCTAACCACAATTTTAATCCAAAATTTCAAGAGAGACTCCTCCAAATTTATTATAACTTCATCTAAAGATTCATCACGAAGACCTGAAGACAACCCCAACATTAATTTCTCAATTTTTTCATCAAATCAAGTAACTCATTTTAAACCCTCAAGCTATCTAAATACCACATTAATGATGTTTAGGCCCAATCAATTCGAAATAATCCGAAGTGACAAAATGGAGTTGTTAGATCTGAAATTCAGATCGGAAAAAAAATTAAATTTGATCGAAATTAATGGAGTTTCGTTGGAAAATTATTTGAAAAAAAAAAGAACGAAGAAGAAGAAGAAATAAAAAGAAAAATCTGTTTTTTGAGCTTTTCACATGACTTATTTATGTGAAAATCATGCAAGTTGCTAAGTGACCGAAAATATCTAAATGACACAGTGGAGGTCCATATGAAGTGTCTAGATGAATACTTGAGTCGTTCAAGTGACAAATCTGGAGACGATGGGTTTGGCCAATTAATCGAAACCTTACACGATGTAAATCCAAATTAGTCTGGACCTTACACGACGGAATCTAAATTAGTCATATTATTACACAACGCTAATTCAAATTAGTTGGGATCGTGAACCGATATCCGGTAAATTATTCCCCTCCCCATCACAACGCCACCTCAGATCTACACCTGTCACATGACTTTATCACGTGATCACACAATTTCACTATCAAAGAGTCGAATTATCCCCCCCCCCCCCCCCTTTAACTTTCATTTCCTCCCACTCGGCGGCCCACTGCTTTTCCCCTTCTCCGTTGGCCGCCCGACCCGAAATCTCTCCAAATCTTAATCCCTAAGCAACAAAAAATCAAATCCCCCCAAAAAATCCTAAAACCCCAAATTCCCACTAATTATGTAAAATTAATCCAATTTTTTTGCCTTCAGATTTCACTAATCCATGGATTTCGTGGAATTGGAGGCAATTGAAGGTCTTAGATGGTCATGGAATTCATGGCCAGTATCAAAATCCGAAGCATCAGCTTTAATTATTCCATTATCTATTATGTGTACACCATTAATGCATTTCAATGAGCTTCCAATACTACCTTATGATCCACTTATTTGTTCTCAATGCGGTGCTGTTTTGAACCCTTATGCTCGTGTTGATTATCAATCAAGAATTTGGGTTTGCCCGTTTTGTTACCGTAAAAACCCGTTTCCGAAATCGTATCTTGGAATTAATGAAAATAATGTGCCAGCTGAGCTTTTTCCGACGTATAGTACTGTTGAGTATCATTTGGGGAAAAAGGGTTTAGCTCAAAACCCCAATTTGAGCCCTAATTTTGGAAATTCGTCGTCGTCGTCATCGAAAATGGCTTCGTTTTCGGGCTCGAATTCGGGTTTGGATTTGGGGAAAAAGGGTTTAGCTCAAAATTTGAATTCGAGCTCTAATTTTGGAAATCCGAAAATGGCTTCGTTTTCGGGCTCTTCTTCGGGCTTGGATTGGGCGGGCCTGATGTATAGTACGGTTGAGTGTAATTTGGGGAAAAATGGTTTAGGTCAAAATCCGAATTCGAGCTCTAATTTTGGAAATGTGTCATTTTCGGGCTCTTCATCGGGCTTGGATTGGGCGGGTTATGGGCTTGGCCCGGCGTTTGTGTTTGTTGTGGATGGTTGTACTTCGGATGAGGAGCTTAGGGTGGTGAAAAATGAGCTCCTTCATGTGATTGCTCAGCTGCCTGAAACTGCATTGGTTGGGTTGGTGGTGTTTGATTCAATGGTTAGAGTTTATGATCTTGGGTTTGGAGAGTGTTATAGAGTTGTGCTGTTCCATGGTGAGCGTGAGCTTTCTTCTGAGCAGGTAAAATGCGACATATTATCGAAGTCTTTGTTAATGTGGTTGTCTAGTTCAGTTTACTAATATGTCCGATTTATCAATAGTGAGCTGCTTTTAAGACATACAATAATGTTGTAGTATAATATATCGCGCAGTAATGCATATTGTACTTGCTTTTGAGCTGTGGATCCTTGATTGAACCTTGATGAAGCAGGGGACGTGCTGAGCATTTCTTCAGTAAGAAATATACAAGAAATGAGCCTTTGAGCTGTTAGGAATTGGTAAAAGAGGAACCTTAGAGTGTGAGTTTGTGGGTGGGGGTGGGGTGCATGTACTATACTCTTAAAGGAGAATAAGAAAACACCGATCACCAAGGAAGTCAATGAAAGCTGGAAGGTCATCGTTTTGAAGTTCTCGGTTCTACAGATGAATATAAGGTTTTGCTCAGATAAAACCTAAGACTTATCGTTTATCTAAGTCTTTGCTAATGGAGTTATCTAGTTCAATTTACTAATATGTCTGATTTATCAGTGATGAGCTGCTTTTTAAACGTATAATACTGTTGAAGTATAACATATTGGGTAGTTAAAGCCAGAATAACACATTTTAGAAAGTTTTAGTTTCCCAAAGGTTTTAAGCGTCAGAGAAGCAATAAAAGAATTTTCGGTTGTAGTACAGTAATGCATATTTTACTTTTTTTTGAGCTGTGAATCTCTGATTGAATCTTGATGCATTTCTTTCCATAAAAAATGTGAGATGAATAAGCCTTTGTGGTTTTAGAAATTAGTAAAAGGGAATAAAAAAGATGAATTTTAGAGTAGGGTGGGGGGTATGCACGATACTTTTAAGGAAAATAAGAAAACTCTGGGTTGAGTTTTTAGTCTTTTTCTTCCTATCACCAAAGAAGTGTCAACGGAAGTTGGAGGGTCATCATTTTGAAGTTCTCAGTTCTGCAGATGAATACAAAGTTCACTTTTGCTCGTACAAAACCTAATATTTACCGTTAAAAGAAGTAAATCAGTCAGCTGGCATGATTGTTCCACTTTGTACAGTGCACTTGATCGACACATCTTAAAAATTATAGCCAAAAAGATGTATCCAATTTGAAATTAAGTACTATTTGTTATGATGAAAGACACAGAAGAGGTAGTTAGCTTAAGAGGAAGTGTTTTGGTGTAGATTGAGATGAATTGGTCTTCACTGTCGTGGCTTCTCCTTCTACAACTTTTCATTGGTCTTATTTACACTGGGGATCTCATTGAACGTGCCCATGTCTATGCTTCAATTCTAGTCCGAAACTCCGTGCTAACTAATGAACATGTGCCTAACATCTTTAACTTTTTTTTAGGAACAGAGCCCCTTATAACTATTTAAACTTTGGCAACTTACACTGTAAACCATCTTTCATGACATATAACCACCTAAACATTTAAAAGATAGCAACTAGTCCCTTCCATCAGTTTTCTACTAAGATCAATTTCAACTCTGAGAGAATTGTTGGAAATTCCAGTTTCTCCTATTCTCTTCTTGTCAACGCTCACGTTTAGGAGTAGTCATCCACTCCATTAGTTTTCCCTTTCTTTTTCTTATTTGCTCTCTTTTTTTCTTATGCTTTGCTTACTTTCTCCTTCAGTTCTTTCCCTAACCCGAGTTCTAATTTCCTTTCGTATTTCTTTCTTGTTAATTTCCACCTTTTCCCACTTTTTTTGTTTGTTTCTTACATCCTAAGTCAATGAGTATATGCTCCTTCATCATCCTCTTTACCATCACCCTACAACTCTTTCTCTTCCCCCCTAGCTCTTTTTTCATATCTCTTCCAGTCCTCTTTTCTTGACAACCAACACGACACCCCCACCTTCACAGGCTAGTGAAATCTTGTTTCCCATCAACTTATCCAGTTTTCTCCTTTTTTATTTTTATTCTTTTTTCTTTTTTTTTGTGTGTGTGTGTGGGGGGGGGGGGTTGGTGTGGGTGTGTGTGTGTTTCCTCTCCTTCATTTAACTACTGGCTGTAACATTAATTTCCGTTCCCTAGCTTAACTCTGGTGAAGTATTGGCACAAAGAAAATTGGCCAGAGAAGCAATTAACAGGAGTTGAAGAAATAAAGTAAGGGAAAGCTGAAAATAATAAAGAACGGAAACATGGGCAAGAAGTAAGAAAAATATTAGAAGAACTACTTTCATCTTAGCAAGAGAGGAATGCATCTGAAGGGCTAGACTGATGCTTAGCAATGATCGTGGACATGTGAGGAAAAAGAAAACAAAAAGGAAAAAGGTATTGCTACTGCACCCCTAAGACTTAATTTGCTTAGTGAAAACCTGTGTTGCTCGGACTCTCCAAAAATGTTGTCGTTCCCGTGTCTGATCCTTCAAAAATGCACTACTTTTTGAGGATCCAACACCCTCGTCGTCATTATTGAAGATTCTGAGCAGCATAGGTGAAAACTAATATAGATCAATTGCTTCTCTTTTGTAAGTTCAAAAGGTAGGCCCACAAATGTTTGTCTAAGGGGTTAGTTTAAGAGATGTGCCTTCTTTGCTTGGTTGACAACTAGGGTTGGTTATGCCAGTTGTAAACTTGAGGAAGAGGAGGATTACAAATGCTACTTATTACATCATGTGAAAACACTTAGGATAGAACATAGATTATGTCCTAATGCATTGTTAAGTAGCATCACGTCTATGGTGGAGCTTTTAGGAAGGTCCACAATACAATGGACCATGTTGGGTACTGTGAAGCATGCACTATTTAGTTGGGTCTTTAGAAGATGAAAGAGAAGACACTGACCGTGAGGTTATGCGCCACTAGAACTTATGTGGATAATATGGACAGAAAGAATTAGGAGAGCTTTTGAAGGGAGGAACTTGATTTTGTGCGTATCCTGTTATAATGTCCTTTTGGTGCACCCATGTGGTCCCTATTTGTATAGGGAGATTGGGCGTATTTCATAAAGAATCATATCTATCCTTAAATTCTCTACTTTTTTGGTTAACTCTTGTATATATATATTTATTTGTCTGTTTTTGATAACCGTGGTGTCCGAGCCAGCTTGTATGCACCTCGACTAATTCCACGGGATACCTCCCACCAGCAACAGGTAGCGGTAACTCTGTCTCTGTCCTCCACGACTGAGGCAAATAGGAGGAAATCACCTAGTGTTTTGTCTCCGTTGGGATTTGAACTCGAGACATCATGGTTCTCAATCCATTTCATTGACCACTAAGCCACACCTTTGGGTGTATACCTCTTGTATGACTTTCCCATTGTCAATAAAATTGTACTTGATAAAAAAGAGGGTTAGTTAGTTCAAGGCGTTAGATACCAAAAAAATATTAGTTTTGCCCAAATTACAACAACATACCCAGTGTAATCCCACAAGGTGGAGTCTGGGGAGTGAGGAGGGTAGGATGTACGCAGACGTTACCTCGACCTTTATAGGATAGAGAGGCTATTTCTGATAAAGGAGGGATGCAACACGAGGACTTCCCGGGGGGTCACCCATCCTAGTACTACTCTCGCCCAAGCACGCTTAACTTCGGAGTTCTGATGGGATCCTGTGCGTTAGTGCTGGTATGATCGCATCCTACCACTAGGTAATTATTATAAACAAGCCACTAGGTAATCTGCCTAGAGGTATATTGATTTTTTTTTTTTGAAAAAAAGAATAGTTTAACGGGCTTCGGAACGCTTTAGAGTTTCTGGATGACCAAATTTACTTATCAATACGTATTCTGAACCATAAAGAAAATGAAATAGTAATAAAAAGTCTCTTCAAACAGGTTTACCCATTGAATTTTTTGTAATCTACCTCGCATAACCTGTTCAATGCATCAACAACGATTTTTAGAAACCCATTGTGCATTATGCTTTAATTTGCTCATTTTTCTGTCTTCTTTTTATCACAGATCAAGCAGCTCCTGGGTATTCATCGTACGAAGTACCAAGCAGGAATGGTACATATGGCTCCAAAACAGGGATACCTGATACCGCTATCAGAAGGGGAGTTCAGCATCACATCAGCAATTGAAGATATCCATTCTTCACCGCAGGTTATGTCAGGTCATAGACCCTTACGGGCTACAGGAGTAGCAGTATCAGTTGCTGTTGGACTACTAGAAGGATGTTTGGTCTCTGCGGGTTCGCGTATCATGATCTTCACCTCAGGGACAGCAACGATTGGCCCAGGGATGATCGTAACCTCTGATTTCGGGAATGCCATTAGGAATCAGCGAGACATTGGTAATGGTTATGCACCTTACTACAAAAAGTCCAGTGAATTCTATAAGCAGATATCAAGAAGATTGTCTGATTCGTCCATTGCTCTTGATCTCTTTGCTTGTTCATTGGATCAAGTTGGAGCAGCTGAGCTTAGAGCTCCAATCGAAAGTTCAGGAGGGTTCATGATGTTAACAGAGTCGTTTGACTCGGACCAATTCAGAAAATGTTTACGTCACATATTTAGCCATGATGAGGTTGGTAATTTGAAAATGTGTCTTGATGCAACTATTGAGATAGTAACGACAAAGGACGTTAAAATTTGTGGGGCCCTTGGTTCATGTGTTTCTCTTCAGAAAAAGAATGGTTCAGTCAGTGATAAGGAAATCGGCGAGGGAGGTACCTATATGTGGAAATTAGGGGCACTTACTGATAAAATGTGTATTGCCTTCTTTTTCGAAGTGGGGGATGAACAGAAAGCCCAACCTAGCTCCGCATTTTTCATACAGTTCATAACACGCTATAGATATGGAAGCATGGGAATTCGTAAGAGGGTGATCACTGCTGCAAGAAGGTGGGTCCCGAACAACTCTCCGGAAATCGCTGCTAGCTTTGATCAGGAAGCAGCAGCTTCAGTGATGGCTAGGCTTGCCATTCATAGAGCAGAGAGCAATTTTTCTCAAGATATTGTCCGGTGGCTAGATAAAAATTTGATACGTTTTGCTTCTAAGTTTGGAGATTATGTCCCAGAAGACCCCTCATCATTCCGTCTAGCGACTAATTTATCCCTTTTCCCACAGTTCATGTATTATCTAAGGAGATCTCAGTTTATCGATGTCTTCAATTGCACTCCAGACGAGACTGCTTTTTTTCGGCTGTTGTTGAACCGTGAAGGGGTAGTCGGCTCGCTTATTATGGTCCAACCAACACTTTTCCAGTATTCATTCGACGGACCCCCTATCCCGGTTCTCTTAGACATCTGCTCCGTCTCTCCGGACATTATCTTGCTCTTCGACTCCTACTTCTATGTGGTTATTCATTATGGCTCTAAGATTGCACAATGGCGTAAACTCGGCTATGACAAGGATCCGAGCCACGACAGTTTCCGGAAACTTTTAGAAGCTCCCGAGATCGATGCAGAGCAATTGGTATCGGAAAGGATCCCTGTGCCAAAGCTTATAAAATGTGATCAGCATAGTAGTCAGGCTAGGTTTCTACTTGCCAAGTTGAATCCATCTGTTACACACAACTCAACTTACACACAAGGCTCAGATATTATATTTACTGAAGAACTGAGCTTACAAGTTTTTATTGAGCACTTGCAAGCTTTAGCTGTGCGAGGTTAATTTGAGAGTTTTGTATAGAGTTAGTTGTTGTTCAAGTAATTATATAGAAGAAGTGTTGTACATTAGAACCAAGGTAAAATATCTCTTTGGTAATTATATTTTTTTTTTGGTGAAAAGAAAAGTAAGAATCTCGTCATTGCCTTGCATATGGGGAATTTCTAAATTTCCCCATTTGTTTTGGAATTACTACAACGTCAACATACCTAGTGTAATCTAATAAGTAAGATGTGAGGAGGGTAGTGTACGTAGACCTTTCTCCTATCTTAAGAAATAGAGTTTGTTTTCGATAGACTCTCAACTCAAGAAAAAACATTTATTTTGAAAGTACTTGGAGCAGATAAATTAGAAACTACTTATATACTAGAAAAACATCGGCATGTAGTATTGCTTCACTTACTCGGGTCACAACGCACCATTTTGTAATGAATAATTTCTAGTGAAAATATTTCTTTTTGTTACAAGAAAACGTGAATTTTTTTTTTGTTACAAGAAAAAGAAATCGTTTTCTTGTAATTTTTATCATCACATTTACTAGGCCATGCCGTTAAGCTCATGTTTTTATAAAATTCTTAGTTTACTCAACTAGTTTAATGTGACACTGAATCAGTAGGGGGTGTCAACAATTCTAAAAACCGATCAAATCAAACCTAATCGATTATTAGGTTTTTTAAAAGTAAAATCGCAGGTTTCTATATATATATTTTATAAAATCACCAATTTGTAACCGGCCAAACCTTTTTGTTCATTTCCATGCTGAAATGTGATTGTTATTAGCTTTCTAATACAATTTGATTGATGTAAGAGTTCTATCAGAAGAAGAAAAGAATATATTTGTTGTGGAGGAATCTTAGGGTAGTGGTTCAAATTAATGCAGTCTCTCTGAGCATATATTCATCTTGATAATATAATAGTATTAAACATAAATGGATGTAGATGCTTTTCTTTATTTACAAAACAAATAAAAGGAATCGTAGGTCAATATGAATTTTCTATAAACAACAATACATTCTAGTTGATTAACACTGCTTAAGTAAGCATTTGATGAGTATTGTGTAAGAATAATTATGGGACAATTCCATAATTATTTCCAGTCACTACTAATTAAGATGAAATATTATAATTAGGAGTGTAAATCAATTTGTCTTCAATTAGTTAGATTAACATCTTATATTTTAGGTAAACTTAGATTAGTACTACATTGTAATATTGTATATATTTGATATCATTAGAATGAAATACTTAAGGAATTAATTTTCCTACATGGTATCAAGAGTCAAAGATCCTTTGCCCTAATACCTCTCTCTTTCTAACCGATTTCTTCTTCTCCTAAACCCTAAGTATTTCGGCCACCCCTCCTAAAAAAAACCCTAACCTACTTCCTAAACCCTAGCCGACAACAACCCCACCCTTTCTCGGCTAACACATACCCGAAATCCTAAGGGGGTTTCACTCTCTTAAACATCAACCTCTACTTCTTTTCTTCTCTAGGTTTTGATTTGTTGTTGAACATATGGCCGAAAAATAAACTTTTTATTCCGCTCTTGCCATTAATAACGTCAAGAACTTCATCTCTATAACCCTTGAAATGGAGAAAGGGCAATATACATCTTGGGCAGAATTGTTCAAAATCCATTGTTGTGCCTATGAGGTAATCGACCACATTATACCTTCCAAGTCATCCTCAGACGCCGATTTGGTGAACAAAAAGTTATGGTCCCATTTGGATGTTATTGTCCTTCAATGAATTTATGACACTATATCTAACGACCTTTTACATACCATTTTGGAGCCGAATTCTACAGCTCAACAGGCGTGGAACGTCTACAAAATATATTTCAGGATAACAAAGTTTCTAGAGCCGTTTATCTTGAACACCAGTTTACGAATATTAAACTAGATGATTTTTCCAATATCTCCTCTTATTGTCATGAATTGAAGATGCTTGCGGACCAATTATCTAACGTTGGTTCTCCCGTGACAAATCAACGATTGGTCCTTTAGTTGATTGCATGATTGAATGAATAATATGATGAGGTTGCTACGTTCATTCAACAAAGTAATCCATTGCCTCTTTTCTATGAGGCCCGTTCGAGGTTAATTCTCGAGAAAACACGGAAGGCAAACACAGGCATCTTTTGAAGCATCCACCGCTGGCACTGCTCTCATCTCCACCAACTCATTTTCCAAGGATTCGGAGCCTCAAAATTCTGGTTCGAGGGGCAATAATAATCGTAAAAAATAATGGCAAAAAACAGGGTTCAAACCGTAACAATAACAAAGGGAAAAATAATGGTGGAAAGGGACGAGGCCGTGGTGGTGGCCAATCTGCCGGTGGCAGCGGGCAGTCCGGGCAGTGGTGTCAAGGCAACGACGTTAATCAGTGGGGGCAGTACCCACTGTGGGCTTGGGTCCCACTGTGGGCTGCCCCGCCATGTCCGTACCCTATTTATCGTGGGCTAGACCTCCACCTTCAACTCGCCAACCCGAAATTCTAGGGTCTCGTCCCGAACATGCATTTGCGGCTCAGGCACCATCTTCAGTGGGCTATGCGCCCACTAACATTGAACAAGCCACGAACCACATGAATTTAAGTGTTCCAGACGAATCATGGTACATGGATACGGGGGCTTACATCACACATGACGACATCTCAAGGTAATCTCTCGTCTTATTTCAATATGAGCAATAATAAAAATATTATTATCAGTAGTGGTCAGGAAATTTTAATTCGTGGTATTGGTCAGGTAACACTACCCTCTCCACACCCTCCATTATACTTGAAAAACGTCCTACATGCACCAAAATTAATTAAGAACTTGATATATGTTAGACATTTTACAATTGACAATAATGTTTCTGTGAATTTTGATCCATTTGGCTTTTCTGTGAAGGATTTTCAGACGGTGATACCACTCATGAGATGTAATAGCACGGGGGGCATGTATCCCATCACCTCTATTCCCAACAACTGCATAACCAAATCATCCACCTTTGCTGCCATTTCTCCTATTGTCTGGCACAATCGGTTGGGTCACCCAGGAGCACCAGTTTTTAATTCTCTTAGAAAAAATAATTTGTTTGCTTGTAACCGAACTTTGGACTCTTCTGTTTGTCAATCTTGTGTGGTTGGTAAACATGTTAAGCTCCCTTTTGCGTCTTCTACTTCTCATACTTTTATGCCCTTTGATATTTTGCATTGTGATTTGTGGACATCACATGTTTTGAGTTCTGCAGGTCATAAGTACTATCTGCTAATTCAAGATGATTATTCGAATTTTTTGTGGACTTTTCCTTTAGGACATAAATCACAAACATATACCATTTTAAAACAATTTTGTGTTTTTATCAAAACTCATTTTGGCAAATCCATTAAATGTTTTCAGTGTGACAATGGAGGGAATTCATAAATACCAAATTTATAGATTTTTGTCACCAAAATGGGATGTCTTTGCGTATTTCGTGTCCACATACATCACCACAAAATGAGAAAGCCGAAAGAAAAATTCGAACAATTAATAATATGATTCGAACCATCCATGTACATTATTCCACACCACCGAATTTTTGGCTCCATGCACTTCAAATGACAACATATTTTTTAAATATTCTTCCTAGTAAACTGCTCTCCAAGGATGGTTCGAATGAAATACTCAAAGAATTAATCTTCCTACATATTGAAATTGAAGTTAAAAGTTACTTGAAATGAAGTTGAAAGATCAAAATTATGGAAGTTATAATATTTAACACGAATTTCACTTGAAAAAAAGAAGATAAAAATTGAAAAATTATGAGGAAGATACTATTTTACTTAAAATAGACTTTCAATATTTACAATAGTTCGTTTTACGTTCAAATAGTGATGTGATGTATTTGCAACTATTCATGATCAAATTAATATTTGTCAATATCTAACTTCAATTTCTACAAATACTGAAATACCATTTTTGCCCAAACAAAATAATTTAGAAAAGTTAAGTGAGACCAGTATACGTTAAAGTAAAGATTAACTCATATTTGTTGTTAGGTGGGAACATCCTAGAGGGATAATAACAACTTAAAAATTGTGAAACAACCAAATTAAAAGTCAACAAAATAAGAAAAGGACAACATAAGTAGCTCAATTTGGAGTAAATTATGAGACAAAGGACAAGATGAACAATCAATATATTCATTTGAAGTGAACCAGTGTAACTAATTTGAAACGTATTCTAAATTTGACCTCATCCAACTATTGGTTACTCCTATTATTTATGGAGTATATTGATGAAAAATGATAAAATGGTCCTTTATGTTTGGTGATATGTTCAAAGGGTCCGTTAAATATAACATTGGATAATTTGGTATTTTGAATTTGTCAAAGGTGAACACTTTTAGTTTTTGTTTAACAAACTTCGAGTGTTTAGATTTTATGAGAAATGTAAAAAAAATTATTTAATCAAAATCATTTTTGAAAGTCCCATCAAATATCAGATACCGTAATACCAACAATTACACCAAACATAAAATAGATAAAAGATAGCAAAAATTGTACCTCAACAAAATGCACTAGACTCTAAAAATATGTTTGCACTAGATTCTAGGTATAAAAAATAGCAAAAATTATACTTCTAAATATGTGTTTATATTATATCATTATTTTCATAGTTTGTGTTAAGTTTAATAATTGAATTATGTTAAATATTTGATGGAGACTAAAAACGCCTATATTTGACAAACTTAAAAGACCAAGAATATATATAAGAGACCATTTTGAACTTACTCCAAAAGACCGTTTTTATCATTTTCTTAAAGAAACGATCCACGTCCTCAACTACCCTCACGATATAAACATAACAACATAAGACTTACCCACATCCGGTATGTACATCATATTAATGCATACACGACATGTGTACTTCAAACACTCAATTATTATCACTTAATTATGTGCATTATTACTATGATTTTTAACGGCTAAAATTAAATCGATTGATCTGATATAAACACCTCCATGCATTTAAGTATTTATGCTACAAAAATGTGGCCCCAAATGAAAATGGGAAAAAACGTGTGTGTCCCCTTAAACTAAAGTAATTATCTGCCCATATTCACATTACTTTCGCACCCCTAAAAAAATCAAAACTATTTAGCCGAGATGTCCTCAAATTATAATGCCCCTTTTGCTTCAACACCGTTGATTTCAATGTATGTTTGTATGGTGAATTAAATCATTTTCTGAGATCTGGTATATAAATATACTGAGATGGTATCATGAAGCAGTCATTCTCTTATTCCTTTATGATACCATCATGGTATATAAATATACTAAGATGCTATTATGGAGGATCACATTCATTTATTTAAAAACACACTTTTTCCGAACCCCTCCCCCCTCTATGATACCATCATCTTATATACATATATTGTTGTGGTATCATTGAGGACTGCTTCAATCCTTCAATGAGACACTCCCCAGTCCTCTATAATACCGTCATATACTGAGATGGTATCATGAAGGACTGCTTCAGTTCTTTTTCTTAATCCTTCATGATATCATCATAATATATAAATATATTGCAATAGCATTACAAAAGAATAGGTTCGGGCGAGGACTATTTCGGATAAATAGTTTTAAATGAGTGAATATGGTGGGTAATTAGTTTAAAAGGGACATGAAACATATAATTAGTTTGTTTTTGTATGATATTTGAGTTAGTTTCCCAAAATTAAATTGATTGATCCGCTGTGAACGTTTGAAGCATATAAGTATTTATATCCTACAAAAATGTGGTCTCAAATGTAAATTTAATAATAATAATTAAAAGTTGGGCCCATTTTGGGCATCATATAAGAACTTTTAGCCCAAAAAAAGAAAAGCGAATTTGAAATAACAAATTTTCAGAAAAGGCGCAAATAAATATCTCTGCAAATATAGCAATGTGATCCTTATAAGATTTTTTTTCAAAACCCTAATCACTTCAATTCAATTAGGGTTTAATTTAATTTTTCCCCAATCCAATTTTTATGTACAGTAAACAACAATAGAAATCAATTTAATATACGTAAACTCGACACAATCAATCATATACACATACAAATTTAAAAAAAAACTTTGAAATTGAGATTTTTTTAGGGAATGATTGTTGTTGTTGATGATGATGGGTCGAGAAGTGGTACCGGTGATGGATCCGGGTACGGTTATAGGCGGGTTGAAGAAAAAGGGAGCCGGGTCAAGGAGTTGGTTATTGGTAGATGCTACCGGGTCGGAAACGGTTTTGGATGTTGATAAATATGAGATTATGCATCGCGTGCAAATTCATGCTCGTGATTTGAGGATTATTGATCCGTTATTGTCTTATCCTTCTACTATTATGGGTCGTGAACGAGCTATTGTTCTCAATTTAGAGGTGATTTTGATTCTTTTTTAATTATATGGAATTATGAATTATTAAGTATTGGAATGAAATTGAGCAAAATGAATGTTGAGAATTCACAAAACCGTTCTCAATTGGAAATGTTTATTGCTCGACTTATTTTTTACTTGCATTTTTCATTTTCTAGTGTTATGTTTACTGATCATTGTATTTTATGTTCTATTGTTGAGTATTGGAATGAAACTGGTCGAAATTGAGCGAAATGGAATAGTGAGAATTCATAAATCCGTCCTCAATGTGCGCTATGTGTTTGGAGAAAATGCTAATTTTTTGAATAATTATAGCTGCTTTTCACATTTTAGTTTTGACTTTCATTTGCAGGTGTCTTGTTTACTGATCATTGCATTTTTTGTTCTATTGTTGAGTATTGGAATGAAATTGAGCAAAATGAATATTGAGAATTCATAAATCCGTCCTCAATTTGGAAATGTGCACTCTGTGTTTCGAGAGAATATGCTAAATTTTTTTAATTTTGTTCATTTAGAGGTGATTGATTTTTTTCTTATAGGAATCATGAATTATTGAGTATTGGAATGAATCGGGTTGAAATTGAGAAAAATGAATGTTGAGAATTCATTCAATTGGGAATGTGCACTCTGCTATTGGAGATAATATGCTAAATTTTTTGAATGTTGTTTTTTTTTTTCCTGTAAACAATTATAGTTGCTTTTCTCAGTTTGCTTTTTTGCTTGAAAAATTATTTTTTACTTGCATTTCTTCATTTTCAAGTGCTTTGATCATTGATTTTTATTTCTCAATTTAGAGGTGATTTTTGACTATTTTTTTAAAATTATATGGAATTTTGTATCGTATTATGTTGTATTGTATTCGTACTGTATTGTTTTGATGAATATAGTGTTTGGATAGATTGTATTGTTTTCTGTCGTTACATAATGTCACACATCAAAGGATAAACCTAGAGCTATTGTTCTCAATTTAGAGATGATTTTTAAAAAAAAATTATTTACGGGATTTATGAATTTATTGAGTATTGCATTGATTGAAATTGAGCAAAATGAATATTGGAATTCAATTGGGAATGTGCACTCTGTGTTGGGAGATAATATGCTAATTTTTTTGAATTTTGTTCCTTTTTTTCTCTAGATGATTATAGCTGTTTTTTCCGGTTTGCTTTTTGCTTGACAGTTTATTTTTTTGCATTTTCAAGTGCTCTGTTTACTGTTTACTGATTATTGTTTTTTTTTCTTATACGGAATTACGAATTATTGAGTATTGTATTGATCGAAATTGAGCAAAATGAATATTGAGAGTTCAATTGGAATGTCTGGATATAGTATGCTAAATTATATGAATTTTGTTCGTTTTTTTTCGGTGAACAATTATAGTGGATGAATTAATTAATTTTTTTTCTTCTGCTTTGTGGTAAAAGTTGGAAAAGGATTATTTTATAGCTGCTTTTTTCAGTTTGATTTTTGATTGATAGTTTATTTTTTACGTTCATTTTTCATTTTCAAGTGACTTGTTTACTGATTATTGAGTATTGGAATGAATCGGGTTGAAATTGCGCGGAATGGAATGTTGAGAATTCATAAAGCTGTCCTCAGTTGGGAATGTCCACTCTGTATTTGGAAATAATATGCTAACTTTTTTGAATTTTGTTCATTTTTTTTCTGTAAATTTATAGTCGATGAACTAATTAATTCTTTTTCCAACTTTGTCGTAAAAGTTGGAAACGGATTTTATAGCTGCTTCTCTCAGTTTGATTTTTGCTAGGTAGTTTATTTTTTACTTTTATGTTTCATTTTAAAGTACAGCATCCCAAATTATTCATTATTGGAATGAAACGGGTGAGCAAAATGAATATTGAGAATTCATAAACCGTCCCCATTGTGCACTCTGTGTTTGTAGATAATATGCCAAATTTATTGAATTTTGTTACTTCTTTTTTCTTTATAATTATAGCTGTTTTTCCCAGTTTGCTTTTTTGCTTGACAGTTTATTTTTACTTTCATTTGCAAGTGTCTTGTTTACTGATCATTGCATGTTTTGTTCTATTGTTGAGTATTGGAATGAGATGGGTCGAAATGAATATGGAGAATTCATAAAACCGTCCTCAATTTGGAATGTGCACCGTCTTTGGAGATAATATGCTAATTTTTAGACTTTTGTTCCTTTTTTTTCTGTAAATAGTTATAGCTGCTTTTCTCAGTTTTTTTTTTTGGGCTTGACAGTTTATTTTTGACTTTCATTTGCAAGTGTCTTGTTACTGATCATTGCATTTTTTTTATTGAGTATTGGAATGAGACCGATCGAAATGCACAATGAATATTGAGAATTCATAAAACCGTCCCCAATGTGCACTCTTTGTTTGGAGATAATATGCTAAATTTTTTGAATTTTGTTCCTTTTTTTTCTCCTGTAAATAATTATAACTGCTTTTCTCAGTTTGCTTGATAGTTTAATTTTTGCTCCCATTTTCATTTTCATGTGTTTTGTTTACTGATCATTGTATTTTTTGTTCTATTGTGTTAGGGCAGCATATCAAGGCTATTATTACATCTGAAGAGGTAATTTATGCTTCTTTTTTTTTTTTTTGGAAATAGCTTCTTGTTTCTGAACTTTCTCTTACAAAGTTATTTGAGCTTCCTTTAATTGTATGTATGGAGTCTATGGGACTACATTTTGTTGTACAGTAGAAGTCACGATGCAGTCAACTGTGTTCTTGCTGATCCACTTAAGGTTTAACTGCTTTAGTATACTATCAATTTGCTTAATGATAGGGTGCACCAACAGTTCACTTTACCAAGGCAATATTATTTGTTGTGTGTTGCAAAATCTCATGATTGAGTTTCATCAGTTGAAATTAGGAGTTAAGACTACAATGGCAAGGGTACAAAGACTTGATATGACTATTGTGTATCATCTTTTATCGTCTAGATGGCAGGGCTGGTATTAGGGTAGTCGGGTAGTAGGTAGTAAGCATTGTCGTGCTTATCCTTCCATACTAGTGGTCGTAGTATTTCTTCTGTAGTGTAGTATTTACTGTCTCTCGTTCTTCGCGTAGCATACTATTTTGTTGTAGTTACTGTTCCTTTTTCCTATTTGATTTGCTTTGTTATTGCTCTATTGCTTTATTGTTATTGCTTTATTGTTATTACTTTATTGCTTTATTCTTAGCCGAGGGTCTATTGGAAACAACCTCTCCAAGGTAGAGGTAAGGTCTGCGTACAGCCTACCCTCCCCAGACCTCACTTGTGGGATTACACTGGGTATGTTGTTGTATGGCATGGCTGGTATTATTTTTCTGTGAAGTAGAAAAATGCTACATTTCCCTTTTTGCTCTTGGAGCCCGTTCAGTAATACTAGGACATGTACTTATCAAAAAATAATACTAGGGCATGTAACTGTATTCTGTATGTGCTATCATTTGAAAAAGGATAGCATAATATTAGGATGCCCCACTTGTGGGATTATACTGGGTATGTTGTTGATAATAGCAGGATGCTTTTACAGGCATATTATAGAAGTTCTAACCAGAGTTAGCTTCTGACATTTGTTAGTTGGTCTGTGTATGACATACTGAAATTTTTCCTTGAGAAAATCACCTTGACTGGTCTCAACTTCTAAATCTATATAGGGACTCTATTTTGATCGCAGAATTGTTATACCATCTAGACCACACGTTTTTATCTAACCCTCATTTTTATGGCCTTTACTTCATTAGACCTTATTCTACTAGTGTAACAAAAGTATTGTATATCATTGCGCTAAGATCTGTAAAGTTGTCCGTTGTCAACTTAAGCCTCTTGTAGACACGTAATATCAACTCTCCTCCTATTTAAGGCATACACTAATTATTTTTACTTTCCTATCAACGAGCCTATGTTCAAACTATCAATTCGAACACGACTCTCTTGGGATAGTTTCATTATCTCATACATACAATAAGATGCGGGAACCCTTTTATCTAGCATCACACCCGGGCATCACTATTGTGGGACTTCTTCACCCACATTCGTTCATGGTGTGGGAACCCTTGCTTATATTTTGTAATTCCAGGCCACATGTTATGGAACCCGTTGCTCATTTAACACTAAACCTGGATCCCCATATTGCAGTGTACCTTGGTACGTCTCAGTTAATTCAGGATTCATAAGATTCATCACAATTAGAATTTTTTTTAGCCACTAACACACGACAACCCTCACTTTTCATACGGATTTTTGGATGGGCTATGCTTTTGGAAGCTCACACAGATGGAGTTTAGATAATTCATCATAACTAGACTATTTATTTGTGTACTGGCCGGCATCTTGCTGCAACCTTCCTTGTTTGCATGGGTTTGGGACCATCTATGCTTTGCAAAACTCACATGGCGGTTGGAACTTGGTCATATACATGTTGGTCAAGTCCACCGTGGACTAGTAGAATTATTGATCCTTTTACATGTTTTGTCACTATATACCATCCTAGAAGTCAGGTATGATTTTCATCTCATGTTCCACGAAAACCCTGAAAAGTATGACAACGACAAGACAGTTAAGTAGGCTTTCGAACCTTTGTTGTTTGGCCATGGGCATTATTTACTTTTTTCCGGTTATTTCAAAAATGGTGTTTGGTTATAAATTCCAAATCCAACTTGGAGTTGGATTCCAAATTTGGAAAAGTGCTCCAAACCTGTTTTCCAACTCCATCTTCATAAATTCCAAATAAAGTGCTCTCTTCTCTCCTGTGCAAAAAGTGGAATCAAACACAACTCCAACTTCATAAATTCCAAATAAAGTGAAAAACATTTGGAATCTATGGCAAAACGCCTTTGATTCTAATGCATTAGTAAACTTTAAAGTTAATCCTTTAGGCTTTTCAAGTATACATTGGAAGACTAAGATCAATACTTTTTATGATACTTACATAATGATTGGGTTAGCTCCCTAATCTATATTTGGTTAAAGCAA
Source organism: Anisodus acutangulus (assembly GCA_029783415.1). Taxonomy (NCBI): domain Eukaryota; kingdom Viridiplantae; phylum Streptophyta; class Magnoliopsida; order Solanales; family Solanaceae; genus Anisodus; species Anisodus acutangulus. The sequence goes on along the minus strand of CM056499.1, from coordinate 52,552,830 downwards.
CTTCGGCCAACTTAAGAAGCCTAGTTGCTACTTTCGGATCTAAACATACTTTGAACAGAGTGATTCCATATTAGTCTTAATTCAGGTCTTGTTCAATCCAGGGAAGATAGGAACTAAATCTTTTATTTTTGTTTTGCATTTTAGAGTGTGTTTGCTTAAGCTTATAAGCCTGGTCAAATTGATTTGTAAGCACTTTTTGACTTATCTACGCATTTGGTAAACAACCAAACTGCTTATATGCCAAGTGCTTATAAGCCAAAATCTGCCAACTTATGGCTTTTCAGCTTATAAGCACTTTTAACCAAATTTTTTATTATTTTATCTTTAATCTTTTTTCTAAATCTCAAAATACCTTCCCCAAAATAAAACCCCTAATTATCTCTTTACTCTGTATTCATTGTTAATTTACAAGTTTTTTGTAAAAACATTAAGTGTATTTTAGTCATTTTAACAAAGGAATAACTAATTATGATTTTTTGACCAAACACATCAACTGCTTATTATCATTCATAACACTTCCATCCCCACACACCTGTTTATTTTTAAAATTAGTAGTCTATCGACATTGACAATCAGCTAACCAAAATTGGCTCTTATTCTAGATTTATCTTGATCCCAAGTAGGATCTGAATTCTTGGCTGATACTATATTGTTCTGAATTCAAGTTAACATGAATGAGTACAATGACCTTTATTCTTAGCCACATGAGTGAGATATCATTTGGAATAAACAAAAGTGAGCCTTATAACTAAAGGAAATGAGTCAGATTTGGCCCTACCATTTTGATTTTATCACATACCTCTCATTCGGGAAGAGAGATAACCGAGTGGAATATAGACGGCCTCGTAGAAGGTCAGATTTACAGTAAATTACATGAAATGGGCATAGCTATAACTGCTCATAAAATAAATGGAAATACTGATAAACAGTGTGCGACAATCCTAGTTTCCGGATTCACCGGAATGTTAAGAAATTGGTGGGATAATTATCTCACTGAGGAAGATAGGCAAGTATAACAAATGCAATCGCAGTTATACAAATTGTTAAGGATGATACAACGATAGGGCAGGAAAATCGAGAAGATGCAACTGCCACCCTATTGTATTGTATCGTTAAACACTTCATAGGAGAACCTAAGCTCTTTCAAGATAAGAGTTTAGAAATCCTAAACTCTCTGACATGCCCAAAGTTGCATGACTTTAGATGGTATAAAGATGTCTTCCTTGACAAAGTTATGATCAGAGAGGATTGTAATCATGACTATTGGAAACAAAGATTTATAAGTGGCTTGCCCCACCTATTCGCAGAAAAGGTAAGGACAAACATTAAGAACAAATTTGATGGACAAATTCCTTATAATCATCTAACTTACGGAGACATTGTTAGTCTAATAAACCTTACAGGGTTAGAACTATGCAATGATCTAAAATTGAAAAGTCAGCTAAAACGAGAGGGAAAACTCTCTAAAGGAGAACTAGGAAACTTTTGTCAAGACTTCGGTTATACTAAAGTAACTGCACCTTCGACATAAATAACGGAAAGGCATAAAAAGCACAATAAGCCAAGCTCTTCTTATAAGAAAAGGTATAAACCATACAAGAGAAAATCAAAACCCAAAAGATCTTCCAAAGATACAGCTTATTCTGCTAAGAAAAGCAAATGTTGGAATTGCGGCAAGAACGGCCACCGAGCCAATGATTGTAAGCAACTTAACAAGAAGAAAGATAAAATAAATCTCTTGTAATTAAATTCCATGGTAAAAGAAAAAGATTTATACAATTCTAGAAGACGCTATAGCGATTCCTCTGATACTGATGAATACAACGATGAAGAGTTGCTAGATGTAGACTACATCTCAGACAGTAGTAACTCTAGTAATCCCTGTAACTGCACAGGAACCTTCTGTACCTGTGACAGTAAGTCGGTAACACACGTTGTCCTCAATCATAAGGATAATAAGAAAGAAATAGTCCCTTTCAATATGAAAGGAGTCTTCAACAAATTTAAAACCCAAAAGCAAGACTCTACTTTGCAGGATTTGCAGACAGAGCTGGCTCAACTTAAACAAGAGATAAAAGATGTTAAAGACTGACTCAGTTCTATAGAGCTTGAATCATTTGCAAATAAACTTATTAATGACTTAAACCCTCTGGGCAACGTCCACTCAGAACCAGGAGTATCGAACACTAAAAATTTAGAAGGAACATAAATCAGTTCTGAAGAAGAAGAACCTTCAGCTTCTGAACAACCAGGAATAAAAACGATTTCAATAGTTAAAGCACAAAGTTATCATATCCCGGTAAAACTGGTGATAAATAAGAATTTCGTACTAAACAAGATAGCATTGTTTGACACATGTGCTGATCAAAACTGCATTTCTTAAGGATTAATCCCAACAAAGTACTTAGAAAAAAGTACTACCAAATTATACACCGCCAACGGTGAAAAGTTAAAAATAAATTATAAACTTTCTAAGGCTCATGTTTGTAATAACGGAGTCTGTTTTGTTAATGATTTTGTCATCACAAGAGACATTAACGAAGAAGTAATTTTGGGTACTCCGTTTGCGACCCACATTAAACCATACACGACAAGAATAGACGGTATCTATTCCCTTACCTTAGGAAAAAAATTAATCTTTCCCTATTTAAGACCTCTTTCAGAAAATGAAAGTAATTTTGGTAAGAAAAATACTATTTTCCGTATTAATCTCTTATCAAACCAAATTAATTATCTCAAAGAAGATATACAAATTAATTGGATAGAATCCACTTAAAAAACCCCGGAGTTAGACGAAAGGGTTAAAAGCTTTCAGACCCTAATAGAAAGGGAAGTCTGTTCAGATTTACCCAATGCCTTCTGGGAAAGGAAAAAACACATAGTAGAACTACCTTATGTAGAGCGCTTCAACGAAGAAGAAATCCCTACAAAGGCTAGACCTATCCAAATGAACCATGAACTCATGGAACATTGTAAAAAGGAAATAAATGATCTACTCCAAAAGAAGATAATTAGACCCTCCAGGTCTCCATGGAGTTGTTCGGCCTTTTATGTTAACAATAGTGACGAAAGAGAAAGAGGAGCACCTAGACTTGTAATCAATTATAAGCCTCTTAATCATGTATTAAAATGGATTAGGTACCTAATACCTAATAAAAGAGACCTATTAAAAAGAACTTACAAAGCTAATGTTTACAGTAAGTTTGACATGAAATCAGGATTTTGGCAAATCCAAGTAAGTGAGAAAGACAAATATAAAACAACTTTTAACGTTCCTTTTGGACAATACGAATGGAATGTTATGCCATTTGGGCTCAAGAATGCCCCGTCAGAATTTCAGAATATAATGAATAACATATTCAACCCATATAGCCTATTCTCTATTGTCTATATAGATGATGTTCTTATTTTTTCAGAAAGTATAAATAAGCATTTTAAACACCCTCATACCTTTCTAAAGGTTATTAAAACAAACGTCTTAGCAGTAAGCGCCAAGAAAATAGAGATATTTCAGACATCAATTAGGTTTTTAGGACACGGTCTTTACCAAGGTAGCTACAAACCAATCTGTAGAGTCGTAGTGTTCTCAACCAAATTTCCTGATGAAATAACTGATAAAATCCAACTGCAAATGTTCTTAGGTTGCCTAAATTATGTAGCAGATTTTATCCCAAATATCAGACAAGTCTGTGAACCCCTTTAAAAAAGACTAAAAAAAAATTCAGTCCCTTGGTCAATAGAGCAGACCAAGTCAGTTAAACAAGTCAAAGAAATAGTCCAGAAACTTCCTTGCTTAGGAATCCCAAACCCCAAAGCATCTATGATTGTTGAAACAGACGCATCCGATATCGGATACGGTGGCATCCTTAAACAAAAATATCCCCCGAATCTGCTAAACAATTAGTGAGGTTCACATCCAGTGTCTGGAACCCGACTCAAAAGAACTATAGTACTATTAAGAAGGAGATTTTATCTATAGTGCTATGTATCACCAAGTTTCAAGATGACTTGTTCAACACATAATTTTTATTAAGGGTTGACTGTAAAGCAACCAAAGACGTTTTACAAAAGGATGTTAAAAAACTTATTTCAAAACAGATTTTTACCAGATGTCAAGCATTATTATCGAGTTTCGATTTTCAAATCGATTTTATAAAAGGTGAAGAAAACTCTTTGCCAGATTTTTTAACAAGAGAATTTATGTAGGGAAAAATGAGACCGAGCTTCCCAGGAACTCGGCCTAACAGGCCCCCTTTCAAATCGATTTAATCTTTTCCAAAGCTCCAGTGGACCAAGTAAACCAGTTCCCAAACCAGAATTCCTAAATAAATATTCGGCCTTGGCTGAATTTCCTCTTTTACCCAAAGGAACCATTCCCTCTCCATTAATGGAGCCTATTACTCAGAAAACAATAATTCAGCCATTCAAAGCTACCACATCCAAGAATGCGGTAATACAAACCCGAGATAACTATGTTATGAAGATCCTAGAATCATATTCAGAAGCGGTAAAATCAGAAACTCCTCAGAAGCAGAAGGAGACAGTTCAAGTAAACAAAAATATCCCAAAATGGGAGTTCATCAACACCCAGGTTGTGCCAATAATGGCACTGGATAAACAATGTGAAAATTTCAGGGTAGAAGAACTTCTAAAGCCCTGCTACACGAATTATCAGTACGTCGATACTGACAATCCCCTTAAAACCAGAAAATATTATGAATTCATTTTGGCAGATACTTACTCGATCCAAATCGAGCGCCATTATTTTGAAAAGAATTCAGAGAGTATTGAATACTCTAAATTTACCATTAACAGAATATTAAGTCCTTTTAACTGGTATACTGATCATCTGCACACCCCCATCCCGTTAACAAGACAACATAGGCCACATACCTATAACTGGTATAATTATAAAACATCATGGTTTAACTTCCTATATGTTAGATCTTACACTCACACATGGTTCGTTAAATATTCGGACAAGTTAAAAGAAGTCGTCATCCCCAGATGGTTTTATGAATGGTGGAATCTATTTGGGGGAACCCAACAAGTAATGGCTCCCAACTTCCAGATGCATTACAAAACTTTTCAAGAATAACATCAGATCTCAACTCTGCCTGAGCATATTAAATTATGCAAATATTTTGTCCATAGAAGGATCTCTTATATTATTAATTGGTCCTTTGATATTCATGAATTTGATAGAATCAGATACTTGAGTAAAAGTATCAGGATTAAAGGATGAACTCCTAAACCCAAAGAGGAAAAAAGCACATCATCTTCATCAGCAAGAAGGGAACCCAAAGTTTCCAAAACAGAAATAAAGAGAAGGCTCCAAGAAGCTTTATCTAAATTAGATGATCACACAGATCCTCAGGCAATAATGGAACTCATTGACACAGCATCGTCAAAAGCAAGTGACTCAGATAATGGCGACATGCTGCACCCTAGAGGATTGACTCAATCCTATCTTTTGGAATAAAGAAATGATAATGACAAAAGATTGCCTCAAAAGCAAACAAGATAAAAAGAAGAAATCACATCAACAGGAACTTGACCTTTCGGAAAAGAAAGGACCCCACTCCAATAGGAAGAGACACTTGACCTTTCAGAAAAGAAAAGAGCAAGCGACCCTTCATAAAAGAAATTTAATCTATACCGTCCACCTGTTAGGACGAGATTTATTTGCGAGGCCTATATAAAGTCTCTCAAGTTGTATTGTTAAGGCATCCGGAAATTTCCCTAAACAGAAAGTCCCTGCCTACTCCATCTCTCTCATTGTATATTTCCCATGTTTCCTTCTGTTGAAATAAAACTTGTAAGTTTTAAACTTGCTTTTATTTACTGCTTTTTAATTATTATTTTCATATAATACCTCGTTCCGCCTTTATGGTATCAAAGCCATGTTGTTAAGCATGAACAACTAAATCCCTCTACTGGAGCATTATTGTCTAGAAGTTATGACCTTTTGATACTCCATTACTGTTCACTCCCATTTTTACCTAGTTGTTATCCTCAGCTTAAATATGTATTGTTAGTCTGCAGTAATAGGTCGATAGTTTCAATCCATTCGAGTGCGGTCGAAGTTGTAGTAACCGTGAGGTAGCTAAGAGAGCGGACCCGGAGTATTCCTTCGCCAAGAAATCTTAGGAAAAAAATTTATCAACCATTTACTTACCGCTAAGAATAGTCAGAATCTAAGCCTAGGATACCTGCTAAGGTCAGAATAGGGTGTCGAACAGTATAAAGAATCAACAGTTCATAATCGATAAAACAATAGCTCCAAGGACGGTAGCCTGCCCACTAGTATACAACCCCTCTTGTTATATTATCTTATGCGAACCCATTCTTCTTTCGAAACAATTAGAGATGCAAACTTCATTAGGTGGCAAAACCTAATAGAAAGATCTACGCTCAAGAAAAAGAGAGTCGAGATCTTAAAAGAACTAAACAGAAATTCCTTGCCTACTCCATCTCTCTCATTGTATATTTCCAATGTTTCCGTTTATGCTTTCCTTATGTTGAAATAAAACTTGTAAGTTTTAAACTTGCTTTTATTTACTGCTTTTTAATTATTATTTTCATATAACACCTCGTTCCGCCTTTATGAAGGTCAAGTTCCTGTTGATGTGATTTCTTCTTTTTATCTTGTCTGCTTTTGAGGCAGGTCTTTTGTCATTATCCTTTCTTTATTCCAAAAGATAGGATTGAGCCAATCCTCAGGGTCTGTGTGATCATCTAATTTCGATAACGCTTCTTGGAGCCTTCTCTTTATTTCTGTTTTGGAAACTTTGGGTTCCCTTCTTGCTGATGAAGATGATGTACTCTTTTCCTCTTTGGGTTTAGGAGTCCATCCTTTAATCCTGATACTTTTACTCAAGTATCTGATTCTATCAAATTCATGAATATCAAAGGACCAATTAATAATATAAGAGATCCTTCTATGGATAAAATATTTGCATAATTTAATATGCTCAGGCAGAGTTGAGATCTGGTGTTCTTCTTGAAAAGTTTTGTAATGCATCTGGAAGTTGGGAGCCATTACTTGCTGGGTTCCCCCAAATAGATTCCACCATTCATAAAACCATCTGGGGATGACGACTTCTTTTAACTTGTCCGAATATTTAACGAACCATGTGTGAGTGTAAGGTCTAACATATAGGAAGCTAAACCATGTTGTTTTATAATCATACCAGTTATAGGTATGTGGCCTATGTTGTCTTGTTAATGGGATGGGGGTGTGCAGATGATCAATATACCAGTTAAAAGGACTTAATATCCTGTTAATGGTAAATTTAGAGTATTCGATACTCTCTGGATTCTTTTCAAAATAATAGTGCTTGATTTGGATCGAGTCAGTATCTGCCAAAATGAATTCATAATATTTTCTGGTTTTAAGGCGATTGTCAGTATCGACGTACTGATAAATCGTATAGCAGGGCTTTAGAAGTTCTTCTACCCTGAAATTTTCACATTGTTTATCCAGTGCCATTATTGGCGCAACCTGGGTGTTGATGAACTCCCATTTTGGGATATCTTTGTTTACTTGAACTGTCTGCTTCTGAGTAGTTTCTAGTTTTACCGCTTCTGAATATGATTCCGGGGTCTTCATAGCACATGAGTGAGATGTCATTTGGAATAAACAAAAGTGAGCCTTATAACTAGAGGAAATGAATCAGATTCGGCCCTACCATTTTGATTTGATCCAATTCCCTTGGCTCCCAAGTTTTTTATTTTAGGTGAGGAGAAAGAATACATACATCTTTACTATGTTGGGTCATTGAAATTCCATGTGGGCCGTTAGATCTTGTTATTGTGGATATTCACATCAAATTGTACACATTGATCAATTTTCTTTTTATAAAATCAGCACCACATATGTGGCCATTTCTAATTTTCTATCGGACAGGTTCTTCTTCGAGATCCATCAGACGAAAATGTTACTCCCGTTGTTGAGGAACTTAGAAGGCGACTGAAACCAATGAATCCAAATCGTGAAGATCAGAGAGAGGAAAAAGATCTGAATGTTCAGCATGATATTGAAACAACTGAAGAAGATGGTTTTCCTCTTACCATTTTCAATTTTCTGTATTTGTGAATTTCTTACGTTGGATTTTCGAGCTCACGCTTCTCATTTCTTTGGACAGTACTCATGTTCTTTTAGTGAGTATGCTGACTCTTTTTCTTGTGCCAAACACAATGCAGAGTCTCCATTTGAATTCCGAGCTCTAGAGGTTGCTTTGGAAGCCATCTGTAGTTACCTTGCTGCTCGCACATTAGAATTGGAAACTGCTGTTTACCCTGCTTTGGATATGCTAACATCAAAGGTGTGTATATGAAATTTTAAGCTGTTTAGTGTTTACATTGCTATATTTGTGTTGTAAGTATGTTATGGATACATGCTTATCTTTCCTTTTTCCTTGTTTGTCCTGAATTTCCGGTTATATGTCAATTGATGGCTCGCAATCGTTAACTGTTCCCTACCACACACTAATACAAAGATAATTTATTTATGTTTGTGTGTATGCTGGAAACCTTCTATCTCAACTGTCATGTTTTTTGTTTGTTCACGTGAACTAAGATCCTATATAGCATTCTTCGCACTCTGTTTTTCTTTCTCTTTTGCTTTTGGCCATTGTTATCTTCTCAAGAAAACATGACACCATAAAAGTCAACGAGGAATTGTAAGGTAAAGAAAAATTAAAACAAGACGCCCAAAAAATGTTTCATCACTTCTTACTTTTTTTGCCTAGTGTTAACTTTAGAATGGGCACTCAAAACTTTTGGTAGAATTTGGAGTAAAACTTGGTCATATATACTACTTCTTAAAGGGTAATAGTTTGCTGGTATACCTAAATTGAGTGTCTTCTGGCATCTTGGACATTGTGTCTGTTTCCTGGGTTTGTCCTTGTAAAGTTTTTCTTGCATTTCATGGGACAGCTCAGATGCCGGCTACTAACCTCAACAAGTTTGGTGTTGTACTGCATTTGAAAGTTCAGCATGTTTCTTTTCATGTTAAGAATCTTAAGATTCTTTCTTTTCTGCGGTTCTCTTTTCCTGATCCTCGCCCATTATCTCCTGCATGCACATATATGTGGACGTCTGTGTCTGCAACCATTAGAAGGTTGATTGCTGGAATTTTATCTGTCCTTCATGGGGTAATTTTTCTCAAAATAATTTATAATGCAGATTAGTAGCCGTAATCTGGATAGAGTGCGGAAATTAAAGAGTCAAATGACACGGTTGACTGCTCGTGTACAAAAGGTAAGAACCTATTAATTAAGTGACATTGACATTAACTTTCTTATTTATGTTTTCATTTAACAGGCTGAACAACATTTAAATCCTTTGAACATTTTCCTCTTCAGATTGTTGAGGATATTTTGTTGAAAGAGGCATATTTTATAATATAGCCTTATTTGATAAAAATTGTCTCTTCATGACCATGGAATCCGGCCTTCGTGTCGATATAATATGTGCAGCTAGTATATTTAAATTTCTTGGAGATAGATATTTGTACAGAAGCTGCCTCCTCCCCACCAAGAAAAGGGGGAAAAGAAAAACTTGATAATGATCTTAACTTTACCAGTAAGAAGTTCAATGTTCAACATGATTAACCTGTATATATTAGAATTCTGACCTATAATATGAAACATATGTTGCAATTTCATGTCTATCACGTTTCCTCCTAGCAGCTGTAAATCCACCAAAACCATATCCACATTAAATTCAGAGAATTCATTCATTGGTCTAGTGATTTCATTGCCATTTTTCTTTTCAAATGGCAATCTAACTGTATTAAAATCCCAACATACAACCCAAGGGCTAGATAAGAAACCCCTACTTACACCAACTTCCTGCCAAACCTCTTCTCCTCCCTGCCGTTTGGAGCATAGATACTAGATAAATGCCAGATGAAACCCTAGATTTTTCCAGTGAATTTGCAACTAATGGAATAAGATACCAAGCTGCTGATTTCACCATCCCACATAATTAGAATTCCCCCTGGTTCCACTAGCTATAGTTGTTCAAATTTCCCCCATCTATTTGCCCAAAGTTCTTTCACAATACCCTTGATGTATCTTTGTATTTTGGTTTCTTGAAAGCAGTAAAAATCAGCCTTCCAGCTATTAATACCACTCTGAATCATTCTCCTCTTTCTAGCTATGTTCAACCCTCTAACATTCCATGATATAATGTTGACTTTCATTGATCTTTGATGATTGGATAATCCCCCTTGCTTCTGGTGCCACTGCTTTCAAAGTTGCTCCCAATTTCCAAAATTCTCAGTTCTTTGGAACTTTTTATTTTCGGTGCCATCATTTTTTTTTTATGAAGTTGTTTCATAGAAAGGCATCAAGTAGATGCAGAATTACAAGAGAAACGAAAGGGCTCACAGAGAGCATAAGAAAAAGTTGTTAGCTTCTTTACGATATATCAAACTAGCACTAGGGAGCTAACAAAGTCCAAAAAATGTTCAGTGCTAAATACAGGGGTTAAATTAACCCAACTGAACAGAAGTCCGAAAATTTTCGGTGCCATCATTGATTTGTGTCACTTGTTTTCCTCTTGTAATCAATCTTCATGAATAATTATAAAGCCTCATTTTCACATCCTTGGAAATCTACATCAAATTCTTTGCCGAGTCTTGTTATTGTTGATACCGTTAAAAGACATGCCCTCTCACATGCTAGAACATATGAGCCCTCAAAGATATTAGATTGTACATCTTTGGAGCAACGCATGTCCCATCTCGTCGCCGTATCCTTGAGCCCTTCCCCTGCCATCGTAGTGGCATCAAGTGATCGTTGGTCCAAAGCCTTTTCGCCGCTGCCTTCACCGAATCTGAATCTCACCTGCGCTTCACACCATATTTGAATCGAAAAAGGGATTCCTTTATTCTCCACGCTAACCACCTTCGGGATTAAGTCCCCATTCCTTCTCACCTTCAGTCTTGCTCATTTCAGATGGTATCTGAGCTCTGTTTCTTCTTCAGTTTGAATCTAACCTCCATAGTAATCTCTGGCTTCCTTGAAAACTTTATGGGACCATAACTGTAGCGGGAGACTATGAGCCTGATCCAAACATGATTAACATCTGCAGTTTTTGAGAGAGAGCCCAATGTCGGCAATCACCATTAAAGATGAAACTCGTGAAGTTTCCAATACCACTTTCCTCTTAAAACATGGTCTGCAATTGTCTTCAACGAGAATTCGAAGAGGAAGGGCTTGCCCCATCTTATAGATGTTAACACCCAGTGTACCTGCTTCCAAGTGCTACTACCCCAATGACGAATCTCTGAAATGCCACCTGGAAGGCTACTCATTGCGCTCCTAGAGAGAAGTTCATTTTGGGAAGTGCTGACTCCTCCAGAAATGTTGATGATACCACCTTTCTCCTAAACTGTGGCCTCATTCATTTCTCTGGCCGTCCATTCATTCTTGTGACTGTCTGAGTAGAGGAGTCCTTCCACTGTATTCCTGGTTAACACTTGTGCCTTCTGGGCTTTGATATTAGTGAAGTGAGATTTTAACTGCAGTGTCCATCCACACTGCAGTAAATGGAATTTCCGGGATAATAATGGCTGATCTCCTCTTACCTTGCGTCTTACAAACAACAACATACCCAGTGTAATCGCACAAGTGGGTCTGAGGAAGGTAGGATGTACACAGACCTTAGCCCTACCTTTGTGAGAGAGGCTGTTTTCAATAGACCCTCGGCTCAATAGAAAGGACCTTGCGCCTTACCTTGCAAGCTTTACTTGTATAGACCCCCCATGATTGTTTTAGTTTCTCAAGCAGAAAACTCTGAGAAGTGATCTTGGAACTTCCATCTTCTTTCCGAGTTACCCTTCACCTTCGAGGCTTCCTTTAGTGGATAGCATAACCATTCTATCATTTTCTAACTGAAAAAAGTTCTTCTGATCATGTTTCGATCTCATTCAGTCCAGTTATACCATACCTCTGTTCTTGATTCATTTCTAGTAATGTCGTATGATTTAAAACCTTTGTTAAAATAAATTGCATTGTCATCCATCTCAACTAAGTTAGTTGAACAGTGCTTTGAAGAATACGACTTCCGGCCAGGGTCACCAGAGAGTCCCTCCGAAGACTGACTAGAAGGATTAGGAAGTGTTAACCTCGGGAAAGGTGTCTGGGAGCATATTGGTTTTTATCTTGTGCATTTTGTTCTTGACATATCTTTGTTTTGTTTCTTGAATCAGAAACGTAAGGATCTGAGCAAAAAGGCCACCAACACTTGGAATACAGTTCCAACAGGCACTTAATGGACTGTTTGGATATATATATTTTTTAGATTTCTTGCAAGTCAAAAAGGAAAATCTAATTAGCCTTAATATGGGTCTATTTTTTTCCTCTATTAAGCAAACAGAACCTTGTAAATGATGTAACTGGCCTCCTTCAGTTGCTCAATGCACTAGACAGTTTGTGATGGCCTTATAGCTCTTTCTTAGAGCTCTTTTGATATCATAAAATCTTCACTTATCCCCCCAAATAAAGGAGAATACATTAGCAGTGTAATATCGACGCTCCCGCCTGCCCTTGCTATCCTTTGTCAGCTATGCACTGAACAGTCATCAACTCATTATGTTTGCTTCTTTATGTACTTAATTCCAGGTGAGAGATGAGCTTGAGCAACTTCTGGATGATGATGATGACATGGCTGACCTTTATTTGTCCAGAAAATTGGCTGGTGCATCACCTGTAAGTGGGTCAGGTGCAGCCAGTTGGTTTCTTGCCTCACCTACCATTGGCTCAAAGATATCTAGGGCTAGTAGAGCAAGTATTGCAACAGTTCGGGGGGATGAGAATGATGTTGAAGAGCTTGAAATGTTATTGGAGGTAAACTTCATCTGATGCCATCATTCGTTATACCTAAGAGAATGAAAAGTTGAAAAAAAAAAGAAATGCTTCTATTGAGCATACTTACAAGGAAGTGGTTCTCTTTCTTGCAGGCTTACTTCATGCAAATTGATGGCACTTTTAATAAACTAACTACGGTATGCAAGTTTTGCCTTTTTTAGTTTTAGTGATGTGAAGTTTGATATTTTAAGCTGACAAAGCCTTTGAGAACCTTTTGGTGCATGTGTTTTTTTTGTGGAGTTCAAGTTTGACACTTTAAATTTGGTCAATGTGCCTCTATATAGCATATTACTTTAGATGGCTATAAGAGTCTTAACGATTATTGTATGCTTGCCTCTAAAGTTACTTTGGAAACTATTGAATAGCGGGACTTGATCAAATAGTCCAGTCCTTCACCCCCCCCCCCCCACACACACAAAAAAAAAATCATGTTTATTTTTCTACCTTTTCTCTTGGAATTGGGTCTTCTCTTCCTTACAATTCCAGTCTGTGGTGCTTTTTTTTTTTTCACTTTGCCATTTTCTGCTCGCGTATCTTGTTGATTAATATTTGACAGAATCACTTGATAAAATAAAATATTTAGTCAAATCCATCTCAGTAGTTTACTTTGGCACAAAAGTAAATCCCTTTCCTTTTACCCCTCCTCTTCTCAATGCTCTTCAATTGTCAATGCTGGTGGTCATTGTTTTTTAATGGGCAGAGAGCAAATCCGAATTGTTATTGCTTTCTTTTACCTTTTCTCTCATGCATCTTTAGGTTTGAAGATACAGAAATTAGGTCAAATTTTTCCGACTTTTCAAATGTTGAAAAATGAAGTAATTTTGAGATGGTTGTGAATATGGATGAGGCCTTCGATCTTTGTTGCTTTCATTGAATCCATTCATTCAACACAGTGCCTTGCCCTTCGGTTTCCTTTATTTACAAGCATGTGCACCTTTTGTTCCAAATGATGGCCTTTCTGACATGACTATTAGATGGGTGGAAATGCACTGATCTTTTAGATTTTGTTCGTTGGGAATTTTCAATTCCGAGTGAAATGTTGAATGCATTTTATTTTTCGTTTTCCAGTTAATATTTCTGTATTTTGATTTGCAGCTACGAGAATATATTGACAACACAGAAGATTACATAAACATTCAGGTAGTTGAAATGGCAAGATAATTTTCTTTTTGATATGATTCATCTGAATGGGTTATGATGGTAAACTTATGTTCTTATTTCAGCTGGACAATCATCGAAATCAGCTCATTCAGGTGCTCTTCATTGGCATATCTTAATCCCATACCTATGTTTTACTATAATTTTTTTTCCTACTGTGTTTTTGACAATTTTGTTGAACTCACGATGAGAGTTGTGTCTATGTTCATGGGCTTTCGTCATGTTGGCTGCAGTTAGAACTCTTTCTCAGTTCAGGAACCGTATGCTTGTCTATCTACTCTTTGATTGCTGGAATTTTTGGGATGAACATCCCATATTCTTGGAATGATGGTCATGGCTACATGTTTAAATGGGTAAGTTTGACACTCATTAGTGCTGACCAGCTATAATATTGTTGTCTGAGTACCATACCTTTAGGGGAAAACACACTAGCTATTTGGTTGATGGTTGGTGTAATGTTGTGCAGGTGGTAATTGGTAGTGGCATCTTCTGTGCCGTGTTTTTCATTCTTATAATATCTTACGCTCGCTACAAAGGGCTTGTTGGATCATGAGTTACTACTATCGAGTGAGAAAGCAGATCCGATGGCGAGCAAAGGCTTTTGCCCATGTCTAGAACAGAAATGCGTACATGGCTCATCTGGTAAGGAACCATACAGCCAAACCAGCTGTGAATGAACATAGTTTTTTTGCAATGTCAAGACAGTTCCTCGCTCTTTTGGACAAAAGAAGTTGAGATATCTAGTCATATTCTTGTTACATATGGAAGCTACTCAATTATGATTGATTATGTCAATCACAGCCAAAAGGTGTAATGAAGATATTTTTTCTTAAAAAAGGGAAAGAAAATGCTAGTGATTCAGTTGTGCTTTGGCACTATTTTTGTATTGTGTTTGCAAAAAGTAAAGAAAATAGTTGCTTCGCAAACACTTTTCTTGCTCCCTAACTCTGCATGAAGGATGAATAAATCCCTATGCTTTTATAGATCGATAGCTTATTCAGCGGTGAACATTTAGACTTCAAGGTCACATTTGAAGCACTGGATTTATTCTAAGGTCTTACTATTGGTAAATATGCAATGTCATTCTTCTATTTCATTTTAGGTACTTAGATTATTGTAATGGACTCTCAACGACTACCTTCAGAATTTTCACTTGTTGTGAACTGTCTTTTTGTTTCTTACGTTAATTTGAGATGTCAAAATCTATCTACTATTAGTTCAACGCAAAATTATGTAGGAATGTTCAAATTGGTTTGGTCTCATATTTCAACAGGTTATTTGACCAAATATAACATACCAAACTTCTAATTCGAAGAGTCGACCAATGTACATATTTGTGTTCCTTTCATCATTTCGAAAAGGGCATCTTATGGCCTTATTAAATTACAATGTCCAACATCTCGAGATAGAATGAAAATCTTAAAGAAAGGACAATCTGTTTTATGTTCCAAAGTCTACTTAAATTTGCTTAGCATTAATCCCATTTAAGAATAATCCAAGGATTAATACTCTTTCCTTCATACTATTAGAGGGTCATTTGGTTCACGGTCTAGCATTGCCTGAAAAATAGCATTTGGATTATTACGCGTGAGTAACATGCATAGTGATTAAATAAAAATAATGCATAGATTGTTGCACCAAACAAATAATGCTTGGACTGTTGTAAGGGATCGTCTATTGAAAGATACTTTTATCTTTAGATGCTAGTGTCCACACATTGTTAATACACATTATTATTTCACAATCTCGTATAATATAATCTCGTTTGGTTTTTTATTGGACTCCATTAATTACGCAGAGTTTGATACTTAAAGCTACATTTGCACTAATTATCCAAAGATAATAACAACACCACGATGCATAGATTGTCGCACAAAAAAATAATGCATGGGTTGTAGTAAGGGATTGTCTATTCAACAATAAAAGTATCTTTAGATACTATTGTCCACATATTGCTAATACACATTACTATTTCACAATCTCGTTTAAAATAATACATGAATTCCATCATAAGTATCGCTTGCTTGGCTTTTTATTAGACTCCATAAATTACAGAGAGATTGATACTAAAAACTAAACATTGCGCTACTTATGCAAAGATCATATCAGCAACACACTGCTTACAACACGGATAACAAAGTCCAGCTGAGAATTGTGCAACTGTTTTACATAAATTAGTAGCGATTCCACAAGAAGCAAATATCAAATACACAATGATACTATGAAAATGCTGCCAATTACATCAAACTCCTGCCAGTAATCAGGGAAATTATGCCATGAATGCAAACTCCATGTCTAACATGCATCATCTTTCTTCTGAGTTCTGTCAAAGCTACATTTTAAACCTCACAATAGATGACTATTTAAAATGCAACTTCCCCTTTCGAGTGATTCAGTGCTCTCTTCAACCAGCGAGTTTAGCCTTGTCATTCCTCACGGAAACCTTATCAATTAGGTATGGATCGAATCACTCAACCAATTGGCACAGGAATTTTGACAAATGATGCTTCATCATGCCCTATTATTTGGGGAAGATAGAGATTCACTGAACTATCAAAATATCTAAATGGAAAAAGAAGAGAAGCACGGTACAGATCGCGAAAAGTCAAGGCCAGTGGAAATGCTAAATTCTGAGGGAAAAACAAAAAAGAGAACATATACAAGATTTTCTTATCTGAAGGCTACATCAATCAGACTCAGGATTCTCCAAACGTCTTCTCCTGGATGATCTGCTCAAGTCTCGTGTACACAGCTACCTGCTCCTCGAATGTCAGGTTCAGTATTATCTACACCATAGTACAAGAACATCAATCGACACTAACAGTTATATTTCATCAAGATTTTTTCGGGGTTTTCACGTGAACTCGAGAAACATACCTGATCCAAGATCATCTCAATTGACAAGTTTTGTGGCACGACAAAAGACTGATGATAGATATATGCAAAAACAGCCATCACCATCTGCAGAAACATAACTCTATGAAAAAAAATTCACAATCTCGGCCATTCAGATTAGAACTACAAAGTACTACTGCTCAGCAAGGAAAGTTATGCAAGAGGGAAAGGTGAAGCACAAGAAAGAATAATACCAATCTCTGAAAATAATAATTCTAGTAATCGATGTAAGAGGTCGAAATCAGTATGCAATATGGCTTTGGCTGTTCCTACTAAATTATTATTTGTCGGGGTAAGGGTAAGAACCTTCCGTCAATTTCACCCTTCAGGTGTCGGTTCTTTCATAATTAGCTATTGAGATAGATCCATTTTGTGATCCACATCAACATATTCTATTTGTTTAGGGAGGAATTATGCTACGTACCGAGGCTTTACTACTGTTCAACATATAACTACACCATGCCTTCCTCTTTATAATCTCTCCTAAGAACTAACACCCCTTCACGAGGTGGTTGCATCATAATAGAAAACGACTTGACACTGGATTTGACACCAACTAATAATTAGAAGGATTTTTTCTACAGACTATCCTAATGCCCACATTTGGGAACAATTGGAAATCGGAAAAATATATTACAGCAAGAATTTAAAATTTATCAAGTGTCCTTAGCTTACCTGACAATCCATTCTATCTGTCATACCGCCATGTCCGGGTATACTATCACCAAAATCCTACAGTGAATAGACAGAGATAAACCATATTAATCAGTAAGTATGGTAATAGTAAAGGACCTAGTAAGGCATCTAGAAATTAAGATAAAAATAGTGAATATTGTACCTTGATCTTGAAGGCTCTCTTAAAGCCACTAGCAAAAAAGCCTCCAAAAGGAGCTATAATAGAAGCAAACAAGCCAAGCAATAAAGCATGCCATTGTACAGGCAAAACAACAATCTCTCTCGAAAGAAACTGCAGAAATAAGAATCAAAGATAACTTCAGCTTATTATGCAATAGGCTGAAAACAGCTACATTTCTCATGCAGTATGAACCACTTCTTAATCTCAAGTATAGTATTAGAAGAATCAAACTATACCAATCGCATTAGTATCTCTTGAATGCTTTTATGCACTATTATCACAAGACTTGATACTTGAAGAAAACCAGATCTCTTGATACTTGAAGAAAACCAGATCTCTTGATACTTGAAGAAAACCAGATCTCTTGATACTTGAAGAAAACCAGATCTTTCACAATTTAGTTTTGACAACAGTTAATTAGAAGGCATTGTGATAAATGTCACATCCAGAAGTAAATATGATATTAGTAGTCGTTTTCACCAGTTGTAATATTATATTATAAAAGCACCTTGTTAGCACCCATAATGGAAACTCAAACCTACTTGAATATTTATTTTCTATACAAAATCACTTTAGTTTACCATTTTACATTTGTAATCAAGAAACTATATTAACTAGGGCAAAAGGGCAGCCCGGTGCACTAAGCTCCCGCTATGCGCGGGTCCGGGGAAGGGCCGGACCACAAAAGTCTATTGTACGCAGCCTTACCTCACATTTCTGCAAGAGACTGTTTCTACGGCTTGAACCCATGATCTCCTGGTCACATGGCAGCAACTTTACCAATGCATAAAATCATTACCTCATATTAACTAGGTAGTATTTAATTAAAAGTAGTTTAGGCAACATACCTGTTTTTTCTAGGAGTTAGTATTTTCTTAGGGGTGTGCTAATGGCAAGTGGACACTTATTTTGAACCGGAGGGAGTAACATTTAACAATTTTTTTTTAACAGGTAACAACTTTGTATTATAGACCAGTACTTAGGTAGTACTGAAAAACCCTTTACATAAAAAGAAAACGAAGAAGCTAAGAAAGTAAAATCTTAACAAGAGTCGAGGACTTCTAGGATTGATTCTGCATCTACAGAGGGATTCTTTATACACCAAAAACAAAATAGCAACATACAATCTTGCTTGATCTTCTGTAGAGTGCTACTTCTATCCTCAATACATTTAGAGGCATTTAACAAAATTCTAAACACTTAACTTCATATCACGCCCAAAATTTTTAACAGTTTAGTACCTTGTATTGACTATAGCTGAAGAATATTCACTTAGATCATGTGGGAAGAAATGCCCGAGGGCTTGGAGCGTTGTCCCCTTAGCAAGCATGTGGGTCATTTGGAAAGAGAGGAATATGAGGGCTTATGAAGAGCTGGAGCTTGATTTTGCAAAAATACAGAGTAGTGTTTTTTCTTTAGTCTCTTTTTGGTGTACTTCCGAGGTCCCAATTTGCATAGAGGATGGGATCTCTATTGTTGAGAACCTTATTTTGGTGTAGGTTTTTTTCTTTTGGTATACGGCTTGTAAATGGGATTTCCCCAATTGTTAATAAAATTATTATCTTATCAAAAAAATATTTCAGAGAAAAGTTGAAATGAATTTAAATACTCTAGTTACAACAGCATTAAGGTAATGCACTTGTTCTTGCACAGATCAAAAGTATGATGGCCCAACACTTTCTTATTTGCCATCTTTGATTAGTTTTTGAATTTACGTGGATCAAAAGATAAAAATGCATAGAAGTAAATAGCATCCGTATGCAAACGTAGTGACTGTAACTTTCTGTTAGTGCTGTTATGTTAGGAAACAATAATTAAGAACTTCTGTTCAAGTGGAGCTTTTTCTCCCTTAAATACATTAAATTTATTTTTTCAACTCAAGAAAACCTCAAAAAATATTTTAGGACCAAGTAAATATTGTATCAAAACGTAAAAAAGATTATCCCAACATCGAAAACTCACAAAAACAAAAACAAAAACAAAAGAGATCAACATAACAGAGTTTATTTAGTCCAAACACCATAACTCATGGCCGTACTTTATTTTGCATTTGCAACGGAAAACCTGGCACAAGTGGCAAAGAATTTAAATGACCACATTTTACACTACATTATAACCTACAGAAATTGTGTTAAACCGAGAGTTATTCAGAATCACTTTTAAAACTCCGCCCTCTTAGATAAATGCTTTTTTTTATAAAGGTGGTGTCCAAGTCACGGCTTGTTGCAGCTCGACTATTCCACGGGGTCCTGCCACTTTTCACCAGCACAAGTATCAAGTAACTCTGCCCAACAAAATTTAGGTAGATGGGAAGAGATCACCAAACATTTGTCTCTACGGAGATTTGAACTGTGGTCTACTCTCCGATAATGCTTTTAAAGGATATTCTTAAATATTTATTGATTGTTGATATAGAAATACTGATTTTGGTACATTGGTCAAAATTGATTCACAAAAATAGTTAAAACAGAAACACCTAACACGATGGAATTCATCACTTACGCAACTTATTACAGCAAATTTCAGAATAGTGTACAGTATATGTATGTATGTAAGTGTACATATACGCACCCCCACACACAGAATCCCATAGACATGTAATTACAAATTCACCATGAAGAAGGGTAAAAAGGTGGATGCCTCTTAAAGAGTAATAGAGATGAGCAAAACAAACGCATGCTCAAGTTATGATTAAAAGAAAAGCTTCTGCGACAAAACAGGTCTGTAATAGAATTGACAAGAGCACACACAAACACAAGTTTAAGTTTCCAGGGATGACAGAGAACTTACCCATGCAGGAAACCATTCTGGCAAAGTAAAATACTCTGGTTTAAACAGTGGGCCAGGATCACAATCAAGCCAACCAGTAGATAGGTCCTGCATTACAAAATATCGAAGTTAAGCTTTCAAAGTTGAGCAGCTAGTCTACCAGCTAATAGAGAAACTTTACCAAAAACAATTTACCTTCCTGGGGCATGTCAGCCACTGGAAACGACCAAAAACATTTGCAAGCTGAAAAAACAACAAATAATGATTAGAATCTCCAAAAAGAACAAAAAAAAATCATATATCTTCTCCAACACTGTTCAGAAGAAAAATTCTTTAGTGTAATTCTATAACATACATAAAACAACAATACAATTCTAAGCAAGTGAATTTAGACGAGTCTGTCTTGAGAAGGTAGCATAACCACATAAGAGTAGGATAAAACATAGGCCCACTATCCAAACATTCCAAATTGGAGGAAAGACCAGTGTACTGTACTGGAAGTATAAGTGTACTGCACATTACTATTGCACCAAAATAACAGTTACCAGAAAGGCAGAGATAATGGTTGTAATAGATGCTCCAATGAAGCCTTCCCAAGTTTTCTTAGGGGACAATTTGATCAAAGGAGTTCGTCCAAAGAAGAAACCGAAAAAATAAGCAGCTATATCATTGATCACGATGAGCGAAGCTGGAAGCAGGAACCTGCATTAAAATTAATCTGTGTTTGAAGTTCTATATCTATGTTCAATTTTTTGCATGTTCAATTTAACAAAAAAGAAAATAAATAAAACGCAAAAGGAGAGTAATACAAACATGGGGCAATGTGTAAAAAATGTGTTCCCCAAGAACCAAAAGATGCCCGCCAAGCATTTCTACTAGATATATTCACCAATAGCAAAGGGACAAAAACTTGAAGCTTGGACATAATGATTTGTTTCCAAAACAAAGTAAATCTCCAACACGTCCTAGAGAGGGTAGGGCCGGTATGCTAGGGTAGTTATGGTAGATTAGTTTAGTCAGTGAATACAGCAATTTCCTTCTCTATTTGTGGTGGATTTATCAGCAACTACACCTCGATTACGAACAAGTTGGGGTCAGCTATATGAATCCTCACTATCTGTGTTGTTCCATTTAGGTTCATCTCAAACCAATATTACCTATGGTGGTGGAGGAAGAAAGAGAATACTCCCTCTGTTTCAAATTATGTATCTTAGTTTGACTTGGTGTGGAGTTTAAAAAAATAAAGAAGACTTTTGAAACTTGTGGTCTTAAGCTAAAAAATGTGTAAAATGTACCAAAATGCCATTAAAATCTTGTGGTCTTAAACATGTCCCGTAAGATGTTGGAATTGAAGAGTTATTAAATATAGAAAATGACATTCTTTTTTAAACAACCTAAAAGGAAAGTACCACAAATTGGAACATAGGAAGAAATATCTATGAAACTGAAGGCGCCTTACCAGAAAATTCCCTCAAAAATATTGGCAACAGTGAAGGCGGATTGCGTAAACACCACAATTAGAATCATATGCGTCCATGCATACTGGCTAAATTGATACTTGTACATCTTCTTCTTCAGTGTTAGAATGAACCACATGAAACCTGATTTCAAAGGAGAGGGAACACTTCGGTAAAATTTCTCAAACAATCAGCAAAACATGTAAATGTATTGTGACCAGCTATGTTGCTGGGACCCTTCAAAAATGCGGTCGCACCCGTGTCGGATCCTCCAAAAATGATAGCCTTTGGAGGATCTGACACACCTCAGCAGGATTTTTGAAGAGTCCGAACAACATAGGCGACCAGCCAAAGCTTGAATTATGGCACCCCAGGACAGCAGTATACCAACAACTTGTTATTTTACGTCTTGGGTATTGTCAAATTGCGAAATGCTTTCGAGGTTGAAACACTAAATGAAAAGACATGCTTAAACAGATGGAACGAACCTGCAATATAAAAGAAATAACACGTGACCATGTGATACTTAACAAATCTGCTGACAAGCTTGTATAGGACCTTGTCTAAAGTAACCGTGTTGACAAGCCTCTGGCTTAGCATACGGCCATATACGAACAGCATTGCTGTGAAGAAAAAGTGCCTGGAAAAGAAGTAGGAATTTAGCAAAGTCAGAAAGAAGAGTCGAGAAAACCATGGAATCATGACAATATGATAAATAGTTCCAATCTTCAGGATAGAGTCAGCTACAATATGCAACTGTATATCACATGTTTTGGCACTCAACATTTGCAACTATAAGGCGTCCAAAATGGTGCAAAGCAACAGTGCATCCGCCTGTTTAATCTTCAGACTGATGATTTGGAGGTTTCATCACGTAAGTTAGGCAATTTTCATTAGTTGGTAAAAGTAGTCCTAGTTCCACAGAAAAACCTGATAGCTAACCTAAACTAACAACTGAGACCTCATAGTAACAACTCTCCTCTTCCCTGAATGGCCAAAATTCACTTATAGATGTGAACCCCCCTGTTACCGTACATGCGACTCTCATTGCATACCGCTGGCACAAAGACTCCTAAATCCATCACAATCCCTTTATTCCACCTCTCCTATCCAATCCTTGATCAAACTTGCATTCCCTAGGCGCTATGAAATGGGAGTCTTTCCTTCGCCTATCGTATATATCAGCTTGGCTTTGTCCCAAACTGAGGAGGCATTATGGTGGACACATGTGTGTAGGAAGGCCGACAACTACATAAGCTAAAAGACTACAACTACAAGACAGGCTGGAAGCTACTCGCTTCTATTCTCCTTAGGATTGGATATAGATGGGAAATCTATAGTTCGCCAACCTCTCGTAGGGAATATGTTCTAGTGGATAAAAAATTGAGCGATCAGGGATCAGATTCCTCTTTTTTTGTTTACATATACAAACAAAAAAGAAAAAAATGAGTCCTAGTTGTTGTAGTTAATGTTGTGTGAATACCCATACGAGTTTACATCACCGTCCATCTCAATTTAAGTGCCTTCTTTTTGCTATCATAGCTGCAAAAATTGAAAGTTCTCATACTTAAATAGAAGCGGTTCAATTACGTTTTAACTTTTCTAAGTTGAATCTTTTCCTTTTTGATATAAAAGTATCTCATGTTACTTCTATAAATTTTATAAACTCACATTACTTCTTGTATAGTAAAATATTGGTATAATATTGAGAGCGTATGAAGAAATCTGTTTTATAAAAAAGGACAAACTTTTGCAACCAATAACAATGTTGGGAAATTAATTATGGACAAAGAGTACCTGCCAAACAAACGACATTTTATACTCAAATAGTTAGTTAGTTAATGCCACTTACATCTTGTAATCACGTTGCACCAATAACTTTCTCTTCTAATCACAATTTATACAAGAATTTGATTGTCATCACGTTGCACCAATATTGTATATTTAAGTGTGAGTTTTTTTGATAATGATAGCTGTGAGAATTGAACGTGTAACCTATGTTTGCTCTGATACTATGTTAAAGTGTGTAACCAACTCATCTAAAAGTTTAAATTGTTAGAAAGAGCACACTTTTATTTGATTACTATAGCTTCAAGCCTTCAACATTGTAGTTTATGCACATTTAACAATAGTTAATTTGGCATATCCACCGAAAAAGTTGAACCGGACACCATATGCTCTATTTAATGAAAATCAACTTCAAAAGGCTCGACGCAGATAATTGGCATTCATAGCATTTATTAGATATTTTCATATAAATAGAGGCAGGATTTGTTGCACCTTAGAGTGGCTAATACCTCTAAACAGTTCTAAATTCTAAAGTCTAAATGACTTAAAGCGGAGGCTTAATACTTGCATGACTCAAACTTATTCCATATAGTTTGAAAAAAAAAATAAAAGGCAAATAAATTCAGATCCAAAAGATTCTATACAGTTACTCGCACTATACACTTTAATTCCAGGCTAATGTTGCAAGGAAGAGAAATTTTTAATCAAAAGTTGGGTATGACATGAACCAATCCCACTGTGAGATCTCCCAAAAGAAGTAGAATATGAATGCTTGATATGGCAGATATAAGATGAGAAAATAAGACAGCCAGTTTACGTAATACTGATTTTACTCACCAATTCAATAGCCTGAAACCAGGAAGTTGTCGGTCTTCATGCGCTCTTCTAAGTAGATTGAACAACTCTTTTGCCATAAATATTTGGATAACAACTACCATGGCCCAAATATAAAGATGACCCATGTAAATGATGAAAGCAAAGCCTCCAATCATCCACACAGATGAATATGCACGGATAAGCATTGATTTGTACTTGGACCGATCACTAACAAGCAAATGGTTTCCATTTGCTTTGGCAACTTCTGAAGGAACCTGTAAATTCGGGAAAAAGGCGACGGATATTAAGAAAATTTGGTATTTAAGTGGAGAAGAATAAAGGGGAAAACACATTATCCACCAAGTTTCAAAACTAATTTCTCGGTTATCAAGCAAATATCACAGTTAAAAAAATTGGATTCCTGACATCTAGAAAATTCCAATCCCGAAAAGGTGGCACTATAAAATCTCAATGTTATTTACTTATCTTTCCGTGTATTAATGTACTTGTTCATTCTTAAATAAATTTAAAAAAACTCATAGTGTAAAAAGTTAGAAATAGCTAAAGTCATTAAAAGAACAAACATAAAAAGGTGAAGTCACCTCATTTGATCCTCTGCGACGACGAATTCGTCCTGAAGGTGTTCCTGGGGCACTAGAATTGTTATCGGTGTGCATACTTTCCTTATCAAGTCCTTACCCCCACTAGCTGTTCAACTTACAAAAAGCACATGAATCCCTAAAAACCCCTGATGTAAAGAAATCATTAAAAAGCTAAAGCAGCTGGAAAATGTCAACGAATTCAACATAAAATAGATTATCAGACAAAATAATTAAAACCATTTATATTTAGACTTTCTACAAGGCTAATTCTAACCACATAAGTATTAGATAAACAGTTAGAAAAGGTCAACAATTCAACAAGACAAATAAAATCTCAGGCAAAATAATTTTATCAATTTACATTTAGACAATCTAAAAGGCTAAATCTTATCATATAAAGTACTATTAAATGAGCAAAGCTGGCCATACAAATAAGAATTGAATAATTCTAATTTGTATACATAAGGATGGTGCAACGGATTGTTATTACAATGAAAAGGTCCAAACGGGAGTCCAATTAAAGCTAAAATAGTTGATAAAACCAAAAGAACTATAAGCACCGTGATGCAGAACAAACTGAATCTTAAGAAACAAAACAGAATAAAACAATTTAAACAGTTTGCACAATGATATTTAACAAGTCCTTACAACACTAGTAATTCAACTTACAAAAAAATACATGAATACCTAAAACCACCTGAATATATTTAAACAACAAAAAAGCTAAAGCAGTTAGAAAAGGTCGATAAATTCAACAACAAGAAAACAGAGTATTAGACAATAATTTAGACAATTTATAAGGCTAATTCTAATCAAATTAGCACTTTTAAATATGCAAAGCTGCCAATACAAATAAGAAACGAAGAATTCTAATTTGTACACACAAGGATACAAATGCATCTTATTGTAATGAAAGTACAAAAGGGAGTTAAATTGAAGCTAAAATAGTTAATAAACCCTAATTAAACGAATAATAAGAACTGTGATGCAGAATAACAACTGAACCTTAAGAAACAAAACAGAACAGAACAATTTAAACAGTTTGCACCGCAATTGCTATCGTTTTGCATACTTTCCTTACTAAGTCCGCAACCCAGTAGTAATTCAACTTACAAATAAAAACATGAACCCAAAACCACCTCAAAAAATAAAAAGCTAAAGCAGTTAGAAAAGGTCAATGAAGCCAACAAAAACAATAGAGTAAAAAAGGCAGTCCGGTGCACAAAGCATCCCGTGTTAGCAGGATCCGGGGAAGGGCTGCACCCAAAAGGGTGTGATGTAGACAGCATAACCTAATGCAAGCATTAGACCGATACAAATAAGAACTGAATTTTCCCAATTATTGCAACGAAAAGTCCAACAATGGGAGTCAAATGAAAGTTTTAGCAGTTAATAAACCCTAATTAAACGAACTATAAGCACCGCGATGCAGAACAAAAACTGAATCTTACGCAACAAAAACAGAAACGAACAATTTAAACAGTTTGCAAAATGATCTCTAACCAAAAAAATGCAAAAAAATAAATAAATAGGCTAATTCTTATGCAACAATGACTACACCTCAGACATTCTCATTTCGTTATTTAAGCTCATTTCATAACATCATCAAGCTAATTCCAATCTTATAAGTATTAATTAAGCAAAGCTGCCAATACAAATGAGAATTGAAGAATACCAATTTCTATACACAAGGATACAAATGCATATTACTTGAATGAAAAGCCCAAAAAGGGAGTCAAATGAAAGTTTTAGCAGTTAATAAATCCTAATTAACCGAACTATAAGCACCGTGATACAGAACAACAGCTGAATCTTTAAAAGACAATACAAACATTTTGCACCGGAGTTACTATCATTTTGCATACTTTCCTTTTCAAGACCTTACCCCGCTAGTAATTCAACTTATAGAGCAACACATGAATACCCAAAACTACCTAAATATATTTATATAAACAATAAAAAGCTAAATCAGTTAGAAAAAGGTCAATAAATTCAACAACAAAAATAGAGTAAATAATTTAAACCATTCAGAGTTAGACTGTCTATAACGCTAATTCTAATCATATAAGTATTACTACTAAATAAGCAAAGCTGCTAATACAAATAAGATTTGAAGAATTCCAATGCAAATGCATGTTTATTAAAGTTTTAATAGTCCAAATTAAAGCTAAAATAGTTCATAAACCCTAAATTAAAACAAAAACTGAATCTTACGAAAATAAAACAGAAACGAATAAATTTAAACAGTTTACACAACGATAATTAACAAACAAAAGACTAGGGTTTGTGCTTCTACTGGATACAGTTGTAAAGAGAGATCGGACCTATTTGGGAGGAGGGAAGCACTACTCGCTCTATTTGGATGCCAATTGCTGGGTATCGTATCTACATATTATTAAGATCAAATTTTGAGGGGGGGAATTAGACTTATGAAAACCACCCATGTTTAGCTGTTATAAACATTAACTTTTGGGAATATCTTTTTTTGGACCGATTTCTTTCTGCGGGCAACGCATCTATACCGGAGATGTGCCGCGGAATCACTAATGAATCTAAGGCCGCGACGGGGATCGGGAGGAGCAGACAAAGAGAGTATAGAAAGAGTAGTAGAGTCACTCAGTCCATGAGACAACTCCTCTCTCATTCATTTCTAGTTGATAGGCGTGCGAGTAAGAGAGTAGTAGACGAGATTATATGAATTGAAATTTTTGGCGATCGGTGACCGCTTCTATGAGCCCTTTATATAAGAAAAGACTTTCTCGGTGAAACTAAAAAAAAAAAAAAGAGTTTGACCTATTTTTTTGGTTGATTTTTAGCCACGCGCGGTGGCTATGTATATGTGTCCCTAAATGACGTATATTTTTTAGTAATGGGCATACTTAAAAGAAAATGTCTTATATGTCGACCTTAGTTCTCTGCGAGCAATCCCATACCTTTTAAAGCAAGCGATTGAATACCTATTTTATGGCTGCTATCTGCTTCTAGCTCGACTAAATTCGGATCAAGTATTTCTGAGTGTGGTGCTTCCAACATGATTATTTTCATTTTCAAATGTTAAAACTCTACTATATTGGTAACTTGGTAGTACCATGCTTTTCACATTGAATTGCTTTATTGGGAAGCTTTATGATTTATTAGATGGCAATGGCATCTGACTTTTGTCATGGTTATAGGAAAGCAAAGCATACGAAAAAGTAACTTTATTTAGTCTAGTGGTAAAAGTGAAGAGCATAATATATAAGTTATGGTTCGAATTATATTGTGAATAAAAATTCAGATATTTAGGTAAAAACAAGTTAAACGACATATTTATTCATTATCTATCGAGTTTTGAACCTGAGAAAAATTCCTTCATACTGAACACACTCTAAATGTCTAATTGAGCATATTATTCACATAAAAAGGAGATAATGTATGGCCAAAAAAATAAAATCAATTGCAATGTTTAGGAGTAGAGAATAAGAATATGTTTGGTCAAGCGGTTAAAAACTAATTATTTTGAGAATGTTTTTTGAAGAAAGTACTTTTGGTGAGAAGCAGTCAGTGTTTGACTAATTCATTTTAAAAGTATTTTTGATAAGCAGAGTGTGTTTGACAAATCTTATTTAAAAAGTGCCTTTAAGTATCAAATTATCAAAAAGAACAAGTATCAACGAACGTTTGTTATTAAGATTATTTTATAGAAGACAAGTTATTTTAAATATCTATATGAAAGACTTTAATTAAATTTTTATTTTTATTTAATTAAAATTTTAAAGTTCATATTAAATTTTAAATTTATATAGTACATAAATAAACCAAAAAAATATTGAATATTGATATAATATCAACATGGTGATTTAAATATACTAAAAGAAATCAATCAAAATAAAATTTAAAATCATTCCAGAAATTAAAATACAACATAAAATAAAATAAAGAAAATATTTAATTATAAGTTAATGGATTAATGAGGGTTATACTTGGTAAATATATATTTATGATAGGAATATTTTTATCTAGAAGAAAATCAATTTTTGCTTCTGCTTTTTTTGACATGACCTCAACCGAACAAAAACTGCTTCTATGTCTACTTAAAAGCAATTTTAATAATTAACCAAACATCTCACGTAACTTTAAAAAAATGTTTTTGGCCTCAAAACCGGTTGGCCAAACGGCCTCTAAATCTTTCAAACAAAATTTTGTTTCCTTTACTATTCCTTTAAAATAAACTCACCTGAATGTTCATCAAATTCGTGTTAAAATAAGGAACTGATAAGGCTTAATACAAAAACATTACAACATCGGTTCCTGCAATGACTAATTTCTCCTATGCATATTAGCTTTTACATAATTTTGCTTAAATCTATTATACCCAAAAAGATATTTCAACTATAATTTGAAGTTTACATACATTTTTTGCATCCTTTAATCCTTATCTCTTTACTTAGTAATACGAAAATACCCGTAAAACTTAGCAATATTACTTATTTGCCATTGCTTCTTATAGTAGTAATTCCAAGGCAAAAACGAGAATACACACTATTTAGCAAAAAAAAAAAAGCCTAAGCATATCTTCTCCTTATCTCTTTAGCGCCGCCGTCCGCCGCCGCTCTCCGACAGGGATAAAAATGTCATCGTCAATTATAGGTAGCTGCCATTTCTACAGTTTCGATAGCATTGAAACAAACAGGTATGTATGTTGCTCGAGATCAATACGTATAACAATTGCTAGCTAGCTGATAAGATGATTATTTTAAAGTCCAATAATAAAATCATTTTCATTCAAGTTTTTTGTTCTTTTGTGAAGTCTAATCATTTTATTATAAGTCATAATACATAAACATCCCCTCAAACTTGGTCTCAGTTGACAAGTATACCCTCAAACTTTATGTGTGTCCTCACTTTCTTAGTTTAACACTCCAACTTACAAAATGATCATCTAGACACCTTCAAAATTTATGTGCCACATCAGTGCTACGTCAACATTTGTATTTACATATTCAACTATATACAAGTTGAGGGGCCTATTTGTGCACACCTAAAGTTGGAGGGCATATTTGCCAGCTAAGGCTAAGTTGGAGGGCCTGTTTATATATTATGCCATAAGAAAAGCCATAAGTTACGTGATAATTTATGCGTGCAGAATACATAGATAATCACGTTAAGTTGACCTTAACTGGCAACTAAACACTCCAACTTTGAGAATGCGCATCTAGACACCTCAACTGACATAATGGAGATGAGTTGAAGTGTCTAGATAATCATTTTGTAAGTTGGAGTGTGCAACTGACACAATAATCAATTTGTAAAGTTGGAGTGTTCAACCGACAGTAGAGACCAAGTTTAAGTGTCTATATATGCGTTATGCCAATTATATATTGTCTAGATGAACATTTTATAAGTTGAAGTGTTCAACTGACACAATGTAGACTACTTGAGGTGTCTAAATACGAGTTGAGGTTTTGTATGTTGGAGTGTTCAAAATGGAGACGAGTTGAGGTGTTTAGATGATCATCTTGTAAAGTTGGAGTGTTCAACTGACAGTAGAGGCCAAGTTTAAGTGTCTATCTATGTATTATGCGAATTATGTATTGTCTAGATGATCATTTTATAAGTTGGAGTATTCAACTGACACAGTGCATACTACTTGAGGTGTCTAAATACGAGTTGAGGTATCTAGATGATCATTCTGTATGTTGGAGTGTTCAAAATGGAGTCGAGTTGAGGTGTTTAGATGATCATAAAGTTGGAGTGTTCAACTGAGAGTAGAGGCCAAGTTTAAGTGTCTATATATGTATTATGCGAATTATGTATCATTTTGTTTTTGTAAGTTGGAGTGTTGAACTGACACAGTGAAGATGAGTTGAAGTGTCTAGATGATCATTTTGTAAGTTGTAGTGTATAACTGACAGTATAGACCAAGTTTAAGTGTCTATCTAGTATTCTGCCAATTATGTACTGTGAAGTAATCGATTACTGTTTGTTAGCAGGAGAACTGCAAGATGGAGGTCCCCAAGAGCAGCAGTCATTCCAAGTTTCCACCTCCCAATGCGCAGTTATGAAGTTAAAAATAGGTAATACTATCCGCTTTTAGTTTCTTACACTCTGTTTGGATGGTTGTTACATATCATTTCATAATGTATCGTATTATATTGTATTGTGTTGTATTGTATTGTTTTAACGAATACAATGTAGGGGTAGATTGTACCATTTCTCGTTAATAATGACACACATTAGCAATTTGAAAGATAAACCTACAAGAAATGTAGGGTTAATGATAGAGCTATTATAAAAAAGTAGGATAAAAGATAAAATTAGATAATAAGCAAAGACAAAATGAGAAGAAAAAGTAAGGTAATGACGCGATCACACCGAATCGGTCGTTACACAAAATGAGACTTTTCGTCGTTACTAACAATACGATACAATAAAATTTAGTAACAATCAAACAAACATTGTATATAAACTAACCAGTCAACACAATACTAAAGGTAACAACCATCCAAACAAGGTGTTAGGGACGTTTACAGAACTGATTTGGGATTAATGTTATCTCGGATATAAAGAGGTTTTTCTTTTCCTTCAGTATTCTGAAGTAGTTTGAGGAAATCACATGTAGTTAGGTGTTGCTCAATTGACAGGTTGAAGTGTACACTGCTGTAGACTGGTCTTGTGCGTATTGGATAATGCCACTTCTTGTGCTGCTTGTTTGGGTATGTCAGACAAATGTACATGACAGCTTGATTATTTGTGTATAATTGGAATGTAGTGGCATTTTTGGGGTTAAATTCAGTTCTCCAACACTTCATGCAAACCTCAACGTGGTGACTCTGATTGTTTCAAGAGTTGTCAAAGGCGATAAGGTTAGGAAAAACCACAGGGTGTTGGGGATTTTAGAGTAAAGGACAGTTAATTCCTATTTGAGGAAAGTGTTAGGTGAGATGATAGAAGAAAGACTGTAGTATATTCACCAATTTCACTTACAAAAGAGAAGTATGTTGAGCATTAGAATTGACTTAATAGTATTAGATAACACAATTTCTGGTTGGCAGATTCAATGTTAGTAAACATATTACAAAATAAGAGATTAGAAGGCACTGGTGGTTCATTGAGCATAGTTTTTTATCATCTCTGTGTGTGTGTTATTTGATGAATGGTTCATCTGTTTGGTATGTTATTCCTAGCCTTGTAGTGAGGTCAGTTTTATATTTCATATCGTCAGTCTTCCGTGAATAAACAGTATTAGGAACTACCTAGTATATTGAATGCTTCGGTATTGCTGTTTGAACAAAATGGGGCATTCATTATCATCTTATTCTGATGAGCTATTAGCAGCAATCAATTATACATGTATTGGAAATGGACAAACATCTCCCTTTTAGTTAAAACAAACAGCTATTAAGTGAATATCAGCATCAAGGAAATTTATAAGAGATATATGCAAATACAATGTTAACATAAATTCATTTAACCTTCTCTTGTGCAGGACCTTTGCCGATGACATAAAATCACTTCGATTGGTTACTGCAATCAAAACCCCATATCTACCGGATGGAAGATTCGACCTTGAGGCTTATGACGCCTTAGTAAATTTGCAAATCGAAAATGGCGTTGAGGGTGTGATTGTTGGTGGCACTACAGGTGAAGGTCAATTGATGAGCTGGGATGAACACATCATGCTCATTGGTCACACAATCAATTGTTTTGGGGGATCAATCAAAGTCATCGGTAACACAGGAAGCAACTCCACAAGGGAAGCAATCCATGCGACAGAACAGGGATTTGCTGTAGGTATGCATGCAGCTCTTCACATTAATCCCTACTATGGGAAGACCTCCATAGAGGGTTTGATTTCTCACTTTGACAGCGTGCTCCCTATGGGCCCTACTATCATTTATAATGTGCCATCACGAACTGGTCAAGACATTCCCCCACGTGTAATGCAGACATTAGCAAAGAGCCCTAACCTTGCCGGTGTCAAAGAGTGCGTTGGAAATGATAGAGTAGAGCAGTATACAAGTAATGGGATCGTCGTGTGGAGTGGGAATGATGATGAATGCCATGACTCAAGGTGGGATCATGGTGCTACAGGAGTTATTTCTGTCACTAGCAACTTGGTTCCTGGTCTGATGCGTGAGCTAATGTTTGGAGGAAAGAACCCTGCTTTGAACTCAAAATTGATGCCATTGGTTAAATGGTTGTTTCATGAGCCAAACCCCATTGCTGTAAATACAGCTTTAGCTCAACTCGGAGTTGTGAGGTCTGTCTTTCGCCTTCCATATGTTCCACTTACAAAGGCAAAAAGAGAGGAGTTTGTGAAGATTGTTGAGGAAATTGGACGGGAAAACTTTATAGGGGAAAGAGATGTCCAAGTTTTGGATGATAATGATTTTGTTTTGGTTGGTAGGTATTAGCTTTTTCCCAATTGGTTTTGAGAAGTAAGTTTTTGTTGTTCACTGCTTAACTTTAAAATTTCTTGACATGAAGATATCTTCTTTTATGTTCTAATTCACCATGCATCAGTGACAGCTTTAGTATTCTTCTTGTTTGCTTTTCTCTTTTGGGAGGCATGTACATTGTAGCTATTAGTTTATGGACTGGATCATTTCTTCGGTTTTCTGTGTTTATGGATTAGATCCTGGTTAATCTTCTCCTGCCTCAGGCATGTTTTGGTGTATTGGTCATCTTTCTCCAAAGTACTTAATGTAGATGAAGAGAGGGGTTGCCATAATTTGTTTTAGAGGGTTGTAGTATATGGTTTACTTTTGTGTTTGAAATAGTTAATGGCAAGTGTGTTAAAGAAAGCAGCTGGCCTTTTGCGTAAAGTGTAGCCTTAATGGAGCTTAAAGAAAGATTGAAGCTTTAATGGAGCAAGGTAATAAATACACTACTCCCTCTTGATCTCTCCTTCAACACTGTTAATTTTCTGTTTCCTGACCCCATTCATTTTTAGCAGTTGATGAAGCACTCGAAACTACTTTTCAGGTTCGCATTCGTCCCTTTCTCTGACTTTCTTTCTGTCTGATCTGCCCCTTAACACTATCTACAGTTTAATTTCCTTTACTTTCTTCTCGTGCTTACGCCTGTATAACTTTATCCTAACTTCTTTTTGGGCATTTTTCTCCTTGTTTTTCCCCTCCTACATTTTCTTTTAATTGTGTGACGAGTGAAAGATACGTAGAGACACATCTTAGAAATCATTTTTTTTTGCTTTTGTTAAGATGGTCCTAATTTTCAAGTACGTTTATAAAGTAGACATCTTTCGGTTTTTTTTCTTGATTTTGGAGTTAAACAAAAATCTCTTGGAAGATTAGTGATGTGTCGTTATTGGAATTCTTAATTCAGTTCTGTTCTTAGGACTTTTAGCTGTCGGTTGAGACTAGTCATACTTAAACGATGTAAACCTGATAATTCACCATCTAACCTTGCAAAGGTTCTGAAACTCTTTCTTTTGACTTTAATCTGCAGTCCTTTCCATTTCAGCTTCTGTAATTCTGTAAACAATAATTTATCGGTTCCACACTGTTAACTAGAATTGTAAAATTGGTTCTGAAATTTTACCTATTAATAAGTAAAAAAAATGAATAAACAAATGAATGAAGCATTTTCATATGTTCTCAATTTCTCATGGATTTTAAGCCAGTTAGTGCAGATTATCCTGTGCTCTCTGCTCCTTTTGTGACACGTAAATGCATACTTTCACTGCTTCTTTGTGACATTTTTGCAGACTTCCTTATATGTTTCTTTCATTTTGTTCATAGGGCCTAACAAGCCCAACTGAATTCTGTCATTCCTGCTGTAAAATTTACATTTTTTTTGGATAAGGATTAATGTGAAAGAAACTAACAGACTTATCAAAAAAGAAGAAGTTAAAGAAACTAAGAGAGCCTCATCATCCCAAAAACCTTTCTGAATGCTCACTCATTGGATAAGAGAAACTTTTTTTCGAATAGAGGAAAATTACTATTCTTACATCTTATTTGGTGAAAGCAATGAATTCTCGTTGAGAATTGATGTTCTGAGAGCATTCGGTGAAGTTTCTCACATTTGGGACTAGACGATTCTGGAATATTGCGTTGCCAGAGTGTTGGTAGCTAAATTAGTCTCTAGAAAATATATAATATCCAAATAGAACACTAAAAATGAGCTTGTCACATGAGAAGCGTGAATCTGATGACTTGCTAGCGTCTCTGCAGCTTTCGCCTCTTTTAGTGCAAGTTTCAGTGTTTCCTCGAGCTTTGACAGCTTCTTGTCTGAGTAATTCCACGTTCTTCTTCATCTCCTGTAGAAACTGAACAGCCTCAGAAGTAAACTGTTGGATTCATGAATCGAGTTCTTTCATGCTGTTATCAAGATCTAACTGCAAGGCTTCTGCTTCATCTGCCTTCTTTAGTTAGAACATACTAAGAGATTTGATTGTAATTATCCAATAAATCTTGTGAGCGTGTAAAATACACCGGCATTGTTATATGGGCAGAATGCTGGTCAAGAATATCCACGTTTAGAAGATGAATGTAGCGGAGATGCGGATGCTCAGATGGATGTGTCATACTAGGAGAAATATGATTATGAACGAAGTTATACGGCACAAGGTCGGAGTGGCTTCTGTGGAGGATAAGATGAGGGAAGTGAGACTGAGATGGTCCAGACATGTGAAGAGGTGTAAGAATGCGCCAGTTAGGAGATGTGAGAAATTGGCGGTAGCAGGGGTTAGAAGAGGTAGATGTAGTTTGTAGAAGAATTGGGGGATGTGATTAGATATGACATGCATTAACTCCAATTGACTGAGGACATGACCTTAGATAGAAATATTAGGAGGTCGAGAATTAGGGTAGAAGGTTAGTGGATAGTAAGTTTTTGTCACATTGTGCAGCAGAGGCAGGGGGTTAGCCTCTTCTTTTCTCCTTTCCTAGTAGTACTATTTAGGTATCGCGTAAATTCCTACTCTTTATGTGTGTGTTACTATGTGTTACTTCTTTTGCCTTGTATCTTGATATTTTGCTGTCCTATTTTTATTGCATCCTACATTGATTATTTTTTTTAACCCGAAGGTCTATCGGAAACAACCTCTCTACCTTACCACAAAGGTAGAGGTAGGTCTGTATACCTCCTACCCTCCCCAGACCCCACTTTGTAGGATTACATTGGGTTTGTTATTATTGTTGTTGTATAAAACTTCTTTCGGGTTTCCCACTCTGTGTCTGGTACCCGCATTGTTGACCGATTATATTCGGATTTGCGCCGTGTAAGGCCCATTCGGGGAAAACACTCCCTATCAAGGATTTTTCATAACCAAAACTCGAACGGTTAAAACTTATGGTTTTAAATGTGTCTCATTCGTGTGCCTACAACTACTTTTAAAACTTGTAGTTTTAAGACATGCTATAATATTTGTGTAGCTATTGAAGCTTCTTATTAATGATAAAATAAGAAGTTTAAAGATAAATTGATTAGATTGTATTTTTTAACGGATTAAAAAGAAAAAAGAGTTACATAAGTTGAAATGGATTTTCATAATTAATTAATTTTCAAACTTGAAACCCACATAATAATCAAACAACTTGGTACTTGAAATGACAACGGATTCATTCTAACCCAGTACTTTTAATGCAAATATATATAGGTGAAAATCCACTACATGTAATTTCAACAAATATTGAATTTGAAGTCATAATTTTAGAATTATGATATATTTGTTCAACGTTAAGAGCTTTAAAAAGTCAAATTTATCAAGTTTAAATCATGAATTTGTCTCTCTTTAAATCTCATTAATCTAAAGTATATGTATACCATGAAATACACCTGTTAATTCAACTACGTGTTTTACGAATAACTTTTTCTTGTAGTGCACGTGCATAATTAAATTTTAGTACTTTTTAGGTACAGTTGCACATATATAAGCTACGTAACGCATGTGGTGCTATCACAATATTTAATTACTTCTATACTTCCAGTAATACTATGTTATTTCCTGGTATTTTCTTCTTTATAGTGTGAACATTTGAAATTCTTTAATTGATGGTTCTCGTTATGTCCTTAAGTTTTTATATAAATGGTATAATTTATTTGGTTTTGAACTTTACTTAAGAAGGGTATATACTTAAAATTCTACTTTAGCGTGCAAATTATTTGTACGGAAATGTATACGAATAATTACAAGAAGGAATATATATATGTATATAAGATATGAAACTATATCAATTTTACTCTAATTCATTTTTTAACTAAGAAAATAATAACGAAAAAGAGTAAAATAAGATTGAAATAATCACTAAAAATCTTTGCGAAAATTAAGAAAAAAAACTATTGTCGTGAGATAGAATATAGGTCCAACATAATCATCCTAACGTGCAACCCCGTTGCCCTACCATTACTCTACAGTATTTACGCTCGCAGACGAACACATTAATAAGGTCTTGAGTTGATAAACTAAATACACTCACAAGCGTTCACAATATTACTCTAACTTCATGTTAAGGGCATAACTTAAATAACCACTCACTCTATTGATATAATATTCAACTAAATCATTAAAAAGTGAATTAATGATCTATCAACGAAGTTATTATAAATCAATACCACTCGTGTAACTCGTTAGTATTGCTTAGCGTCCTCACTTTTCACCTTTTATAGTGCTTGACTTCTAAATATTGGACCAACATTTATGACTTATACTTCAATATTCCAATTCCAAACTATATTTTCATTCTTCATATTGATATTAGTCATCGACTGTCATTGACGCATGGAAGTGATATATTGTGCTAACATTTAATTTTTCAAAAGGAGACTAAGGAAAAACGTAGTACTAACTTTGACCCGTTCCTTCAAAAGAAAAGGAGAAAAAAAGAATAATCAAATTTTGAAAGAGTTTAACTAATATCTATCGATAGCACCTAAAAATGCATTATCAGGTCACATTTACATGTTATAGCGGATAATATATATTATTTATAAGATTAAAATTTTACTTTTTGTGAATGACTATTTATAAATTTCTAATTTTAAATGAAACGATTGTGTAAAAATTACTATGACGATATATAAGTAGGTTAATAAATTCATTAACTCCTCAAGCTTGAGGAGTTAAGCATGAGTGGTGGCTTCCTTTGCTTTTTTTTGTGGGGAGGAGGGGTGGGAGCATTAATTCAGATTCATGCCGCATAAGACCCACTAAAGCAGGAGTAGCGTCGTCTTTGCTTTATTTTTTTTTTGTGATGTAATACTACGCTCGTTGTCTGGTACCTATTGATTCTTCCAATTTAGATTTGCACCGTATAGGATCATAAAAGAGGATAAGCATTTTCTATCGGGTTTTTTAATTTCACTCTCAAAACTCAGAACACGGAACTTTTATTTAAGAGTAGACATATTTCATCCATCCCAATACACCTTACACCCTTGAATTCTTTTGGATTTGACATGTCAACCAATCCTAAAGATAACTTGTTTAATCTAAAGTATCTCTTTTATATTTTCTTCTCTTTTCTTGGTCCTCATGTATCAATCCAGTCTTAACAAGACCTAATACTTTTTATTTTCCACGTCAAAGTATACGATTTAAACAAGTTACAAGTACATATGTACAAAAGTCAATAGGAATTAGGAAACATTATTTGTTTTAATGTTTTTTCAAACCTCCATTATTAATAAATGCTGTTTGGTGCCCAAGAATCCGTGTCATTTTTGGAATGTCAAATTTGATGTTAAAAAAATTCAATTTAACATTCCTAGTTCATTACCCTATGGCCAATTCAACATCTCAAAAACACATTTTTCTAAATCAAACTTGAATAAAAACACACATAAAGAAATGAGTTTATGTAATATACACCGTCAATATAAATTAATAATTTTTATACGACCATATCATTTTTACCTGCAGACAACATATCTTATCTTTCAGATTTCAAATCTTATATTTTAAAGAAACTTATATGTAGATATCCTTAGAATGATCTGATATAAAAAAATTATTTACATTGACAATATATAAAAACTTAAACTTCACAGAATTTCGATCTTTGAACACCCTAATTAAACTATATACATATATGCCTATAAATATATCAACCTACCTTGTATTTCATTCAATTCCCCTTATAATCTCTCAACAACCTCTATAAACTTTCTCCTATACCTTCAAAACTCTTTTCCTCACCAAAATCCAAAGTCCAAAAGGGGGGTTTTAAACTTAATTTTCACACTAAATTACATAAAATATCATGGTTCTTCTTAGAGCATTTATTACATTCTTACTTATATTTTCCATTTTCTCTACTCCAAATGCTTTATTATTAGCAAAAGCATCAAGGCCATTGCATATGGAGAAATGGTTGAAACAAGAAAACACCCTTTTAACATCATTGCCTAGAGGTCCTGTTCCACCTTCCGGTGCTTCTCCCTGCACCAACATCCCCGGCGGACGCCGCGACGGCTCGTGCCCGTGAATCGATAAAATCAGAAGAAGAGTCAAATTACTGATTTTTCTGTTGTTTCTCGGCAAAATAGCCCCGTAACTTCTCCTCACAAAGGGGGCACTTCATGCATGCGTGACTAAAAAAAACACAAAATTCCGATGGAACATTTCCTTCAGGAGCAAATTTTCAATGGACGTTTCAACGAAAACATTTATCCGAATTTTAGTAGTGTTAGTTCATCATTAAATAATCTTATTCAATTCTTTGCTATTGTATCACTATTTTTTAATTCTTTGGTTTGTTTTATTTTCTTTTGATACTGTATAGCATGCATGGTTACTTTTGATTGTAGAATCCAAGTAATTGGCGTAAATAGAGATATAGAAAATTTCTATTTAAGGTTGTGAATTACTTTATTCTTTTTAACTTTACATTGTGAATGGTGAATTTCGATTAATTCCTGATTTATATCTGAAATGAGTTTTCAATTTTCCTAGCAACATGGAAAAGATTGTGTGATTAAATAATACTACTTAGTCATGAGTAGTATTATTTTTATTAGTCAAGATTGTGTTAGAGGGAAGGAGGAATAGTGATGTTGAAGAAGGAGAAAGAGAAAAAGTAAATGAAAAAAGAAAAAAGAATTAAATTAATTTAGTTATGGTGGTGAAATTGATGGCGGTAGTGGTGGCGGATATAGTGTTTCCTGTTATATGGAATAGTGGGATGGTTTAGTGATGAAGAAGATGCAATTACTGAAAGATTTTAATGATTAATTAGATATTAATTAATATAAATATGATTAATAAAAGAAAAATTAAATGAATAAGAAAAAGAAAAGGAAAAGAATATAAAATTTAAAATTTAAAAGATTTCTAACGTGGCGCTGATTTGGCGTTGACGTGGCGGGTGACTGTGTAACACCTCCCCTTGTGCAATTGGTTATATGTGTATTAGGGGTAAATAAATTCACCTTTTAAATGTGTAAGGGTAATAAGTCGCCTTAATAGTTTGAGTGTAATATCGAGATTCCGAATATAGTTTAGGGGTCAATCTATGTCTTTTGGCTAATATGCAAACACAAGGCTCGTTATAGTCGTCGTTCTTTTTTTTTTCTTTTTTCTTTTGGGGTGTAACCATAAGATGTGTGTAAAACTAAATATAAAACAATCTCAAGAGAAATAAAAGATTTTATGATCTAATAAAAATTCTCTGTCTGGTCGATATTATAATATTATAATTTAGTTTGGGCACACCCCTTAAACAATTCACTCATCCCTAAAAGGTAAGAGGCATTTTCACTAAAAATACCCCTAAATAATTAGTACCTATTTAATATGATTTCTTGATTTTGAAAAATCCGCTTATCTAAATAAGGATAAATTTTTAAAAAAATTAATATCGGCTTGACTATGTAAGAAATTATTATTTTTGGACTACATGTAAAAAACATCACATAATATGGACGGAGGAAGTATACTAGCATTATGGTTCGCGAGAAAGTAGCAATATCTGACACTATAATAAAGTGTGTTGAATCAAAAACGAATAATAAACATCTTTATTATGAATGTTTTTTTACATCTCCACATATAAAAGGCTAAGCCGACATATACGCTCTTCCAGCGGGAGGTTTCTTCCACATCAATATTCAAATTCGAAATATCTACTTTAAAATAGAGAGATCTCATCCATCGCTTTAACACCTCTTGATTGTACTATAATCCTTGGTTGGATAAAAAGGAAACTACAAAACTTGCGTATTATTTGAAGAAGCTTTGAACATTTGCAAGGAGGAAACACTCAAATGCGTGTTTCATGTGACAGCAAATTGGTGGCTCATCAAGTAGAGGCGGCTACAAGATTTGAATTTAATGGGTTCGGAATTTATGATAACGATCTCAAGTGCAAATAATGGGATTTGAAATTATAGTCATACATATTTAGTGATAAAAGTAGAAATGAAGTTTATCTTATTGCTACCTTCCTCCCAACTTCAAAAACGTACGTGCATCTAACTTGCACATCATGTGTTGCATCTTTACACCACTGAACCAAAGCTCTTGAAGCTATGCTATGTGATAGTATAATTTATTGTGACATATTGGTTACAACAGCATATGGATAAATAGCATGCATCAAACTTGAGGAATAAGAAAAGGCCAAACTTCTATAATGTCAAATACCAATCTGGAGCAATAGGCAAAGCCATGTTTTTTTAAAGTTAAAATTTGAAACAAAGTAGCAGAATCACCCTATACAAAATGTTCTCTTTAAAGACCAATAGACCCTTCTCAAATGCATTATTACAAAGGAAGACGGAAAATAATCAAGGTTAGGCTCCACCATAGAAGCTCTCAAAGGCCATTTGAAGACCTAAATACTCCGTACCCATTTACACCACATGCCAAGTTCGAGTAGTCGGGGACAGGATACGGGTGACTACCATCAATGGCCCCATTCCTCATTCCAAGAAATGACGGATCCGAACCCATCATTTGCCACTGGTTAGGAACTAACCCATCGATATGATGCCCGTTAATAAGTCGTGGATCGGGCTGCATAATCATATCACTAGCACTATCATAAAGGCCTCCAGGATAGTTATGCTGGAACACATCATGATAACTTCGCGATCGTTCAAACCTACAAGAGCTCGATGAGGGACCTAGATCAACTGGCGTGCCGATATCGCCTGGGAAAGCGAACCCATGATTCAGATGCTGCAACCCAGTGCTATAACTTTGAAAGCCTGAGTGGGGTATAGAAAAAGTCCTTCCAATTCCATGATCGTCGTTCAGTAAGTCGTTAATAATATCAAGATGAGGAAATTCATCCGCAGCTGATACACTCTGGGGCCCGCGTCCAGACGTGCATGCCAGGGAATCAGGAAGGTGATCATGTGTTCTGCTGTTTACAGCTTTGAACATATCAAAGTTCCTAATTCCATTTGATGCAGAAGGATGATCTTGCGACATACTCCTGCTGTTGTCCCATTGCAGTCCATTCTGCAAGCTGCCATTATTCACCATTCCATATGAAAAGTTTGGTCTGACAGAACTAGGTTCTGTTCTTTCCAAGCCCTGCGGTAAAAATAGCGCCGCAGAAACCACTGGAGGTTGTTGAGAGTATGAATGTGATGAGTTAACCGGTGAAATTGGAGAGTGAGATTGACCAAAACTAGCTGGACTTCCAGAAACAGGAGGCTGTTGAGAGTATGATGAGTTAACTGCTGAAATTGGAGAATGAGGTTGACCAAAACTAGGTGGAATTCCAGAAACAGGACTACCCATAATTGCGTTCCGGTAGGACTGAGTAACATAACTGTGTGTTGCTGGTGAAGGGTCAGGACCCAATCGGCCAGCTGCACTCACTGAACGAGCCAG
Source organism: Anisodus acutangulus (assembly GCA_029783415.1). Taxonomy (NCBI): domain Eukaryota; kingdom Viridiplantae; phylum Streptophyta; class Magnoliopsida; order Solanales; family Solanaceae; genus Anisodus; species Anisodus acutangulus. The sequence continues at coordinate 52,509,820 of CM056499.1, read as the reverse complement.
TGATGCCATTGTCTGAACCATGGAAACAACAGGGGCAGCAGGCCTAGGTCCCGGAACTAAAGGATCACACAAAGGTCTGGACATGGCAGGCACTTGTTGCCATTTGAAACTTTCTGTTGTAGCAGACACGGTTACTTGTTGAGACGGGGTCTTCCTAGCCGTAACACAAGTGGCCTGCACCGGCTTATCCTTGACCCTTGGCTCTACAGATTTAGGAGTTTCAGCCTTCAACATTACAGAAGTTTCAGATGAATTAGACACCGGAGCTGGTTTATCAGCAAGCCTGGGACCATCTGAAGACGATCTTTTAACCAAAATAGGATCACTTGTGACTGGGACCTTCGACTGTGACTTTTGCTGAACAGTAGAGGTTGCATCTTTTGGAGGGCTTATGGGAGAAGACTGGACACTTGGCTTCTCCTTGGAAGGTCTCTCTGTCTCAGCCTTCCTAAACTTCCTCTGCGGCGAAGCTACAACTTCCTGCTCAGAGTAAGAAAGCAGCATGAAATTGGTAACTACTGGAAGACCAACAAAAACGTAGCATCTACAGAAAAGAAATTTCCTATAAACTCATAATCGGAAAGGTATATGCATCTTAACAAATAGAGGCAGTTTACCAGCATTATGAGAATAGTATCCTTGCATGACAGTAAGATCATGAAACTCAGTTTCCAAGATATTTTTCTTTTATTGCATTTCTTTTTTAGTTAACCATGTAATAAACATGACGGAAGAGTGCAATGTGAAGTAATGAGAGATAAGTGAGGGAGAGAAAAGAACCAAAAATAATTTTTCATCAACATTGGGTGCTATCTCCTTTCTCTTGAGGAGAGGGTTTTTCGGAAACAACCCTCCTACCTCCCAAGGCAGGGGTAAGGTCTGTGTACACTCTACCCTCCCCAGATCCCACCTAGTGGGATTACACTGGGTATGTTGCTGTAGTATTGGGTGTTATCTCCTAGGTAAAAGTATATTATAATGATCCGCCTGTTCTTTAGACAAAAATGAACAGGTACGGGGAAGATAACAACCTTCTTCACGTCTCGCTGCTCACTCGACAAAAGCATAGTAGACTGAGACTCAGATTCACGCACCCTGCAACGTATATCACTTAGCTGCCCTACATCTGAAACAGCATCCAATGGCTGACTTAGTGTTTCACTATCCCAATCTGCTGCTTTACACCTTGATTTGTTTCTTTGGTTTTTCCCTCTGAAATAGAAGCATCACGATTTTAAATACAACAAACATTTCAAATATATTTAGAATACCCCCCCCCCCCCAAAAAAGAAAAAGAAAAATAAAAGAAAAGGTTACCTGCTGGGTGATTTCTGCTTTTTATGGTTCGAAGACATCCAAGGCCCATTTGAAACCACTGAAGGAATTGAGTCAGTGGAACATGTCGATGAACTATCATCCATTACAGGACTTCTCCTTCCTGCTAACCCATTTTGCACTGCTGAAAGGTCACTTAACCCACTGCAGCTAGTTTCCGTAGACGGATGAACTTCCGAGCTGTCAGTATCCCAATTGACAGGACTTGCATCTCTGTCATCAGAGTCAGGATTAATTACCTCGGGGACACAATCTATTGAATCAGAAACATCCGATACTGATTCCAGTACATCTGGTTTTCCAAGCACTGGTTCTGGCTTCTCGTTCATGTACTTGTTTCCATCACAAATAGGTCCACCCTGATCAATCTTATATAGATCCATCGCAGCAGATTTTTCATCAATACCCTTATCCTTTATTTTGTTATTATTCCGCTTCTGTTTAGCCTGACATACAAAGCAATCATGATGAATATATCTATCCTCAAAGCAAAGACCCTACTTCATGGATAACATTATCCTGAACTACTATCTCTTTGTTAGGCGAAAAACAGAAATATTTTGCTATCTGAACATTAAAAAGGAAACTTACAAATTGTGTGCTTACATGTAACAAATCAGAAAGGATACAACATTTAAGTCTATCTCAGCATGTATAAAATTTAGTATTGTTTTATCCAGTGTTGGTTTGTAATTTTGATCTTGCACAGCAAATCCTGGTATAATTTAATACACCAATTGGTGTACTATTTTATACCCAATATCACATGGAATGGCAATACATGGATTACTATTAGACGCCAAAAGACAAAACTATCTTTTATCTTTTCATCAAACCCATCAACAGTTCAACACACTTCAATTTTATTAAGTTTGAAAAATAAACCCATATTTTAAATTTTAACCTATATATCCCATTGTTATATCAAAGAACCAAATGCCCGATAAAAAATAATCTCCGCATTACTAATCCCTGCATAACTAATATATGTATTACAATCCCTGCATAACTTGTTTCTAAACCAAACTACTCCTACATAGCTAATTTTTCACCCCATCACTAACAGATGGATGGCTTAAAAACAGAAAGTAAACTCTCAGTGCCAAGGGTTTCACTGTTCAACTAGGAGATGCCACTTAACAACCCCAGACCTCCACTGTTGGACAGACCGACGAAGTGATTATTTGTCCATGAGAATAAATTGTTGACAACTATTACTACGATAATTCAATCAAAATTTGCACATAGATCGTATGAAGCACAATACCTGCTTTTTCTTGGACTTTTTTTCCTTTCCAGATGCTCGTTTAGCTTTCTGCTCAGTTTCAGCCAGCCCAGCAGCTTCCTCTTCACGGATGAGCTCTTCTTGCCTTTTTAAAGCAACAGCCTCCTGATATGCAACCTCTATTTTACTACAGAAGATAAATGAAAAGGTCATTGTTAACCATTAACAGCTGCAAGGATAACAAACTGCAGCTAATTAAGAAGCGGGAGCAGGAAGACTATAGCGTCTCGCGATGAGGAAAATGCAGTTACTGATGCAGCTGGTTAATTACTTATGTTAGTATATCTAATTGTCCAGCACAGAAAGAATTGATCAGTAATATATTAAATGGAGTTCATTAAAGACGTGCATAATAGCCAGCTTGTATGAAAAACGGATCCGATATAGAAATGAAGCTTCAAATGTTGGCTTCATTCATTTCCTACCAATCAGTTGACATTAGAATGTATATAACATGCAAAACCTTTAGGTTCTGAGAATGGAGATTCAAGAGAAGACTACTCTTGGACCTCCTTAGGTCAATGTACATGATAATTGTATGAGGGCTGGCTGCTAAGGTCTGGATTAGTTTGGAGCAAATCTGAAATTGAATGCCGAAAGGAAAAGATATGATTTGCTGAAAATGCACCTTATCCAACCATGGGGTCAAACTATACATAAGTTGTACATGAGATATATTGAAGGACGTAGCAAAATATACTAAATTCGGAATTAATATGTAATTGCTAAATAGAACCGACAAAAAATCCTCAGTACATCTCAAGTCTAGAGAAATAGGAATCAAGAAAGAAGTAGACCAACCCAGGCTTAAAGTAATTCCAAGCTAGATCATTTACATGGGGTCCTCATGCAAAGGCATCCAGCCAAAAGAAAATCTCTAAGTTCTAACCATTTAAATACCACGGTCAAAGAGAAACTTCTGTTCCCAACCATTTCTTATGCATTCTGTCACAATTACGTGTCAAAAATATGTAAATAATTGATTAAAGGAGTTTACCTGAAAATCTGCGCAAGGACAAATATCTCAATGGTTCGACGACCTAATTCAGTTAAACGCCTCTCATCACGCTCAATTGAATCTTTGTTAAACTCATCTCCAGAAGTGCCATCCTGATACAAAGGCAATGGTACAATAAGCAAATGCCTATGCAGTATGGATACATGTTACCTGCCAAAAAGAAAGATAAATTGCAAGCATGTAGACACAGGCCGCGGAGTTCACAAATAGCTCACAAGATATGATTACCCAAAAAGAATAGACATATAAGAACAAGAACAAATGTCTATGATATCCCCCCACCCACCCAAAAACTTTGTTAGGGATATTCTGAGTTCTTGTGTGTGTATTTGGGGGAAGAGAGGGAAGGGGGCGTGTATTAGGAAAAATGATGATTCTAAGTTAAAAGGGTACATAACCATTAGATGTACAATTCAATTCTTCAATTGCCCAAACCCGTAAAATTTTCAAGTATGAAAGTTCTAAACAGGGAAAAGCATTCCAGCTGACATCATCATAGCCCCGAAAACAGACTTACTAGTTGTTGTATACCAGCTGATAGGCCTAACACTGGCAAAGGAGCATGCTTATTTTCACTAAAAGTCCAGAAGTCTACCGAGTACACCAGCTTAACATGTGTCCAAACAGGTCACAGTCACAAGATGATATTGTAAGCATATTTTGACTTTTGCCACTCCTAAATAAAAGGGTCAGATCTATAACAGAAAATAAATAATTGAATAAATAAGCAAACAAACAAACAAATAAAACCAAGAACAGGCAAGAAATAAGAAAATCTTAATCAACTACCTAGCGTGACTAATATAATCAGACTGATAGCAGTGAACATTAGAAGTGTCGTCTTTACCTGCACTGAATTGTTGGGTAACATTCTTATCAATTGTTAATATCCTTGTGTTTTAGAGGAAAAATTGTTACGCATATATCATCTTTATCTCTATGTATTTAATTGTGAATATCCTTATTTTTAGCTGTATATAGCATAAAGGAGCCTATTTTAGCTATAACCGTGAGAATATATTTGGCTTATAATTTCAACAATGGCATTCTGTCACTCACCTTTGTCCGGTTTTGAGGGCCTTTCTCATCCTTTGGAGACAATGGCTCCAATGCAGCACTTTCAAGCAATAGCAAGACATCATCCACCAATACAAACATGTTTTTCTCCAAACGGACAATAGGAACCAGTTGTTCCTCTGCATCAGAATATTTTGCCTTACCTTTCTTTCCCATTGTCTGGCCTTCAAGAGACTTAAGCCCGCTGTACAAGGAGTCCATGACAAGAGTAGAAGTAACCTCCTTTTCTATGAAAAAGTTCTTGACAACCACTTTTAAAATTGAATCTGATTCCTCCTCGGACATGCAGCGCCTAGAATTTTGGTCCATGCCCAGCCAAAAAGCACAGAAGCTGAAATTTCATTACGAGTAGTCACTAAGTTTAGGTGAAAATGCTGAGAAATGTGACCAATGAAAGACTGACGTCACAATCTTAAGCATTTCTCTCAAGGAAAAAGGAACACAGTTTTTTCAACATAAAAACATTAACCATGAGTCATTGGCCACAAACAACCCAGCTAGACTAGATACAGCAGAGAGCACAAACCAAAATAGGAACTACACGCTAAGAGCCTCTAAAACATTGCCAAAAATTAAGAAAAATGACACCCCTACCTTGACCACCGCGCTCTATCCTCTATCAACTTCCCAAGCTTTACTCGTCGCTCTTCCACAAAACGGCGACAAATTTGTTCCACATTAGTCAAATATACCCTAACAAGCTCCCTTCGATATTGACGGTCAAGGCAACGGAAGGGACGTTCTGCCTTCTCCCTACAGAAAATGAACATAGATTGTAGCAGTTCAGCATCGCAAGGATCATAGCAGTACAATCCAATAATCACTGTTTTGAGACCCGTTCAAGCATGAACAGCACTGCTTAGGAGCAACTCACAGCGAAATAATATAAAAGACAGTAATTCTATTCTCAGAAAGGACTTAGAGAAGAACTGCTACACATCTTCAAGCTGAACTAAAATTTAGATCGAATATTTATGTAAAATAAATGGAGCCTTCCGATTTTGAGTTCTTGTTTGCCTTGGTCTATAATGGTCTAAGTTGATAATTGGTTCAAACTTCACAGTATGCAGCAAGGGCACTTCAATCATGTCCTATGATATGCAAGGTCAAATTATAATAGTAGAATATTAGAAGGATAACGAAACACAAGGATGAATCGCATCGATGGAAAAGAGATTGTTGTATTGCATGACTAAGATTTGTAACAAACAAACAATGTGCAAGTATAACTTCTACTTAGATTAATATCCATGTAAAGCCAAACAAGTAGAAATTTTGGAAACCCAATTCAATGATGTTCATACTTCATGTCAGTATGTCCATCTCAGGTCATATGCCATACTTCTGTTGTGTTCACATCTATGCTTGAGATAAACCAATTTGATCTTTTTTATGCTAAACATTTAAAAAAGCTCAAACTGTACCTTTTACACCCCATTCACAGCATACATCGGGTATCACTTTGACATTTGCTAAACCTCTTAAGGTAAAACAAAAGGTATATGCATTTGAACGAAGATAGATGAAAGCAAGAGGGGTGAATTAATAATTCACATTACAATCAAAGAAGAAGGCTTTCTTTTTTTCTGGCTGAAGATGCAATTTAAGGGTAACACTGTGAGCTGCATTAAATGGAACCTAAGAACAAATATCCAAAATTAGAAGAGAGCATCCCCTTTGTCCATGTAATGGAGAAGAGAAACAAACATTAATCTAAGAAGCCTCAAATAGGAATGACTCGTGATAGACCTGATTACTTGAACTTGAGCTTTTATTATGAGGGTATCAGCATCAACAAAACCATCTAAAACTTTCGACAGCTCCATAAATTTTTTCCACCCCCAATCATGCTCTTTCTTCCAGAAACGATGTAATGTATCTGCAGAAATTTGCAACTGTATATTAATGTGAGCGCGAATGGAACCAATAAAACAACTGTAAAAGAACACACCCAATAAACCAACCTGAATACTTGGACTTCTTCGGGTCTTTGTTCACCACAGCTATAGTGAATTGAGCAAAATGCTTCCAACCTGTTCTTATCAAAATAGAGAATGAAACATCATAAGTCATAACCATAGCTAACACGTCACTTTCTAGTGTATTTGTCATGAACCATCACAACATTATCACACCTGGAAGGAGCTTGTCATGATTAGCCACACAAAGAAACAACGAGAGATGGTTGCAAACATCACATCCTTGAGGATATATCAAAATGTACCTGCCACAACAGTTGGAAGCAAAATATGTCAGTCACTCTTAATCATGAACTGACAATTTCCACTCAATGAAAGAAAACGAACATATGATGATAGAGCGCACGCTGCTTTTATTGCATTTCCCCAAGGAACTTCCACTACGACGATGAGAGTGGCAAACATGATATTCTAAACTCCAAAATTTACAATTACCATCACCAACCTCTACATCAATGTAACAAGAACATTATTACTGCGCCGGCCACCCATCTGCCTCTAACTAAGCTAAAAGTTTGTTCGGTCCAACAATGGAAAAGGAGGAAGGAAGGGAACAGAAACCGGAGTTGATCATTAATTTCCTTCAGTGACCTATTGATCATTCATCACTTCTAGAGGAATGTAAAAAGGGTTTACCTTGTTGTTTAATACGTAGTAAGAAGAATTTAGTGATTTTCGTTCAATTTTCTCAAGGGTTGAAGAAAGATGACATGAAGAGGTATCAAGTACCTCAACTTTTTCTTATCTAACCAAACCATGGAAGTACATCACTTTTCCTTTTTTACTTATTTTCATCCTACTAACAACAACAACATACCCAGTGAAATCCCACAACGTGGGTTCTGGGGAGGGTAGAGTGTACGCAGACCTTACCTCTACCTTGGTAAGTAGAGAGGTCTTTCCCTCGGCTCAAGAAAAGCATAAGCACAAGCGAAAGCAAGAGTTAATGTAAAAAAAAAGGTTAATATACATAGAAAACGAAAATAGTAGTTAGCATAGCATCTGAAATAAAATGATCTGTTGTTCTTGGAAATATAAGATGTAGTTAATGTATCCAAGGGTGTGGCATAGAGGTCCATAAACCAGTGAAAGAGACTTAGGGTTCAAGTCCCTATAGAGACAAAAAATGTTAGGTGATTTCTCCCCCCTTTGCCTAAGCCTTGGTGGGATGTAGCAGGCACCCAGGGAATAGTCGAGGTGCCCGCAAGCTGTCCCGAAATACCACCTTTATCAAAAAGCTGTACTTATCTTTAATGTAAATAAACACTCACTGCTGAGTGAAAAATCACTCTGAGAAATTCACAAGTCACTTTCGTAGTCAATTCTCAATTTTTCAAATATTTCTTATAGTTTATTATCAAGTCAATCCGAGCTACAAAGGTCTATCAACCAATCTAACAGAATCCTGACCGTTTCTCAACATGTCCCATTTCCTCTAACCATCAATGGTCTACCATCTCAAGGTTCTCTCCAAGAAAATTGTTTAGAAAAAGGTTCTCTCCAAGGAAATTGTTACTCAACTATTAGCTCAAACGAACAACCAGAAAGACATCCTTATGAAACGTTGTAGAAGATGTCAGAAAGTCAGTATATTTATAACAAGCTTGCTTCATTTAGAGCAGACGCGCCAGCGCGAGAAAGAGTGGTGGAAATGATGTTGGAAATTAATGTAGCATTGGAAGTAAGAAGATTCCATGTAGCCTGATAAATGATACTACATTCTTTTCAATTTATGTGAACATATTTGACTGGGCACGGAGTTTAAGAAATAAAAAGACTTTTGTAACTTATAGACTTAAACATGCCATAACATTTGTGTGGCTACAAAACTTGTGAAAGTTGTGGTTTTTGAACATGTTACAACATTTGTGTGGCTATAAAAGCGCTTCTCATTAAGGGTACATTGGGGAGTTTAAATTAAATTGTTTTCAAAATTAGAAAGGGGTCTTTCTTTTTGGTATGGACTAAAAAGAAACTAGGTTCCCATACATTGAAGCGGAGAGAGTAACAAAAGTTAATATAGCATTTGAAATAAGAAATACTTAATGCAACAAAGAAAAAGATAGTAGGAGTTAGAGTCATTGTAAATAACAAGATCCATTGTGATTCTAGTAAGTCATTGTGTTTTGATAATCGTGGTGCCCGGGCCAGTTTGCGCGCACCTCGATTAATTTCACGGGGTACTTGTATCTCCCACCAGCACAGGTAACGGGTAACTTTGTCTACCGAGGATTAGACATATGGAAAAAAACCACCTAGAGTTTTTGTCTCCGCTGGATTTGAACCTGAGACCCCATGATTCTCATCCCACTCCATTAACCGCTAGATCACACCCTTTCTGATTCTAGTAATTATAAGATGTAATATCAGCTGCCGAGTGTCAACCCACTCAAGCAATTCACAAATCATTTTTTGACTACTTCTTAATCTATTCTCAGTACTTAACCAATAATATAGGGTACACATGGAAGATTTTTTATGTAAGATTCTAAATGCAATTACAAAAATGAGCTTACAGAAGAGGTTAACCGAGGCTAGCCAAATAAGTATGTTCCACAAAATAATTCTTCACAAAAGCATCATACCATTTGTAGCCACCAATATCAAATGCATTACTCCGAAGTTCTCTCTTGTTAATTTGTGAAAACTTATCAATCTTCCACGTATATTTCCCATATAGCTCAGAAGGTTTAGGGCCTAAAGACAATAAAATAGGATAACTGAATAAAAACCCAAATGGTGAAACCGAATAAGAATGCCATGAAGTTCCATACAAAAAGAAAATTTTCAATACCTCAAGGATCATGTCTATACCCAATAGGCAAAAGACGCATTATTTTGCAATTAAGATCTATCGCAGACCTAAATCCTCTAATTTTTTAATCTCTATTTATTATAAAATCCATGTAGTTGGGCAAGTGATAAGTAGGCAGTATGGTATCTTTTATGTTACTCCCTCTGTCCCAATTTATATGACACGGTTTTATTTTTAGTCAGTCCCAAAAAGAATGACACTTTTCCTTATTTGGCAACAATTTAACTTTAAATTTTACCTTTTACGCTAAATGAGATGATCTAGAACCACACACATATCTCTGGCTTGTTTTAGACCACAATATTTAAAAATATTCATTTATTTCTTAAAGTCCGTGTCAAGTCCGATCCTTCGTCATATGCTTAGTCAAAACCACTCGTGCTACGATGCTCCTTTTTACCATATAAAATGGGACTGAGGGAGTAATACTTTTAAAGAAAGGTGATAGTCACTATGATATCCTTCAAGTAAAAGTCACAACTTAACTGCAAATACTATTTTATGAAAACTAAGAAAAACAGCCAGAAACATGAAACAAATACAACTCCAATCTTCCCGCACAAGGCATGGCTAAGACCTTTATGCAAGCCATATGACTGTAACTATCACTAAAGAGTTGGCATTTTCATACAGCTTAAAAGTCGTACGCATTAGAAAAATGAAGAAAGGGAAACACAACAAAATAGATGCAGATCGTTGTTAAAAAAAGTAGCTTTCAAGCCAGAGTGTGATTGGATCTCATGATATTAGCTCTACACGTAGAGCGGTATACCCCAAAAGAAAAAGGCCTTATGGCAACTACACTAATTTTGCAATTCTTGTCCTTGCAAACACCATAGTATAAAATTGGGGGAGAGTTTGACAAGGACACCAAGGAGGCAAGGACAAGGAAAATACAAAGAAGTGATTAATACACTTCCTGGAAAGACTCAAGACTGTGGGATACAAGCCTCCTATACTAAGGAGTAAGGAGTGAAAAGAACACTCATCCAAAATGAAGCATGTAAAATGCCTCACTTATTAGCAGGCCGGAAAAAAAGGAATTTGGGGCAGACTAGATGACTCTACATAAAAGGAAAGTAGAGCAGGTTAGTCCAGCCTCCATAATTAACAATAAAACTCCTACACAGCTTTCACTTTTAACATAAAAAGGAAAAATCCTAATGAAACGAAAAACCTTGTTTACCAAGTATTTGTCATAAAAAATACTATGAAATCAAACATCATAAAGTCCATGAATCCTCGATTATCAAACACAAATTTGAATGAATTGGTAAAAAAAATAGAGATTGCAAGCACCATACCACCATCGTCATCACAATCCCAGTAAGGAGGCGAAGTTGATGGAGTTCCATTTTCTACCTGCTCAGATGACCTCCATTCCGCCAATGCTTCACTATTTTGGCATTGCTGCCGCCCACTTGACACTCCTTCCGAAGACCTTGCTGTCCCTGTCTCCTCATATGCACTTGAAGCCATTTCTCGCTCCACAACTCCTGCAACTTCACCTAAACCAAAAAATTACACTTTTTTACAGAATTAATTCAGAGAGCTAAAAGCAACGCAACCCTCCAAATTCTGCATTTAACATATCTAAAAATCCTCAGACCAAGGAATAGTAAAACTGGCAAAAATTTCAACCTTCCCAACACGCAGATTTTAAATCACATTATGAATTCATCAATACAGGCAAAATTAATTAAAATGGATAGTGAGTATCGCAGAACGAGCAAACTACAATCCGATTAAGGCATAGTTGTTCTCGTTGTAGCAACGAAATTTCATAACTTTTTTTGGGAAATACCTACCGAATTCGATCGGTTTTTTAAATTAGAAATGTCTATTCAATGTTGTTGTAATAAAAATTTCATAACTTTCTTAAGATAAAGCATTAGCTAACTTCAGATTGAAAATCCACATTAAGACAAATCCTAATTCCACTTTTCCAAAAACAATTAAGATGACTGAGGAAAAAATGAAATGAACTCTAAAATCTATCAACAACAATTACACCTCAGTCCCAAACAATTTTTTTTGGAAAAAAAATGAACAGAAAACATATCGAGTAGTTATCAAAACCCCCATAAAGAATTAAACCCAATTGAATTAAGCATTTTAAAACAGATACCATATCAACTACTTATTGAAACCCCAGTGAATAATTAAACCCAATTGAATTAAGTCTATAAACAAAATTTTGAAAGAAATAAAAAACAGATAACATAACAACAACAACAACAACATACCCAGTGAAATCCCACAACGTAGGGTCTGGGGAGGATAGAGTGTATGCAGAACTTACCTCTACCTTGGTAGGTAGAGCGGTTGTTTCCGCGAGACCCTCAGTTCAAGATAAAGCACAAGCACAAACAAAGCACAAGCACAAACAAAGCAAAAGCAAAAGCAAAAGCAAAAGCAAAAGCAAAAGCAAAAGCAAAAGCAAAAGCAAAGCAAGAGATAAGGTCAGATTCAGTCAAAAAAAAATTAAAGCAGTATGAAAATGGCGGTATCAAAAGTGAATAAGCCATTATAGCGCATTCTGAAAAAGTAAACAGTAACTAGCGCAGGTAAATAAGCTAAACAAAGTACACTAAAAACACATAGCAGCAGAAATCCAACTACCGGGGATTATAAAGCAATACTACGCCTATTAGTATGATAGGCTAAGCGAGCCTACAATAATAACACTACAACTACCAGTTTGCAAGTGTAAGTAGGACTACGCTCGATTACCTACTACCCTTCTACCCTAATTTGTGTCCTCCACAACCCCCTATCTAAGGTCATGTCCTCAGTAAGTTGCACTTGCGCCGTATCCCGTCTAATTCCCCAGTACTTCTTCCGCCTACCTCTAGCCCTCCTGAACCCGTCCATAGCCAGCCTCTCACACCTCCGCACTGGGGCATTTGTCTCTCCTCTGCACATGCCCAAACCATCTCAACTTCGCTTCCTGCATCTTATCCTCCACCGAGGCCACTTTCACTCTGTGCCGGATATCATCATTTCTAATCATATCCCTCCTTTTATGCCCACACATCCATCTCAGCATACTCATCTCCGCAACTTTCATCTTTTGGATGTGCGAAATCTTGACTGGCCAACACTCCGCCCCATACAACATAGTCAGTCTAACCACCGCCTTATAGAACTTGTCTTTAAGTTTTGGTGGCACTTTTTTATCGCATAAGACTGCAGATGCGAGCCTCCATTTCATCCACCCTGCTCCAATACGATGTGTGACATCGTTATCAATTTCTCCATCCCCTTGGATAATAGACCCGAGGTCCTTTCTTTGAAATGACCTGAGTATCAAACCTCACCTCCACGCCTGTCTCAAGATCGCTCCCGGAACTTGCACTCCAAGTATTCTATCTTGGTCCTACTCAGCCTGAACCATTTAGACTCCAGAGTCCATCTCCAAACCTCCAGCTTAGCGTTCACTCCGCCGTGAGTCTCGTCAATCAGGATTATGTCGTCTGCGAATAACATACATCATGGCACCTCCCTTGGACTTTTCGCGTTAGTCCATCCATCACCAAGGCAAATAGGAATGGGCTAAGAGCTGATCTCTGATGCAACCCTATCATCACTGGAAAGTGCTCCGACTCTCCTCTTACCTGGTCTTGGCTCCATCATACATACCCTTGATAGCCCTAGTGTACGCCACATGTACACCTCTAACCTCCAAACATATCCATAGAATCTCAACGAAATTATCAAAAACCCAGTAAATAATTAAACCCAATTGAACAAAAAAAAAAGAGTGAATAATTAAACCCGATTGAAATAAGTCTATAAAAAAATTAATATATCAACTAGTTATCAAAAAAGAGTAAATAATTAAACCCAATTGAATTTTTTTTTTTAAAAGTGAATAATTAAACCAAATTGAAAAATGTCGATCAACAATTTTATTCAAAAAAATTATAAATCAACTAGTTATCAAAAACCCAGTAAAGACCCAATTGAATTAAGCCTATCAACAATTGTTTAAAAAATTATACTAATCAACCAGTCATCCAAAACCCAGCAAATAATTAAACCCAATTGAATATAAGATCCATAAACTGAGTATTAAAAATCATAGCAACCAATTCCGACAAGGATCGGAAACTTAAATTCCCTAAAATACCAACAAACCCTAAAGCAAAAACTAAAGGGGCAAATCGGGAAATAGTGAAAAATCATTATACCTGAAGAAGATCGATTAAAGAAAGGAAACAAAAAGCTGATGAAGTAGAGAGAATTTAAGAGTTTATTGTTTTTTTGTCAATGGCGAAAATGGAAGCTGTAGAGATTTTAGTTTTAGAGGTCCAAGAAGCCGAAATGAGGAAATGAACAAAACTATATATACTACTCCATAGGTTGTATTAGTGACTGATTTTTTTAATTACAATGTATACAACGGGAAAGAAAATAAAAATTGAATTCACAACAAAAAAAATGATAAAAATGGAATGATGCAGAGAAATTAACATAATCTCACAATAATATTCTCGAGCAGTTTAAAATTTTAAACTTATTAATTTTGTGTCGGTTACTTTTTTTTTCTTTCAAAAACAGTATTTTTATCCCATAAAAGTAGAATTAAAGTTTGTGTATATTCTACTTTCCCCTAACTCTACTTGTAGATTACAGTAAACATGTCGTTGTTTATTAAAAAGGAGTATGAAATATTTAACAAACTTCGTATAAGATAAATTTAAGAAATCTATTAAATATACCTTTAACAAGGAAATGAATAAAATTATATATACTTATAGAGAATTGTTTGCATATAATTTATATCGTGTGACAATATGAATAACGAGTATGTGTGGAGCGATATATGTATAGTAACTGTTATTTTACTTAATTACACACATACAAAATGGGAAAGAAAATAAATAATAAATTTACAATGAAAAATAAAATGATATACAAAATATTAACATAATCTCAAAAGTATATCACAGAGCGGTTTTAAATATTTAACTTAGTAAAAGTGAACAATTTAGGTTTCTATTCAAAATATTTAATAAATCTCGTATGAGGTAGATTTAAGATAAATCTCTTAAATATATTTTTAACATTTTTTTAGTGAATAACGAGTATTTGTGGGGTAATATATGTATAATAACTATTTTTTTAATTACTTAATTACACACATACAAAATGAGAAAGAAAAAAATGAATTCACAACCAAAAAATGATAAAAATGGAACAATATGGAGAAGGTAACATAATCTCACAAATATATTTCGAAGCAGTTTTAAAATTTTAACTTATTTAGAGGTTGTTTGATTGTTGGTTAAAGTTATGCATGTATTAGTAATACTAGGGTTAAGAGGGGAATCTATGTATTTTTATGCAGGAATTAGTTATGCAGTATTTCGTTATCCGTGTTATATTAGTTATTCAATCTTCTATTCTGTATAAAATAATATTATACATATTCTTTCATAACTTGTACATGTATTAGTTATGCGGGTTTCTAAATTACAAATCAAATACCGTATTAGGTGTATCGAATTTTATACATAGCAAAAAAATACTACAAAATATGATATTACTTATGCAGAATTTGATACATGAATAATTTACATCCTAACTAGCTACCAAACGCCCTTCAATTACACACATACAATATGTGAAAGAAAATAAAAATTGAACTCCCAACAAAAAGATGATAAAAATGAAATAATACAGAGAATATTGACATAATCTCACAAATATATCCCAAAGCAGTTTTAAATTAGCAATTTAGATGTCTATCAAATATTTAACAAACTTCATATACTATGGATTTAAGAAAATCTCTTAAATATACCTTCAACAAATTTGGTCTTTTAAATTTATTAAAAGTAACACTTTTAATTTTTATCAAATAATTAACAAACCGCATATAAGGTAAATTTGAGCTCTTAAATATACCTTCAGCAATTTGGGCCCTTTAAATTTATTGAAAGTAAACATTTTTAATCTCTGTCACTATTTATCAAACCCTGAATGTTTGATTTAATAAAATATTCGCTAAAAATTAAATTGAAATTCACATTTAGAGTGAAATTTTAATATGAACTCCATTATATCACTAGACTGCATTATTCATATAAGAGGGTTAGGAGTGTTGGCACCTAATTTTTACCCTTCAATACATCTATTTAATTATTCAGAATTCATGAGTTGTGAACGGAGTAACATATATATTTTACAAAGCGAAACTGATTTTACAAAATTATTTAATTATTCAGAATTCTTGGATGCTTGAAGAACATGTGTTTGTTATCTTCCCCCATGTTCATATAGCTCAAAATGTTAATATTATTAGCTTGGAAGAACCAGAGTATCATATCCAGGTCCTGATGTATGCTTGCTCTCCCCCCCCCCACCCCCACCCATTTGCACATGTACCTGCACCTGCTTTTCCTGGCATCAGTTTAGCCCACTGTACATTCATCAATTCAACCCCTTAATGTTGACTCTAGACTACCTTTTTAAGTGTTAAAATTGCTCAAGTAGTAGCATGTTTTAGGTCCTGGGAGTTTATCTTGGCCTTTACATGCCTAATAGATACCTATGTTTTGGTCATTAGGACATCCCTGTCTGGCTCCTATGTCTGTTAGACTAATTATATGTGATTGTGTATGCTTAGTTTAGTTCAAATAGTCCATGCCTTATTCTGAAATGTTGTGTTGGATCAGAGATGCCCTCATGTGTATAGCCCATGATGTTTGTTTCTGTTGAAAATATCAACTTTTTTCTGCTTAGCATGGCTGCTGAATGATTTCTATGGTTGTTTGGTTTTCCCCTCATGTCAAGTATGCCTAGAGAGTCAGTCATGTTATGTTCCATCTCCCTAGAGGTCAACATGTCTAATGCATATAATATGTAATGCCCTCCCCCCGCCCCGCCCCCCCCCCTTTCCCTTTAGGCTTTAGACTACTAGAAATGCCAGGCTCAGATTTGTAGTCCACTTTGATTCTCATGTATTTTGTCTATATGAGTGTGATTTGTAAAGGTCTGAGTTATCTGCTTCTACCTTGTAGTTTGAAATTGTTGTTTTGTATGTCTCTTTGGTGAAGCATGAAGATGATATACCTCAGAGTATATGAGGTATACAACTCAGATATATGTTGGATATTGTAAAGCAGTACGAGAAGTAAATAAATATTACAAGTGTTCGAAAGGATAAATAAATAGTCAATCTTTAGAACTGCCGCAAAGTTGTTGAATCTTGATAACATGAAATCAAGAAACACTAAATCTGGATGGTTACAACTGTGTGCTGAGTCGAGTGATTGCACTTTGTTCTTAAGACAAGATTGCCCCGTATATATGCTTTTACGTTAGCGGGCAATAGTCTCCCAAGATAAAACAACACTTTAATCTCAACGCTACAAAGCAAATAGGTTGAGTCTGACGAAGAAAACAAATACGAATCGACTTGCTGAAGAAATGGAAAAGGAATGAAGAGTTTATGTTTTCGTCCAACGTTTTTGGACTGACTTTCTCTTCTGTTTTGTCTCTGTGTATATAGTGTGTCTCTCTTGTGTATATGTGTATCTTTCCTCATTGTTTTTCGTCACTGTATGTGTAACATAATTGAGCCAAAAGGCATCAATATATAGCATGGAGGAGGGACTCCTCAACTGCCACAAACAAGGATGTTAATAGTCATTAGCGAGGGTTGTTAATGGCCATTAGAGGGGGCTGTTAATGGTCATTAGAGAGGTTGATTATGGTCATTGAAGGAGGGTTGTTTATGGAGGAGTTAACAACCAAGTAATGGCTGGTTAATGCTCCAAAAAATAGCCCAAACGGTTCTGCCTTCCGTCATTCTCAAAATCAACTTTTCATAAACTCTAGGGACCAAACTGTAAATATTAAGCAATTTGGGGTCCAAAAAGATAATATCAGAAAGTCCCCACAGCCCGTGACCCGAGCCCGGACCGGACGGGCGGCGCGCGCGGGCTTAGCCTTGAACCCAAGCACATCTAGGTCCTCCCTCCTTTTAAACACATGTGATACCCCTTGGGGTCCCAAACCCTTAACCACTTTAGAGACTTATAAAGAGAGCAATTCTTCCTTTTCCCACCGATGTGGTAGATTTGTCCCACACCATATTTCCATGCCTCAAACACCTTACTTCGTTGACCAATATCTCTTTCATTTCTCAATGAAATTTGACGATCATTGGCCCTTCGGTCATCTACTCACTTAGTAGATTATGCATGTGAGAATAGACAAAACCTCCAACATGCGGAACACTAGTGTTTAATTCATTAAATATGGGTGGACGCACCTCCCCGCCAAAGGCAAATTTCCAACAATATATACTTGACGTATATCGGGGCTATATATTAGTGTATACTCCTAAGTATATCATGTATATTCTTGAATATCTCATGTATATCAGCCCCTCTACATGTCCAAATGCATTTGAACTGGGCCTTGCATACGTATAAATCTGTGTGGCCAATTGGGTTGGTCTGCTCTCTTTCCTGCATAATCACATGTTTGGGCTTCCCTTTTTTTGCTCTTGTGCGCAATGTGTGGTGTTAAGCCCAGTGATTTTTTAAGGCCTGCTGTTCCATTCGCTTGGATTGTTAAACATCGATAGAAAATGGATGATTAATTATCCAGCATCGTTATTTAATTATATTTGATAGGCTTGGGTATTTTCTAACTGGTATTTGTGTTTCCCCTCTCCTTGTGCATGTCTCGCGGACCTGTGGGCCCACACCCAGATGATAACAACTTATTCTTCCATCGAGCACGACAATTTGAAGGCCCAGCCATGGGTGAAAATATCAATCTTTTTGCATTAAAACACACCTTGATGCTGACTTGATATTCATGAGCTTGTTGTTGATTGATTTAAATATTTGGCTAACTCAACATCGATGTGTGTTTTAATACAAAGAGTAATAGTTGAGGCATGAAACTCGTGAAAAAGTGATACCTTAGATAAGTAAAGGGAACAATAGATAATTGAGGTATAAAACTCGTGAAAAAGTTGTGGTTTAAATGTGTTTTTGACCATTAACTCTTTAACATCCAAATTATCTCAAGCTACAAAATTTGTTTCCTCTTTTCCTTTTTGACAACTCTTTAATTTCAACACTTCACATGACATGTTTAATATCACAAGATTAAAAGACATTTTGATACATTTTACATATCTTTAATTTAAGATCATAAAATTCAATCTTTTTTTTATTTTCTTAAATTTCGTGTCAAGTTAGAATCAGAAAAAAAAATTAAAATGTATGTGTAGTAAAAATGAGAATAAGGGCAAGAGAAGAGAACTACTCTCTTTGTCCAAATTTATATGACACATTCTTCGTTTTAAGTAGTTAAAAAAATGACATTTTTTCTTATTTGGTAATAATTTTATTTTATTAACTTTTACACTTAATGAGATAATTTATAACCACATAAAAAATCGACTTATTTTAGATTATAAAAAAAATTCTTCTTAAATTTCATGCTTAATAAACTATATTATATAAATTGAGACGGGAAAGTATGTTCCACTTGGCTAGAATGAAATAGCTAGCTAGGAGCCTCCTTCACCACATTAATTAAACTTCTAGTAAGACTTTGTTCCTATAAATATGTGAGGGGAAAGTTAGCACTTATCACATCTGAGAATTGCAAACTCACTTTAAATTTGGAGTTATCTCTACATAGTAGTATCTTTTATTAGTAGAACTTAGTAGAATATGTAATCCGACGTCAGTTGATTTGATATCATGGTCTAGGTGATATACTTTTTTTCTGTTCGAAATAATTATTATATTTTAAAATATTAAAATAATTAATTTAATTTAGAGTTGGTGATTAAAAACACACTTGAACTATCGCTTTTTTGCGAGTTTCATATTTCAACTATCGATTCTCTTTTGCTCGGGTAAAAAAAAAGAAATAACTGATAATTGAGATGTATTTAACACACAAACGGTGATAGATCGGGTAGGAAAAGAAAACCAGTGATAGTTGAAGTTTTGAAACTCGCAAAAAAGTGACAAAGAAGTTATTGTGACTACGCATATATTATAACATGTTTAAAGCCGTGAAAATGAAAAGTTCTATAATTACAGTAAGAATATGATATATTTAAAATATATAAACTTCAAAAGAAATTATTTATTTCATCTGATTCAAACTATATCAGGTATGTTGAAACGAAAGGAGTAACTTATTTCAATCGCGGAATCTTTTCACATAGTGAGTGTTAAGTTGTGGGTCTGATCAACTGGGGGTTGTACAAAGCGTCAGCCCCTTGCGATGGACGAAGCAAGGGTGTTTAGCGCGTTGGGTGTTTAGCGCGTTTTCTCTCTTTATATATATTCTGAAAAATATTTTTTATTGAGAATAATAAAAGTTGGTGATAGTCGTGATTTTCTTTCCACGTTATAATTTATGTATTTTTTTTTTGTTATCATTATTTTAATTCTTGTTATCTCATCACTAAGCTTTTTGTGCATTGGTAGCCAAAACATGTTTTTAAGAATGATTATTACCTCGTCAATTATTTCACAAGTATTTAATATAATCATGCCTAGCAATTTTTCATTTTTTCTGATTTTCGATTCTATCTATTGCTAAGTGTCACTTTCTTTATTAGGCGGACGTACTTTTCCTCTCCAAAGGGGGGGAGGGGGGGGGGACAAGAGCAGAAATAACACACAAATAGAAATTTTCTTTTTAAAGAAAATTAAATTAGAGTTAGGTCTTTATTAATGAAAGCATAAAAGAATATTGAAGGAGGGATTAAACCAAAATCTCCACAAAAGAATATAAGTAATTACAAATTAAAAAGTGAACAGACACACTCATATTTGTATATCTGTGTAGATCATGATAAAAATAAAAAGGTTAAACTTGTTAAATCTAAATTTAAAGAATCTATTTTGACATGAAATAAGTATATCTATATATATTTGTCTCATATTTACAAGATGGTAAAATATGACAAAAGCAATACCGAAATTTTGTTCGCGTAGAGATGGACGTATTGATTCACATAAGAGTGCACGTAGAATACCAAAGAGAGTTCTTCATGTTGAAGCAAATTTCAATAATACTATTATCTTTGTTACGGATGTACCGGGTCAAGCAATTTCTTGATCCTTTACTATTACTTCTGAATATGAAGATATTAGAAGAGAAACACCGTTTACACATAATAATACACTCATCTTTCTGAAATTCTAAATATTCATGTATGTGTCATCAATTGAAAGTGTTTCATGCTTCTCAAATTCAATATATATAGATATTCAAAAGGATCATATGATGCAGCTTTCTGATTTTCCTTTTAAACATTATTGTCGAAATAGTAAAATATATCGGAGAGTGATCAAGGTTAAGTTTACTATAAATAATCATCAAAAAGAATAAGTGGTAAAAAATCTTTATGTTGTCAAAATGCATCTTTTAATTAATTACTTGCAATATTCTTTCAATTAACTTTATACTTTTAAATATACATTTTTCCTTAGCATAATAATCAACCTAAGTCTGACCGGATAACCGTAGTTAGCGGATCTTAAAGGATGCCTAACTCATTCCCTTTAAGATAATAAAGAACTCTTACCCAGAATCTCATAGACTAGCAGACCATTAATCGGAGTTCATTTTGCAGCATTTATGTTAACATTTAGGTGTCCTAATTCACCGTAGAATAATTAGGTGACCACTCCTTAAGCTTTAATTAATTTAGGAAACTCCAATACGTCGCGACCATGTTGGGTCCCTCTTCTTCGCGATGGGGGGTTAAAAATGGGTGCGACAGATGGAACAGAATCTGCATCTAAAGAGAATGCAGCAAGTGTAGTAGGAGTACACAACGTACCCCGTAGGCATCATAGGTCGACAACGGCGGAAGATACGTAAAAAGAGATAAATATCGAGTTGACACCAAATAGATCATATACTAAACAGTTCAATAATTCAATTAAGTCACGTAGTCATGTAACAATTCACTGAAGCAACAAGCCACTTATTCCACATAAACCCCATTATCATAAGAATTATCCGATTTCAGACAGTTTCAATAACAATGTTCAAGTACTTAACAATCAACTCTTAATTTAGGATGTCACACGAGTTAGTAATAAACTATAATAAAGACTAAAATAACTAATTATCATTAAGAAAATAATACGCAAAAAATATAATATTAACTTAAACTGTATCTCGGACCTATGATTATCTTGTAGACTAAGTACTGATCTATCGATGGCCCCCAAGTGAACGCTGGGATCCATGTAGGTGTTGTATCAATATAGGCCATATTGAAGTAAATTAATTTATGAAGCTTTGATTTAAACAATGTGGGATGAAAATTAATTGATATATAATGGCCCCAAGGCAGTTTGGTGTGACCAATTTTTAGAAAAACACATGTTTTCCCATTTAATTTGATTTTTTCCCAAATCAAATTTCAATTTTCTTTAGTAAAGATCTGATTATATACAATAGATTTTTCAAAATCAAGATCCCGTGGTAATGTATGTTTAAATGTCAATTTCAATATTTGAAATTCAATTTTCGAAAACGAAGGTAACCACTTCAATAATTTTCTCGACATATTCGAAATACAACTGACTAAAAAATAATACGCTTAAATCAAAACCTTAAAAAATAAAACACTTAAACCCAATGATAACAAATTTCCATACAAAACTTACTTCGAGCACTTTACAACCTCTAAAACAACGATCCGAACGATTAGGTATCCTTAATGTATTAAGCCTACATTATTGTTCGTAGAAAAGAATATCAGGTTCTATAAAATATTGACGTTTCAAAATCTTGACACATAACTAATCTTTGGTCAAAGTATGGAGAAAAAATATGACTTAAGTGTTGGAAAATAAAAAAATTAACCAAAAAAACATCCTACCCCTAGTGCGCTACCCTAAACTACTGTGCAATAGAACTTAACCACCACGTCGTTACGGCTAAGTCCTATTATGCAGTAATTTGCTGCACAAGATATTTTTGTTCACCTCTTTATTTTTTAGGTCATTTAAGTTCCGGACCTATAATTCCTTCAAAATTAAAATTGTTATTTGATCCTGAAACTTATAAAGTTACCAATTAGAGCACGATAGAACCACCACTGACACATGAAGAGTATACAAACCCTATCAATTCAAGCAACCCATAAGCATAGACAACAATAACATATCTTGTTTTTTGACTTCAAAAAGACTACAAAAATTCAGGTGAACCAATTGTAACTATACAAAAACAATTTTATCCACCCCTTGGACATTAATTTCTTCCCTTTTCCCTCATTTTTTCAGTAATTTTACATCCAATTAAATACTACATATAATTGGAATTTTGCAATATATTAAAATCAATTATCTAAACAACATCTTGAGTTCTTCAAGTCTAGCAGACCTCACTTCCTCATCAGTCAAAGCTCCAGCTATCATCCTTTGCTTTCTTGCTTGCACTTGTTGCATTCTTTCTTCCACTGTGTGCTATATATAAACCATTTTACAATAAAGAAAAAATCAATAATACTATGTATAAACTAAAAACAAAATTTAATGAAATTGTTAACCCAAAGTTGTAAGGAGAGTTTGAGATATAAGTTGTATTTACGGAAATAGACAACTATGAACAAGTGGAGTTTCAATACTATGTCACAGCTCACATGATATAGTAAATTATAGTGCACTTAGATTATTCAATCAAATATTCAAATGCTTATTGCCGGTGGCAGAGCCAAGAATTCATACAAGAA
The DNA here is from genome assembly GCA_029783415.1 of Anisodus acutangulus. NCBI lineage: Eukaryota > Viridiplantae > Streptophyta > Magnoliopsida > Solanales > Solanaceae > Anisodus > Anisodus acutangulus. Next base: position 52,486,561 of record CM056499.1, on the reverse strand, counting down.
ATTCAAAAATATACTATAGTATTACACCTAAAAATTTAAACTTGTAGCAAACGAATTTGAACCGCTTTTTGTCATTGAACTAGAATCTTCCCCTATATCAAGGGACTTAACAGTAGCCAAAGAATTTATTTTTGTCCCTAAAAACGAAGCATAATTTTCCGACAAAAGAGATTCAATTGAACCCTCTTGTCACAAGCTACACTTTGGTATTGTCTATTATCTCTAACCATCACATACACAAATCTACCTACAAAGGCTTATGCAAATAGGATTTTTTCATTTTTTTCTCTATGGTCTCTAGATATTTGAATCCTAATTTCTCATGATTTTCATGAATACACCATTTGGTGCCTATGTGACATGTTTGATATAGTTATTATGAGATAAAATCAAGATTAACCAGACTTGTGTTCTCTTATGAAGAGGGATTTAACTATAATTGCAAGCTTACAATAAACTTAGGATTCTTTGTTAAATCAATCAAGTGTGTAATCAAGAAAGTGACAGCTTTCCTAATGAGTAATATTTACCTTAACAATGAACCTTCTAACACGAACTGTTTTCTTTTGACCAATACGATGAATTCTCATTATTGCTTGCTCTTCAACTGCAGGATTCCACCATGGATCCTGCAAAATTTAATATAAGAACATCAACAACAACAAAAATTATGATCAAGAAATTCATTTGGGTCAATCGGTAGGATCTATATTGCTCGGACTCTTCAAAAACAATATCGAATGAGTGTTGGAACATCCAAAAGTAGTGCCTTTTTGGAGGAACCAACATGGGTGAGGCAACATAGCTTAAGACCAATTGTAATCCTCTAAACTCAGGGATAAAAGGCCAACATCAAGAATTATATGACAAGGAAACTTAAAAGAAAAACATGGAAATAAAGTATATAGAATTACCATGAGAAAGACATTAGAAGCTGCTGTTAAGTTCAAGCCAACACCTCCAGCTTTTAGTGACATTAACAAAATCTGAAGATATTGAAATTAAAAATAGATTAGAGCTTTAAAAGACTTGAGCAAAGATCAAGAACAAGAATAGTATATTGGTACCCTATGTTGCTCATACTCTTGCGAAAATACAAGTCAAGCGCATGTCATCCTCCAAAAATAGTGCATTTTTAGAGGATCTGACAGTGGTGCAACAACATTTTTGGAGAGTCTAAGCAAACATAGGTACACTCTTGAGAAATGTTGTCACACTTGTGTCAAATCCTTAAAAAGTAGACTACTTTAAGGCATTTTTGAAGAGTCCGAGCAACATAGATCACTAATACTTACCGTTTTCTCAGTAGTCTCACTGAACTCTTTCAAGACCCTTTCTCTTTGTTTCTGCACCAATTTTCCATCAAACCTCAAATACCCAATTTTCTTTCTCTTAAGTGGAATCTCCAAAAGATCAAGAAATGAAGTCCATTGGCTAAAAACAATGCTCTTTTCACCAGTTTTTCTTATAGACTCCAAACACCCCATCAACTTTGAGACCTTAGAAGACTCTTGCCAATTCTCGTCAACATCAATTCTAAACTTATTTGCAGAAGGACATGTTAATAACTCATATTTCTTCAGCATTTGCCTACAAATTGGACAAAGTCCAGTTGATGGAGTTCTCCAGCTGGAAAGAAGGCATTCTCTGCACATTCTGTGGGCACATGGTGTTAACACAGGATCATCTGCTGACTCAAGGCATATAGGACACTCCGTATTTTCGCCATTTCGAATTCCTTCAACAACTTCTTCTACATATGCTGGTGTAGGTGCTTTTTGTGTTAATGAATCAGGATTTGTTTCCAAGAACCTTCTTGCTAGCTTGTCTAAATCTGCAAATTCTTGTGTATCGCTTCGACTGAGCGTTTACAAGCAACATATATGTAGTGTGTTAGATATCAGAAGAAACTAACAAGCTGTATTATTAGACTCTTCGTTGCTCGGACTCTTCAAATATACAGTCAAGTGTGTGTCTGATCCTTCAAAAATGCATACCTTCTGGAGGATCAGACACGGGTGTGGCAACACTTTTTGGAGGATCCAAGCAACATACTTATATTGTTAGATTCTATGTTGCTTGGATTCCTCTCAAAAATACCATCAAATGTGTGTCTGATTCTTCAGAAATGTATAGCTTTTGGAGGATCAGACATGGGTGTGGCAGCATCTTTTTGAGGGTCCGTGTTGCTCGGATTCTTCAAAAATACCGCCAAGTGTGTGTCTGATCCTTCAAAAATGCATAGCTTTTGGAGGATCAGACACGGGTGTGGCAGCATCTTTTTGAGGGTTCGAGCAACGTACTTATATCATTAGATTTTATGTTGCTCGGATTCTTCAAAAATACCGCCAAGTGTGTGTCTAATCCTTCAAGAATGTATAGCTTTTGGAGGATCTGACACGGGTACGGCAACATTTTTGGACGAACAAGATATGTTAGATTGTAGCAGGTTTAATGGATTGAGACTCATTCTAACCTCATCACAAGGAAAGGATGGTTGCAACACTGCCTCAATCGAAGTAACAATTCAAGAATGTTAGCATAGTTGTGAAGAACTTTTCCTTGTGCCACAAACTGATCAAATTGAACCTGGTTTATTCACCAAAAACAAAATTTCCGTCAGCAACAACGATCATTTCGCGTAAAATGTACAAGACACAATTAAAGCAACTAAATGATAAATTTCAAGATTCTCATTCTTACTTTAGATCTCTTGAAGAGGGCGTCATAGAAGTCGCGTTCAGCTTCTGATTGCACACATTGAATGACTTGAATGTCGGTTGGAGGGAGAACAAGTATCGGCCTGATTCATAAGAATACATATAAGTGCTGGGAGAAAAAAAAACTATGTTTGCATCAATTGAAAGAAGTGTTGGATACAGAAGATTTGAAAAATTAGAGTAAGCACCTTCCTTCTTTGTCCTTGGTATCCTTTGTTCTCCTCAACATTAGTGGCCTCAAAATGGCTTTGATCAATTTTAGAGCTCTCTGATCACCATTTTCATATGGTCGCTGTATTAACTTGTTCCACCTAAATTAGGGGCGAATAGGAAGATGGAACTAGCTCAGTCGAGTTACGCAAACTTTTTTAACAGAAATAGAAAAAGGGCCAGAGTAATTGGCATTCAAAAACTTCATAATTCCATCAACATATATATATATATATATATATATATATAAAACCAACAAAATGAATATATAGAGTCAATACATCTAAACTTACCATGCCCAGTTGCACCATGGCTCGACGTGCAAGAAACATAAAAGGCTGTAGAGGTCCTCCAAATTGTTCTGCAGCATTTAGTAATTGTTACATCAATACAAATCGTAAAACACCAGCACTTTTTTCTTTAGTAATCTGAATGAGACAACAATTAGCAGCAATCAAGCACTTTGTGTGGCATATACCTGAAGAGGGGTACCAGTAAGACACCACCTACAATGTGCTGACAAAGTAAAGGCGGCCTGTGCACCCAGAGTCTTCCAAGATTTAATGGTGTGTGCCTCGTCTAGAACCACCCGATACCAATCAACATTATGAAATATGCTATTCTCCTTATCCTGAGTAACAACGAAGCTGTTATTAATATAACAGTAATAGCGAGGCAGATGATGTCCCAATTCTTGAAAATAGCATATGTTACTACTTACAGCCTTATAAGTTGCACTCAAGACACCATATGTTGTCAGCACTACATCTTGTTCTGCTATCACTCTAGGATCATTACTTCTGTCCCCGCCATAATGAACGAAAACTGAAATGCTACCAGGCTTTGAATGTGCTTCAAGTTCATCCTAGTATTCAAAAGAAACACAGTGATTGTTTAATTGGAGCTGCAGCTGTATTTCATAATTTATTAACAAGGTACCTATGTGTTCACGGAGATCTAATAGCAAACATGGGAAAAACAAATTTCGAACATTTCATTGCTTGTTTTATGAGACTTACCTTCCACTGGCCTAGTAAAGCCATAGGACAGACAATGAGAGTGCCACCTTTTGCCTTTCGTGAAACTTCTGTGTCAGTATTAGTGATTCTTTTTGTTATACATTCAGTTTCATCTTCATCTTCGGAGACAAATTCTTGATCATCAGGGCTACCCCTGCCCAGTTTTGCAAGTATTAAAGCGATTGTCATAACCGTCTTTCCTAGCCCCATTGCATCTGCCAATATCTGCAGAGATCAAATTGATTCAGATAAATAAAGTATACTAATAAATTAACTTACAGTAAGAGAAACAAATAAAGTAGTAAATTAACTAACAGAGAGACTAGATCATCTCAAGGTAAGACAATTAAGAGAAGGAAAGCCCACCCCACCGCGTGCTGATGTTGATGCAGTTGGGAAGTCGGTAGTTGCTTCCCCAGAGAAAATGTTGACGTAAATTTTCCTCCTGTTGGATAAGTTTGGTTAGTGATTTATGTTTAAAAATCTAACAATAACAAAATTATCTAAAGCATAGGTCATTCTTGACTTTTTTTTTTCCTTGTTTGCTATGTTTTATTCAATGAAGAAAGTGCATACTCTTCACATATCCGATATGCTGCCCAACATGGATGAAGAGTTTTTGATGCTTCCTCTACATCAGCTCCTTTCTCTGATTCTGTCATCCAGTAAAGAGCCTCCTTCTGGTAAGGCCTTAGGCTGCACATAAGGGTATCCGGAGCCTCCATCTCCTATACAATGTAAAAGTCATAAATTGGTAAGCAGCAAGATGAATACACTTGTGCTTCATCTCATTTTAGATTACTAAAAAGAAGCATGTCCATGCACTATGTAGCGACGGATTAGCATAGAATTTTGTTAGCTACGAACAATTCAGCAACGAAGTTCTTAGCTATTTTATGTTTTTTTTGTACTGATGGATTATACCTTCAAGTCATACATGTCTACAGAACCAACAAGTTTGTTAAAAGATGCTTCGGAGATATCGAGCTCTTCCTTGTTTGGCTCGGCATACTGTTGGCAACCCTTTCTTCGTTTTGCTATTGATAACACTGAAGCAGCCTCGTTTGAATCAGACTGTCAACAATAAACAGAACATCAGTGACCAACTACTTTTTCTCCTTTATTTCTATTTTAAGTATAAAAAGGTTTTGAGCAAAGGGTAAATGTGCAAAATTACTGGAAGCAATAATGAAACAGAAGCTTAAAACCCTCTAACAAATATTACATTTTTTCCTTTCAAGGGAAGATGTTAAAGATCTTTTGGACATTTTTGCAAAAAATGTGAAGTCACAGCTTAACTATGACAACTTTTTTGAACAATATAATCAACACACAGTTTGTACTGATCAAAAAAGTAATCAACATACACTTTGCTACTCTTGTTTCTATATACAGTCAAACCTCTCTATAACGGCGTCATTTGTTATAGCGAAATATTATTATAGAGAACATATAACTTAACATACATGAAACAACAGTTCCAAAGAGAATTGTTATTATAGAGGATGGTTGTTATAGAGGTCTGAATGTATCAAGAACTTGGCAACTTAAATGAAGAAACATTTGCAAAATGACGCAAATTAAAATCAACATACATCTAAATTGAGCTGGCGTTTACGAGAATCAAGCTCATCCGGTGTGAACTCAGCCTGCATAACATAAATAAAAGAGAACGAAAACATCAGTAGTGAGAAACTAGAGGGAGCTTTGAATTGTTTCCATCCAACAGTAAACTGTCTAACATACATTCTGAAAGGGATTGACTTTGAGTAGCTTGAACAGAGTAAGTAGTGGATATGTTGTTGTATCAATTTGTGAGGGAGAATCAAGCCTCCATGATGATTTATCACCGTTTGTAAACACCGAGTGGTGAATATAGAAGCTGTAAAAAAGCATGTTAGCAACTGCAGGCTGATGTTTTTAAAGGATTGAATATCAAATTGATTACTTTATTGTCGAGAGCATAAAACAGCAATGAACATAGTATGTGTTTACCTTACATACAACATGAGCTCCTGCATTAGGCACAGATTTACAGGCGCAGCAACACATCGACCAAGAACCTTTACCTTTGAAGAATTTACAAGTGGAATGAGGCATTTTGCCCATTCCATTGGGAGACGCCCAATCTGTAGAGTCCAAGAATAGATATCAGTTTTAGTTGTACTAGTATGATTTCATCATCGAAATTCAAAAAAAAAAATCACATGAACCAATACATGACAAAATGAGGATCCTTACTGGCAGTATTTGTGCAATGAGTTCAACTGAACCCAATATCTTAGACACGGAACATACATACATATATGAAAAACCATTAAAATTTCAATAAATGTTAAATTGGAACACATAATTTCAAAAATATAATAAACTTAATGTTAAGAATCATAGGATTTAAGTTATATACAGTAACAACATATAAAAAAATACATTATTCATGAAAATCCATCTCTACCTACTAGAAAAGTCCACAACCATTAACCAAGAAACTTCAACAAATTGAATAACAACACTCAATACTAAAACTCTACCTACTAAAAAAGCATATAAACACTCGCTAAGAGAGCAAGAAAGTTCAAAAAATTGAATAGCAAGAATTAATACTAAAACTCTACCTACCAAAAAAGTGTATGAACATTCACCAAGAGAGCAACAAACTACAACAAATTGAAATAACAAGATTTAACACTAAAAAGGTATACTAACATTCACCAAGAGAGCAAGAAACTTCAACAAGTTGAATAACAAAACTTAATACTAAAACTCTACCTACTAGAAAAGCATATGAACATTCACCAACAGAGCAAGAACTTCAACAAATTGAATAACAAGACTTAATAATAAAACTATAACTCCAAAAATAGCAAGAACATAAACAAATTGAACAAAAACACTTATTACTAGTAAAATTCTACCTACTAGAGAAGTATACAAATAATCACCAAGACATCAAGAACTTAAACAAATTGAGTAACAAGACTACTAAAACTCTACCTACTACAAAAGTATACAAACATCCACTAAGAAAGCAAGAAAGTTCAAAAAAATGAATAACAAGACTTAATACTAAAACTAAGGTCCTATCAATTGAACTAGAGTTTACCTCTCCGGAACGTTTAGTAGAGAACCGAACAATGGATGAAGCAGCAGCATGAGCAGCTCTTGATCCACCCCAATGTGAACTACTTTTACTACTCTCAGGTTGAGGGAAACTAAAATGAACAATCTCATTATTCTCCAATTTTCTTCCCTTTGTAGTTGAAAGGCCAGTAACAACAGTTCTCCCAACTAACAACCAACCAGACTCTTCAGGAAAATCACCATCCTCAATCACAACAGCACTAAGAGCATTTTTCTCAATTCGCGTCTTTTCTTTAATTCCCAAAATATCCCTATTACTACTAATACTATTCAATGGCCTTGCTGATAGTGGTTTAACATTAAGTACATGTTCTTGTTTGAACTTTACTATTTCAAGTTTCTTTTCTTCTTTTTTCGGGTTTGGAGTATCGATTTGTGGATTGTTTTCGGGCAACTTTGAACGTTCATGGAATTCTTTCATCAAATCACGTTTCCATTTCGATATACGACCATCAAGAACATCCTTTTGTACCTCGTTTTCTTCTGTTTCCTCGATAAACACATCGGGTTCTTCTTTAACTTTTAGCCCATTAACCATTTTACAATCCGAATCCAATTTACCAACTAATACTTTTGCTCCATAACCATCAAAATCCTTCCTTTTTTCCTCTTCCAGCATTTTTTCATTAATAACCAAATCGGCTTCTTCTTTAACTTTTAACCCGTTAACCATGTCACTGCCTGAATCCGATTTACCAACTGACCCTTTTGCTCCAGAAACATCAAAAACCTTCATTTCTTCATCATTTTTCCCTTTTTCCTTAATACTCACATCGGGTTCTTCTTTAACTTGTATCCCATGACCCATTTCACAGCCCAAATCATATTTACTAACTGACTCTTTTTGTCCATAACCATCAAAATCCTTCACTCCTTCATCATTTTCCCCTTTTTCCTCAATACCCTTTAGCCCATTAACCATTTTACAATCCAAATCCAATTTACAAACAGACCCTTTTGCTCCACACCCATCAAAATCCTTCCTCTTTTCCTCTTCTTGTCCTTTTTCTCTAATAACCACATCAAGTTTCTCTTTAACTTTTAGCCCATTAACCAATGATTCCTCGCCATTTTCTTGATTTATCGGAGCAGATATACGTACCCCAGTGCTCGTAACAGTTTTGTTAACTGTCGATGACTGCAACAAATCGAGCAAGTGATTAATAGCTGCTTCTGCATCATTGTTTCGCTGAGAAAGCGCTTCAAGAATGTCAATATCCGAAATCTCAAACCCGATAACTGAACGTATCATCTTGATTTTCATCTCTTTCTCGTAAACTATCGCTTCTGTTTCCATTATTTTTGTGTAAATAATGAAGAATTAAAGCTAGAGTAGAAGATGTTGAGATTTGTTATGAGATACAAAAAACTGAGAGAATGAATTAGTGGATTAATGGAGATGATGAAAAATAAAATTGAGAGATTGTTGATAGGATTTATTTTTGTTTTTGTAGGCATTTAAATTTTTTGGCGCTAATTAATTTTACCTTCTGTTAAATTTTCGCGGGTTTTTTATTAAGAACTTTTGGCGCGAAAAGAGGAGGTGAAAGGCAAAAGGTAAAAAAGTTATTGGGCTTTTTTAGTTGAGAACGATGTCGTTTTGGTAAGCATTGTTGAGAAAAGTAGGAAACAATTCCTAGATGCACAATAATCTATGACTACAAGTGAAAAGTGTACTTTTATGTACCTTAATTAGATAGAGGACGAAATTTATGATTAAAAACGGATCTTAAAATTTTGTAATTTTAAATTAAAAATATGGACTTATATGTCATAAATATTCTTTTAATCTTGTGATATTGAATTTTGCTTCATTTGTGTTGTATCGATATCTGGCTATCTTATTATTTTTTGAATTCCTACATTGGTTACATTTCTTTTGACCTAATGGTCTATCGGAAACAGTCTCTCTACCCTCACAAAGTTAAAGGTAACGTCTTCATATATCCTACCCTCTTCAAACCCCACTTACGAGATTACACTGGGTACATTGGTGGTGGTAATGGTAAATTGATTAGAATAAAATTTACTAAATATAGAAAGAGATAATTTTAAAAACAAATTGAAATGTAATATAAGATACATAAATTGAAACATATGAAATGTGAATTTGAAATGGTCGTGTTGGTGCTCGAGATATACCTATTTGGATGAATCTATATACTAATTTGATTGACGATATCTTTCTAAGTAAAATAAAAAGGTTACTCGCTACTCTATCCAACTTCGTACCTTTTTTATATGTCATATATCTCCGAAAGGTCGTATTTCTTTAAATTGGGTAATGAAACATAAAAATAACAAATTTGAATATAACGACTATAGTCTTATGTTTTGCAAACTGATATTCATGACTTTAGTTAGTTTTCAATATTTTTATTTGCTAATAATAGTGCTTAAATTAGTTTTGACATAATATATGTAATCTCTCACCAACACGCATATATTTTAACTTATACTCAACAGATTTGCTCTCAACGCCTAGGAAAATTCCTCCCTTTAATCTTTGACGTAAATTTAGGCTTAATTACTATATTCTTCCATTCGGATAACAAAATAATTTGAATGCAAACTTACCATTAAAGCAAATCAGTCTGTTTGAACAAGTTGACCAAATTAACCGTCTTCAATATTAATACTGCGAAATTTTCTGGACAAATGTACAATTAAATTTAAATGGGGGGTTGGGCACCAAATATATTCTTTTTGTGTTTTAATGGTGAAAAAATGGTCTGATTCGATTAATATGACGGAAGTCTCGTAGGATATAGTTGGACATTTTTTAGTTATTTAGAAATATATTTGAATCTTTTCAATTATTTAGGGGCATGCTACAAATTATTACGAAGGATATACATATTAATTTGTTAATTTCAGGATGATAGAAATGTCTTTTATGTTATCCGTAATACATGAAAGTGTCGACGTGATTTCATAGAATCATTCAGTATAAATACTACATAAAGAATATAAATCAAATGACGAAACGAAAGACAAAAAATATATGAATTTAAATCTATCAACCAAAGTTAAGAATCAATCAAGTTGGACAACCATTACGATCTCGAGTATCAACAAAGTTGGACAACCGTTACCATCTCAAGTATCAACAATTATTATCGTGGCAAGTATCAACTAAGTTGGACAATCGTTAAAAACAAATATTTAAGGCGAACAATAACGACAAGTTAGATAATCGTTAAAAGAACATATTTGACAAACGATAACAATTACTATTAACCAAACTAGACAACTGTCAGAAAGAGTGATACTTGAGACAAAGGATTCCATGAACCATAACAAGAATTCAATAAGTTTCAATTTATTTAACTTACTTTTCTTTTTTAGTTTATTAAAAAGGAATTTCTCATTTTTTTAGAATTTTTAAGTTTTAATTTTTTACATGACATTTTTAAGATCATAAAATAAAAACTAAAAGTATTTTGATACATTTCACGTATCTTTAATTAACAACCATAATATTGAATTTTTTTTCTTCGTGCCAAGTCAAAATCAAACAAACAACTTCAGCTCCGTGCCAAATCAAAAACCAAACAAACAAATTAAACGAAAGAAGCGGTATCATTTACTCCCTCCGTCTCAAATTATTTGTCGTTATTACTAAAAATAGTTGTCTCAAATTATTTATCGTTTTAGCAGTTCAAAGCATAATTAATTAGTTTTTCTTCATTTTACTCTTTTGTCATTAATGAAAATGACACATACATAGAGTAAACATTTAATGAAGAAAGATTATAATTTAGACATAAATAAGGATAAAGTAGTTCAAATACCCCTCCTAATTAATATTTTTAAGGGGTGTGTGTAAGCAAAAAAAAATGACAAATAATTTGAGACGAAGGGAGTACAGTAAAACCTCTATAAATTGATACTCGATAAATTAATAAATTCTCTAACATAATATTTTTCTCCGATCCCGACTTGGGTCAGTTGATAAATTAACAAATTTCGATAAGATGATAAGATAATATATTTTCAAAAAACCCCTATGTAAATATAGGGTCCCATTAATATCATAAATTAATAATTATATAAACTTACACAAACATAACTAAGACAATTTACTGAAATATGATTCTAGTGTTGTTTGTTTTTTCTTAAAATTGAAGTCTAGTTGGAGCTCATCTCTAACTTTTTTTTATTGCATTCAAAATTTATGATGTTGTGTTCTCAAACTGTACCAAAAAATTGTGAAGAGTTCTAGACGCGATAAGTGTTTCCTTGCGCGTAACTGGTTCCAAAGGTACCGTATCATCTCCAACTTCATCATCTATATCATTTTCAAGAATAGTAGCTATAATTTCTTATAAGCTCTGGACTTTTGAACATGTATCATTTTCACCAGGGTAGTCCAATAGGCTATTAACATCCATTTTATTGCGATAGCTGAGATAATTAATCATGACCTCAAGTTCTTGAATGTTGTTTTCACAAGTGGGTTCATCTTCATTCCTTTAGACTTCATCACATGAATGAATTTTGCAGTATCGAAAATAATCTGTTGTTGTCTCTTGTTGAACATTAACTGGCCAAGCCGAGACTGCATGATTGATAGCATTCAAAATATTAATCTTACCTGGATCAGATTGTCCCAACTCGTAGTCTTCTAAAATCCCACGGTAAAATCTCCTACGATAGTTTGAGTGTGTTTGAGATTGTACCTTGACTGACTTTCAAATTTAACTTTTCTTTAAGCCACAACTGCAAATCCTGTTGAGTGCATGTCGAACGATCTCTATTGTACTCACATAATTCTTTGCGTATGTGATCCGTCATTATTGATTTCGTGACACCTTTTAGATAAGGAGCCATTGTTGGGTGTGGTTTCAAGAAATTTTCTATCTTGTTTATATAGTATTTTCTGTCACCATCATACATTGAATGTTTTTGGTAAAAAATACAATGAATAATATTTAATTGTTAAGAAACAATGAACATTATTTATTAGCTTTCGTTAATACTATGTACAATGAATCTATATAATTCAATTACGTAATATGATACATGAATTTTTCTAAGATACAATATTTTTTTATGTAATCAAAATTTAACTTCAATAAATTACAAAATAATTAATAAATATTAATTTATTAGTTAATTAATATGTCTATAAAATTATAAAATATTATGATCCGAATAATATTAATTTATAGAAGTTTTAACGTATATGAACCAAAGCTCCATGCCAAATTAAAATCAAAAACCCAAATTAAACGGCATCATTTATGAACCAATAAGCAAACGAAAGGTAAAAAAACAAGATCAATTAATTGAACACAAGTTTAAACTTTTTCCTATAAACAAATCGAATACAAAAGAGGTTAAAAACTAAGTAGGCGTTTGGCCATAGAAAATAAAAAATAATTATACTTTTTTTTATTTTTTTAAAGTTGGAGTTGTGTTTGGCTATAATTTTTGCAAATGATATTTGATTGTTGGAATGCACTTTTTTAAAAAATATAAAATATAATTTATACCTCTAATTTTTAAAAACTAGTAAAACCACCAAAAATAATTGATAGACATAATAGCTTTTGGTGTCCTTATAAAGACAATTTAAAATTATTCAGCAAATCAATTTACTTTGTATATTAATTTAATGTGGCTATAAAAATGTATTATAAGAGGAAAAATTAAGATGCTATTTTTCAGTCCATGCAAGATCATAATTTGCAAATTGAGCTTGTTCATTGATGCATACAACCTATTTTATATAGCTCAAATCATAAAACTTATCAGTCGAATTTATGCCGGGTCAAATTTGTAGAAATAAAAGATAAAAATAATGACAAAAAATATAAAGTGAAAATTGTGAAAACAAGATTTGTAGTGTTTTTCTAAATATAATTTCAATATTTAAAATTTTCATAATCAAACGCCAATTTTCAAAAAAAAAATATCTATGACCAAACTCGTCCTAAGTTTAAGAACTTAAGCACTTTCTGCACGAACTCAAAGTAAAATTTAGAGGGCAAAATTTACAATTACAAGAATTGGAGGGTCGGCAAGCGAGCCAACCCTATATATTTCCACAAATTATGTCGGCCATATGTCTTGATAGCCATACAGCACTCGCCACGCAGGCAAGAATGGCATATTTAACCAACCGACCCTTTTTAAACTTTCGATGAGATACACCCTTTACTTTTATTCTAGGCTATTTCTCTTACACTTTGCTATTTTGCCGATGTGGGAGTTTTTATTTCTAAAAGTATATTTGATGATTTTTCATTGTTTTTTATCCGGTATTCATATTATGGCTTGATTAATCTACACCATGTAAGACTAATTTTAGGGGGAAGCGCTTCCTAGCATGATCTTCTTCATATCTAAAAAGTGAACCCGGAATTTTTAATGAAGGGTGGATGGACGTTATTCATCCCACCACAACTTTTATTGGTATATAGTAAGATCTTTCAATATCAATTTATATCAAATAGTTCAGATCCTGCTTAGGGCTAGTTAGTTTTCACTCCACTTTCACTTTCATATCAAGAACGTCGACTTGCACTTGCAATAACAAATTTGACTTTCCGGAATCCTTGCTCCTTAATAGACACAATTATAATAAAAATGATATATTTTAAACTTATGGTCGAATTCAGAAACTATAAGTTTTAAAACTCTGGCTCACTGATCTGTGTGAAGAGACGTGTCATGTATTCATTGATCTGATGTAAATATCATGTGCAAGTAATTTTTTTATCAGCTAAACTTTAGTTGTTTTTCATTTATATCGCGTAGTCTAATTAGACGGGGAGTTAACAAAGAAAGAGTATTCTTGAAAGTTATGGTCTTCTTCTTGCAAATATATATTTGTGTTGGTAGGAAGTAGCATGCAGTGGCATACGCGATATTTTTTGTAAGCGATGTTAATATTTGAAGAAGCAAACGAATGAATAAATTAAGGACGAAATTCGACATTATTAGTAAAACACTATTCCTTTTTTGGTCATGAAGTAAAACACTATTCAAGTATATTCTTACAACACTTTGATCACAGCATCATCTGAATATATGTTTCTAAAGATATCGCGGAATTGCGCAACGTTTTTAAAGCGCATATGTGATATCCATTCTGAAGTCTCACATATTGAAAACTACATATTAGTAGAATTTTTCCAGCCAAAAGTGGACACTTATTCAAAAAATATTCTGGTCCATATAAGTATGTTTTAAGAACCAGATTTTTATAACTGTGTATGGATATACGTGTTTATTCTTAGTTCTTACTTGTATATAATAAAAAAGTTGAACAAGCAGTGTTGCTTCGACCTAGTAGCACGTACTTGATGAAGAGTCGAGTTATGCGCAAATTGGCTAAGAACGACCGTCATAATAGAATGTGTAACGTAATTGATAGAATAATTATTATTCTTGTAATTAGTGTAGTATCATTTATATATGGTAGGATGTAAAATATTCATTAGGGAGATTAGCATTATCTTGGAAAAATAATTAGGCATGATCTTCTCCTTATCACTTACTTAATTATAGCATGTTTAGTTGTATATTAACCACATTTGTGGAAGAAGAATATTGAGGAAAATATTCTAATTACTCTAAACAAATCACCTCCAATTTTTCGCCCCCCCCCCCCCCCCTCCTTCTAAGCACAACCGGCAGACCTCTCTTCCTCCAATATTTTTTGTTATTTTCCATTATTGTTCTTCTTTTTTTTGTGAACAATGTATGTCTCCAAATTCACATTCCACCCCGCCCTTACCGTTTCTAACATCAAAACACATATTTCCAACACTCTTGAGATGGAAAAAATGTTCAATATGCTACTTGGGCGGAGCTTTTTAAAATCTGTTGTCGTTCCCACCGGGTTATTCATCACAGTATCCCGCCGGCAAATGGATAAGGAAATGAGTTAGCAACATGTGATGACAAAGAACTATGGGAAACACTTGATGCTACAGTTCTCTCATGGATTTATGCAACTATCTCTCATGATCTGTTGCACACAATAATGAAACCCGACTCTACGGCAATGGAAGCCTGGAATCATTTGCGGGATATTTTTCAAAACAACAAAAATTCTCACGCCGTCACATTGGAGCAAGAACTCTCCACCACCGATATGGCGTATTTTCCGAATGCGTCGGCATATTGTTAACACCTAAAAGTATCGTCGAATCAACTAAAAAATGTTGGTTCTCCAGTCACTAACAACCGATTGGTTCTACAACTAGTTGCCGGACTTACCGACACATATAGTGGTGTGGGAACGCTTATCCGACAAAGCAATCCTCTCCCACTTTTCTATCAAGCCCGCTTTATGCTCATTATTGAAGAGATGAGTTTTGCCAAAAAGGCCGCAACCGCATCAAACTCCGCCATGATTGCCACCCTACCACATGAAAATGCTATAAGTTTTGAACCTACACAATAAAATCGATGACAAAAATGACAAAATGGTGGTAAAAATTGGGGAGGAAATCAAAGAAATAACAAGAATGGATGCCACCGGAATTCCGGTGGCAGCGGCGGAAATTCTGGCCAGAACAGTACCACCGATGGCCAAAAGTGGCAGCCCCGCGGTGGGCCTGGTAGTGGCTTTGGGTTGTGCCATCGTGCCCCCGACGGAAAGCGGGCCAAAGCGCCTCCTGCACTCCACCCAATTTCCAGAATTTTTATGGGCCTTCCAGCGTTGGGCCAAGAAGCAGCAACATTTCAAGCAATAATGGGCCATTACCAACCCAGTGGCAGGAGGCCCATTCGGTAGTGGCCCACCCAACGAATATTGAGTTCGCCATGCACACTCTTTGACTTAATCCACCCGACGCAAATTGGTATATGGACTCCGGAGCAACGTCTCACATGACGTCCTCCCAAAGTAATCTCTCATCCTATTTTAATTTGAGCAAAAATAATGGTATAATTGTCGGAATTGGTCATTCTATTCCAATTCAAGGTTATGATTCTACTAAATTGTCCTCATCAAACCCTCCACTAACCTTAAAGAATGTTCTCCATGCTCTACAATTAATAAAAAACTTGGTATTTGTTAGAAAGTTTACTAATGGTAATTGTGTGTCTGTTGCTTTTGACCCTTCTTGATTTTTCGTGAAGGATTTTCAGACGAGGACACTTCTAATGAGATGTGATAGCCAAGGGGAGCTTTATCCAGTCACCTCACCCATTCAACGATCCAAGTTACCATCTACTTTTGCAGCTTTAACATCTTCATTATGACATAAACGTTTGGGTCATCCGGGAGCTCCTATTTAGACTTCGTCAAACAAAATAATTTTATTTCATGTACTCAAACACGAACTTTGAATAAGTGTCATTCATGTCCACTTTGGTAAACATGTTCAATTGCCGTTTGTTTCCTCAAATTCATGCACACTTATGCCATTTGATATTATCCATTGTGATATTTGGACTTCCCCGTTTTGAGCTCTTCGCGCCATAAAAATTATTTACTCATTTTAGATGATTACTCTAATTTTTTGTGGACGTTTCATTTGTTGAAAAAATCACAATTTTTACCACATTTCTCAAATTTAGAGCATTCATCCGGAATCAATTTGAACGGGATGTCAAAAATATTCAATGTGATAATGAGATGGAGTTTGATAATAGGTATTTTTGGAATTTCTGCAACTCAAATGGTTTAAACTTTCGTCTTTCATGTCCCCATACATCTTCACAAAACGGGAAGGCAGAACGAAAAATACGAACCATAAATAACATTGTTAGAACATCCCTTGCCCATGCAACTTTACCCCCTCATTTTGGCTACAAATGGCCACATATTTAGTGAACATACTTCCTCACAAAAACTTGTCTTATCAAGCTCCACTAAAAGTCCTATACTTACGGGTCCTTCTTATTACAATTTACAGGTGTTCGAGTGCTTGTGCTATCCATTTTTTCCATCTACCACAATCAACAAACTTCAACCCCGGTCTACTCCTTGCATTTTTTTTTGGTTATCCTTCCAATCATAGAGGTTACAAGTGTTACGACATATCCTCCAATAAAATCATTATAAGTCGTCACGTCATCTTTGATGTAACAAATTTTCCATTTGCCAAAATGCATGAGTCCAGACTACCTACCTATGATTTTCTAGATGATGGTATATCCCCGTATTTGGCCCAACAATTTTCACGACCCACTGTCTCGGTTTCGGCCAACCCATATATTTGGGCCCCGAAACAGTGCCCAACAATGTCCCACAACCACTGTTTCGGCCAACCCAAATCATTTGGGTGAACTGTCCCAAGATAATGATAATCTCCCTAATGAATATTTTACCTCCTACCATATATAAATGATACTACACTAATTACAAGAATAATAATTATTAATAACAATTTTAATAATGATTATTCTATCAGTAATATTTATATGGTTGAACGACTTTTGAAACGTACAATCTTACACATGTAACATTGTACTGTGGTTTTTAAAGTTGTTATTAGGAGTATAACGAAAATTTAAGTTAAGTATTTCTCCAAATTTAGAAGAATATCAATTTTTTAACATATGAAAGACATCTAGGGCACGTTCTGATAGGATGCTTATTAATTTAAATTGAAGTTGGCTTATTGCTATAGTAAATTTACATTTGCTAATACAAAATTATATATGGCACGTTCCCACGTTATAATAGTTGTTACTATCTTTCTTCATGGTGAAGCAAATTAACATGCTTGCCCTCTCCCATTTTCTTCCCCTTGTTTCTTTGTATATTAATCCTAATGTTCAAGCCAACAGTTTTCCCCCTCTTTTTGAAGAGCAGCTATTTTTAATGAAGCAGGGATTTAGTGGCTCGGTTAATTGACTATCTGAACTTTTACCTTGAGGGTTCTAATCCTCATATTATAATCCCCTCCCCATTTCCCCTTTCCCTATTCCTTGTGTAAATTTTAAAAAAATGAAATTATTTACAAAAAGATATGACTTTTGCTCATTAGTTTCATAGGTATAGATTTGTCTTATCAATTCTTTTGAAAGTTCTCAAATTAGCTTTTTTCTTCATCTTTTCCCAAAATTTAATATTTTTGTGATCTTTATGGAAAGTTCTAACCAATTTCCACTCTCATCTTTGTCAAATATTTTGTTATACAAACCACCCTCCCGACGGAAAGTGAAATCAAGAAGAAAATGGAGAAGACAAGAAAACAAATAAAAGTATACTAAAACAGTCAAATCTTTTAGGGAGAAAGGTTCAAATATACCTCTCAACTTTGCGATATAGATCAAATATACCTCTCATTAAAAAAGTAGTGCATGTATACCCATGTCGTTACACAAATGATGTAAATATACTATTTTGCTGACAGAATATTTTTAAATATTATTTAACTTATTTTTTAATTAAAAAAATGTCATGTTACTTAAAAAAAAGTCTACCCATTCTTTTAGTAGACTTATTTTTGTAAAGACACGTGGTCATTTTTTTACTAGTGAGTTGGGTCTGATTCATTTTTTAAAAAATGGGTAGACTTATTTCTTTTAAAGTCATAAAGATTTTTTTAAAACGAATCAGAACCGACCTATCAGAAAAAAAATTACCACATGACTTTAAAAAAATAGGTATCTTTTTTTTAAAAGCCTTGTGCTATTTTTTTTAATTAAAAATAAGCTAAGAATTTTCTTTAAAAAATTGTTAGCAAAAAGGGTATATTTGCACCATTTATGTAACGGCATGGGTATATGTGCACCACTTTTTTAACGAGGGGTATATCTTCTCCATATCTCAAAAATGGAGGGTATATTTGCACCTTTTCCATCTTTCTATAATAATGTTGTTTGTTCAATTTTTTTTCTATAATGAAATGTTATTATAATGAACATATAATATAACATAACATAACATGAGAGGTCGGCGGTTCTAAAAAAGTTGATAGTTGTGAAATGTTGTTATAGATAATAACTTTTATAAAAAGGTCGGATCCAAAAAAAATGACTATATACCACAATGGTCACTACATTCTAAATTTAAAATTTGATGAGTTTAACTTCCTATGTATAAGTATAAAGTTTTTATTGTTAAATCTATTGCACTTTCTAAATTATGAGTTCATAATTTAATTTTTAGTAATCTTTCATATTTATTTATACTTCATGTAAAAAATATAAAGCTTGGCTGAACTCGACATTAGAGAAGAGTAGACGACTCTATCAACCTCTAATGCTCAGGTAGGAGGCTTTCTAGGGTTTTAGTCTTTTCTTGACCATATTGTTTGGTTCCTTGTGAAAATTATTTTATTTGAAAGTCTTTCTAGAATATAGGAAGTAGAATGCAACTTTTCTAAATATTTGGGCATCCATAGCACCCACTTAAAGACTTTTCCTCAGAAAAAAATGAGTTAAATTATGATATAAAAAGTCTTTATGATGAATGTCAATTTCGTTTATTCTTTATCACAAGTGATTGAGATAATATTTAAGTTAGCGTAGTATTATTTCGAAAAAACATTGAGAATACAAAGCCAGGGAATTGACAGTAATCCTATTGACAAGTCAGAGCCAAATACATCTTTTCTTCTTTTAATTATTGGTATTAAAAAACTCGTAATAGACTTTCTAACAACTCTGTAATAGGTATTCAAATTGTTTATTATCGATTGATTGATATTTAAATAAAAAAATATATTTGGAATTAAGTTAAAATAGAGTTTTTGAAAGTTGTATTTTATGTGTTTGAATATGAGAATACAGTTAAAATTTTATGGTAACGACAACAACATACTCAATGTAATTTCACAAGTGGCGTCTGAAAACATTCGACTCAAAATAAAAGAAGTCAGAATAGCAAGATATAAAACAAATAATCAACAGATAGTAATGGACATTGATAAATAAATAACTATGTGATAACTACTTAGTACTACAAAAATAAGAAAATTCGCGATAACTTAATAGTATTAGTACTAAAAAGATAATTAGGGTCCATTCTCTCCCACACAAAGTACGACACTATTAAGTTATCTTATAACCTTCTATCCTAATTCTTGACCTCCATATCGTCATATCTAAGGTCATGCCCTCGGTCAGTTGAAGATGCGTCATATCCTGTCTAATCACCTTCCCCTTATTCTTCTTCGGCTTACCTCTATCTCTCATAAACCCTACTATATTCCAGCCTCTCATACCTCCTTACTAACATATACTCGCACCTGCTTTTGATATGCCCGAATCATCTCAGTCACGCTTTTCTCATCTCGTATGCCACTCCCACCCAAATCCTATACAGCTTCGTCCCAAATCATATCTATCCGAGTAAGCCCACACATCCATTTGAGTATCCTCATTTCTGCTACCTTTATCTTCTGTACGTGAGTATTCGTGATTGGCCAACACTCTGCCCCATCCAACAATGTCGGTCTAACTACTCTATAAAACTTACATTTATGCCTAGGTGACACCTTCTTATCTTACAGTACCCCGGAGGCGAGTCTCTATTTAACCTATTCCGCTCCAATACGATGTGAGACGTCATCATCAATCTCTCTGTTATCTTAGATTATGGACCCAAAATACTTGAAGCTACTTCTCTTGGGTATGACAAGTGAATGTTACTTCACAAGTAAAAGCTTGAAAAAACTTCTAAAACATATTTTCTAAACTTCAAATTCTATATTTTAAATTTGAAGTTGAAATAATATATTAATTTAATAAATAAATATTTATTTAAAATAATCTTTAAAATCAACTATTTTTGAAACAAGATCTATGAACAACGATAACTTAACCATTTAAAAGTTATTTTTGATTAATACAAAGCCTAAAAAGGGTTATGGAAAGTCAAAAGATCTGTCAAACGCCTTAGATTGTGTCATAATAGATCCGAACTCCCTTACTCGACTAGTGAAAGTATGCATCATCTAGCGACATAGGATTCACGTAAAAGAAAATTATTTATTATCTAAAATCTTTTTATTTTTAAGACTCAAACTCAACATTTCAAATTAACCCCATGTTTGGATGGTTGTTTTCCGTGATTTATCATTGTATTGTTTTCTATGAAATCATGCTTGTTTTCATTGTTCTTAAAATTGTATCGTATGATGTTGTAAATTCGTTGTAATTTTGTGGTTAAATAATCATGAAAAAACTCAAATTTTATAACCATTGATTTGGTGATTTTTGCGTGGTTATGTATTTCATTTTTCCATTATGCTCCACCCCACCCACCTCTATTCCACCCAACTCCGCCCACCACCACCTTCCCCCACCCACACCACCACCACCACCTACCACCCACCCCACACTACCACTCACCACCCCACCACCACTCACCACCACCGCCTCTAACCCCACCACCACCCATGACCCAATCACCACCACTCACCCCACCCACCACCTACTTATTTTTAATATTTCCATTTTATCATCTATCACACCCAAACCCCGCGCTTCCTCCACCCCACCCCACCCCCGCCCCACCCATCAACCCTATCACCAAACCGTCCGACTCCCTACATAACTACCCACCCTCCATCATACCCAAACTCACCACCCCACCTCCACCGCCACCCATGACCCATGACCCCCCACCACTCTTACCCCACCAACACCCAAGACCCCTCACCACCACCTACTTATTTTTAAAGTTTCTATTTTATTAATATTTATAAACTAGTTTATAATTAAGAGCTAAGAGTATTTTAGTAAATTTACATGTTATTATACAGTAAAATCAAATAATAAAAAATATCATTAAATCACAACAAACAATACAATCTATCCAAACATTATGGTCATTAATTCATTATAATATAATATAACATCATATTATATCATACCACTGTACATTAAAGAACCACGAGAAAGAACCCTCCAAAAGTGTAATGGATTTTATCCGCCCACCACGTTTATTCCGATGGCTTTTCTTTTTTTCCAATAAAAGAAACACACTTTTTTTTGTAGAAAAATGAAAAGGTGCTCATAAATCGCTGCACTTGCTGTTAGTTTACTACTCGCTCAATCCATCCGCCACGTCACTTAATCATACATCACTTGACCAAATTCTATTGGTCTTTAAAACGTGTCCCCTTCGACCCATTCGTCGAAACCTCAACAATAGAGCGGGTACAAGCTTTTCTTCTACTCGCGAGTGTTTGCTGAAATAAAACTTCAAATACTCATAGCGCGGCATTGGAGGGAAAATACAAAAAATTAACAAAACAAAAGGACATTAACATTATTTCTCTTTAGGATAATAGCATTTTTGGTGAATTTTCGTCCTTATGATATCTCGTAAAACATATTTAATTTTCATTAATCAAAATGTGTATTTTTAGTTCTTTCATACAAAAAGTAGGATATATTTGAATAATATATAGAAGTATATTATCATCAAATATGAAATAATAATATAAGTTTAATATAATAATCAGTAATTAAACAGTAAAATAATTAATAATTATGATAAACTTGTAATTATTGGATCAAGACTACATATTTCAATTAATTAAATATAAATATATTTAATCATATATCACAAGGATTGAAATTAAAATTTATCAATAATTGAGGAATCGAAAATGCTATTAATCCTTCTTTTTATGGTTATTATTTATTGTTTCATAATATATTATATTATATTATATCATAATGTATTATTTTAATTGATACAATATTTAGATAAATTGTATCGTTTCTTGTCATCACATAAATTATTGAAGAATAAACCGAGAAGTTGAGTAGGGATAGAACTATCATAAAAAAAAAGTAAGATACATGATAAAATAGAATTAATAGATAATAAAAATGAGAAAAAAAATAACAATGCGATAACATAGAATAAATTATTATATAAAATGAGACTTTTTTTATCATTGCTTAACAATATATTTGGCGATAAGATACATTACAATTTAAAAGGTAACAACCATCGAAACAAGCTGTTAAATGAACTGTACTGTTATATGGAGTATCACTGTATCACCTATAAATAAATAAATTAAACTGCTAATGCAGTACTAGAATTCCCCTGTTTCTCTCTCTCTCTCTCTATATATTTGAATCTCTGTAAGTCTTCGTTTTCTAGAGAGAGAAAGCTTCGAGGTTCAGTAATGGCGTTGTTATCATTCGTAGGGAGGCTTCTCTTTGTATCAGTTTTCGTTATCTCCGCTTATCAAGAGTAAGAAACTCATCAGTAACTTGTTCAGATCTACTCTGTTATGTTTTTTTACTGCAATTTAAATGTTTATACAAGTTTGTGTAGTAATATTTGAGTTGCATTTAGTTATTTATCGTTGTGTTTTGGTTTGCTGTGTGGTTTATTGTGCACTTTAAACAAAGCTAGGTTTGGATCTAGTTGGATTTGGATGAACTAGTAGACTGAATTTGGAGCTAATTATTCAATTATACTACTATGTTTTTAACTCTCTGTTTCTGTGTTTTTTATGCAGTTTCAATATTTATACAAGTTTCTGTAGTATGGTTAAGTTGCGTAGAGTTTTTTTTATCGTTGTGTTTTCGTTTGCCGTGTGGTTTATTGTGCGCTTTAAACATAGCTAGGTTTGGATCTAGTTGGATTTGGATGAAATTTGGAGCTGAAGTTTTAGAATTTGATCATGTAGAAGCTAATTGTTCAATTCTACTCTGTTTTTGACTCTCCGTTAATGTTTTTTATGCACTTCCAAATTTTGCACGATTTTGTGTAGCAGTATTATTTCAGTTGCATTGAGTTTTTTTTATCGCTATGTTTGGTTTGCTGTGTGGTTTATTGTGCGCTTTGAACAAAGCTAGGTTTTGCTATAGTTCGAACTAGTATGTGAGGAGTTGGATCTAGTGAGATTTGGATGAATTAGTGGATTAGAGTTGGAGCTGAGGTTTCAGAATTTTATTATACGGCTTTTGATCAGCTAATTTCTTAATTCTAGTAGCTAACGCTTTGTTTCTCTGTTATTTTACGCATTTTCAATGTTTATACAACTTTGTGTAGTATTGTTAAGTTGCATTGAGTTTTTTATGGTTGTGTTTTGGTTTGTTGTATGGTTTATTGTGCGCTTTAAACAAAGCTAGGTTTGGACCTAGATTTGGATGAAATTTGGAGCTGAAGTGTTAAAATTTCATCATGTAGTTTTTGAGAAGCTGATTGTTCAACTCTACTCTGTTTCTAACTCTCTGTTTCTGTATTTTTATGCATTTATGTTTATAAAACTTTGTGTAGTAGTATTTGAGTTGCATTGAGTTTTTTATTGCTAAGTTTTAGTTTGCTGTATGGTTCATTGTGCGCTTTAAACAAAGCTAGGTTTGGATCTAGTTGGATTTGGATGAACTATTAGACTGGATTTGGAGCTGAAGTTTTAGAAGTTGATCATGTGGCTTTTGATAAGCTAATTATTCAATTCTACTCTGTTTTTAACTCGTTTTTTATGCAGTTTCAATGTTTATACAACTTCGTATAGAATTGTTAAGTTGCAGTGAGTTTTTTTATCGCCCTGTTTTTTTTCTGTGTGGTTTATTGTGTGCTTTAAAGGAAGCTAGGGTTTTCTCCTCGGTTCGAAAAGATTGGATTGGATCTAGTGGGATTTGGATGAACTAGTTGACTAGAGTTGGAGCTGACGTTTTAGAATTTGGTCATATGACTTTTGATAAAGCTATTTGTTCAATTCTTTTAGCTAATCCTTTACTACTTAGGTAGTAAATTTAAGTACCGTTTGGTCAAGTGAGTGCGTTTGTTCCTCTCTTCAATGTATCGATCAACTTTAAGATGCACATCTACTTACACCTCATTGTGTAGTGTTAGTTTAGAACCCATTAACTTGAAATGGCTAGAATCCTGAACCCATAAGTTATAAATCTTGGCTCTGCCTCTGTCCACAATTGTTCTATTAGTCTGGTAGAGTTGACAAGGCTATTGCAGTGTTGTTTGGAGGGTGAATTTGTCTTGACATTTGTATAACCAGGTGGAAATTACCTTGAAAAATTTTATCCAAAAAAAGAAGCATTGACTAGTAAAATTTCGATTTTAAACACTGATCTGAAATTTTAGTTACCTGATTTCTATTCCAATTAGGTGCTCTTTTACTGATCTGAATTAGGTACCTGATATCTATTCCAATTTAGGTGCACGGTTTACATTATGATGTTATTGTGGATGTTTTATGGATTTTCTAATTTTGCAATGTATTCTCACTTAAATTTGAAGCTGCTAAGTTTTAAATGTTTTGTTTGGTGTAAACGCCGGGGGCGAGCAAGTTTTTTGCGGTTTAGGGTGTTTCTATGCTAAGTGACTAGAATAAACTTTATTTTCTGTGTAATGGTAGTACTCCTGGACATAAAAAGGAGATAAAAATATAGTAACATTTTTCTTCTTGGGTATGAATACAGATCTTGAGCTGGATTGCTGTGAAGTCTTCTCATGCTAAACATACAAAAGTCTATTCCATATCTTGTTAACAACTCTATGTTTGATGAAAATGGATCAGATATGGAAGTCTTTTCTGTTTATAGACTTTCTATATTCTTTTGTTCCTTAAGCTTGTCCATTTAAAAGAAGTTGTTGTTGGAAATTTACTAAATGTGGTATTGAGTTTATCCCGTCTTTAATGACTTAAACACGTGCACCATGCCGGAAACATCGTTTCTTCGCACATGTCTAATCTACTAAGTGAGTAGATGATGTTAATGCCAAGTATCGTCAAATTTCGTTAAGAACTGAAAGAGATATTGATACACAAAGTAAGGTGTTTGAGACATAAAAAGATGGAGAGTCTTTGGCAAAAAATGACAAATCTCCCTCATTGGTAGAAGATGGAGAGTTTATTCAATTGCCTCCCTTTCTACTCTTATAAATTGAACATTTCTGTCCAAATTAAGAACGTAGAACACACAACACAAAATCTCTTATGTTCAGAATATACAGATAATCAACCTTCTTTTTGTTCGACAGAAATAGAGAATCAGAAACTCAAACAAGCAATCTATTCTTATTTATCTTCTTCGCTAGAATCAAGTGTATTTGCTTTGTACAATTGATTAGCTGCTGTTTTATCTTGGGAGACTATTGTCTATCACCGTAAAAACATTTATACGGGGCAATTTTGTCTTAAAGACAGAGAGTCATCTCTCGACTCAACGTTTCTTTTGTTTAACCTTTCGGATACACTTTACACCAATTTTACCAACAATTGTTAGTTTGAGGGGAATAAGTTCCAAGGTGTGTAACATAGTTGTGCAATGTTGCTATCTGTTATAGTAGCCAGCAAGTTAGTTTTTTAAGGGGAGAAATTAGTCACACAAATGTTATAGCCTCTCTACCCCACAAAGGTAAATGTAAGGTCTGCATACATCCTACCCTCCCCAGGCCCACTTGTGGGATTACACTGGGTATGTTGTTGTAAATGTTATAGAGATATTTATACTTGATGATAATAATCAGGCTCAATCATGGTGCCCCTTCACCACGAATTCACGTAAATGCTTTTGGAAAGATGTTAAGTGATAGATTTGAATACCTTTCCAAATAGCAAAGCCCGGCTGACATATGTACTTCAAACTTGCTTCAAATTGCTTGTTTCTTTTTATTTCATACTTCTGTTTTAAAATGTTGGAGAATATCGGAAAGAGATGTTAAGAGATCATAAAAGAATAGCATCTTGAGTTCTTTAAATTTAAATTATTTTATTGCTGTTTATAGGTTCAGTGAATTTGGGGTTGATGGTGGATCAGCTGCAAAAGCACTAAAGCCTAAGTTCGATATTTTGTCAAAGCATGTCGCCACACATACTGGATTTCAAGTACCACACGTAGAGGTAACTATTTGGCTTTTGCTTATCTGAATTTGGTTTTAGCAACTGTCCCATTTGTTCCGTCTAACGTAAGATAATGTCATTCACAGATGAAACATTTAGTGTTGGGGGCCTTAATCATGAAGGGTCTTGGAAGCATTCTCTTTGTCTTTGGTAGCTCTCTTGGAGCTGTCATCCTGGTGTGTATTTACTATTTGCTCAAATTAATTTTTGAAATTGCTTTAGAACTTTCTAAAAGTGTTACTGCACATGTATTAGATCCTCCAAAAATGCACTATTTTGGAGGATCCGAAGCACACCCAGTGACATTTTTGAAAAGTCCGAGCAACATAATTTAAAACAAGTGAATTGTTTGTACTTTCTTGCTTCATCCTCCTGACCTCATCTTTGTCTTGTTTTTCCTCAATGAAGGTTCTGCATCAGGCCGTTGCTACTCCCGTCTTATATGACTTCTACAACTACGATGTTGACAAGAAAGAGTTTGCTCAACTTTTTATCAAGTTTGCTCAGGTAACCCAATGGATGTCTCTTTAAATTTATGTGGGATAATAGAATTTTTAGCCCCAGTTAATGATAAATTTTACTTTTAATCCTTGTGATATTTGATTGAGCACATTTAACCTTTAGTTAATTGAAATGTGTTTCTTGATCCCTTTATATGTGAGATATATTATATTTGGACTACTTTTTGAACTATATTACCGTCCAATATGGAGTAAGAATACATACTTAAGATAACACATAGATAATTATGGTGAATATGTGAATATTTCACAAGTATTAGGGATCAAAAGTGCATGCTATGTGCGTAGGTTTGATATCTCAAGGACAAAATAAAATTTACCAATAATTGAGGGACAAAAAGTGCTATCAACCCAATTTTTATTTCTTGCATTCATTTATACCAAATTGCTATTTTTGAATCGAAACCTTGCAAGTTTTTATTTAGTTGTGTATTTTGCACTATCTTGTTTTGACAGAGCTTGGCACTCCTCGGCGCACTGCTCTTTTTCATCGGCATGAAGAACTCTATGCTCAAAAGATCACCCCTGAAGAAGAAGGCCCACAAGATAAAAATAGTTTAAGGGATGAGATATTGAGAGATGGGTTCAATTTTTGCTGTGATCCTTTCGGAGCACGCCATAGCCCTTGAAGAGTTTTTGTAAGCTTTGCATTTTGCAGTTTTATTTTGGTTAAGTTTCCCAACTTTGTAGCTCGTTTTTGTTTTCTTGTTGCTGGAAATTTCACTTTTAAAATTATTTAGACATCAATAGTTCCCCAAAAGGAGAGGAATATGAAGTTGATAACTCTTATACATTGACTACTGTCTTAGCGATTGCTCCTGCTGGAATTATTTTATTGATAGCTTTTGTTGGTTCTCAAGTTCAAGCTTTCTAATGCGCTCTTATGAATTTGCGGTATTTGCTTTATTTTGGAAGGCACATGAATTTGACAGGAAGTATTCACAAATTATCACTTCTAGGTATTTCAACTTCAACTTCTACACGTGAAATTTTGGCATTTTGATGGAGTTTCATTTTTAGAAGTTGAAACTCCAAGATAGTTGCTATCTTTCCATTACATGATTGAAAAGTGGCTACCCCGTGCTATTGATATGAATTTGATGACGGTTTTAAAGTGAGATAATCTTTGTTGCTTTCATATTCTACTCTGTTGTTGGTTGTTACCCTTTAAATGATTTGGTCTCAAGCGAAGCCATTAACATTGTAATGCGTTAGACATTTGCTAGCTAGGAAGGAATTGAGACTTTGGTGAATGAAGTGGGTAAAAATCAAGTGGTCGGGATTCACATCATAGATTGACAATTGATAGGTCATTTCTTTAAAGTTACCTAAATTTTGGTATTTTCAAGTGTTTAGTATCTGTGTTGTTGATAGGAGGCAGTAGAAACTTGTGATGGTTGAATAGTTGAAGTGCGTGTAAACTATTCCGGATACTAATTGATACTATTGTTTATAGGAGTCACCAACCTCATATAAGGTAGAGACTGTAGGAGAGGGAAGTTTAATAAGCAGCCTGCAATCCTTCACCTTAGAAATTAATTTTTGTAGTTGAAGCTCAACTTTAAACTTTTTAGTTTACCTTTATGACATGTTCTTTAGCCGCAAGCCCGCAGATATAGCATGATATGTTCCAAATTAAAAGTTTCAAACTTTTATTTTCTTAAACTTCATGTCCAATTAAACACCAGAAAATAAAAATAATGAAGACAAAAAGAAGAGTGATTCCTTTTCCTTATTTTCCTATACAAATATAAAGGGAAAAAACTTGGTTGGCCTCTATTTCCTGTTGGAAATTAGCCTTTGGCGGGAGTTGCGACCGACCAACTTTAACGGCTTAAACACTAGTGTTACATATGTTGGAGAATCCGGTTCTTCACACATGAATGATCTACTAAGTATGTAGATAACCGTAGGGCCAAGAATCGTCAAATTTTATTGAGAAATGAAAGAGATATTGGTTCACGAAGTGAGGTGTTTGAAGCATGAAAAAGTGTGGTATTGTGTTCAATTCTCCCTCATCGGTAGAGGAAGAAAGAATTGTTGTGTATATAAGACTCGAAATTGGTTTGGGGTTTGGGACCCCAAGGGGTATCCCATGTGTTTAAAGGAGGGAGGATCTATATGTGCTTCGGTTCGAGGAAAGACCACACGCGCCGCCGCCGCCCGCCCATCCGGTTCCGAGTTCAGGGTTCGCGGGCTGCTGATATTATCTTTTTGGGCCACCAATCCATTGGTCTTTCACCATTTATGTTGGTGACTTTACTACCTCCATTATTTGGCTGTTATGGAGGCAGTTTTCAGTCCCTCCCTCACATATATAAACACCCCCTTACACCATTGTTGAGAACTAACACTAAGACTCAGATATACACGAAAATACAGAAGCTTACACAAGCAGAAAACTCTTCTTCCTACAACTTTCAAGCATCATTTCGTTACTCAATATTCTTCACGGTAGCACTTGAGTTTCCTTTGCTCAAGTGTTCCATTGCTGTTTTATCTCGGGAGACAAATTGTCCAGGACGTATAAAGGATACATACGGGGCAATATTGTCTTAAGGACATAGTGCCACACTCGACTCAACAAAAATAGTTTTCCAGTTTTTCTTGTTCAACAATTGTAATTTCAGATTTCTAGTTGAATTATTGAATCTTTGTTTATCCTTTCGAATACTTGTAATAGTTATATACTTCCCGTACTGCTTTATAAAGTAGAATCTCCAACATTTCCTTACCTCATTAGGAAAAAATAATGCATATAATTGATGTCGTTGTTGCAAAATGTAGAAAATTCTCTCCTTTGCATCTTCTCAATTTTCACTCGGCAATCGTTCTTTCTCCACCGCAGATGGAATTCTCATAAATTCTTGAGTTTTAGCGTCAACTTTTTTTTTTTGGGGTGTAATTGTGTTATTATCTGATACCTACTAGCCCCAACTAATCAAGATTTATGCCTCACAAGGTTCATTAAAGAGAAAAGTACCCAAGTAAGGGTTTTTGTGTTTCTAATACTCGAATACGAGACTTTTATTAAGGATAAATGAACCTTGTCCGGTAAGAAATGAGTGAGTAAATGTCAAAAGACGAGTATGACAAGTAAGAAAATGAGTGAGCAAATGTCAAAAGAAGTAAGAAAAGTAAGGTGTTTATAATTACAAATAGTGAAAGATAGAAAGGAATGAGAGTTAACTGCGATGATAAGCGCACTTCACATTCGATGACATTGTCCATAAAGTGTTCACGATTGAGATACTACAAATATAAGAGTTTTCAGCACACCAGTTAGTAAACAAAGCTAAGTTGACAATAGAATTATTCATCACAAACGGCTTGACTAATGTAAGGACTAAGGAGAGAAGTTGACCTGAGGGAACACATCAGTTAACTAAGTGGGGGTCCGATTGGAGGATTCAGATAGTGATAGACCTATGACTCAGAATACAGCAGGGTCATCCTTCATACTGAAAGAAAAGGAACGTCATGATGAAGATCCAATTTTAGGGAAGATCAGGAAGGATATCTAACAAAAGAGAACCGCAACCTTCGAGCATAATGGGAGAGGGACCCCCAGGTAGAAGGTCCATTTGTGTATTCTCAATATAGTAGGATTATGAGACAAGATTATGACGGAGGTCCATTGCTCACGATATTCCATTCACCCTGGATATACTAAGATGTATAATGATCTCAAAGGTATGTATTGGTGGAACGACATGAATAGGAACATTGTGGAGTTTGTATCCAATATCTTAATTGGAAGTAAGTAAACGTAGAGCACCAAAAGCCTAGCGGCTTGACTCAGAACATTGAGATCCCGAAGTGGAAATGGAAAATGATTAATATGGATTTCATTATGGATTTACCTCGCTCTTATCATAAGTTTGATTCTATTAAGATGATTGTTGATAGTCTGACCAAATCAGCTCAATTCCTGGCGGTCACAACTACCTACACAACCGAGGATTACGCAAAGTTGTACGTTAAAGAGATTGTTCGCCTTCATGATATGCCTATTTCTATTATATCTTACCAAGGTGCGCAGTTCACAGCTAAATTCTGGAGATCATTTCAAAAAGGTTTGGGCACTCAAGTTAAACTTAGCACAACTTTCCACCTCAGATAGGCGGGCAGGCTAAGAAGATGTTGGTAGTTGATAAGGATATGGGGGTTCCGCTCCGAAGTGTGCCTGATCAAGGCTCACATATATGACCGTTGAAGGACAGTACAACTACATTAATCCATTTATTGGAATTACTTATAGATATATACACATACTCATGCACCTAGAAAACAACTTATTATCTGTTATAAGAGAACAAATGATATTCTAGTAGCAATGTGCCGATGTTGTAAAGAAGAGACCATAATAGGAGTAACAAGATCACAATATTGTTCTAGCAGGCTAATAAGATATGAGGTTTCACCGATATACAATTAATAAGTAATTCGAACCCTTTGTGACCTTATATTCAGAAACCCCGGACTCACCTTATGCAGATTACCTCGTGACGGCCCTCATGGCCCATGCTTAACTACGGTTAGATGGTACATATATGATTAGTGGTGCTTGGCAATTAAGGTCCGGGTGTCCGTCATGGCCCTCCGATTTGGGTCATGATAGAGTTTAGTGAGGCAAAGATCATCAATTAGAATATGGTGTGAATTAATAATTTTATGGCTTGACAAGTCATAGCACGAGTAACCACGATGATTGGCAGGGTAACCTAGAAACATACATGGGGAAGACCGGGGTTGGAGTTTGTGAGTGGTTGGATGGAGAGGATAACAGAGACATCCAAAGATACGCAAGTGTTAGTAGGAGGGGTTCCTACGAAATAGAACTTGAGTAGGTGATCGTTGAGCTAGAGACTTGTTTGAGATTATGTTTAGGAGATAGGTGGCCATGGAGAGTGCGTAATCCCATAATTGAGGGGGAATTGAGGCGTGAGCAAGTAGGGCACAAATTAGGTTGTTTATGGTTCGAATTTTCCGTTCGACCTTACCATTTTGGGAGGAGGTGCGAGGGCAGGAAAAATGTAAGGTAAGACCGTTATTGGAGCAAAAACTGTTTGAATTGATTATTATTAAATTTCCTGTCATTGTCACATTGAAAACATTTAATGCTCTTTTCAAATTGTATTTTTACGAGAGCACTAAATGAGAAAAAATGGGGGTAGACCAGAGATTTATTGCCAATTGGAAAAGTCCATAGAAAGTTGGAATAATCGTCCAAAACAGTACATAATATCGATGCCCATCTGTACTTAAAATAGGGGACATCCATAAATCACTATGTATGATATCGAAAGGTAGTAAAGTACAAATTGTGGATGCATAAAATGGTAATATAACATGTTTCCCAAAAATGCAGGAGTCACATATAGGAGTCCTAGAAATACGATTGCAATTAATAAAATTATTTTTCCTAAGGGAGCGTAAAACAAAATCTCCCGGATGTCCTAATCTAGAGTGCCATAAGGAAGATGAAAGAGCAATAAAGGTTGATAGATCTGAGGTTGAATTGTTGACGGCGTTTGAAATAGGGTAGAGATATCTGTAGCTGTCACATCTCATTATTCGTCTCCCTATCGTAAAATCCTTCACAGAAAAACTAAAATGATCAAAGTCAAGTGAAACATTATTATCAGTTGTGAAATAGAGCATAAAGATTAGATTTTTAATGAGTTTAGGGGCATGAAGGACATTTTTTAAGATTACCGGTGGATGTGGTGGGGATAAGGATGAATGACCAAAATCGCAAATGGGAATGCCTTGTCCATTACCATATTCTGATTTAAATTACTCAAATTGAAATAAGACGAGAGAGTACCTTGTGATGCCGTCATGTGAGATGTGGCGCCTATGTCCATTGACTAATTTTCGTCTGGAGCGTTGAGTGATATTGTGTTCATAGCTGCTTCAATGTCAGTCGGTGCATAAGTTGAGGGTGGGGGGCCCTGTGCTGTGTAGGCCTGTTGGGGACGTGGGCCGAGTATGCCAGGGTGGGCCTGTCATTTCTAAGGTAGAGTCCACGAGGATGTCTGATACGGGTTAGGAGGAGAGGCCCATGATGGTAGGGCCCGCGTGGTCCAAGACGGGTAGAAAGCTCACGACAGAGGCTACGGCCACTGCCGTTGTCGCTGCTGGTTGTTTCCTGCTGGTGGGGACTGCCCCTTCCCGCCGCCGTTGTTGGCAAAATTCCATCCGCCACGACCCTTGCTGGACTGCCTGCTCCGACGGTTGTTGCGGGTGGATAGGGGATGCTGTGGGTCCTCAGATCGGCGGTTCTAGTTGTCGGAGTTGGAGGCCCTGCCATCGGTGGAGGACCCAACAGTGGTGGTGAGGGTGGCGTCGGCAATGCTGGCATGAGTGATGATGCGCTTAATTTTCTGGGTTTCCTCAAGAATAAGCTTTGAACGGGCCTCATAAGTTGCATTGCTGAAGGATGGTGGCAACGCCGTCATAGGATTCGTTCAAGCCAGCAATAAGTTGCATGACCAATCACTTATTAGTGACTGGTGCACCGACGTTGGAGAGTTGGTCGGCAATCATCTTGAGTTCTTGACAATATGCAGACACGTTTGGAAAATCGTCCTGATGAACGTCCTTGAACTGATTTTCAAGGTATAACGCTCGTTGAGTTTTGTTGTCATGGAAAATATGCGTATATAACGCCATAAAGGAATATGTTCCCTTGATTGTGGAGGTATTTTTAGGCTACTGATACCATAAAGGAATATGTTCCATTGATTGTATTAATCAATAATGTACAATATATATAGTAGTACAAAAATATTTAAACTAAGTAACTAATCACCTAATTACAATAGAAAATATAATTCTATTCAAAATAGGAGATCTAATTACAATAGAAATACAATTCTACATACAATAAGAGATATATAATTAATGAAAGAATATATTCTATTAATTGTGTCAAAGTTGAGGAAGCTAGAATATTTGGACTTAAAAGTCATGACCACCATGTTCTGTTTGAGCGTATTTTTTCAGTTATCATCAAAGGAATTTTGCCGAAGGATGCATATGATTCGTTAATTGAATTTGTCATTATTCTTTAGTGATTTGTGCGCGAAGGAGTTGCGTGTGGAGAGATTTTATCAACTGGATAAGAGTATACGAACGACAATTTGTAAATTAAAATGTGTGTTTTTACCAAGCTTCTTTGATGTTATGATTCATTTGGCAAAAGAGGCAAAGGTGGCTGGTCCTGTTCAATTTCGCTGGATGTATTACATCGAAAGGTTAGATTTTTATTATTCTAAATTGTTCTTTTAGTTGAAAATTGTTGGAAATTTGTCTTTGGTGGGGAGGTGCGTCCACCCATATTTAATGACTTAAACACTAGGGTTCCGCATGTTGGAGGCTTTGTCTCTTCACACGTGCATAATCTACTAAGTGAGTAGATGACCGTAGGGCCAAGAATCGTCAAATTTCGTTAAGAAATGAAAGAGATAATGGTCTACGAAGTAAGGTGTTTGATGCATGAAAATATGGTGTGTGACAAATCTACCACATCGGTGGGAAAATGAAGTGAAAGAAATAACCCCCTTGATTATTTTCATTAATTAAAAGACTATATATACACTTTACATATTTCCATGATAGGAGAATTCTATTCCTATTCCACTCTTAAATCCTTATTCTACTTGGATACTAAATATACAATTTATGGTAAGTGTACAAGTCTACTTAAGGTAACATTTACACTACAATATACATCAATATACTTACCTAATATACACCTCTGCCCGTGATGGGCTGAAGTAGGCCAAACCCGAGATGGGTCAGTAGCCCAGTCCGTGACAGTCCTTAATTACTCGTGATATACACTATGTATACCAAGTGTTGATCACGGGTATATACCTTGTTTAACACACCCCCGCAGTCATAGCGGGCAGTCTTCGAACGCTGATACTGTCCCTAATATCTTCAAAAAGGACCGAGGGAAGACCCTTTGTAAAGATGTCTGCAATCTGATATCTTGACGGGACATGACAGACGCGTACCTAACCCCGAGCAACCTTTTCACGGACAAAGTGAATATCCATCTCGATATGTTTAGTGCATTGGTGCTGAACCGGATTACCCGAAAGGTAAATGGCACTAATATTATCGCAATAAACCAAGGTTGCCTTTTGAATTGGACAATGAAGCTCTAAAAGCAAATTACATAACCAACATGATTCTGAGACCACATTGGCTACCCCTCGATATTCAGCCTCGACACTTGAGCGGGATAAAGTCGCCTGACGCTTTGCAGACCAGGAGACCAAGTTGTTGCCAAGGAACATACAGTAGCCCGACGTAGATCGTCTGGTGTCTGTACACCCACCCCAATCAGCATCTGTGTATGAGACAAGTGTGGATGTCGATGAAGGATACAAATGCAAATCATAGTCCAGTGTACCCTGAATATACCGAATGATGCGTTTGAGTGCATTCATGTGCTCAATTCTAGGATCATGCATGAATAAACACACATGCTGGACAGCATACATAATATCCGGTTTGGTAAAGGTAAGATACTGAAGGCCCCCTGCAAGACTGCGATAGCGGGTCGGATCCTCGTAAGGGACGCCGGCCGCGGCACCAAGCTTGGGCTTAGTATCAACTGGAGTGGAAGTGGACTTACATGATGACATCCCGACCCTCTCGATGATCTCAGCTGCATACTTTCGTTGAGACAAAAACAATCCATCTGAATGACGCTTGACGGCAATCCCCAAAAAGTAACTCAAGGGCCCTAAGTTTTTCATAGCAAACTCAGAGCTGAGCATGGTCATGATAGACTGGCGTAAGGCATTGGAAGAGGCAGTTAAAATGATATCATCCACATACAACAGAATGTAGGCCAAGGACGAACCACGACGGTAGATGAACAAGGAATTATCTGACCTGCTGTGAGTGAACCCAATAGTCGAAACATAGTTATCAAACCTTGTATACCAGGCATGTGGAGACTGCTTAAGCCCATATAAGGACTTCTTAAAAAAACAGACATGATGAGGATGGTTGGGATCCCTGAATCCCAACGGCTGATGCATATAGACTGTTTCCTTGAGATCACCATGTAGGAAAGCATTTTGACATCCAACTGATGAATATGCCATGTCTTCGAAAGAGCCAAGCTAAGTACAGTGCGAATGGTAGCCGGCTTGACCACCGGACTAAACGTCTCCCCACAATCTATACCAACCTGTTGAGTCTTACCATCACCCACAAGCCGCGCCTTATGTCGAGCAAATGAACCATCTGAATTCTCCTTATGAGCAAAAATCCACATAGGCCTGATAACATTAATACCAGATGGACGGGGCACCAACTCCCACGTCAAGGCACGCAAATTCCTGGAAGAGGTAGGGTGTTTGTTACTTTATCTAAACTCGAAAGTCTCATCCACTGCTTATATTTGAAAATATTAATGAAGAAATAATGGCATCTCTTGGTTATCAAAACACAACTGGCCTCTCTATGAGGTGTTCTACTGATTGGGGGCAAGGGGAATTTAGAGACATTAGAATGTAAATTAAAATGTCTTTTAGGTGTAACAATACCCCGCTGACTACGAGTGACAGGTCTATGACTTGAGGAAGAATTGAGTGGATGTCGGGAATTTGCTGGGCTCGGGATGGGTAGCGTGACGATGGGCTTCTTGGCTGCACAACTCGGGAGGCGCATGCAGTGGCGGAGACATCGACCGGTTCGATATTAATTTGGATCGCCCAATTGTTTGGCGGCCCAATGACAAAATTGGGCAGAAAGAACTGTGACGGGCTAGTGGGACCAGCGGGCAGTGGGCCCGCTGGAGAATTTTGGGTGTGGGAGATGTCCGAAAAATGCTGAATAACATACGGGGATATTTGTTCATCCAAAAAATTATACGAACTAGGCACGGGAGAATGATTTTTAGCAAATGGAAATTGGGATTCATCAAAAATTACATGACGATTAATGATGATTTTATTGGAGGATAAATCAAAGCATTTGTAGCCACGATGATTAGATGGAAAACCCCAAAACACACACGGAGTAAACCGAGCCTGAAGTTTGTTAATTGTGGTGGATGGAAATAACGGATAACATAAACACTCAAAAACCCGAAGATGAGAATAAGAATGAGTTTTATTATATAAAATTTGAAGGGAAGAAGAATATGTCAGACATTTGGAAGGAATTATGTTAAGGAGATATGTAGCCATTTGGAGAGCATGATGCCAAAAATATGGGGGTACGGAAGCATGTATCAATAGGGTGCGGATAATGTTATTTATGGAACGAATTTTACGTTCGGCTTTCCATTTTGTGAAGATGTATGAGGACAAGCGAAACAAAAATTTATTCCATTAGTAGCACAGAATTCCCGAAACACCCCATTGTCATACTCTTTTCCATTATCACACTGAATATTTTTTATTTCACGGTCGAATTGGGTTCTGATGAATGCTCTAAATTTTAGGAAGATGGAAAAAACTTGAGATTTCTTCGCTATTGGAAACGTCCATAGAAATTTAGAATAATCATCCAAAAAAAGAACATAATATCGATGACCCATTGAACTAGAAACATGAGACGTCCATAAGTCGCTATGAATAATATCAAATGACATTAAATTATGAGATTTTGAGTCTACAAATGACAACTTAACAATTTTTCCTAAAGAACAAGATTGACACATTGGAGTACGACTCGTATCCTTACATGAAATAAAATTATTTTTATCTAAAGATGACAAAATAGAGGACCCCGGATGACCAAGACGAGCATGCCATAAGGAAGGAGAGATGGCTGCAAAAATTAATGGCAGAGCTTGATTCGATGGACCGGGACTAGGTGTGATAGGATAAAGATCTCCCCTACTATCACACCTCATGAGAGGACTCCCCCGTCTTGAAATCCTTCACAGAGAAACCAAAAGGATCAAATTCAATAGAAACAGAATTATCAGTAGTGAATTTACGGACAGAGACTAAGTTTTTAATCAATTTGGGGGCGTGTAGGGTATTTTTCAAGATAAGAGGGGGATGAGGGGGAGATAATGTTTTATGACCATAACCCCGAATTGGAACAGAATTACCATTACCAACAATTATACCGCGAGGGTTGCTCAAATTGGAATAAGATGAAAGAGTACCTTAATCGGATGTCATGTGGGTAGTGGCACCGGTGTCCATATACCAATTTGGGTCCGGTTGAGTCAAACCCAGTGTGTGCATCGCGATCTCGATATCGGTCTGAGTGGGGCCTGTTGTATGGTGAGCTTGCGGAGGTCGAGGCCCAAGAATTCCAAACCTGGACTGTCCTGGGCCGTGAATCGCTAGAAAGGAATTACCGGGCCAAATGGGCGATGGCGTTGGGGCTGCTGGAAAGCCTACTGGCCAGACGTGGAATTTGTTGTGGAGGTGGGCCGTAAGGCCACTGTCCACTGGTCCAAGCCCACGGCCCAGAGGCCCAAGGCTGAGACTAGTGGGTCGGTGGCCCACTGTAACCTGGATGAGGTCCACTGCCACTACTTTGGCCACCGTTACTGCTGCCGGAGCCGCCGCGATTTTTTCCATTATTTTTCCGGCCATTCTTGCTGCCCCCGTGGGATCGGTTTTGGTTTGAATTGTTACCAAAATTTTGAGGACTAGGGGAGGAAGTCATCATGACCACGGGACTAGCATTAGTAGTCGCCTTTTTAGCCAAACAGGCTTCTTCCAAGGTAAGCATGGATCGGGCTTGATAGAACCTTGGAAGATGATTACTTTGACAAAGGAGAGTTCTAACGCCACTATAGGCCTCGGATAGGCCATCAACCATCTGTAAAAGAAGATGATCTTCACTAACTGGCGCACCAACGTTGCGAAGTTGGTCCGCCAATTCCTTCAACCTTTTGCAATATGCTGAAACGTTCGGGAAATTTTCCATGTTGATGTGGGAAAAATCATGTTCAAGAGTAACAACTCTGGAATTTTGATTATCCTGAAATATGTCACGCAATCTATCCCATGCAGCCATCGCCGTAGCGTCTGGCTCAATAATCGTCTGCAATAGGTCGGTGGAGATAGTAGAATTAATCCACTGAAGGACAGTGGCATCAAGTGTTGTCCATAACTTAGGATCATCCTCGCGTTTAGGCACCTCTGTATCATCAGGAGTCGCATGGATTATGTGATGGATGACTTGATGCGAACGAGCGTGAATTTTGAACAACTCGGCCCACGTCGCGTAGTGGACATTTTCTATTTCAGGAATTAACGGGATATGATTCTTGATGTTAGAAACAACAATGGCACAGTGAAACGTGTTCTTTGACGTAGACATAACGAAAGAACAAGAGGTGAAAGAGGGATTTGTAAGATAGATTTTGAGAGCGGAAGAACAATTTGGTAAACCCGAGGGGGGGGGGGGGCTCGGCCGAGAAGAACAACAAAAATTTGGGAGAGAAAAATTTTGTTTGACCTAGACTTCTGATACCATGAAAGAAATAATCCCCTTGATTATTTTCATTAATTGAAAGACTATATATACACTTTACATATTTTCATAATAGGAGAATCCTATTCATATTCTATTCCTAAATCCTTATTCTACTTGGATACTAAATATACAATTTATGGTAAGTGTACAAGTCTACTTAAGGTAACCTTTACACTACAATATACATCAATATACTTACCTAATATACACCTCTGCCCGTGATGGGCTGAAGCAGGCCAAACCCGAGATGGGCCAGTAGCCCAGTCCGTGACATTCCTTAATTACTCGTGATATACACTATGTATACCAAGTGTATATCATGGATATATACCTTGTTTAACATGAAGAATTGTTTTATTTATAAGTCTCAAAATTGGTTAAGGGTTTGGAACCCCAAGGGGTAACCCATGTGTTTGAAGGAGGGAGGACCTAGATGTGCTTGGGTTCAAGGCTAAGTCCACACGCGCGTCGCCGCCCGTCCGGTCCGGGGGTGTGGGATGTGGGATTCTTCTGATGGACCCCCAAATTGTTTAATATTTACAGTTTTTGTGGGATGTGGGCCTTCTGCCTACCGTTTGGGTTGGTTTTTGGAACGTTAAAACTCCATACATTGTAGGGACTACATACACTATGTACTACACAGAGACAACCAGAAGAGAGAACAACACAAATGTCCAAAACGTGAGTAGAAACAGTGGACAAAACAGAAAACTCTTCCTTCCTTTTCCATTCTTCAACAAGTCGTTTCGTGTTTGTTTTCTTCGTCAGAATCAACCTATTTACTTTGTAGTGTTGATTAGTTGCTGTTTTATCTTGGGAGACTATTGCCCGTTAACGTAAAAGCATATATACGAGACAATATTGTCTTAAAGATAGAGAGCCATCTCTCGACTCAGCCACAGTTGTAACAATCCAGATTTAGTGTTTCTTGATTTCAAGTTATCAAGATTCAACATTCAACAAACTTGCAGCAGTTCTGAATATTGGCTATTTGTTTATCCTTTCGAACACTTGTAATATTTATTTACTTCTTGTATTGCTTTACATATCCAACAAAAAATTTATTACAAAACTGATATATCTTTACTTAATAGATATTTATGCACATTAAAAGGTTATGTATGCAATAATGCTTGCCCGGATAGAAATTCTAATTCTTCCAACATAGATCCTAAGGGATTATCTATATTTAACCGTCATGGTAAATATTTAGCAGGGGGTGATTGGCACAAATTGAGTAAGCTTGAAATTAACCAAGCTCATTTTTACATCCTCCAAAATTGTGAAGAAATTCGCCCTTAGATTGAGCGAGATACTTTTCATCCCGTTTACATCATATTCTTTTTATGAATACTCCCAACGACTATATTTTAATATCATTTCTTTATATTTTTAAATGTTTACAATCCATAGGGAACATCTAGAGATGTTATTAAAGGAGAATAAAACAAATGTTATCAAGAGGCATAAGGAGAAATTTCCTTTGTGGTTTGAAAAAAAGGTAACTCTTATCATTTTTTGCTAGTTTATCTTTTTAAGGACAATCGGAATATTTTATTTTTCAAGTAGTATTAGTGTCTCAATGAAATTAGTGGTTTAAAGCTAAATTTTATAAGATGTCTAAAATATATACACATATATACAAAAATAAAAATATTTAGTATTGCTTTTTCTATTCTTACATATCACTTGTTTTTACTGTAGCATTCTTAAAGAACAGAAAACTTTTAACCTCAAATAGTAATATCATTTATTCTTATTTCTAGTTAATAAGATGTCTCACATTTGTTTGCCACACATTACCTTGAGATGTTGTAAAATATAAATATGAAGATTTGAGTTGTTTAATTCAAAGTTCTAGAACACTTCTGGTAGTAAAAATAGATAATTTTTCTTTTGTTATGTTTTAATAAATCTATACCTTTGTTTTTACAATTTTAAGTATTATTTTAGAGAAAATAAAAATTATAAAATTCACTTTTAATTTTTTTTGGGGCTTAAAGCAAATGCTTTACTAGCTTCACCCTTGAGCCACCCCTGGACATCTTTTACCTGAATGACAATCTGGAAGATCATGAGTTTGAAACTTGGACTCTCTTGGGCCTAAGATGTCTCAAGTCATTGCTAACGGGATAGCAGAAGGTAATCTGCATCCAGACACACGCACATGCCATTTCTGATATCTAAAGGTTGGATATATACTTTAAAACTTTTACTAAGCTTGTTTGTTTCACTCTGACATTTGAAGTTCAGGTGGCATCATTTTGAATCAATGGTACCCTGGATTTTTTATTCATCCCCTATTTTTCGATGTAGAGGTAGCTAATAAAATTCTCGCTGCAATGCCTCTTAGACCTCTACCAACCAATACTCATAAATTCTTCGATGGTTCATCAAAAGCCATAGTTTCTCTGAAGAAAAAGGATACAACTCAAATAGAAGCTATACGATATTGGCCAATGATAAGGGGAAATCTAACACCTGGCTATATAATAAGCGACTTCATCTTTCCATATATTCTAATAATAAGGGTTAATTCAAGTTAATAATATATTAATCATGTGTTTGTGATACATTGTTTTGGATGTTATTGTAAGAAACATTATTTACTAATATGGAGATTTGAATAGTTTAATTCAAATTCTAAAATATTCTACTGTTAAAAAAGATAATTTTTTTATAAAGATTTTATACCTTTTTCTATAAACTTCAGTATTATTAATTAAAAAAAATAAAAACCCATATATCCCCTATTTAAAAATTTCGAGGCCTCCAAAATTTGAAGACCTAAATCAAAGGCTTTGTTAGTACTCCCCCTCCCCTACATCCCCTCTCGAGCCGCCCCCGCCCATGGTTAGATCGAGTGGCAACGAAAAAAATCACCTAATATTTTTATTTTCTGCTATGATATATTTTAGTCTTTCTAATTCGAACTTTTTTAATAGGACTGACATAACCCTTTGCCTGTTGAGTGTTGACATAAGACTCTGATGCTGGAAAAATCAGAATTTTGTTCTTGAATAGTTGTCACACAAGTCAAAGAAGGCTTGCAATTGCTATGAAACTTCTAAGCTTTTCAATGTTTTATAACATTATTAGATCCATAATCCACATCATTCGAACAATATAAGCCAAAAGTAACGACCTTTTTGTTTGCATTTTTCTGAAAAAAGGAAA
This sequence comes from Anisodus acutangulus, assembly GCA_029783415.1. Lineage (NCBI taxonomy): Eukaryota > Viridiplantae > Streptophyta > Magnoliopsida > Solanales > Solanaceae > Anisodus > Anisodus acutangulus. The sequence continues at coordinate 52,443,539 of CM056499.1, read as the reverse complement.
AAAGAAAGAAAAAATATTTATTTAATTTGGCGGAGAACTTTTGACAACTAAACACTATTGTTTATTGAGCTTAAATTTTTTTTTGGGTCCAAATTGAGCTTAGATTTGAAGACTGCTCTATTCGCACATCTTTGTGACTTCTTGTTCTAAATTAATCAATAAACAATAATTTTCTTTTAGTCCTGTATTTACATTTGGTGATAAATATAATAAAACTTAAATTGTACTCTTTTTATCCCATTTTACGTGAAATATTTCGTCGTATAATTACAGCGGTTATAAAGTTTAGATGTCGAATGCTCAAAGCTAAAAAACAAAGAAAGAAAGAAAAAAAAATGTCTAGCTCACTCCTATAGTAAAGCATCATTTAGATTATTACATGCTAAAATATAAAAGAATTACATATTTTTGGATAATTGGAGATAGTAGGATAAAATGAGCTTTTCGTTTTTGAATAAACTCGAAAACAAATTGTGTATGAAAGGGTAGATGTAGGTCTCATATTGAAATAAAGAAAAAAGTTAAAGTCTCATTTAAGCTTTCTGTAATCAGAATTTATCACCAGTTGTCCATTTTTTGTACAATTATTTAGCATCTCTTCCAATTTACAGACCTTTTAAATCACAGTCTAAAGATCTCCGTTTGAGTAGACGAAAAATCTTATGAGAAAACCTAGACCACACTCTAAAATTTTGTAAGTAATTGTAAACATTAGACGAGAGTCTAGTATTTTTTTGTAACGTTTGAGAAACATTAGATCTTAGCATAACGTTGTCCAGAAAGGTAATTATTTAAGGGCTATATTTGCACAATTTTTGAAAATAGGGATAAATTCTCAAATAGGGCCTAAAAAGGGCTGTTTCCTAAAATCCGCCTTCTCTAATTACCGAGTTTTATGTCGGGCCTATAAAACGAGTCCACAATGTTGAGCAGATCTCTCTGTTCAAACGAAAAAGCCCATACAAAAGCCCATCGGAGATGCTATCAAGCAGAATTGGGTTGAAAGTTGAAACTATAAATAAATTGGGACTTAAAAAATACATTTCAACTGTATCCTGAAGACAATTTGTTGATTTCATCCATTATAATAATAATAAAAAAAAGAAGATTCACAAAAGGTAGGAATCGGATTACACTGGGTATGTTATTGTTGTTGTTATTGTACTCACAAAAGGCTTTTCAAAATAGAAGAGTCGAAATCCCTTTTTATCTGCGACTAGAACAACTTCATTGGACATCGTCGATCCATTAGATCATACGACGTTAATAGGGATGCCAAATTTAACTCATGAAAGTATAATCCATCCAAACCGTCCAGATTTGGATGAGTTGGGCTGGGCTTATGCTCATTGACGAGTTATTTTAGACATCATCCAAGTCAGCTCATCTAAGGTTATATGAAACCCAAATTAACCCAACACAAATAAATATTTTGTGTTTCATTTATTTGAAATGGTTCAAGATCATAAATAAACCTTTTTACTAGATTGATTTGATAGTTAAACATGTTATACTAAGAATAATGAAAAATGAAAAAAGTTCTTGCCTTTTTTCCTCAACAAAAAAAGTATTTTTGTGTTAGATAAGTTAGGTTATGATTCATTGTTTAGCACAAAATTGATTCACTAAATTTTAACCCAATCAAATATTGGACAGTTTGCTAATTGCTGGATATGACAACAACAATCATATGTCATAAAGCTCTAACCACTAATTGTGAAATAAGAACTTATTCCTCAAAAAATCTTCCTACTAAGAAGTTTTTTTTAACATTTTTTATAACCATATAATATACGGAACGTATTGGTTCGGTTAATTTAAATTTGCGCTTTATATGACTCATTAAAGGGAAACACGTTTCTAACCAATTAGTTTTCCGTTCCCAGTACTCGAATCTGAAATTGCTAGTACTCAAACCTTCTAGTACATGCTATCACAGGTTAGATTATCCTTATAATATATATATATATATATATATATATATATAGATATAAGTCTATAACCCATCAATAACTCCTAGTTAAGCAAATTATGCTAATACACTGGAACAAGCTTAGCTAAATATGTACATACTTCCAATTCAATGTAAAGAGGTGGAATATACCTTGTAGTGCAAAACTTTTTGTTCATGAACGCATCATAGTTTATAAATTAAAATTCACCCTACTCCACTATCACTACTCTCTCATGGCATGCATTATATTCACGTAAGCTAGGACTTTTAAAGTTTAAAAAGGGAAAAAGTCAAATTGTTCTTCCTTCCTATTTTATGTTGAAAATACATAAAAATATGGAACTAAAAGCTTTTAGTTAGCTATTTGCTGGATATGATGACGAAACAAATCATATGTCATAAAGCTCTAAGCAATAATTGTAAAAGGTGACCACCAAAGATGTGCGTCATCGGATGAGGCTGTCCTTCCTGTTGGGATCAAAATAAACAAGGGCGTCACACGAAAGTTAATAATTGTAAAATTTGAATAACAATAAATTAGATGACAAAGAAAATATACTAAAAATGCATAATATTCTAATAATGTTTGATCAATTGATCTACATATGAAAAAAACTAATATAAAAGCGTAAAACTATTGGGAGAATAATCTCTCATAAACAAGACTCTTTAAATGACTACATTGTGAATGCTATTGTGTTATTTATGAAAAGAAATGATCTCCTATTTATAGAAGTCCAAAACTTCTCAAACAAGAAAAGGATAATAATGATTTAATCTTTTTCCACAAAGAAAATCTTTTTGAAGTAAAACACAATTATGGTAAAATTTAAATAAGGTAGCAAATTCAGGGCAAACCCTAACACTTCCTTAATCAAAGTTCTCGGTTCGAGCCCTAAGTATGAAAAAATTCTTGGTAGAAAATGCTTCCCGAATGGGCCTTACGTAGCACGAAGCAAAATTAGTCAGACTTCAATACAGGTACTGGACACACGATGAGATTTTTTTTTTCTTTTTGGTAAAAGGTGCACTTCGCAATCTTCCCAATTAGAATATGTCATTGTTAAAAAGAAACAAGTACTTTGTGCTTAATTATTTGTCCTTTCCACGGTACAAAGTAATTTCTTTTAATCATTCGTGGACAATTAGCGTATGTAATTTAATTCTAAACAAAAACTATGAGAACAAAGAAACTTTAATTCGACGGGACAATCGCATATTCAGTCCTCCAGTTATTGATAAATTTTAATACTAATCCTTATAATATTTGATTAAGCGCATTTAATCTAGCTTCAATTTCAATTACTTGACATGTCCTCTTTTAATTCATTTGCTTGTGAATTCATATAAATTTAATAAACTAATAACTGTTAAATCATTTAATTATTCATGTGTTACATTTAATTTGTGTAGTTGCCCATATTTAGAGGACAAAACACACACATTTTAATGAATTAAATTTTAAATTTGCTTTGCACAAGGATAAAATTAGAATTTATCAATAACCGAGGGATCAAAAGTTCTATTATCCTTATTTCGATTTTTGACTATTGTAAAACCATAGTTACCAAATGATTCGTGAATGCTTTGCATCGGTAAAAATTATATCTTTTGTTTTTATATTCAGCTTCTCGGCTTACGCCATACTATTCCTGGAGATAGTAGTCCCGGTCCCTCATCACTACTACCAACAAATTATATCTTGTAATTATGCTCGGTGGGAGTTGACGTACCGGATATCGATCACGTCTTATTTCATTTTGGGGCACGATAATAATCTTAATATTATAAAAAATTTATACTATATCAGTATATATAACTTAAATCCTAAACGAAAATTATAAGAACAAAGATTCTGTGAGTGCCATCAATTAACTGCTAGCCAATTAGTCAAATCATGCTAATACACTGAACTAAACAAGCTTAACTACATTTACATCATTCCAATTCAATGTAAAGAGATAGAATAAAACATATTGGATTCCTTGTATAGTGCTAAACTTTTCATTGATGAATGCATTATCTACAGTTTAAATTAAATTAATTCACCCTACTCCACGTATAGGCAGGCATAGCTCATATAAAAACGAATCTAATCTTAATATTTGATTATTAATTAGTGGACCTTTTAATTTAAACTAATTAATCTTAAAAATCCTACTTAAAAACCAAAATGGTCCCAATTAATGAACCTTTTCATATTATAGTTCATTATTGTATATACCTCCAACAACACTTGAATTATTTTTGCTTTTTGTTGGGGATAAAAGGCTAAAAAACATTTTCAATATGCGTAAGAGCTGAGTGCATAAGCATATGACCTCACTATTATGCAGTGTACAAATAACCTGAATTTGCATCAAATTCTAGTTTACTGAACAATGTTAAACCAATTATTTTGAGTAATTTAAAATTATTCCATCCATTTCATTTTAAGTGAAACTGTCTGAACCATTCAAATGTATTTATTCACAAAGACACAATCTTTCAAATAAAATGCTTTTGTAAAAAATTGAATAATTGTGAATAATATTATAATCTCACTTACATGTAAGGATAAAAAAGAGAAGTTTAAGATTAAGTTATTTTTAATTAATATATAAAGGTGTGTCATCCTATACACAGAACAGACAAAAATGACGATTCATGAATATTGTTATTACTTCAATTCGAATAATTTAATTAGTTACTTCGATTGGATGAGTCCTAACGATTAAATCGTAATTCATTTGTTGATTATATCACTAAACATTTTTTTGGTATGATGAACTTATCATGTATCTACTGATTTCTGCTGCTATATCAGTTGTAGGGCTTGCTTTTATTGGATCGGGAATAGGTCAAGGAGCTGCTAACTAATTATTTGATTGTTGACGGATCTCTTTGTATGTGTTGTCTGGACATATGAGTACTTAATGATTATTCGTTTGCGTGAATCAGAAGAAATTTTTTTAATAGATAAGAATCATGTAAAAACTTATTCTGAGGAATGGGTCAGATCAGATTATTTCTCAATAATAATATATAGCTAAAAGCATATATAGAGTGGCCACACAAAAATTCCCGCTGCTATCATTGTAGTAGCATTTATAAGAGCGCATCAGCTAACCATACATGAGCGAGAAATTGATAAATGGAAAGATCAAGTAGTTAATAAAAGTCATCTGATAATGTAAACAATGGTTATACCATTAGTGGATATTAGGTAAACTCAAAACAAAAAATAGAAAAAAACAGAAACATGAAATAGAGGCATGCAAATTAAAGCACATGAATCAATAAAAAGCAGGGTCTTGTTTTCTATAGCCATCATTTGACCAATTAGATACACTGAATTATAATTAACTTTTTGGTCCTCATAGAAGGTTCTATTTTTGTCTAAACTAATAAATTTGGCCCCTCAAGATAATCCACTTAACTCATTCTCAACCATTCTTTATTATGCCAAACAATAAACCCCTTTTCGTGTGAAATCCTTTATAAGCTAGCCACCTTGAACCATATTCTGCATGAAGAAAAAACAAAAAACATGGACGAAGTGAAATACAGAGGTGTTCGTAAGAGGCCTTGGGGGAAATATGCTGCGGAAATTCGCGATACTAATCGACAAGGAGGGGTTCGTGTTTGGCTAGGCACATTTGGTACTGCTGAAGAAGCTGCTCGAGCTTATGATAGGGCGGCTTATAACATGAGGGGAAATTTGGCAATTCTTAATTTTCCTCATGAGTATAATTTGCCTAACAGCTCTTCTCATTTTCACAATAATTCGTCGTCGATGGCATCGTCATCTTCGAATAATGTGCATGCAAGAAACGAGCAGCACGGAAGAGGGCAAGTTCTTGAACTTGAGTATCTGGACGATAGGATTCTTGAAGAACTTCTCGATTGTGATCAACAACCAAATAAGAGGAAATGAAGATCATTAACATCTCTTCTATCATTATAAAGCTAAGTATTACACGTAATTTCTAAATACAACGTCAGTTTTACCAAGTACTCGAGTTGGGAAATAGCTGAAGAAGGAGGGGATGTAAAATCTTACCTCGTAATAGTCCATATTGTAAAGAGTTGGACGGGACAACACTTTACAATTAATGGTGGTGCATGTCATACAGTATGCAACTATATAATAAGACTTTGAATGCTACAGAAGCATATATATAAGGACTCCTTTTATATTGCATACTTGATGTACATGTAGGTGTATTCATAATTATGTTCCTGACTACCAATTAGCGCGTGCTAATTACCTATGATCTTAAGTTATATATACTGACAATGTAATAAATTTTTAATACTATTAATGAATTCAACTTTTGATAGGCTATTTCTTTTCATAAATCTGTTGTGGGTGTGATATGGGGTTTTCTTTGATCAGTTTCTCGTATAGCTTCATTGAAAATATATATACCTATCTTCCCGTTTTGAGACACATCTGGTATTTAGTTAGATGAAATTTGTAACAACTGGATTCCTCAATTTGAGTATTTGTGTCTCATTTCATATTTTGAAGTTTTGGAAAAGTTGATATTATTTTTTTGAACTTGTTTGTATGGCTTTGGTCGGAACCCGAGGAGTTCGGGACAATCTCGGAACAATTGGAAATAAGTGAAAAATTGCAAAATTTTTAGGTTTGTTCTCTTCTCTGTGTGATGCCTATAGCACTAGGCAAATTTGGGTGAGTTCATGACCCTTTTATTTATCGGCTCAACCTATATTGACTAGCCAATTCAACTAAAAAGAAAATTGGCTGATAGGTACAATGTAGCTCAAATTGTCCAATGAGAAACTCTATTCAAAATATTTTCAAAAGATCATTTTTTTGTTTGGTATGTTTATATGACCATTATAAAAAAAGTTTAATTAGGTATTAGAAAAATATAAAAGAACAAACAGAAAAATTAAAACATAGTAAGAATTTGGCCGAGTGAGTTGTGACCGCCTTTTAGCTCATTTCAGTCCAATCTATTTCTTCTAAAATATTTTTAATTCGTCCTATTTTGAAAACAACCTCTCTACCCCACAAAGAGCTTGTTTGGCCAAGCGATTTTGAGGCCAAATTTTTATTTTTTTTTATTTTAGGAAAATCACTTTTTTATTATGTAAGGTGTCTGGCCAATTAACAAAGTTGTTTTTAAATAGAAGCAGAAGCAGTTTTTTTACGGTTGGGTAGAAGCAGAAAATTTTTGCTTCTTAAAAAAAGCAGAAGCAGAAGCAGATGCAGAAGCAGAAGCAGAAGCAGAAGCAGAAGCAAAAAATTATTTTTTTCAAGACAAAAATATTCCTACTATAAATACATATTTACCAAGTATATCCCTCATTAATCCATTAATTTCTAATAAAAAATCCTTTGTTTTATTTTATGTTGTATTTTTGTGTTGAATTTTAATATGTGAATGATTTTAAATTTTATTTTGGTTGATGTTTTTTAGAATACTGATTTCTCGGCACGTGCGTCGCACGTGTATGTCGAGTCTTGTAGTATATAGATATACATGGAAAACAAAGTACAAGATGTTGTAAATAATTAATATAGATCATATATATTTATTTGTGTGTTGAGGTTAAAATAATAGGATATCTTATGAACCTACGAGAATGAACAATCAAAGTTTAAATATTGGTAGAAAGACATGTTTTTTTTGAACAGTAATAGAAAGACATATTTCTTTAGTACTGAAAGAAATAAGTGAAAGAAATAATCCCCTTGATTATTTTCATTGATTGAATAGATATATATACAAGTTACATATTTCCATAATAGGAAAATCCTTTTCCTATTCTACTTCTAAATCCTTATTCTACCATAATTCTACCTATACAATTATAGTAGGTGTATAACACTAATTAAGGTAACCTTTTACACTACAATATACTATAAATATATATACCATATATACACTTATTGTTTTGTAATTAATCTGGCCGAGAATGGACAATCTGGCCGAGAATGGCCGAGTCCATCTTTGCCATCTTCTTTGGGCATTGCTCGCCGAGAATGGGTGAGCCCATCTTTGCATTCTTGAGAGCCCATCTTTGCATTCTTTGAGAGCCCATTGTTGGGCTGCACTGGCTGGTGGCCCAGCTGATGCACTGCTTTAGTTCTTCAATATATATGTGATATACACTGCTGTATATTCAGTGTATATCACATGTATATTGCTTTGTTTAACACACCCCTTGATCATAGCGGAGAGGCGGTTTCGAACGCCGAGACTCACCCTAAAATCTTCAAAGAGAACCATTTGGTAGACCCTTTGTAAAGATATCTGCAATTTGATAACGAGGCGGGACATGACATACGCGAACTTGACCTTTTGCAACCTTTTCACGGACAAAGTGAATGTCCATTTCGATATGCTTGGTGCTGGTGTTGAATCGGGTTACCTGAAAGGTAGATGGCACTAATGTTATCGCAATATACCAAGGTTGCCTTCGAATGGGACAATGAAGCTCCAAAAGCAAATTACGTAGCCAACATGACTCGGAGACCACATTCGCTACCCCTCGATATTACGCCTGCCGAGCGTGATGAGTTGCTTGACGCTTTGCCGACCATGAGACCAAGTTGTTGCCAAGGAACATACAAGATGGCAGTCGACCGTCTGGTGTCGGGACAACCACCCCAATCAGCATCCGTGTAAGAGACAAGTGTGGATGTAGACGAAGGATACAAGTGCAAACCATAATCCAGTGTCCCCTGAATATACCGTATGATGCGTTTGATTGCATTCATGTGCTCAACTCTGGGGTCATGCATGAATAAACACACATGTTGTACTGCATATGTAATATCTGGTCTGGTAAAGGTAAAATACTGGAGGGCCCCTGCAAGACTGCTATAGCGGGTCGGGTCCTCGTATGGTGCACCTGCTGTGGCACTTAGCTTTGGGTTTGCATCAACTGGCGTGGAAGTGGACTTACAGGATGACATCCCAGCCCTTTCGATGATCTCAGCAACATACTTCCGTTGAGACAGAAACAACCCATCTGAATGACGTTGGACGGCAATCCCCAAAAAATAACTCAAAGGCCCTAAATCTTTCATAGCGAACTCGTGAATCGAGCATGGTCATGATAGACTGGCGCAAGGCATCGGAAGAGGCGGTCAAGATGATATCATCCACATACAATGTAATGTAGGCCAAAGAAGAACCACGTCGGTAGATGAACAAGGAATTATCTGACCGGCTGTGAGTGAACCCAATAGTGGAAACAAAGTCAGCAAACCTCGTGTACCAGGCCCTCGGAGACTGCTTAAGCCCATATAAGAACTTCTTCAACAAACATACATGATGAGGACGGTATGGATCCCTGAAACCCAAAGGTCGATGCATATAGATCAAGCTTCATTGAGATCACCGTGTAGGAAAGCATTCTTGACATCCAACTGATGAATTGGCCACGTCTTTGACAGAGCCAAGCTAAGCACAGTGCGAATGGTAGCCGGTTTGACCACCGGACTAAACGTCTCACCACAATCAATTCCAACCTGCTGAGTCTTACCATCACCAACAAGTCGTGCCTTATGCCGAGCAAATGAGCCATCTGAATTCTCCTTATGAGCAAAAATCCACATAGACCTGATAACATTAATACCATATGGACGGGGCACCAACTCCCACGTCTTATTATCAATAAGAGCATTATATTCATCAGTCATAACAATTTTCCAATTAGGGTCATTTAATGCTGACATAGGATTGCGGGGCAAGGGGGATTTAGAGACATCAGAATGTAAATTAAAATGTCTTTTAGGTGTAAAAATACCCCGCTGACTACGAGTGACCGGTCTATGACTCGAGGAAGAAGTAAGGGAATTTTGGGAATTTTTACGGGCTCGGGATGGGTGGCGGCAGCGGTGGGCTCTTGGCCCAAATCGATAAAAAGCTAGAATCGGCTGGACCGGTTCGAGGTGGGCTGGTCTAGCCCAATAGCTGGAACTGCTTCGGTGGTCAGAATCTTTGGCGTGGCGACAACTTTGTGGGTCCGGTAGGCGATGGGCCATTGGAGGATTTTGGGTACGGGAGATGTCCGAAAAATTCCGAATAATATACGGGGATATTTGGTCATCCAAAAAATTATATGACTTAGGTTCGGGAGTATGAACTCTCGTAAATGGGAATTGAGTTTCATCAAAAATGACATGTCGATTGATTATGATTTTCTTGGAGGATAAATTAAAACACTTATAACCACGATGATTTGATGGATAACCCAAAAACACACACGGGGTAGACCGAGCCTGAAGTTTGTTAATTGTGGTGGATGTGAATAACGGATAACACAAGCACCCAAAAATCCGAAGGTGAGAATAAGAAGGGTTCTTATTATATAGGACTTTGAGGGGGGATGAGTATGTCAGACCTTTAGACGGAATTATGTTCAGCAGGTAAGTGGCCATTTGTAGAGCATGATGCCAAAAATATGGAGGTATGGAGGCATGTATTAGGAGAGTTCGGACAATGTTATTTATGGAACGAATTTTGCGTTCGGCTTTCCCATTTTGTGAAGATGTGTGAGGACATGAAAAACGAAAATTTATCCCATGAGTAGCACAAAAATCTCGAAACTCCCTATTATCATACTCTTTCCCATTATCACATTGAATATTTTTTATTTCTCTTTCGAATTGAGTACGAATGAACGCTCTAAATTTTATGAAGACGGAAAACACTTGTGATTTATTCGCAATTGGAAACGTCCACAAAAATCTAGAATAATCATCTAAAAAGAGAACATAATATCGATGACCCATTGAACTAAGAACAAGAGATGTCCATAAGTCGCTATGAATAATGTCAAATGGCATAGAAGTATGGGAATTGGAGTTTACAAATGGCAACTTAACAATTTTTCCTAATGAACAAGACTGACAAATTGGAGTACGACTTGTACCCTTACAAGAAATAAAGCTATTTTTATCTAAAGCTGATAAAATAGAAGATCCCGGATGACCCAGACGAGCATGCCACATGGAAGGAGAGATGGCTGCAAAAGCTGATGGCAAGGCTGGACTCGATGGACTAAAACCGGGCATGATAGGATACAGATCCCCCTATTATCACACCTCATGAGATGACTCCCCGTCTTGAAATCCTTCACAGAGAAACTGAAAGGATCAAATTCAACAGAAACAGAATTGTCATTTGTGAATTTTCGGACAGACACTAAATTTTTAATCAATTTAGGAGCATGTAAAGTATTTTTCAAGAGGAGTGGTGGATTAAGAGGAGATAATGTTTTCTAACCATACCCTAGAATTGGAATAGAACTGCCATTACCAACAATTATCCCCAGAGGGGTGCTCAAATTGGAATAAGATGAGAGAGTATCTGATTCGGAAGTCATGTGAGTAGTGGCCCCGGTGTCCATGTACCAATTTGGGCCCGGTTGGGACAATCCCAACGTGTGCATCGCGGCCTCGATATCGGTCTGAGTGGGGCCTGCTGCATGATGGGCTTGCGGAGGACGGGGCCCAATGACGTCATTCCGTGATGCTGCTGGGCCGTAGGTCTTTGGATACATCTTCTTTGTTGGGCCATCGCCGATGGGCCGCCATTCTTTGGCGTTGGGCCTGGGCTGTTGGCGACCAGCGGCCGAAAGCGTGGCTGGAGGGTGCAGGTTCCACTGCCAATGGCCCCACTGCTGGGCCCACGGTGGTGGTGGCCCACTGTACCCTGAATGGGACCCACCGCTTGCTTGTTGCTCACCGGAACCGCCACCAGAACCACCTCGTTTACCCCCGATGTTTTTGTTATTTTTGCCATTATTCTTGCCGCCACCATTATTATGATTTTGGCCCGAATTATTAACAAAACCCGAAGAACTAGGAGAGGATGCCACCATGACAACTGGGCTTGCTCCGGTAGCCGCCTTTTTAGCCAAACCGGCTTCTTCCAACGTCAGCATGGAGCGGGCTTGATGAAAGTCGGAAAGAGGGTTGCTTTGGCGAAGGAGAGTTCCAACACCATTATAGGCCTCCGAAAGCCCGACAACCAACTGTAGAACTAGCCGATTATTTGTTACTGGTGCGCCAACATTACGGAGTTGATCCGCCAATTCCTTTAGTTTCTTGCAATATGCGTAAACGTTGAATACGTCCATTCGAACGAGAGAGAATTCCTGCTCGAGTGTGACGATACGGGAATGTTGGTTGTCTTGGAATATGTCACGCAATCTATTCCATGCAGCCATAGCCGTGGTATCGGGCTCCATAATCGTCTGTAGAAGGTCCACTGAAATAGTGGCGTATATCCACCGAAGAACGGTAGCATCAAGTGTAATCCATACCTCAGGATCCTCCGCAGGAAGGGGTCTAGCGGGAGGAATTATGTGATGAAGAACTTGATAAGAGATAGCGTGAATTTTAAACAACTCACGCGTTGCATATTGAACGTTTTCCATCTCAAGGACAATATGGACACTGAGCTTGATATTGGAAACCGTGAGGGCATGGTGAAAATTGTTCTTAGACATATTTGAAAGAACAAGGAAGGAGGTTAAATTTAAGAGAGGTTTTTGAGAGCGGAAGACAACATTTTTAGAGAGAAAACCCGAGGGGGGGGGGGGGGGGGTTCTCGGCCACAAGAAAAGTTGAGAGAAAAACTTTTGTGTAGACCTAGTCTTTTGATACCATGAAAGAAATAATCCCCTTGATTATTTTCATTGATTGAATAGATATATATACAAGTTACATATTTCCATAATAGGAAAATCCTTTTCCTATTCTACTTCTAAATCCTTATTCTACCATAATTCTACCTATACAATTATGGTAGGTGTATAACACTAATTAAGGTAACCTTTTACACTACAATATACTATAAATATATATACCATACATACACTTATTGTTTTGTAATTAATCTGGCCGAGAATGGGCAATCTGGCCGAGAATGGGCTGAGTCCATCTTTGCCGCTTCTTTGGGCATTGCTCGCCGAGAATGGGCCGAGCCCATCTTTGCATTCTTTGAGAGCCTTTGTTGGTATGCCTTGGTGGTGGCCCATTTTGCCTTTGCTTTAGTCCTTCAATATAGATGTGATATACACTGCTGTATATTCAGTGTATATCACATGTATATTGCTTTGTTTAACAAGTACTATCTTTTCTACTTCGGCACCATTATAATTTGTAGGTGTACATAATCTATTGAGTTGATATCACCTTCTCTGATCACTTAGTTAAAATTTATTTGATATATCCGGCCTCATTGGTCGATTTGCTATCCGGAATAGATCTTTGTCAAGTAATCTTGAATCAGATTTATGAAAATTACAAAATTATTATAAAGTGAATCCGTTTCTTTGGTAACCATTATGTGATGTTGTATATACATAGTGTTAATATTGATGTGTTGAAGATAACACTTAACGTGACAAAGCAATGCCTACTATATCTTTTCTAATATATCAAATATCCAGCTGTATTGTTTCGTTAGTTTTAGATATTTCAACAATAATTTAAATGTGAATATGAGCAGTGTCGGCTATGATTGTGCATGTTCCACTTCTTAAAGTTTCATTCTTGTCTCTAAAAAATTGTAGCCTCCTTTTTACCGTTGCATACATACCAACAATTTGTTGTCAAGTAAAATTAGTATTTTATGAAAGTTGTACAGAAATTCAATTAACATATATTTTGTTTATGAAGGCTAATTTTCAATGTCATGTGTACACCTGTAATGAATAATATTATTTGTAATAGGAAAACTTAATAGTTACACATTTTTTACTACATATTATTCCATCATTCGTGATGTATCCGTTCCCAAGAATAATTCACTTCAACATGAATATATATAGGGTATACAGTGCACACACACATACATGTAGTTATACGCATATCTAGGTGATTTGACTTTTTTTTTAAATATAAAAGATTTAATGATACTATGATAAATATTATAAGAAAGAGGTGAATTGTTCCTTCGTAGGCTATCAGAGGTAGTGGTGGAGATTTGGGCATTTAGATTGGATATGAAAACTTCTATTGGATATAAAAATTAATTGACTTTGATATAAAATATTTAATTATAAAAAATAAATCTATCTTTTCCTAATATAAGAGTACTATCTTTTCCTAATACAAGATTATTATTATAATTACACATGTATAAAAACTTTAATAATATGGTAAGAGAATATATGTGTATAAATATACACGGCACACATATATTCTTTCAATTAATATTAAAATTCAATCCAAATAAATTTAGTTTGGAGCGGTTCTTAAGTCTCTTTTAGATTAATCAGTTTGGTCATTTTTTATTTACAATTTTGAGCCTATAAGTTGAGTTTCTTCTTTTTACAAAATTAAAAATTTTAATAAAGTATTCATATCAAATTGCCTTAATAATTTCACATTCTCACCATAATAATCCAAATAAAATATTCATTCACACAATAAAATCATTATGAAGAAAAAATTTAATCTAAACAAAGTGAAATAATGTCTAGATGGACCATACTACTAATAGTCTATATTCAGGTCAACCACTAACGGTCCTTATGAATTCTATGAGATTTAAATATCGATTAATATGCTTCCTTAAAGGCCATGTCACATGGCGATAAAACATACAGATCAAAAATTTTAAAAAATCAGATTTCAGTTTGGATTTCTATTTTGCCCAGACTATGCGCAGCTCTAATTGGAGTTATGATAGTCTCACGATTGGAAAGGAAAAAAGAAATTTAACGCATATAGATATTATAGATAAATTTACAGTTCATGATAGATCATAATATTATGTTTCGCTAAATAATTATTATTTTTAATAGTAAATGACAAAAACTCGTATTACACTTTTAATTTACTTTGAGAATATTAAGAGGCTCGTTGCAAGCAAGATAATTCTCTCATTTGTTCAACTTGTATACCACGTTTTTGTGTTTGCATTAAGATTTATTTATAATAATGACAGATCAATTAGTTATAAGAACATGATCTTTTAGAAAGAACATTTCAAAATCAATTAATTTTTATTTTTATTTCAACTTTTCTTGATATCTAAATTTTAGAATTTTCTTCTATGCTCTTGTAACGAACTGTTTGATTATTTTGAACTTTTGAATTTTTTTCTCAAGAATATCCTTCTCGTAGCATTAACTAAGTATTTATGACTTGCGGGAATGGATGTCACGGTTCCCGAGGCAATCAAGTGAGTTTCAGATCAAGTTTAGCAAGATTGGAAGCTCTTAAGTTAAAAAAAAAGAAGAAATTTGACCAAAAATTGACTTTTGGGTAAATGCATCTTTTTCGAAGTTTCGTCGATTTCGTTAGGTCCGGAATGTGATTTATGACTTAGTCGAGTCGTTGTTTCGGTTCCCGAGAGGTTCAGATGTGATTAAGGTGGTTGGTTGAGAAATTAACTTTTGAGATGGTTTGGAGTTGACAACGGTCAACATCGGGTCAAGACGGATTCATTTGGGTGTTTTGAGAGTTCGAGCAGCTTAGTATGATCATTTGTGACTTGTAGGAACTTCAGAATTGGATTTGGATTTCGTTTGGTCAAGTTCAGGTGTTTGATCGTCGACATAAGTCGCTCGCCTTCGACACTTCAATGTACCATTATATTCATTTGATGTTGGAATTGAGTTTTGATTGTTGGAATAGATGAGTATCGAAATTTGTGATCCGTAGCTATTTGAATCTTCGAATTCTGACATCGTATGAGGGAGTTATGCCCATTTGAGTCCGAAAAATATTATTGGTTTCTGGTGTGCGCCGGACGGACTTCTGGTTGCCGGGGCGGAAATTGGTCCGCCGGAACGGAAATCAGTGTGTATTAAAAATTAGACTGCGTTCATTTACTATTTTAAGCATAACTTGAGTTCTAGAGCTCCGATTGAGGTGGTTTTTGCGGCATTGTTCTCGTTTGAACAAGGGGATAAGTATACAACATTTATTTTGACATTTATTCAAGTTTATTTTTGTTGATTATCGATTTTATCCGTATTTGATTGGAAAAAAATTGGAGTTTTGAGCCCTAGAGTTAAAAAATGACAAACCTTTGATTTGAGGGCCAATTCATAGATAAAATTAGTTGATTTTATGAATTTATAACCTATGGGCTATGGGTAACTTGATTTTATAATAAAATTATAATTTTGACCTTCGGGGCTAGGGATTGGCTTTTTGGATCCATTTTTGAGTTTCGAAATAAAGTATAGCAATATGGGTATCGTTGGATTCGTCTAACTCCGTAGATTACTAATTTTACTAGATTGAACTCGTTTTATGAGTTTGGACATGATGGAGCTTCCGGAAGGCTTATTCTTTGCGTGGACAGAGCTTGAAGTCGTTCGTGAGATTTGAGAGGCAAGTTGAGACTTACTAGACCTTAATATATTATTTATGTGTTGGTTTAATAATTAATAGGAGTAATGGAGAATTGAGGGTCCCGTATTAGTGAGGTGACAAGCATTAATACGGGTATCGTTGAACTTAATTGGGTAATAAATGAACTAGTTTGATAAGGAGTTTATGTGTTTAGCCTTCGCGCCACGGGCACGGTGCATAAATCCTCTTAGGTTGGTATGTTTGTTGATTATTTGGGCTCGTAGCCATGCTTGGTTATTATATCTTTGATTGAACTTATCATGCACTCATCACTCCATATCTAGTCTAAATACTTGAAAAGAAACTGATAAATACCGATTGCATTGATTATGCTGATTGCATAGTGTACACATACCCATATCATCATACATATTATATTTGGCATTGAACTGTTGAGATATTACTGAGAGATACTTGGGAAGCCTGTCATTGGATATGGTACATAATATGAAAGTGATGATAGATGATGATACTACAGCTATAAAGCTAGGGTTCGATGAGAAATTCCGGACGATTATGATATTACTGCCACAGAGCTTGGATCCGATGGGATCGGATGGGTATATGGACCTCATGTGTCCCCTATGGATCACATGACAGTTACTGCAATATCATGTGTATATCAAGTACATATGGCCATTGCATGCATACATACATATCATCTGCATTGCATTCATTCATATTCCTGATATGTGTTTGATGTTGTGTGTACTCGATGTTGATTTCTGATAGACTTTATGATCATATGACTCTTACGGAGAGTAATACTGGTACCTTGTAACTTGTACTTGATGTAAAAAAATATGATACGGTATGGTGATGATATAAAGATGGGATCTTTATGACTCAGATTGCTAGAAATGATATAGAGATCAGATCTCTACGTATTCCTTAGTATAAGAACTAAATGATTGAACCTTTAATGGTAAACTTATTTGTTTCAGATAAAAGATTGAAACTTAATTATGATTGTGCCTCAATTCGTGAAAGGGTTGGACCCTTATGAATATAACTTATTCTAATTAATGAAAGGAGGTAATCTTGAGGATTTAGATGCCCGCTTGGGTGTAGGTTGGAACCTTATAGATATATCTATTCTAGTTGAGGTAAAACTAGAAACTTTATTAAGTTATGTGAAGAGCAATTGACTTTATGACTCGGTGTGGTTATAGAATCTTTACTTAAATGCTTGAATTATTTAGAAACTATATAATTTGACTAAAGCAAACAAGAAGAGAAATATTGAGAGTACCAATCCTCGCCACCACTATAGTTAGGATCGGTTGATGATGCTGCTGGGTACACATACTTTTTGTACTCAATATACACTTTTTGCACTCTATGTGCAGGTACGAGCCGGACTCCTGCGGAGGAGCTTGACGCAAAGCTTGAAGATTCATCTTGGGGCATCCAGGGTGAGCCGTAGATTTCATCCCAGCACTGGAACTATTCATCTTGTTATTTTACTTTTCTGTCCTATATTTCATACAATGATTGTATTTAAAGTTCCAGACTTGTATTTATTTAGTAGATTTGTACTCATGATTGCTATTTTTTATATTTTAAGAAAAAAACTTAAAACTCACATGATATTCTTGTTGGTCAACAGGATGTTGTAACAATGGATGGAAGGTCAATCCAAAGATACTATATTTCTTCTCTTCCTCTAATTGTGCTTTTCACACATCTTTCTCTAAAATCTCTAAGTTTTCGTACGATTGAATAAATTGAAAAAGATATTTAGTTAATACTTGTCAAAAAGACACAACCCCTTATATATATATATATATATATATATATATACTTGTCAAAAAGACTCAACCTTTTAGAAAAGACACTTCAAATCAAATTAGTTTTTATTATATATATATATATATATATATATATATATATATATATATATATATATAAGTAGGATATTTAAGTTTTTAGAAGGGTATTTACGTAATTTCACTTTTAAATTTTGAGTTCATGCTTTTAATATATTATATTTAAATCACCATATTGATATTATATCAATATTTACTATTATCTTTGATTTTTCTATGTATTATATTAATTAATTTTTTTAATATGTACTTAAAATTTTAATTAGCTAAAAGTAAAAACTTATTTAAAGTCTTGGACATAGATATTTAAAATAATTTCTCTCTATAAAATAATCTCAATAGTAAACGTTTATTGATACTTGTCCTTTTTGGTAATTTGACACTCAAACACTTTTTAAAGAAGATTAGCCAAATACAATCTGCTTATCAAAAATATTTTTCAAATGATTTAACCAAACACAAGATGTTTCTCATCAAAAGTACTTTTTCGAAAAGCACTTCTCAAAATAAGCATTTTTTAGCCGTTTGACTAAACATACTCAAATGTAGAGATAAGATCTGCGTACATCTTACCCTCTCCAGACCCCATTGTGTGGGATTACACTGGGTATGTTGTTGTTGTTGTAAAGTTCTCTTAAACAATCACTAAAAAATATTACCTATGTCCCAAACTAGTTGTCATGTTTTGCTTTTTTAGAGTCATACTATGTAAACATTGACTAATATTTTAAAATGCAGTTTTTCATCAAATTGATATGAGAAAAATTGCAACTTGTATTAATTTTCATATAGCTTTCGCATATCTAAATTTTAATTGTAACATTTTTAGATTCGAAGATTAGTCAAACTGACTATTGAGAAGCGACACATGACAACTAATTTTAGACGGAGGGAGTATAGATTAACTATGAAATTCTTCATTAATCTGTCGCTAAATAACCAGTAGCTAATATGATATTTTTATAATCCGTCACTAAATTATAAGCTTAGAGATGGAAAATTTTATTGTTTAGTGACAGAAATGTCCGTCGCTAATTTTTGTTTTTTTAGTGAATAATATTTGTGAGTGAGAACAACTTAAGGTAAAGGAATACTTTGACTTCTCATATATTGAAAAAGTTGTAATTATTTTTGTCTAGGGGAATTTACCAAGGTTGATAAACGTGGAGTAAAATTTTTAGATTAAAGTTCGCGTATAACTTCGATGTACT
Source organism: Anisodus acutangulus (assembly GCA_029783415.1). Taxonomy (NCBI): domain Eukaryota; kingdom Viridiplantae; phylum Streptophyta; class Magnoliopsida; order Solanales; family Solanaceae; genus Anisodus; species Anisodus acutangulus. The sequence continues at coordinate 52,424,201 of CM056499.1, read as the reverse complement.
GTTTGTACTAGATACCATAAACATAAATTAGAATAATATATCTAAGATTCAGAATTGACAGTACGAAAATCATTTATTCGAATACTATTAGTATCTGAATATGTTTTTAGCAAATTGGTGCATTATTGTTAAAAGGCGACAATGTCTTAATTGCTTTAATCTAGAACTTTTTCTTCAGATTTTAGTCAACATCATTGAAAATATGGCATCTGCTTGACCTTCACCTTAATTAACTTTTTTTTTGTTCACCTTGATTAGCTAGCCTTTATTCTTGCCTAGTCCTCTAGATTAATTTCACTAAACAGATATTTTTCTTAATTGGCAGTTATAGCAGTAATAGTTGTAGTAAGTAATATTATTTTTCTTGTAGTTGTTAATGGAATAAACTGCAATAAAGGGCGTACATACATTCACATAGTAATTGATAAAAAGAAAGATGGACACAAGATTTAATGAGGTTTGCCAATATGCTTAAGTCTCCCGATAAAGCTCTCAGGTTCGAGCTTTTGGTCGGGACAAAATTATGATAGGGAGCGCTTCCCTCTTAAAGGGTCTTACACGATGCAAATCCGAATTAGTTAAGTCTCTAATACGAGTACCAGACACCGGATAAAAAACTACTTTTTAGAGAAAATTGTACTATTAACCTCCGAAATCCTGGCCTTTATATGTTTTTCCTATAACGAATCTTGGCTTAGGACCCTCACATCAACCAACATAAGATAATAGTAGGGTTATCGCGGTTAATGCATGATGGGAAATCACACATAACATATCACGAATCACGACTATTGTTACTCCTATTGTTGGAGCCCCATATTATATTGTCCATACTTTAGATGTTCAATATTTGGCATGCAGGAGGTGTTAAAGGGTTCCACGTCAGTGGTTAGTGAAGGGACGAGTCTTCTTTTTATATTACTTGAGAAATCCTCACTCTTGAGCTAGCTTTGTTGGTTGAGTTAGGTCCAATGAATGACGTTGAAAAAATAATTATGATAGAAATCGCAAAACAATAAGGGTGATTTATCTGTCAATTTTTCCACTATCACCACACAAAAAAAAAACAAATTCTACCTTATATAAGGTTGCTATAGACGATTAACCCCAGGTTTTGAAATCATTGTTTATATACTTGATATTGACCATAATTCACAAGAATATTTTATAGTCTTAGTAAGAGGGGAAAGGCTTGAGGGAAATTAATTCTTTGATTTATTTCATTCCCAATAGTACAATATATATACAATCATAATATGCTTGTCTTATGAAAGACTAATTTATCTTACCTAAAATATAATATGCGAATTATAATCATCCTAATTATAATATATTACAATATCAATTATGAGTAATGAATTGGAGGTAATTATGAGATTGCCCCATAATTACTCTATAACAGTCCCCCGCAGTCTTAGCGGGAGGTTCTCGTATGCTGAGACTGTCCCAGAAATCATCAAAAAGTACGCGCGGAAGACCTTTGGTGAAGATGTCAGCAATTTGATAACGGGACGGTACATGAAGAACACGAACTTGTCCATGGGCAACCTTTTCGCAGAAAAATAAGATATCCATTTCAATGTGTTTCGTGCACTGATGCTGAATAGGATTGCCGGATAAGTATATCACACTCACATTGTCACAATAGACAATTGTTGCCTTTTCAATCGGACACTGTAGCTCAAACAGTAGATTACAGAGCCAATATGATTCAACAACCACATTGGCTACCCCTCGATATTCTGCCTTAGCACTTGACCGAGACAATATGGATTGTCGTTTGGATGACCATGAAATAAGATTGTCCCCTAAGAACACACAATAATCGGAAGTAGAATGACCTGTGTCCGGGCAGCCACTCCAATCTGCATCTGTATAAGCTGAAATCTCGAGATGGAGGACTTATACAGATGTAGACCGAAATGGAGAGTACCCTTAATATACCGCAAAATCCTTTTGATAGCCCTCATATGTTCTTCCTTCGGGTCATGCATGTGTAAAGAAACTTGCTGAACTGCATAGAAAATATCCGGTCTTGTAAAAGTCAGATACTGCAAGGCCTTTACGAGGCTGCGGTAATGTGTAGGATTGCGGTATGGAGTTCCGGCATCGTTGCTCAATTTTTCCTTTGTGTCAACTGGAGTAGGTGATGGTTTATAGGAAGACATCCTTGCTTTGTCAATTATTTCTTCGACATATTTCTTTTGACTAAGAAACAGACCACCTGCACATTGGGTGACGGCAATGCGAAGAAAATAATTCAACGGACCCAAGTCCTTCATTGCAAATTCTGTTGCATGAAGGGATATAATAGACTGGCGAAGTGAAGTGGATGATGCTGTGATAATAATATCATCGACATACATAAGTATATATGCCATGTCAGCGCCCTTTCGATAAATGAACAACGACTGATCGGACTTGCTGTGAGAGAACCCCAACTTGGAAACAAATCTTGCAAACCTGTTATACCATGCCCTAGGAGCATGTTTCAAACCATATAAATATTTTTTCAACAGGCAAACATGATCTGGACAAGTATAATCTCGGAAACCCAACGAGTGATGCATGTACATTGTTTCCTGTAAGTGGCCATGTAAGAATGCATTTTTAACATCTAAATGATGAATGAACCAAGATTTGGAAAGTGCCAGGCTGAGAATAGTCCTGATAGTTGTTGGCTTAACGACCGGACTGAATGTTTCACCACAGTCGACTCCAACCTGTTGAGACGTGCCATCACCAACAAGACGAGCTTTGTATCTCACAAAAGAACCATCAGAATTCTTTTTATGATAAAAAACCCACATAGACCGAATGACGTTCACATTAGACGAACGTGGTACTAATTCCCACGTCTTATTTTTAATAAGAGCATTAAATTCGTCTAACATGACAACTTTCCAATTCGGGTCGGATAAGATAACTTTGGGATTTTTTGGTAGAGGTGATGGTTGAACTGATGATAGTGGGTTAAACTGACGTTTGGGCCAAAAAATCCCGTGCATGGCACGAGTTTCAATAGTCCGAGGCTGTTCCATCATTGTTTGGGCAGTAGAGGTCTCGGGTATGGTATTGGGCTGAGAAGGTGTATTGTGGTCCAAGGGAAAATGGGTAGCTGATCCGGTGTTGGGTTGGGATTCAGTATTGGGCTGGTTTAATGTGGTGTTTGAGGGAGCAGTGGGCTCCCCTACTTGGGTCTGCTCGCCACGGAAATAGGACTGGGCCAAGACGAGTGGTAACAAGCTTGTGGTCTCCGGTCCAGTCATATTCTGTGGTTGGGCCGAGAAATGTTCGGTAGGTTGTTGGGTTGGTTCCACTTGTGTTTGGATATTAAGATGGTGGTGTAAAATGGGATGTATTCCGTTGTCCAAAAAATCATATGAAGGTGAGGATGCCACATGTGACTTAGCAAATGAGAATGTAGACTCATCAAAAACTACATGACGAGAGATAATTATTTTCCCATTCGTCAAATCATAACACTTATATCCCCTATGATTTTGTGAGTATCCTAAAAATACACAAGGAGTTGAACGAACATGCAACTTGTTAATGGCAGTGGTGATGTTAAATATATGATTAGTGTTACTCGGCAAGTAAGGTCCAGGTGCCTGTCATGACCATGGAAATAAAGGATAACACAAACACCCAAACACCCTCAAATGCGTAAACGACAGGAGACGATGATACAACATTTGTGTAAGAGACACATTGGAGAGCAATTTACTAGGAAGAATATTTAAAAGGTATGTGGCCATTTGAAGTGCATGGTGCCAAAACTTTGGTGGTGTGGAAGAATGCACAAGAAGAGAGCGAATCATATTGTTAATCGTTTGAATTTTTCTTTCGGCTTTCCCATTTTGTGGTGACGTATGTGGACACGAAAGACGCATAGACATCCCATTTTAGTGACAAAAATCACTAAATTGGGCATTTATGAATTCCTCCCCCCCATTGTCACATTGAATACATTTAATGCATTTACCAAATTGAGTTTTGATAAAAACACTAAATTGTTTAAACACGGTGTAGGTTTGTGATTTATGTCCTAAGGGAAAAGTCCACAAAAAAATTTGAATAATCATCTAGAATGAACATATAGTATTTATGACCTGCAGAACTCAAAATTGGTGATGTTCACAAATCACAATGCACAAGATCAAATGACATAAAAGTATGAAAAGTAGATGGTGCAAAAGGAAACTTAACATGTTTACCAAACACATAAGTTTGGCAAACAAAAGAGTCCAAAAGTTTGTTACAATAAAATAAATTATTCTTTCTAAGATTATTAAAAACTTGTGTTCCCAGGTGTCCCAACCGATTGTGCCATAGTGTAGGAGAAATGGCAGCAAAGGTTGGAAACAGTGGTGACGGGATACAAGTCCCCCGTGCTATTGCATCTCATAAGTGGCATCTCCGTCTGAAAATCCTTCACAGAAAAGCCAAATGTATCAAAATTCACATAAACATTGTTGTCAATTGTAAAATGTCTAACAAAGATCAAGTTTTAAATTAGTTTTGGTGCATGTAGGACATTTTTCAAGTATAATGGTAGGTGCGGAGAGGGTAATGTTACCTGGAAAATACCACGAATTGGAATTTTCTACCCACTGCCGACAACAATATTTTTATTATTGCTCATATTAAAATAAGATGAGAAATTACCTTGAGATGCCGTCATGTGAGACGTAGCCCCTGTGTCCATGTACCATGACTCATCTGAAACACTTAGATTCATGTTGTTCATGGCTTGTTCAATGTCCGTGGGTGCATAGCCAACAGAAGACGGTGCCTGGGTCACAAACACATGTTGTGGACGAGACCCTAGAATCCCAGGTTGGCGATTTGAAAAGAGAGGAGGCCCGGTCCACGATGAAGTCGGATAAGGGCATGGCGGGGCAGCCCATTGTGGGGCCCAGGCCCACGATGGGTACTACCCCCACTGATTTCTGCCACTGCCAGCCGCCACTATCCGGACTGGCCACTGTCGCTGGCAGGCTGGCCACCGCCTTTCCCTTGTCCCTTTCCACCGTTATTTTCCCCTTATTATTACGGTTTGAACCCCGTTTTGACTATTATTTGGACGATTACCATGGCCCCTCGAACCAGAATTTTGGGGCTCCAAATCTGTGGAAAATGAGTTGATGGAGACGAGAGCAGTTCCGGCGGTGGCTGCTCCAGAGGATGCCTATTTTGCTTTCTGTGTTTCCTCGAGAATCAACCTCGAACGGTCCTCATAAAAAGGAGACAACGGGTTACTTTGCTGAATGAACGTAGCAAATCTATCATATTGTTCATTCAACCCTGCAATTAATTGAAAGACCAACCTTTGATTTGTGACGGGCGAACCAACGTTGATAGTTGGTTCGCAAGTACCTTCAATTCCTGACAATAGGCGGAGATGTTGGAAAAATCATCCAATTTAACATTAGTGAATTAGTGTTCAAGATAAACAACCCTAGAAAGTTTGTTATCTTGAAATATGTTTTGTAACTGTTCCTACGCCCGTTGAGCCGTAGAATTCGGCTCTAATATGGTATGGAGAAGATCACTTGAAATTGTGCCATAAATCCATTGAAGGACTATAGCATCTAACCGGGACCATAATTTTTTATCCACCGTAGTGGTATCCGATGATGACTCGGACGGAATAATATGTTCGATTACCTCATAAGAGCGACAATGAATTTTGAACAACTCCGCCCAAGAGGTATATTGCCCTTTCTCCATTTCAAGGGTTATGGAGATAAAGTTCTTGATGTTATTAACGGCAAGAGCAAGATGAAAAGTTTGTTTTTCAACCATAGGTTCCACAAGAAAGCAAAACTAGAACAAAAGAAGAAGAGAATAGTATTTTGTGATTGGTGGAAATACCTTGAAAAACCCTAAGTGTCGGCTAGGGTGTGTGAAAGAATAGAAAGAGAAGGAAATAGGGCCGACGGGATGGGGGTGGGGGTATTGTGAGTGGTTTAGGGTTTTAGTTGGAGTGTTTTAGTATTAGGGTTCAATTAGAAAACCCTAGAGTGTTTATGATGTTGTGGCCGAAAAAACAAATTAGGAGACAGAGAGAAAGAGTGGAAGAATTCGGCTGGGTGAAGAAAAAGTTAGGGCAAATTATTTTAGGCTCTTGATACCATGAGGGAAATTAATTTCTTGATTTATTTCATTCCCAATAGTACAATATATATACAATCATAATATGCTTGTCTTATGGAAGACTAATCTATCTTACCTAAAATATAAAATGCTAATTATAATCATCCTAATTACAATATATTACAATATCAATTATGAGTAATGAATTGGAGGTAATTATGGGATTGCCCCATAATTACTCAATTACTCTCTAACAAGGCTTAAGGCAACATTTAGCGGTGTGAGATATTATGTTGTTCGAGGAATCCTTGATGTTGTCGGAGTAAAGGATCATCAACAAGGTGTTTTAATATGTTAGGTTCTTATTCAAGACTTGTATCATCTGATGATGCTATGTATATTTTATCGATCATCTCCTCAGTTGCATTACATAAACAATGTAATATCAATGAAGATTTTATTGTAATCTTCCACCATCATACATTTGATCCACAATTCAATGATCATAGTATCACATAAAATGTGATATATTAAATTTGTTATGTATAACCTGGATCGTACTCATTATTTTGTGTCAGTTTCTTTTCCCTTCTTTACTTCCCTAATCTGATTATCTCGTTTTTATCTTCCCTTCTTTTTTGTGCGATGCGTGTGTGACGCCCAATCAAATGTGTGCTTGGTCTATTGACTTTTCGAGCATAACTTACGTTTAAAGACTAGATGATTCACGGAACTCTGCGACTCACACTAAGTATATATCGCTTGTCGCTATGTTCTGCGAGAGTCGAGATATGTTTCCGGGAGTCGTTCTTTGTGGTCTAATTAGTTATAATATCGCATTTTCTTTCATATGTCAAAACCAAAGCATAAATATTCCAATAAGTCTAATATTTGACCAATTCCTCATTCTAGAGAAAGATACTCGGAATAGTTCAATTCCTACAAACTTTTATTAAATTGGAAATGCAGTCTTCGCATACGATAGGCCAAACACTCCAATTATATGGTTGACACAGAAAACAGAAGTGTGTTTTTTTCATAACAAAAAAAAACTTGCGGATTGAAGAACTCACAAGGCATATGAACAAAAGAAGAAAATAAGGTATCCATCCACCATCAATTAGCGGTCTCGAATTTCAAGTCGGATTCCGGCCTCGCGAATGAAGAAACTTCTTATAAGGAGTAATTCCCTCTTTAATGGACACTACGTGGCATGAATTCGGATTAATCGGGTTAATGGTTTCTGGGTAACGAATACAACAAAACTATCCCATATATATGTCTCAGTCTCAAACAAGTTGAGGTTGATTATAAGAATCCTCATAAATCATGTTATTTCCTTTAAACTCATCTCGGACCAATATTACACAAAATAAGTTCCGAGCCGAATGATTATAAAAGGAACAAAAAAAGATGAGGGTAAAATAAAAATGTAACTTAAAACTTAAAATTACAAAACTCAACCTCCCTTTCTTGTCATCTTTGGCTCTTCTGCTCCAAGAAGTTCCTCTAGCACACTATCATCAAGATACTCAAGCTCAATGATTTCTTTATCTTGACCAATTGATGAAGTTCCATTCTCCAAAACTCTTCTTGAATTAATGTTAAATGAAGTACGATAGTTATAATAAGGTGGATCATTGAGCTTAGAATAATACTCACTAGGGAAATTCAAGGTAGCAAGATGTCCCCTTAGGTTAAATGATGCCTTGTCATAGGCCCTCGCCGCGTCCTCGGCCGTGTCAAACGTCCCGAGCCACTGGCGAGCGCCTTGCCTCGTAGGGTCACGTATCTCCGCCGCGAATTTCCCCCAAGTCCGCTTCCGGACGCCTCGATATTTGATGTCATCCTTCCCTTTGTTGCCATTTTCTTTCTCTTGCATGGCCTTTTTTCCCCTAGAAGAAGAAGAACTACCCTCCATATTGATTATATATAGAGTTTTTTTTCACTTTTTTCAAGAACTTATGTTTGAGGATTTTCAAATTTTGGAGGCACACCACATTTGACATTGATTTTGGACATGTCAATGTCTATTTATATTGAGCTCATGATAAGAGATTGTGACTCATAAGATTGTTGAAATCAACGAATCTTGATTTTGTTTGTCTTACTCTATATAATTAATCACGTTTTTACACCCTCAGGTCATATGTTATATGGTGTGACAGGTAAATCTGTTGTTCCCATAATTACAGATCATACATTCTAAGGAGTCTTATCTATTAATATCCTTTAGGTAACAATACTCTGACAGTATAATTTTTTTATATTGACAGTGTATATTATTTAAATTGTAACTTGTATTGTGTTGTTGTTTTATGTTGGGTATCTAGAAAGGAAAAGCCCATAGAGAAAGCTTAGTGCATCGGGATTCCATATCTAGAAATAAAAAAAAATTCCTTTACATGGAAGTCTCTTCAAAGATGTCAAAGAAATTCGATAATTATTCTTCCAAATCTAGTATGCTTATATTCAGTGAGATAGTTGCTACTTTTCACTGCTAAAACTTTATATCTATATAGTGTTTTTGGTTGAAACTTTTTCTTGGAGATAGATTTTGTTGATCAATTTAATAGTGAAATTGCATCAATAGAATACAATAAATTTAAGTTTTATATACCGTTAGTATAAATAATATTTTACACTATCAGACCATCCAAATAATATCTACAAGTAAGTCTTCTTAAAATATGAGATTTAAAATCTTAAAAATATGATACGTTACCCGCTACCACAGATAAAAATAACCTGATATTATAAAATAAATTTCCACTAATATAATTAGTCAAACTCATATATCGGATGTAATTTCAAGAATTTGGATAATATTCTTATGATCTCCTTGGATCTTACTTTAGGAAGATTTGTCTTCTTAGCTAAAACTTAAAGGCCTAATATATAAAGGGAATACTGTTTATACTTTTCAAGAAAATGTAACTATAACAATAACAATAACAACTATTGACTGAGTCGTATGCAAGTTCGGATCGGCTATATGAATTCTCACATATTATATTATTCCGTTAGGGTTCATCCGAAAATCACCTTTGCCAAAAAATTACACTGTGTATATAATGTCAAAATTATTTTTGATGTATATATAATAAATATTAAATTCCTTTGGTTGCTTCGTCTATTTACTTATTTATATTTTGAATCCCTTAGCAAAACTTTTGGCTAAATTCAAATGAAATATAAACTATAAACACAATCAAATTCCAAGAGAACATATTTGGTAGATTAGTTAAAACGTTAAAACAAAGAATAGTAGTGAAGAAGGATCATGTAGAGCTAATTAAAATTGAGTTTGAATTGAAGTTGACAGAATAATATTGCAAAGATTAGCCTCTAATTTTATAAACTACATGACTTTTTAGGCACTTTGTCAAGAGAGGAAGTTTCAATTCTCATACTCCTTTAGTCCCATTTTTTACGAAACATATTCTTTTTCAAAATTTACAAAAAATAATGTCTTTTACTTAAAAATAATTTAACTTTAAAATTATCATTTTATCCTTAGTAAAATAGTTTATAGCCATATAAATATTTTCTTTTCTCTTTGGTAGGATCATTAATATGCGGTATATATAAAAGGCAGAGATGTAATCAAAGCGATTTGATGACTCACACTTACTAAAAACTTCCCACTGAATTTGAAGATCAACAATTGCAGTAAATTTCCCCAAAATTATATAACACGATAAAGTTTCAAAGAGTGCTCGGGCCTGTCGAACAAAACTATATAACTCGTTGAATACATCAGTATAGCGCTCGCGTGTACCACCCATAACATATAATTAGAGCATCACAAATCTATTATTGCCTCAAACTAATTCTACAACCTAAAGAGTCATAGTGACCGTCCTGGATACTACCCCCGAGTTACTGCACCAACACCCAGATAGCCTAGGTCACCCGAGCTTCGGGGGAAGCCCGCTACATATCTAGTTAGTAGGTTGAGGTTTCATTCGTTAACAAAATTAACTAGACAAAACGCTCCACCTAAGAACAATTGTGCATGGTGTCAAATCAAATAAAATGAAATAGAAGGAACAAAAAAAAATTGAATTTGTTTAGTTCTCGTCAGCAGAAAATGGATGCCACAAGTTGTTAATTAGGTACTGTACTAAAATTTTGATTTATTTGTGTTTTATAATACAAAGTTTGGGTACGATGATATTAACTATAATGGGTCAAAGGATCTTACTGTTTTACTGTTGGCACGTGATTGTTTTTTGCTGTAATTTGTCATGAAATTCCCAATGCTAACGATATGGCATACCTCATTAAGATGAAATTCTATTTTTTTCTCTTTCTTCCACAAACATGGAGAATAACACCACGGGGGAATATTTTTGTGGATATAAAGTCACAAATAGTACTCCTTCTATTTAATTTTAGGTTATATATTCTATCATGAATGAGAGGTTGCTCGACGTATCTGCTAAAGTTATTATCATGTAATCAAAATGCCATAAGTTTGAATTGTGGAAACAACATCTTGCAGAAATGTAGGTTAATGCAACATACAATAGACCCTTGTGATTCAATTCTTCCCCGAACCCCGTGTCTAACGGAAACTTAGTGCACCAGACTGTTCTTTTTATTCTATCATCGAACGGCATATTTTTATATGTAAGAATAAGTTTAATATTAAAATTTATATTATGGTTCATAGCATATTTTTATAATAACAGAAATCTAATGATAAATTTAAGAGATTAATTTCAAAAAGACTTCTTTCTTTTTCACACTCTATATCTAATTAAATACCGCTATATAAATAGAGAAAAATGAGGTATTAAACTGAGAAAATAAAGTAATTTATAGTTTCATAAATAACTTAATAAATTTCACAAACATTTTTCTCAAAATATAAATCGTATTGCATCGATCTCTATATTTTTTGAGTTAATTTCACATATGGTGAACTTTATTCACTATTAGAATAAGGTAAAAATTAGCTTAGAATTTAGATGGTCATTGCCTATTATTATTTGGTCACCATTTCAAATATAACGGAGAAACATACACTTTTCAAGGCGAAAATAAATTTTGAATAAAAATACCCAAGCTAAAATATGTAGAAACTCCAATATAATGAAGTTAAACTCTAGTATATTGTGCTGGACTTCAGAACTCCCTTTTATGTGAAACTCCAACTTTGTATTATGGAGTTTCGATCTTTTATGTGTGAAACTCTAACATACTGTACAGTGACTATACACTAATTATACACTAAATACTAGCTAAATTTCGTAAAAAGTAAAACTATGGGTTATTTTTTGTCGTGGCTTTGCTGGAAACAACACCTTTAACGTAACATTATTTCCATGCAATCCACAAAAAAATCATACAATTTTCCAAAGTCATATCTAATTAGACATGAGGTCAAGAGTTACAATAGTGTATATACACACAACTAATTCAGTAACTAAATGGAGTAATACTTCTAAGCATCAACGACTCGAGGTATATTTAGGGTAAATAACTAAATATTGCACTTGTAGTTTAATTTTTTGAATCATGTATTAATCGTGAAATTTAATAATTTTTGACATTTTAATTGTTTGTGACTTTTATTGCTATTGAAATAAAATTAAATGGAGATGCATACATGAGAAGGAGGAAACAGTATTAAATGTTAATGGTCCATATACTGAGTTGAGAGAAAAGATCGGCCCAAATGAGAGGATTAGTCAAATGCAATAAAATTAGATTAGGGTCCAGCCCAAATTCCTTTCTATATTAAGGATCTTTATACAAATAGCCGACTAGATTCACTGTTTACTTTTTCTAACCGATATATATAGATTATACACAATTATACATATATTATAAATGAAATTGTTTATATATTATAGCAGTTGGGTGAACGACTAGTTAGGTTAATTCTTCTTCACTTCCCTCTTTGTTGAGGATACTATATACACATATTATCTATTAGGTAAAAACTTAGTCATACCTAGTGTTTACATCTGAGCAATTGATGCATCACATGTGTCTGCACATATTCTTTTTTAACTAAATCTTGGTTAATTATTGTAAATTTTTAATACATTAAATTACTTAACCTTGATAAATTAATATAGTTTTGGTGTAAGTACTCGTGCGAGTAAATTTTTCTTTTTAGAATTAAAGTTGTATAATTTTATTAATATAATCATATGCAAACTTTAGTTGTCACCAAAGCTTGTGGTAGAGTGGTAGAGTGGTAAATACTTCTTCATCCTTAACTTTGGAATCAAACCTTGATTATAAACTGTCTTTAGTAAGGACGTTTAAGTGAAATTTTTCGACGTGAATCGAATCGATCGACCCCCAAAGTGGATACAAACTATTGGGTGGAAACAAAAAGAAGAAAAAAGAAGATGGTAAGTATACTTAAATAGTAAATATTCCAAGTGTCTAATTCACAATGAGCAAACACGTATGTTTATAATAGGATAATTACCCACATCCTAAAATCAAACTTATAAGAATTAAGAATAATTTGAATAAAGTAACCACAACTTGCAGCTGGAAAGGTAATTAACAAATTCCTAAGCAAACTTGAAAAAACAGAGAAGAGGCTATGTACCATGAATGTGTTACATCTTAATCTGCCTAACTAATTAGCATTTTATTCATATCAACATGATCATGCATCTTAGAAATTTGTATAGTTCTATTTATTTATTTATTGACCTTCCTTATCATTATCTGACGGCGCTCAATTTTTATATATTTCCAAAACTTATGTCATTTTCTCTCTCACATTAACTCTTTATTTTAAATTATAAATCAATTCCTATTGAATAAAATTACATGTAGTTACATTTAATCTGTTATGTTTCTTGGGTTCTAGAAAACTGCCTAATTAGTAATTATGCTGCCCATATGTGTAAGTCTTGGAATTTTTTATATCGTTTTTGTGTTCGTGATTACCACTAATTACTAGTTGGAGGTTTGGGATTTTCTCCATGTGTTTATTCCAATTTGAAAGCAAAATTTGTTATTGTTATAAAAAAGTGTCGTTTGGCGCTCCCAATGTTTCAATTTGTATATTCACAAAGAAATCAATGTTCGGATTCAGAATTTAAATTTTATAATTTTAAGATTTTTAATATTCAAATTTATTATATTTTATAATTATTCATTCAGATCTATATTTAATAATTTTTTATATATAAATCTATGTTCTGCGTTACATAACTGAACGAAGTTAGAAGATTCAAACAAAATATATAAGCCTTACTGCTAATTAATAGTAACGAATATATTATCGAGGAATGTGATAAAATTTATGAGATTTCTTTATTTTAATTAAAATATTTAAGTTCGAGACCTGAAAATGAAAGAATTGATGATAGGTTGCCAAGGAGTAATTATGATATGGTCCGGATATCCCCACTCTCAGAACCAGTCTGCAATCATCTGGCTCTCTGTACCGGAATCTCTAGACACTTGCTTAGAAAGAGAGTATTTCTTAGTTAATGAACCTTATATAGTACAAATCCAAATTAATAGAGTTAGTGAATATAAGATATTAAATATTTTTTAATTTTTTTATATTTGGATTGATTAAAGTATTTGAAAAATATTTATTCTAGAAAAATGAATTCCTTTAAAATGAAGAAAATAATTTTCTTAGTGAAAATAGGAAAAATAAGTTCCACAAGTGACGACATTCCACATCAATGGTGTCTTTCTCTATCATGCAACACCTCATCTTCACTCCATCTCCGTAGCCCCATGCATCCCCACCACTCCCACACTCCTATTCCGCCTCCACCTTGTATAGTATTTATCTAGATTATATAATAATATTCTTAAAATATTTTTTTTAAAAAAAATATTACCCAAAGAAACTCTTTCCTTATTACTGAACATACCGTTAATGATTATACAAAAAGAAAGAACGTAGAAGCCAAAAACAATACGAAAGCGGCGTTGTTGTCCGCTTGCAAGCTAGGGATGAATTAGTGAGATTGGATCAACAGTTTAAAAAATCAATTAAACTTTATTTTATAGTTTTGTATTTTACTGAGCTCATTACAATAATTTATTGGTACAGAGTGTTTACAAAGCATATTCACTTTTTTATAGCTATATATATATATAGCGGGAGCTTAGTGCACCGGACTGCCCATTATATATATATATATATATATATATAGCGGGGGCTTAGTGCACCGGACTGCCCATTATATATATATATATATATATATATATATATATATATATATATATATATATATATATATTAATATGGTGAATATATATAACTTCAATTCAATAACAAAAATAACATACTCAGTATAATTCACAAATGGAGTCTAGGAGGGGTAGTATGTATGCATACTTTACTCCTATCTCGAAAAGTAGAGAGGTTGTTTCCGATAGACCCTCGGCTCAAAAAAAATATTTCAAGATAACAAGAATTTCCGTGTTGTCACTCTTGAGCAGGAATTCTCCCATGTCAACATTGAGGATTTTCCGAATGTCTCGTCCTACTGTAAAAGGCTGAAAGAATTGGTGGACCAACTACACAACGTTGGTGCGCCCGTTACCAATAATTGTCTTATTTTACAAATGGTTGCAGGCCTCTATGAGGCCTTTAATGGCGTTGGGACTCTACACCGTCAAAGTAATCCACTTCCACATTTTTATCAAGCCCGTTCGATGCTCATGTTAGAAGAAGTCGGCTTGACTAAAAAAGCGGCTACCGGCGCAAGCTTCGTGGCTATGATGACTACATCCGATAACTGTTCCGATTTTGTTAACAATTCGGGTCAACACCACAACAACGGTGGCGGCAAAAAGGGTAAAAAAAGCAAAAATAATGGCAAAAATTGCGGAGCAAACAACAACGGTGGACGGAACAGTAGCAACACGGGCAGTGGGCCTCAGGGTACTGTGCCCCAGCCTGCCTGGTCTCAGCCCTGGGCCCCTTGGTAGTGGGCCTAGACCAGGGGGCAGTGGCCTAGTCCCGCCTATTACCCTCTCAGTTATTTCCAGGGAAATTGGGCTCCGATACAACCCTATCACATGCCCAATTTCTCAGGTTCTTACGCCAACAACCAACAGCGTTCCGGGTCGGGTCAGCAGGACTGTCTACTTGGGCCTCGGACCCCGCAGGCCTTCAATGCTGTGGGCCCAAATCCGATCCCGACACCCATTGATATTGAGGCAGCCATGCATACACTTGGATTAAATCCTCCAGACGCAAATTGGTACATGGACACCGTCTCCATTTCTCACATGACGTCCGATCAAGGTACTCTCTCGTCTTATTTCAATTTGAGAAAAAATCATGGCATTATTGTTGGTGATGGCAACTCAATTCCAATTCATGGTTACGGTCATACAACGTTGTCTCCCCTATATCCACCTCTTGTCTTGAAAAATACCCTTCATGCCCCTAACTTAATTAAAAATTTGGTGTCTGTCAGAAAATTCACCACTGATTATTGGGTTTCTGTTAATTTTGATCCATTTGGGTTTTCTGTGAAGGATTTCAAAACGGGGATACCTCTCATGAGATGCAATAGTAGGGAAGATCTTTATCCAATCACAACCACCACCACTTCTTCGAGTCATGCCATGCCGTCGACATTTGCAGCTCTAGCTCATTCCTTATGGCATGCACGTTGAGTCATCCTGGGTCGTCAATTATTTCTTCCTTGCATAAAAATAATTTTATTTCTTGTAAGGATATGCGTAGTACTATAATTTGTCATTCATGTCCGTTAGGGAAACATGTTAGATTACCATTTGTAACCTTTACTTCTCGTACTTTGATGCCTTTTGACATTATTCATACCGATTTATGGACATCTCCAGTTCTAAGTTCGTTGGGCCATCGTTATTATGTTCTATTTTTGGATGATTATTCTAATTTTTTATGGACCTTTCCGTTAGCGAACAAATCTCAAGTTTTTTCCACGTTCTTAAAATTTAGAGCATTCATCCATACCCAGTTCGAAAGGGAAATAAAAAATATTTAATATGATAATGACAAAGAATATGATAATGGGTTGTTTTAAGAATTTTGTGATGCTAATGTCATAGTTTTTCATTTCTCGTGTCCTCATACTTCCTCACAAAATGGGAAAGTCGAACGAAAAATTCGTACCATTAACGAAGAATACATGGCGTAGTGTGTGGGGCTAGTTTGTGAGGTGCAGTGGAGGCCAGGTTGGGGTAGCATAGGCAGCCGAAAATGCAGAGATGGTGATAGGATGGGAACCTACGGTATAAGATTTCGGTTGGGGTCTTATTTTGGAGAGTGATGGTTGGTAAAATATTAAGGAGGTACTCTACCATTTTAACAACATAGATCCAGAATGGTGGTGGAAGACATGCATGAAACAATAAGGTACAGACCATGTTATTGATGGTGCGTATAATTCGTTCAGCCTTTTCGTTTTGGGATGAAGTGTAGGGACAGGAAAAATGGAAAACCATTCCTTGTTTAGAGCAGAAATTGAGAAATGCGGAGTTATTAAATTCATGTCCATTATCACATTGAAATTTTTTTATGAATTTTCAAACTGTGTTTTAATGATTTTTTGAAATTCAAGGAACTTGGCAAAAACTTCAGATTTGAATTTAGTGGGTAAATCCAGACAAAGTGTGAAAAATTATCTAAGAATACTAGATAAAATTTGTGACCCAAGGAACTAACAACCGGAGATGTCCACAAATCAACATGAACAATATCAAATGGAGAAAAAGTAACACTGTTGGATGACATAAATGGAAGACGAGTATGCTTGTCAAGCGGGTAAGAAAAGCAGTGTTGGGCAAGTTTCCCATTATTACATTGAATACGCTTACTAGTTCTAAGAAAATTAAAGACAAGGTCTCCTGGGTGTCTGAGTCTGTTATACCAAGTTGATGGAGAGATATCTACAAGGGAGATGGGTGAATGTGGTCTGACAGCGGAAGATTGAGTGAAGGGGTAGAGGTCTCCCACACTATTGCAGCGCGTAAGAATTTTCCCCGTATTGAGATCCTTCATAGAAAAACCAAAAGGGTCAAATTCAACAGACACAAAATTATTGCGAGTGGATTTTCTAACAGAGATTAAGTTTTTAATGATGTTTGGGGTGTAGAGGACATAATTTAGGGAGAAAGGTGGGTGGGGATGTTTGGTATGTGTGTTACCGTAATCTTCAATTGGAATGCGGTGACCATTGCCAACAGTAATAAATTGAGGACACTTTAATCGATGCATTTGAGATTAATTACCTGACGACCGAGTGAGATGAGATGTGGATCCGGTGTCCATGTACCAATTATCATTGGGTTGTTGAATGTTCAGTGTGTTGAAGGCCTGGCCCAAATCAGTGGGGGCCAGGCTGCTGGCTTGCGGAAGCTGAGTGGCCGAAGACAAGTGTACCTGCTGTGTGGACTGGTGGGCCTGCCTGTTGGCTAGGACGTGGCGCAAAAAACCTGGTGACCATGCTTGCTGGAACTGGGCCCCTGAAGTTGGGTAGAGGCACGCAGGCGAGGCCCAGTTCCTGGTATTGGGCCAATGTTGCTGCCCAACCCAATGAAAATATGGAGCAGGGGTTGGACCTGGCTGCTGCTCGTTTCGGTTGCCCTTGCCGCGGCCCTTCCCTTTATTGTTGTTACCGCAGCATCTGCAGCCACGCCCTCCGCCATGGGACTGCTGCTGCTGGTGGTCTTGCGGTGGTGGCTGGGTGGTGTTGGCCGCCGGTGGTGCCATGCAGTCAACGACTAATGCCTTGTGATTGTGCTCCTCTTGTTTAGCACGGCGGGTCTCTTCCAACAAAAGTTGCGAACGTGCTTTATTGAAACTTGATAGGGGGTCGGCCTGTTGAATCATCGTTGCAAGTGTATCATATTCACCTTTCGGTAAACGAGCAACTAGTTGAAGTTCCATCTTGGTTTCTGAAACAGATGTCCCTACGTTGGAAAGTAGGTCGGTTATGAGTTTCAATTGTTTATAGTATTCGGACATGTTGTTAAAATTCTCGAGATTTGTATTGTTGAACTTCTCTTCCAAATACACGGCCCGAATATTTTTATTATCCTGAAAACTTTCTTCTAACAGTACCCAAAGTTCACGTGCCGTAGCACCTGTTTTCATGATAGTACACAACAAGTCTTTAGAGATGGTGCCGTAGATCCACTGTTTGACGATGGCGTCAAGGCGACGCCAGGTCGAGTCTGCAACATCGGTTGGACGAGGAACATAATCATCAATATGGTCGAGCACATTGTACGCATATGCATGATATAGAAAAGTTCTATCCACATGAAATATTGACAGTCTTCTTGATAAAAAATTATAGGGATAAAATTCTTGATGTTGGTAACGGCGAATGCCAGATGAAAAGAAAACGATGAATGTTGATGGGGGTTGTCAAGAGTGCCAGTGGAAGAACCGGAATTGGTGTGGGAACTAGGGCGAGACTGGTGGCAATATTGCTGTCGTCGGCCGAGAGGAAGGAAAAAAAGAATTTGGGTGGTGGTCGGCCGAGAGGAAGGGAAACGAGTATGGATTAGGGTTTGACTCTTGATACCATGTAAGATTGGAATAATTTTCCTTTGGGATTCCTTTCATTAATCACAATATATATAGTTGTACAGAGGTTGATTCCTACTACAATAAGAATCCTAAGTTACCTTAAATATACACCTATCATAATTACAAAAATACTGTGAATATTCGAAGAATATTCGCTAATAGATTCAATAATATCTACATTATGCAAAAAATTATGTATTATATCTGCAGGATTAGGCGGAGCAACAAATATTAATTTATGAATTCTGAATTAAAATATATTTTTATTTATTGAGTTATGAATAGATTATCTATAAAAATATAAAATTGAATCAAAGTTACTAAGATGATAAATTGAGTAATTCATGTATAACAATTCCTTCATTATTAATTATCACATAATGATTTCCTTCTCATTAATCTCCTTATAGCAATTTTGGTATTATTTATTACATAAACAATTTTCTTAAAATATTTGAGAGTTTATAAGCTAATTACATATTATTTGAGTTTCAATTGTACCTTTTAAAACATCAGTCTAGAAGTTGAATTTCAAAAGAACAATAAGAAAGGTCAATAGGACCTCTTGGTTGCAGTCATCATTCAAGACCTGTTTGACCTTGCCGCCTTCATTTTAGCCCACGTGTATTTTTTGCACACTGCTATAGCCTATAGTTATAATCACATTAAGCCATAAATAATTCCAAAACATCCTCCTTGGTCATTCTTTCTCTTTGGCCTATTCCTTTCTCTTTCTAATTTTTTTTGGTGATAGAACGGGAGTCTTGAAGGTAACGGTAAAATCATCTCTGTCTAATCTATAAATCATGAGTTTGAGTTATAGAAACA
The DNA here is from genome assembly GCA_029783415.1 of Anisodus acutangulus. Classification (NCBI taxonomy): domain Eukaryota; kingdom Viridiplantae; phylum Streptophyta; class Magnoliopsida; order Solanales; family Solanaceae; genus Anisodus; species Anisodus acutangulus. Next base: position 52,404,730 of record CM056499.1, on the reverse strand, counting down.
GCCACATTACACCCCTTGAGCCTTGAGGTCGGGCCTTTCGCAGAAAATTTGTTATATTTTAAGATTAGAGATAGATTTATAATTGAAATTATAAATTCTGGATTCTAAAGTTCTTTGATGTTATTGAGTTCTAAATATACAATTTGTATATATTAAATAATTTTTTAGAGATAAATATAAAATTTAAGCATCAAATTATTATTGAATTCTAACGAACTCGTACCTAAAAATACATCAATCCTCGTTCAAGATTACAAATCATCAATACTACTATATATATTTTTTGATTGTCATAATAAAAAACTATTTGTCTACACTGTCTATATATATGAATTAAACTTTTCAAAAAATTATATCTAATTTTTTTTGTGGGCCCCTCGTACTTAGGGGTATATAAAGAGGATCAAGCTTCAACAACTTCTCCCCATAATGGACCATTACTAGAAACAGAGTAGTCACCTACTTTAAAATCTTTATAAAGAAAATTAAAACCCCAAAAGAGAAAACAATGGGTTCTTCTTCTTCCTCCTCCTCCTCCTCTTTTTCTAATTTCCTCTACAATTTCAATTCCAACACCCCTCCCTTTCCATTCAACTTAAACGACTCGGACGAGATGTTCCTCTATGGGCTTCTCACGCAAGCTAGTCCAGACAACACCACTTCTGAAACGAATAGTACTCCCATTGTCGAGCCAAAACTCTCATCAAATGAAAAAAAATACATAGGTGTTAGGCGTTTGCTATGGGGCAAATTCGCGGCGGAAATTAGGGATTCGACTAGAACTGGGATTAGGGTATGGCTAGAGACATTTGATAATGAAGAAGATGTTTCTTTGGCATATGATCAAGCTGCTTTTTTAATAAGAGGTTGTTCACCTGTATTGGCTCTTAAGAAGAGATACTCTATGAGGAAGAGGAAATTGAACAAGAAAGATAAAATGATTAGTGAAGTTGTAAAAGATGTGAGTAATTATAATGTTATTGTAATAGTGTTTGAAGACTTAGGTGTTGATTATTTGGAACAACTTTTGAGTTCAAGTGATCGTAGTAGTAGAATTAGGGTGAGATAAATAAGATATCTTTATCTTTAATTAGATATTTTAAATTCGATCCGTAAAAATAGAAAAAATCTTGATAGAAGACACTTCCTACTTTAAGGGTTCTTATACGGTGCGATCTAAATTAATCGGGATCCCAAAATAAATATCTGGCATTATATAGAAACAAAAAATATAGTATTACTAATGTGACTTTTAGTCCTTGGTAAATCATTCGTCCATCCAACTACTATTTTACATCGATATCTCTCCCTTGATTTAATTGGAGATCAGTTTGTAGATTCATTTTCTTTTGGAAAGACTTTTTGTTGATGGTGTCTTGTAATGGTCAATAACTTCAATGTGATTTTGGTATTTCATTGGAGTAGCACTTCTATTTTTTTTTGTTTAATCATCCGATGTTATGAATTTACTAGGTCGACTAATATGAATTTGTGTTATAGAAAGCCTACTATGAGCGTTTTAGCATATTCCCAACATACCGAACTCCATTATTAGAGCTCAAACTTAATATATTTGATTAAGGGTGGATGAACATTTATCATTCCATTACCGTACCATCCTTGGCCGTAAGCATCTTTCATATTATAGAATTTCAATATATATTACTCTATCGATCTCAATTTATGTGGTACATTTTCCTTCTAGTGTGTCAAAAAAAGAACGATAATTTTCAATTTCTTTCTCTGTTAAACTTCGTGTCCAATTAAACATCGTCACATAGAATGAAACAAAAAGAATAGTATTTTAATGACGAGATGGTCCATCAGTTTTATTTTCAAGAGATAGTTCATCAGTTAGTTTCATAACAAATCAAACAAATATATGAAAATTAAATTTAATAATGACAGTAACTCATAGTTCAATTAACCATTCACGGGGTGTGTGAGTAAGAGGTTGAAAATGATTCTTCTTCAGTCTTCCAAGAAAAAGCCCATGGGCCTATGTTTTTTGAATTTGGAGCAAGCCCAAATCTTGTGAGTTAATGGACTTATTTTAATGAGGAATTTAGATTTTAGCTCATCATTTTTGTAAATAAGAAACTTAAAGGATCGAAATTGCTTAAAGATTCGACCCTTAAATATAAGAGATAATTTTTGTCTGATTTTGACTTGTAAATAACTAATAACTATTTCGGTTTTGTTTACTAAATATATTTTGATGAATTTCTATTTCGACTCTACTGATGATATGTTATCTTATGAGTCGACAAGAATTAGGAACAAAGTGGAAAATTAAAAGAAAAAGTGAAAGAAATACGAGATATCCCAAATAAAAAAAATACTATATGTAATAAAGGGTCAAATAGTAAAAAGAAAGTTCAAGTCATTATCATTCAATTACAAACAACTTTAGGTGATATAAATAAATAGCATAACCATTTTCACCTCACAATGAAAGCGAAATAATTATAATTACACACTTGGTCGAAAGACAAAGAATTTAAAAATTACAGCAAACAAACTTAGTCAATACAAAGAAAAAGGAAATTAAAGAAACAAATACATAGAAAAATAAAACACAAGTATTTTTTCCAGGTATTTAATTACCTCCTGTTTCTCCAGACATAGTTTCTTGGGATGCTTCCTCCAGGGATTTTCCTTTGGGCTCTGGCACACAGAATGTACAGATAATTCCAAGAGCATTGATGCACCCTAGAACAATGAGAGAGTTCTTTATGCCAATACCCGCAGGGTATCCCGCATCAGTTTTCTTTGGATCTTTGTTTTGTGCAGCGTACAGAAACCCGTACACTCCAACTATAGCTCCAGCCTTACCTGCAGCCGCAGAAATCCCATGACATGTTGACCGGAGCCTGGCCGGGAAAATCTCAGCCGGGACCACAAATGTGGTTGCGTTAGGACCAAAGTTCGCGAAAAAGAATGTGAGGGAGTACATTACCACGAACCCAATATGGTTCTCCTTCAATGTCCAATGATGGTAGGGAATGGCGATGGCAAACATGAATACTGTCATGAAGAAGAATCCCATCAATTGGATCGCGAACCTTCCAATTATATCAATGAACGCCACGGTGAACCAGTACCCTGGCACTGTACTACATAGCGCAATCAAGGTTTGTGCTCTTGATATTTTGTAAACTTCCTGAACAGCATTCATTGTTGCGGCCGGAGGGATCCATCCAATTGCTGAGAACACATCTTTCTGGAATAAATTTTGGCTGTAGAAAGCAATGTCCAATAAAAACCATGTGGAACAGGTTCCGAATAGGTGCAACCCGTGGCGACGAACAAATTCCCAAGAAAATAGACCAAATTTATTGGTTTTATCCCTAGACATCTGTTCGATTTTTGCATCCTCAGGATCAATTTCAACTTGTAGTACCCTGCCCATGTCCTGTGCGGCTTTTTTTGCATCTTTCGCTACGAGAGCCGTGTAACGGGCTGTTTCGGGCATCTTCATACGCCAGTAGTAAGTGATGCCAGCGGGTAATGCTCCGAACATGAGAATGATACGCCAAATGTAATCGGCTTGTGGCACGGTGGACAGAGCTGCATTTTCTCCAAAAGTTGGGGCCTTATAAGCATGATCAAATCCAGCTGACACAATAAGTGCAATTATCCCACTGAATAAAATTCCAAACCCTTGCATAGCGAACACGGCAGCGATGAAGGCACCGCGTGTCTTCTTATTTGCATATTCAGACATAATCGTGGCGGATAAAGGGTAATCGCCACCGATGCCAAATCCAAGCCAAAACCTGAAGAAACAAAGTGTGGCCATAACACTCTTAGGAGTATTCCCAAAGGAGAGTCCTGAAGCAACGGAACACAAAACCATGAGAACCAAAGTCACACCATAGACCTTCTTTCGTCCCATTTTGTCTCCGAGCCAGCCGAAGAAAAGCTGGCCGGCGAGGGTGCCGACGAGGGCCACACCCGTAACCGACGATGAGACGGTCGGAGGGAGTGTTCCGGGCTTCAAGAGATCTGGCTTAGTGTAGTATAAACGCCCGAGTAATTTCGTGACAAGGGAAATACTGAAGAGATCATAGGCATCAGTGAAAAATCCCATTCCAGCAATAACAATTGCTGTGAAATGGTAGAGTTGAGTCTTTGCCACATCAAGTGCATTAAGCACTTGGAGATTATTATGATCCTCACCAGCCATGCCTAAAATTTCTTCTTCAGAAGATTGTACACTTTCTTGATTTTGGAGAGAATTGATGTGTTAAACTTCGGGAAAATTGCAACTACTTATAAGGTTTGTTTCACTAATACCATTCCAGACACAAACAGAATAATCTCCGGAATATTATGGGCATATACCTTTATATCATGTCAAACTTACTAGTTTAAGTTAAGCATGATACTCATAATAGTCTTTGTAATTTTTTACTTAGTACCATTTAAGTATTATCATACTTGGTCTTTGAAGCTGTCATTAATAAGCTGGCAAGTTGTTAATCTTCTGAAATGCACACCATTACCTATATTTTAAAACATAGTCTTCTTAACACAGTTTATGCGTCTCATTTTTTGTGATAGGTTTGAGTGGATACGAAACGCAAGTAAGAATCAAAGTAATACTTTTGAGATTTGCGGTTTGAAATAAATCGTTTCATATTTTTGTACCTATAAATCATCTCATTGAAGGTGTTTATCTAAGTTACTGATAAAGAAAATACACTACGTATCTAACTTAATTTCCAAAGATAGCTCAATAGATAAGGATTGTCCAAGACTATATAAAGAGATCAAATGCCTTTAACTCACCGATGTGGGCTCAACAGTTATCACCAAAGAGTTTGGTGCGATAGTTGAGATTCGTCCAAGTCATGACTTAAAGCTTATGAGTTCGAGATTATACTCCATTTAGTTACTGCGTTCTAAATTTATAATTGTACATATTCAACAGATTTCTTAAGATAAATATATGGTTTAGCCATAACTACTAGGTTCAGCCCAACCCGTAAACTATACTCTAACTCCGACCCTATCTACCCTTAACCAGACATCTAAGTTTCGAGCCATGGGAGTGGAAAACTTCTTCGTAGGGAGTAATTTATTCCTATAGTGCATCTAGCTTGCGTGAAATTAATCGGGTCAGTTTAGATGATTAAACCAAAAGAATATTAAGTCAACCCAATAACCGACCGTTTTATTTCTTTTTCACTTCTCTATTCTGTTTTTGTTCATATATCCTCCTCTGGCTGAAACTTATTCCACAAGTGACAAGTGCTATTGCAACTTCTTTTGTGCCATGGCCTTGAGTTATGATTAGCAACAAGGCAACGATTACTTCTTTGATTAAAGATTACGTGAACAAAATAAAGGAAAAAAGACGAATTAATTTTATTATCTTCAGTTATCAATCTCTTTCTTGGCAAATAATTTTTTTTTAAAAAACAGTCCGGTGCACTAAGCTCTTTCTATGCGCGGTCAGGGTCTTGGCAAATAATTTATAACTTAATAATCAAAGTCAGAGGCTTGAAGCAGTTTGGATAATTGACAATTGGTAAATATTTGCATTGGTGTGCGCAGCTAGCATTTGCATGTGGGAGAGAGTGATATTTGACTAACTTATAGGAGAAAACATCTCACAATCTCATCTCACAATCTCAGGCAAATTTCTAGTGGAGACACATAATTACTATAATCTCCGCTCTCCAGTTTATATGATCGTGTTTGATTAGATACGAAATTCTCGTGCTCCCATACCTCACCTCAAAATGGTAAAGCTGAAAGAATCCTCCGCACCATTAATAATATGACCCGTACAATGCTCTTTCATGCCTTTTTCCCCTCCCTTTTGGGTCTATGCATTACAAATGGTAGCATACATTCTTAATATCTTACCTACATGTACCCTTCAAAATAAAACCCCTACCGAAATTCTATTCCGTTGGATCCCTTTTTATGGCCACCTTCGGACTTTCGGTTGTCTATACTACCCTAATCTCGCCTCCACGACCCCTCACAAATTAGCATCTAGGACTATTCCTTGCATTTTTTTAGGTTTCCTGTCGGACCATAGGGGGTACTTATGCTATGATTTGTCCACAAATAAAATTCTAGTCTCTCGCCATGTCACATTCTAGGAGAACGTTTTCCCCTTTGTAAACGTCCGAAAATTTCAAGTCACTGAATATGACTTCCTTGATGATCCGGACACCTCCCCTCTCATTTGAAACACAATACATAATGCTAGTATTTCGGCTGTCCCATTACGACACCTCCCTACTGTCCCGTCACTACCCCTCAGCTCGTCAACCATCCCTATCCCGTCAACCACCCTACTTCCTCCTCTTACCGTCATTGCCTCACCCCCCACCGCCTAATTTTCCCGTCGACAATCACGTCGACCACAACCCCCCACCTCAGTGTTCCCGCCATCACCATTGCCCTACTGCCTGCAATCCGCCGCCACTAACCCCACAACCCAAATCCACCGTCGCCAACCCCACTTTCCAACACCACTGCCCAACACCGCCCAACCCCACTGCCCAACCAACCCCTATTCCTATGCACTGAATGGAAACCTGTGCCCAACATGAGATTTTCAAACCAAAAGTTCACTTTAACCTATCCACTCAAGCTATCTCACCTATACCCAAGAACCCAAAATTGGTCAAGCTTGACCCGAATTGGAGTGCGGCTATGCATGAGGAATTTGATGCGCTCACCACACGACACATGTGGGATCTTGTTCCGAAACCAGAGGGGGTCAATGTGATTTATTGTATGTGGCTATATCATCACAAATTCAGGGATAATGGCGAGCTTGAACGCCATAAGGCGAGACTTGTGGCAAATGGCAATGAGCAACAAGAGGGAGTTGATTGTGGTGAGACCTTCAGTCCAGTGGTCAAACCTGCCACCATTCGTACTGTATTGAGTATTGCTATGGGAAAGAACTGGCCAATTAATCAACTTGATGTGAAAAATGCATTCTTACATGAGGATTTGAAAGAAACCATCTGTATGTATCAACCACTTGGCGGCATCCATCAACTCCTCAGTATGTCTGTCGTCTTCGAAAGTCACCCTTATGGTTTGAAACAAGCCCCCCGAGCTTGGTATGAGTGGTTTGCCACTTACATCATACATATCAGATTCGTGTGCAGCAAAAGTGATAATTCACTTTTCATTTTTCATCGAGGTAATGACACTGCATACCTTTTACTATATGTGGATGACATTGTCTTGACTGTCTCCTCTAATGTGCTGAAAAATGAGATCATTGCTTTACTCAAATCCGAATTTGCCATGACAGACTTGGGTCAGTTGAGCTATTTCTTGTGGATTTCCGTGATCAGACCCGAGAATACAATATTCCTGAGTCAGCGTAATTATGCCGAAGAGATTGTTTATAGGGCTAAAATGGCTAACTGTAAGATCATACCTACTCTAGTCGACTCTAAGTCAAAACATAGCGCCAATAATGGGGATTCGGTGCTCGATCCTTCCCTTTATAGGAGTCTCGCTGGTGCACTTTAGTATCTTACCTTCACTAGGCCTGACATTACCTATGACGTTCAACATGTGTGCTTATTCATGCATGCTCTCATGGAGCCTCACTTTACCGCTCTGAAACGTATTATTCGGTACGTTAAGGGTACTCTTGACTATGAATTACATCTTTATCCATCTGCACCGACCAGGCTGATATCCTACACGGACGCCGATTAGGGCGACTGTCTTGATACGGTCGATCTACTTCCGGCTATTGTGTATTCTTAGGTGATAACATCATCTTGTGGTCTGCAAAACGACAAGCCACACTTTCCCGTTCGAGTGTAGAAGCAGAATATAGAGGTGTTACGAACGTTGTTGGCTCAAAAACTTTCTTCTAGAGCTTCATTGTCCCTTGCATAAGGCATCTATGGTCTACTGTGATAACGTATTTGCTGTCTACTTGTCTCATAACCCGGTTCAACATCAGCGAACCAAACATATTGAGATGGATATTCATTTTGTTCGTGAGAAGATTGTCATGGGTCACGTTCGGGTGTTACATGTTCCTTCTTCCTATCATTACGCATATATATTTACTAAAGGACTTCCTCCGCAACTGTTCCTTTACTTCAGATCAAGTCTGAGCGTCCGGCCTTCTCCCGCTCTGACTGAGGAGTGTGATAGAGAATACGTATAGATTACGTATATACTCCATATATTCTGTAATTATTAATTTGATGTAATTATGTAAAGTAGAGATCCTTATATAATTAGGTTTGTAATTGTAAACACCTATATATATTGCATTAATGAAAAGCCTCCAACAAGGCAAATTCTCCAATGAGGTCTCACTAATACCATTTCAGACACAAACATAATAATCTCAAGAATATTATGGGCATATACCTTTGTGTCATGTCAACAATCTTACTATTTGCAATTTTTCCCATTTGAGTATTAGCTTATAGTTGGTCTCTGAAGCTGTCCGCAATAAGCTGACAACTTATATCTTCTTAAATGCACTCCATTATGTATATTTCAGACATTATCTACTTATTACTATATATTAAGTCAACCAAATAACATATTTTTGTGTGTAATCATCTGATATTTTGATTTTACTGATCTGACTAATTTAAATTCACGTGACATAAAATTCATTTATGAAGGAAGGCTTCCTAGCAACAATTTCTTTATTCTCAGTGCTTGAATTTAAAGTTGCCGGTTAAAGATATAAAAATTAGATCGGGTTGCCGGTTTTTGAGACCGCTTCTTAACTCATTTTGAAATGTAATTGAGAGATAACCAATTTTAAGGCCGAAAAAATATTTAGACAAAAATACACCTAGCTAAACATGGAACAACTCTATCACATGGATTGAAATGATATCTTGAGTTTACACTTTCACAATTTAATTGTGAAAATTTTCTCTTCATGAATGATTTACGGAGTTCAAAGCTTTATCAGTTCAAACTTCATGAACGATTCATGAAGTTCAAGTTTCACGACCGAAGATTGAAAATTTGTTGGAGTTTCAAACTTCATGAATGATTCATGGAATTCAAATATTTATCCGTTCAATTTTTGTCAAAATTTTATTTTTCGTATAAGTGGTTAAATACTAAATGTTTTGAAAAACTTGCTAAAACCTAATTAACAGTCCAAAAAATGGTTGTTTTTAGATTTCGCCGATTTTATATATCCCACCCCATTCCTTGATCGGATCAATTTATTTTCATTTTGACTTCTCTATGATCTGTGTTTGTTCTTATCTCATCCTCTGGCTAAAGTTGACTTCCATAATTGTTGTTGCTAACTTTTTAGGGCAATATTTGTGTCTTAATATTCATAATATCATATATACTTTGACATTGTAGAGTTGCTTGATTAGTACATACCGTACATTAGCAATAAGACATCGTTTAATTTACTTCTTTGATTAAAACTTCTACCATGAAAAAAAAAGAATTATCTTATCTTATTTCTTACATTCAATCACTTTCTTGGATAATAGTTTATAAGTCAATAATCAAAGTCAGAGGCTTGAAGCAATTATTTGGATAATTGACAATTTGTAAATATTTGCATTTGCGTGTGCAGCTAGCATTTGCACGTGGAGAGAGTGAAATTTACTAACTTATTGGAAAAAATATATCAGAATATCTGGCAAATTGCTAGTGGCGACGCATAATTAATACTCTCTCCGTTTCAATTATAAGATGGTGATTGCGCGCTCTTAAGTTTAAGAAAGATTTTTTTTTTAAATTTCTTTTTATTAACATGTTATGATCGATATGCACTATTGAGCTCAAATGTCCGCTAGTCCTCTACAAGCACTTCCAGGTCTTGATCGGTCGAGTTCTCATAATCTTGGCAAGCGAGGTCAGAACATTCTACGTTTCATGGCTATAAAAACATGTTATTTAGAATGAAAGATGAAGCTTAAAGTTGAATTATTTCTAAATGTAAAAACTTATCATTTCTTTTTGGAACGTATAATAAAAAATAGTAAAATACAATAAGGAAAATATATTGCACCTATATATGTTTGTTGTAATTCTTTTTGTGTATTCAAAATTGAGGACAGTCCGACAGAAGAAAAACCGAAGAAGATATAATATTTTAGTAGAACCAAAAAATCCTGATGCCAATATGTACACTAAATTAAGAATAAGTATATTCCTAGCTACTAATCTTAAATAATTGCAAGTAGTACATAAAACTTATAACAAGTTGCTACGTATGCAAAATTTTGTCAATCGTTTATAAAAATCGCAAGTAAACCAAATGAAAATCTTTCATATTGAGGTGATGGCATTTTATGTTTGATATTTATCAAGAATAAATCACAAATAATTCACTTTGAGAATCAAGATTCGAATCTCAATAGAGAACAAAAATTAGGAGAATTCTCTTATCTAAACCTTTTTAGGCAGAGTTATGTCAAACTCGTGTTTGTAGGAGGTTATAAGCATCAATTAGGCTTCATTTAATTAGGTGTACCAATTCACTCTGGCTAGCGATCGGAGTCGGGATATTCTACTGATTATAAAAACATGTCATTTAGGATGAAACGTGGAGCTTAAAGTAAAATTGTTGTTAAAGGTAAAAAATTATCATTCTTTTTGGAACGTCTAATAAAAAAAATATTACGACATAAAATAGAAACTTATTACTCGCATTATGAATCACCGCGTAGCAATTTCTTCATTATTAATCACTTCATATAATTAACTAATTCTTGCATTATGATTACTCTCGCATAACTAATAAGATGAACCAAACGATCCCTAAGAAAATTAGAAGAAAAAAAACATTGATCATCTGTACTTTGGCTTATCATTTATCAAGGCATGCAATCGTGGTTATCAATCAACAGGTACATGTTGAAGGGAAAAAAATCAAACAAGTACATTACTTATTATAATTAAGTAAAGTTATTCCGATGCAACATTTTCTTTATTATTTTTGGTGAAATAATGTAAGTGTATACTAACTAATTAATATTCGGATACAACTCATGGTCAAATTGGAAAATATCTTGGATCACACTATATAGTCTATCCGAACAAAATTTCTCTTCAAAATCACATGGTTCTTGCCAGTGTATTAAAAAGGCGAAGGCACAAAGTGATACATTTTTCTTAGGACAGGGACAAGGCGTAAGTACTGAGACGTAGTGTGTAAGCACCATGAAACTTTGGTTTCATTATTATTTTATAAACTTCTGAAATAACACACATATAATCAAGTTAGCATAGATAAACTAAAATGAATAAGCATACTGACATAAGTATAATCAACATATAGTTTCTGAATGGTATGTCCCGTATTTAGTTCGGAAAATGATCTCGAGTGAACCCATAAGAGATGTTCTCTCCTTTAAAAACTACATCCCATTTATCTCAATTTATGTGGAACTGTTCGGATTTATAATCAAACTTTTAAATTTTACCCGTAAATTTGGACGTGAAATTTTTAAATATTTGAAATAAAGTTTATGGATGTACACAATAATTGATAATTTTAAAAATCTTTATGAAAGAATTGGGTGAAAGAAAAAAATTTGACTCTCTAAATTCGAACGATGTCACATAAATTGAGGAAGAGAGAGACTAAAATTGCAACAAGTTGGTAAATAATTAGGATTATAAGTGGGTCTCTTATTAGTGCTCCATACCAAAGAATAAGTGTAACTTCTCATTTAAGTCCAAAGACGGGTGACAATTTTGGGCTTTCTTACAGATCCATAACAGAATTTCTAGATGGACGCTAAAAAGTAAGTATATTTGAGTAGCAGGAGAAACTGATTTATAGAAGCTAAAAAAGATAGCTTCTCCATAAAAACATTTTTGAAATATTAGTCAAGCGGTACTATTTTAATATTGACAAAAGTGCATTTCAAATGATTATCCAAACATAAAATGCTACTATCCAAAGGAACTTTTTCGAAAAACACTTCCAATAAAAAGTATTTTTTAAAAATAAATAAATTTTAAAATTTTGACCACATAAACTAATTTCTGGAATTCTGGGGGAGAAAAGGGGACTTGGTACGCAAGGCAGGGACCAACGATCAATTTAAATAGGACAATATTAGCATAGTAGTGGTCGGGAAAAGTTTGTTAGGGTCTTCCCCTCCTCCATCCGTGGCTCCGTCTCTCTCAAAAGATAAGTCTATTATGGATACAACATTGCAGTAAAATCTCACAACGTGGGTTTGGAGAAGGTAGATGGTACGCAAACTTTATCTCTACCTTGGTAGATAGAGCGGCTTTTTTTCCGAGAGACCTTCGGCTCAAGAAAGAGCATAAGCACAAGCAAAAGCAAAGCAACAACAAAAGCAAAATAAAAACAAAGCAAGAGAAAGCAAAATCTATTATGGATACAATTCAAAAAATGAAAACTTTTCGAGGACAATTGTAGTAGCATATGTATTTCGGTTTTTAAAATATGATATCGTTAAACTGATTTATACATTTGTTCACTTCTTTAAATATCAACAAGCTTACAAAAAATTGTGTACGACATGTGTCATAAAGTCACGTATGTCACGTATACATCAAGCATTTTATAAGTAAAACCCTATGTCCACCATTAATTAGTAGACATTTGCCAAAAGAATGCCAAATTTTATATTTAAAAACAACTTAATTTTGAATAATTAAAAATAAAACATACAAATAGATAGAAAATATCAAAGTATAAAAAAAACACAACAAGACTGCATGATACAATCACAACTCAACCTCCAAAACTCATTCGAGACAATTAATTATCTCCGGTTTCTCCAGAGATTTTCCTTTTGGCTCTGGCACACAGAATGTACAAATCATTCCAAGAGCATTGATGCACCCTAGAATAATGAGAGAGTTCTTTATGCCGATACCCGCAGGATATTCCGCATCAGTTTTCGATGGATCTTTGTTTTGTGCAGCGTACAGAAACCCGTACACTCCAACTATAGCTCCAGCCTTACCTGCAGCCGCAGAAATCCCATGGCATGTCGACCGGAGCCTGGCCGGGAAAATCTCAGCCGGGACCACAAAAGTAGTCCCGTTAGGCCCAAAGTTCGCGAAAAAGACACCAAAGCCAAAAAAATCAATTAGATAGTCAACTAACTCGTGATACATTGTAAAATTAATAAGTTCATCACTATGGCCAGTCACTCTAGTAGTAAAGATTAAAAGGAGAAGAAAAGAATTATGAAATAATTAATTACTTCGTTTGTTTTAACTTATTTGATGTAGTTTGACTTGATATAGAATTTAAGAGAAAAAACTAAAAATATGTAATCTTAAATATGTTATAGCATTTGTATGATTCGTAACACTTCTAACTAAAGGTAAAACAAAGGTAAAGCTAAAATTATTTTTAAATATAAAATATGTATTTTTCTATAATAAACTAACAAAAAATAATGTCACATAAATTGTATAATGAATTATGATTTAAAGAAATGGTGAGTTGAAGTGTGGGCTCAACGAGGGATGTGATGGAGTGGTAATATTTCTTCATATTTAATCAGAGGCTTTGGATTCGAGCTTGAGTATAGAGTTTTTTTTGCGGTTTACCCCAATTTGAAACTTTTCGGAAGTAAATTTAAATTTAGCCAGGTCCCAATACAAGTACCGACACCGAATGAGAAGCAAAAAAAATGGTGAGTGGAGATAAACTTCTGCCAATCAATGATGTATGTACATCTTTTGTCCCAATATATGTGATATAAATTTATTTTTAATTTGTAATTTATTTTAAATGAGATATTTCTATAAAGAATGGATCTTGGGCCTAACTCAACCCCAAAAGCTAGCTTGTAGGGTGAGGATTGTCCAAGTCCATTTAAGGAGTCCATGTTCCCATTTCATATCCGATGTGGTACTCTTAACACTCCCCGCACGCCCAGACCTTGTTAACTAGAGTGTGGATAATATAATTTGGGGGTTCAACATCGACGAACAAAGAATTGGAATGGGCCTGACTTTGATACCACGTAAAGAATGGATCTTGGGCCTAACTCAACCCCAAAAGCTAGCTTGTAGAGTTGAGTTATTGTCCAGGTCCATATAAGGAGTTTATGTTCCCATTCCATATCCGATGTGGGACTCTTAACACTCCCCCGCACGCTCAGACCTTGTTAACTGGAGTATGGATAATATAATTTGGGGGCCCAACATCGGTGAACAAAGAATTGGAATGAGTCTGGCTCTAATACCATGTAAAGAATGGATATTGGGTCTAACTCAACCCCAAAAACTAGCTTGTAGGGTGAGGATTGTCCAAGTCAATATAAGAAGTCCATGTTCCCATTTCATTTTCTATGTGAGCCTCTTAACACTCCCCCGCACGCCTAGACCTCGTTAACTGGAGCGTGGACAATATAATTTGGGGGCCAACATCGGTGAACAAAGAATTGGAATGGGTTTGGCTCTGATACCATGTAAAGAATGGATCTTGGGTCTAACTCAACCCCAAAAACTAGCTTGTAGGGTGAGGATTGTCCAAGTCCATATAAGAAGTCCATGTTCCCATTCCATTTTCTATGTGAGCCTCTTAACACTCCCCTGCACGCCTAGACCTCGTTAACTGGAGCGTGGACAATATAATTTGGGGGCCAATATTGGTGAACAAAGAATTGGAATGGGTCTGGCTCTGATACCATGTAAAGAATGGATCTTGGGCCTAACTCAACCCCAAAAGCTAGCTTGTAGGGTGAGGATTGTCCAAGTCCATATAAAGAGTACATGTTTCCGTTCCATATCCGATGTGGGACTCTTAACACTCCCAGAGATCATTCTCTCTAACATTTCCAGTACAAATTGGTACAAGCATTTGATAATAGAATCGTGCAAAGGTCCAGCCCGAAAACTTAGAAACTATTTTTCTGTCTAAATCATCCAAATAAAAATGAAACATAACCTGACGAAGAAATGGGACAGGAGCTATTTTATCGATGGCCCGGTTTTTTCGCACACCCAGACCTGGTTAACTGGAGCGTGGATAATATAATTTGGGGTCCAACATCGGTGAACAAACAATTGAAATGAGTTTGACTCTGATACCATGTAAAGAATGGATCTTGAGTCTAAGGGTGAGGATTGTCCAAGACCATATAAAGAGTCTCACGTCGATGAACAAAGAATTGAAATGAGTCTGGCTCTGATACCATTCGCCGAAAAAGTTTTTTCGGTCAGATTTGTCAATCTAATGATTTTACTATAGAGTTTGATATTATCTCTTTAATTTTTCACCCGTGTGAAGTTTTTTATTCTTGTAGGAAACCTTAAAGCACAGATTCTCTAATGGCAACAGATGTATTTGAGAATCTGATAAGTACGTGTTGGTTGAGAGACAAGATGAGAAAGATGTTGGAAGCCATGGAAAGGAGGCTGGAGAAGATGATTCTGTAGAAGCATCAAGAATTCAGTATGAAAGCATTGAGATTTTCCTAGTGTTTCGCTACGGAGAAGACACACTTGGCGGTGACTAGAGTGAAATTTTAGATTTTGACTATAATTTGGCTTTAGTTTGGGCCTAAATACTATTTATGGGTATTATTCTAAAATAAGGCCTTTTTGGACGTTATCTTTTTGTTAGGTTCACACCATGTCCTTTTCCCGATACAAAGGGAAATGCATATATTATAGCCTATAATGCGGACTTCTATGTATAAAAAATATGATTTCTCCCTTTATTGAGTTATTTCATTTAACTTCAAGAAGTTTACAATTTTTCTTGATTTTTATTTTATAGCTCAAACACATATTTTTAATAATATTTTAAGCAATTTTATAAATCTATACTCATTTATACGGGATAGATACACGCGCAAAAGCATCGTCATAACATAAAATGTCATCCACTTTTTTTTTACCTTTTAAAAGGTAAGGTCACACAAGATAAAATAAGTATTTAATCATTTTCCTAATATTTAAGAGTAGACATTTAATTTTTTTTTAAATATTTAAGAGTAAAGTTTATAATTTTCGGTTATAGTTAGAACTCCAAATTCAATTAAATTTTGTGAGTTAAATCCTTGCTTATTTGAATCACATTATTTTGTAAATGTGTTGCAACTAAAGTGTCTGTACACACGCCACGTGTGTTTGACAATGTCAGTTCCTTTTTGGTCAAAATGCCCCTAACCTAACCCTAATTTGTAACATCGACGACCTTTATACCGAAAATTTGTTCCCGTTTCGAATCGTCTAGAACCAGTGCAATGGAAGATTTGATGTCGTCAGGTACGTTTTCCTTGTAGGCAGCCAAGTCCTGATTGATTTTGATTTTGAGAGAGTGAAATTTGCTTTTTATTTCTACGATATCAGCATTATCATCGTAACTATAGAGACAGAGGTACGAAAATACATTTGTTGAAGGTAAAACCCATCGGAGCTCCGGCGAAGGGCCGTGCAAGGGTTAGCGCTAGCCATAGTGGACAGAAAGGGAAGGTTACGGAGAACGGCGATATCAATGGTTGACCTAGGGTACTCGCCAGCCACAACAGCAACGAAAGTCTGGAATTTGGAATGCTGACGATCATGCACAGACTCATATGTCTGTTCTTTATGCCCATTTCTTTTTATTTGATTTATGCAAAGTATTACTTCAAGTAGATGTGAAAAGATTCAAATAGATAAGTTGGAACATAGAATATTAATTAGTTTCATTGGCAAATCTATGCGTTAATTCTTAGTATTAAAAATATAGATGCACATGTGATATGATCTTCTATTGTTTTAGTTTACACAGTTTTTTATACCTTTATCCTAATAAAAAAATCATATTTTTTTTCTAGACGCTCAGCAATAGCAGCAAGATTATTTGGAAGAACAGATAATGTCTTGATGTGATATGGAAACTTTGGCGGCTGCGGTGCGAGATGGAGAAACTTGCACAAACATTTAATATAAAAATTGTTAAGTAAAGGTATGCTTATTTTACTGCATTATTGTTATTACTATACTAGTGAATTTACTGTGAGCTACTAGATTATAAAAGATATTATTATGTTCATAAAATAATCTTTTTTTAATATTCAAAGATATTGTTATATTCATGAAATTATATTTTTTAATATTCAAATGGTTAAAATTTTAAAGAACAAAATAGGTGATAAATAGCTAAGTTTTGACTTTCTAATTCTTTATATCATGTTTGTCTTAGCGAAAGAAAGGTAAAAACATAAAGCTTTTAACTTCATAGACTAATATTATTGCTAGAATTTATATTAATAAAAAATAATTCAAGCTAATAAGAAGTTAGCTATGTATTTGCAAAACAATCCATTGGATGTTATTACATAAATTTTATTTACGAATATGAAGATATGAGTAGTTTAATTCAAAATTCTAAAATATTTTACTATAAAAATTAGATAATATTTTTCCTTGTTTTTTTATAAAGACTTTTTACTTTTTACTTTTCTGTACAAACTTCAACATTGTCTAAGGGGAAATAAAACCATGCAATTCGTTATCAATTAAAAAGATTGAGGCCTCAAATTTTTTTGGTGCCTGTAGTAAAGGCTTTACTAGCCTTCCCTTGAGCCACCACTAGAGAAAAAGAAAAGAAATTTATTTATTAATTTCGCATAAATATTCATAATTTACTCTTTCTTAAGTTGTTTGGTAGAAGTGAAAAGGAGTAAAAAAAACATGCTTTGTCATCTTTATCTAATTTAATTAACTCCATTTCTTTTTTATTTCTTGTCCTCTTAGTTTTTGTAAATCATTACTGAAAGTTCCTCCATAGTAATATTATTTCAAAAATATCTTATAAAGATTAATCATCAACGAAGTAATGTTTAAAAATGTAAAACACTTTCTACGCCACTAAAAACATCTCAATCAAGCTAGCACGCATTATCAGAAATACAGAGAAGCAAAGTAATAAATATTGTATTCCTGTAACTTTCTCATAAAATGTTAAATGTCATTAAAAATGTTTTTTAAAAGAAAAAAAAGCTCTAAAAAGGGCTAGGTAATGTAAATAACGTTACATGGAATTTCGTTTTCTCCTATTATCTTCCGTTTTTCCATTTATTCTTTTTTTTTTTACGCTATTCTATTTTCCCTTGCTTCTTCGTCCTACCTTTAAAAAGAATTCGCCTTATAAGACACTTTGAAGAGGTTTGGCTAAGCTTACCAGCCGGTCAAAATGACTTATAAGTATCTTTTGGCTTATTATGCATTTGGTAATAAGCCAAAAGCCATAATTTGGCACTCTTAGCTTATGTTTTTTTCTATAAGCTTATAAGCACTTTAAGTTTGACGAATTTTTTTTTACCATTTAATCTTTAATATTTTTTAAAATTTCTCAAAATACATTTTTCAAAACAAAACCACTAACTTCCTCTCCATTTATATATGTCATTCATCCTTTTTCTTGCAAAGATTATTTTTAAGGATCGATGTGGTGGGGATGAATGAGATCCCGCTGCCCTTAATCAGAAGTCTCGTGTTCGAGCTATGAATTGAGAAGTTTCTCATAAGGAGCAATACTAGTTGGGTTAGTACATTCCAGATCCCAAAAAATTAAACAAAAAAAGATAGGCGATTTTCAATCACTTCAAATTCAAGTATTAGGCTACTAAGAAACCTTCTATATTTTGTATACATGTCAGTTCTCAGAGGATAAATTGTTTTTGTGACGCTTAAGGCGGGTTAATTTATCCTCGGAGTCCAAAATACATGTCAGTTCTAAAAAGAAAAAAATCTAAAAGGCATAAAATGTACCAACTTCAAATCACTGAATCTAAATATTGAATCCACCTCTACCGCTAACAACTAAGCTGACAAAATTAGCAATCACCGTCTACGAAGACAGTGATGCTTCGCTATTTTCTTCTGCCGGTGGTGGTGCAGATGATGAATCAGTAGACGCAGCGTTTGTCTTGGGAGGGCTGTACTTTTTTAGTAGCCTATCTTTGTATTCCTTCCACCATTCTTCAGCTTGTTGCTCCGCAAACCTCCGTTTACTACAAGAAATTGTCCAATCAACAAACAATACAACTTATATGCCTAAATGTAAGTACTCCGTCCGTCTCAATTTGACGAGGAATGGAGTTTAAGAAAGAAAGACAGGTTTTTGAAACTTGTGGTTCAAAACAAGTACTCCCTCCGTCCTAATTTATGTGACAATGTTCGAATTTTGAGAGTCAAATGATTTATTCTTTGACCACATATTTTTTCATATGCCTTTTGAATATTTTGAATTATGAATATATAAACTTATTTCAAAAAAAAGAACTAAAAGATTCTATGTCTAAATGTACGGTCAAAATTAAGAAGTTTGAATCTCGAAAAGAAAAAAAGTGTCATATAATTTGGGACAGATGGAGTAATAGACATTTATGTTGCTATAAATCATCTAGTAGGAGTAAAATGAGAAGTTTAAAGTTAAATTATTTTTAAATATAGAAAGATATCATTCTTTTTGTGAAAGACTAAAAAGGAAGGTATCCTAGATAAAAAGGGACAAAGGGAGTAACAGAGAAGAAATACCTGAACCGAACACGCTTGAAGATCTTGGTGCCATTTGTAAGTTGAAGGAGAGTGACATAGACGCCCGGTTCAAACTGTTCGATAACTTCCTTTTGTCCCTCTCTTGGAGCTTTAGGTGACCCCGAGACACTTTCGGGAGCT
The DNA here is from genome assembly GCA_029783415.1 of Anisodus acutangulus. Lineage (NCBI taxonomy): Eukaryota > Viridiplantae > Streptophyta > Magnoliopsida > Solanales > Solanaceae > Anisodus > Anisodus acutangulus. Next base: position 52,385,107 of record CM056499.1, on the reverse strand, counting down.
GATTGTCCGTGGTTCTCGCGTACTGTTCCATCAACATTGTCTGCAGCATCCCAATGATTGACAGACTCAAAGGATAGAATATTTCTATGTGTCGGCTTCTGTTGACTATAAGACGGGTCTGGTGGCAAAGAAGAGTTGTCTTCAGATGCTTGATTCCCAAATGTATTAAGAAATGATTCCACTTGAGCATGTATCGATTTTATTGCTGGACCCTCGGAGATATCGGGAGGCAGTTCTTGTGTCATCTCTTTCAGCTGAAGTAATAAAAAGACACGATTACACGGTCCATTATTTTGACATGAATACATAATGAAAGAAAAAGAGAATCAAACAAATTATAGGAATTTGGATGATTTCGTTCAACTAAAGTTCTATGATGTTGAACTATGTTGAATGTTATGTTGCTCAGACACTTCAAAAGTAGTGTATTTTTTGAGGATCTGACACGAATTCGGCAGCAATTTTGGAGAGTCCGAGCAACATCTAATGAGTGTACCCAACAAACGATTTTCTTTGTGGTAACATATAAAAGAGGCAAACCGTTTGATACATATATCTAAAAAATGCTGAGACATGTAGTCGTTAACTACTCGTTTATGGGGGCCTTAGATGGTTTTTGCAAATTGCATGTGATTACGACACAATGAGATGAGCTGACAAAAAACAACATTAAGCTAAGTTTAACGAATTTTGTTTTAGTTAATGTGAACAGTTGAGTTAAACTGCTAGTCCATATAATAGAGCTTACGTGAATCGATTCACTAATGTTAGAATCTTCGAAACTTAGTTCCGAAGATGAGGAAAATATAACACAAATCAAAAGTCAAGCATAAACAGAAGAAAAGCAATTAGAACATTACTTGAACAGTAATAGACTTCATGGTTTCCACCGCGATATTACACTTCGATGCTCTCTCTGCAACCAACCTAGCTGATTCTTGAGAACTTTCCTTCAATTTTCGAAGTTCAGCATCTTGTCCATCACTTTTCTGCTTTAAGCTTTTAATCTACAAATATAAATGAGACAACTAATAATGATAGCTCTAGGCATTAAGTTAAATCAATAGAATGATAAATCTTCTTGTTTTATACTCCCTCCATTCCAAAGTAGTTGTCATGTTTTGCTCCTCGAGAGTTCATTTGATTAATTTTTTGTTAAATTGGATTAGATCAACAATAAATAAAACATAAGAATTCAATAACTATTGGAAAAGTACTAAGTTCGATTAAAAAAATACATTTTAAAATGTTGGTCAAAGTTCACCTAGTTTGACTTTCAAAAAAAGAGAAACATGACAACTAATTTGGGACGATGGAGTATGTGATAAGTTCCATACCTGGTTTTGCAATTTGGCAACTTCTTGGTGCAATACGTCATTTGTCTTTCTAAGACTATCAATGACGCCCCTTGAAAAAACAGGAGCCGGGGAGCGTGGAGGACTTGGTCTTCTCGAGTACGGTGAAGCAGGTCTAGAGTTGGACGAATTCGAAGGCTGAGGCTGAGACTGAGACAGAGGCTGAGGCTGAGGCTGAGATGGTGCTGTCACGACGGGCTTCAAGGCATATGGAAGCGCACTAAGTGAACTCGGAAAAGCGATATCTTTTAATTGCAAAAGTGAAGGAACTTGTGAAGCTCTCACTATACTGAGATTATCTGATTTGATGCCGGGCCTTGTAGGCTTAACTTCGAGGTACTTAATCGGTTCTATCGTGGGAGAGAGCAAAACTCTTGATGTTCTCGCCACGCCCCTGTCTAACTTACTATTCTCTATGGGTCGATGAGAGGAGTTGAATTTTTTAACGTAAAACGAGGAACTTCCTTCGGAAGCCTTTTCCAATTTCATGTAGCAAGAGTCACAAACGCGATGTGGTTTTCCCGGAGTCGGAGCAAGAGCCGCTTTCAATGCTTTTTTCGAACTGCATGAATGACAATGCACTAGCCCACAATTATAACAGTTATGTCTCTTTCGAGTAAATCCAAATGCTTGTCGACAACCCGAGCAAACAGATTGATCTGCTCCGGACACCCACTTATGAATGCAAATACTGGCAGTGTAATTAGAGCCACACGCTATGTTCTTCACATGTCTGTCTTTTAGGGCCTCGACTAACGTCGGACTGTTCCGATCTTCGGTGTCCCCGTGACCTAACCTTCCGTTCTCACCTTTTCCCCATGTAAAGACTTCGCTTCTTGATGTAAGGACAGCGACATGGAACGAGCCACACGCTATTTCTTCGACAAATTCACCAACCAATCTATCTTGTACAAGAGACGGGTTTTTCCCGTCCGCCTGCGGATTCCCTAGCTGACCATATGCATTGCTTCCCATGATAAACACGTGACCCGATGTTGTAAGACCGACGGTTATATTATGTCCACACGCTAACTGATGGAAGTTGTAATCTATAAGTGAGGAGACACAGGTCGGAAGCAGATAAGGTTCTTTATTTCCATGACCTAATTTATTTTTATCGCCGTCTCCCCATGTGAATAACTTTCTCGTGGGCACGTTTCCGCAGTTATGGTTCGTGACTTCCACGATAGCAGCGGTGTGCCACACACCGCACGCGACTTTTATGGTTTTAAGTCCGTTAAGTGATTGAACTTCTCTTGGATACGGTACACTTACACGGTCCCCATAACCTAAGGCGCCAAATGTTCCGTCGCCAAACGTGAATAGTTTTCCGTTCACGGTGGCCAAAGCTGAATGCCAGGTCCCACATGCAACCGATAAAACTTGAAGCCCTTCCAGCGGACCGGAAACTCTCTTAGGTATCCAGTGGCTAACATCATTTCCATGCCCAAGAAGTCCAGCATTGTGGGTTCCATCACCCCATGTATATAAATCGCCCAACGTAGACACAGCGCATGTATGAAACTCACCACACGAAACAAAATCGACGTTTGTAACTGCTAGAAATTCAACTAGTCGAGGGCGGCTAAAGTCCTTTTCAACTCCATGACCTAGCCGTCCCCCGGATTCTTCTCCCCAAGTGAAAACTTCTCCTTGCCTTGTAACAAGAGCAATGTGTCGGACCCCACAAGCAATTTGATGAACGTCAAGAACCACATTCGACTCCAAGGGTTTAGGAGTAAGTACGTCGTGTTTAACAGGAATTGGATTCCCGGCTCCATCTTTCAACGCTCCATCACACCAAATCTCCCCCCATACATAAACATCACCTAATGATTCTATGTCATCTGGCCCCGAACCCCCACTCGAACAACTTGGAGTGCTAGATACACTAATACGGAAACCATCCGAACTTGTTCTTACTTGCATATTTGTACGTTCAGACCCCACATCTGAGCTTCGAACATTCAAGGAAGTTTCACCACCATAGGGATCAGCAGAAGTCCAATCCCGAGTAATAGTTTGGCTGAAATCTAGTGATGCACCACATGGGTGGGAATTTTGTAACTGCATATAAATCATAGAGAGCATATCTCAAATCTATTACAATAAACCGCTAAATGGTAGTTAAAAACTGTAGAACCTTAGGAATTGGAACAAGGAAAGGGATCAAACGGCATGTCTAGTAACTACCATATGTAAATATAATACTTGTAAACAAATCCAAACAGAAGACGCAATGGAACAGTAAAATTTTATCCATAAACCTACTAATGACAGATACAATTAATTCGCTATCATGGTTACTCTTTTTACTACTTGAAACGTATTGTCTATTTCCTGAAAAACAACTTTTCCATCCCCCATGTATTAAGTTTATAACATCTTTGAAACAAAAAAAATATGAGACAAACTTGTATATAGTGTCAAGCATCTTTTTCCCCGGTTCATTTTAAGAAACGAACTATGATATTGCCTTTGAAATGAAAGAGATAAAGTGAAGTAGTTTGTGCACGGGGCGAAGCAGCATTGTGGTTACGAGTTCGGCAAAACCAGTAGCTTACGTTCAAACTGTGTATTTGTGTTAAAAAATATTATTTGTATATAAATAATTTATGCAGAATCCAGTAGGCAAAAATCACGATTCAGAACCCATCAATTAAAAATCTCGACTCCGTCTCTATTTGTGCATGGCACGAAAGATAGATGTAAGAGATGAATAATTTTGACCTTGAAGTTCAAGATTGAAAACTTACATCAGTAATATCACTCCGAGTACGTCTACTACGAGCTTGGCCAGCTGAAATTAAATTCTTTAGTCCAGCAATCCAAATCTCCGCTTCAATTTTATCCTTGCAGATCTTCAAAATGAAAATGATAATTAAATGTCACCTTAGTAGAACTTTTTCCAAAACAATTTTCATGAGAGCGAAAACCAAATTATCAGTTCACCAACCAGATCTAGAGATCTTTCACCATTGTTGTATATAAGGGAAAATGATAAGTACTCCTTATCTGGGCGCAAAAATCTTTTAAAAACAGGCTGCATAGACGTACACAGGCAAAAGTTTATATATTGTTTCAGTAGATTTCATTAATAGGAAAACAAACTAACTGATTCAAATAGTAGACGCATAATCATTAACTTACAGTTCTCTGGCCGGGAATAATTTTTGAAACCGAAGATAGCTTTAGGTTCCTTTCTGCTCCACGAGAGTACCAAATTAATGTCGTTTCATCCTGGAAGTACCAACAACAAAACTGTAATTTTCCATCAGATATTATTTAATTCATAAGTCAACTTCACGTTCTGGCTTTCTAGGTATCAGTCAGAAAGCCAAATGCACGGGTTCGGCAAACACCAGTAGTTTTGACTCAAATTCGGTATTTAAAAAATGCAACACAAAAAAGATGCATTTTTGAACTAATAAGAGGCTTTCATCAGTTCGAGGCGCATGAAGAACTTAGGAGCAACTGAAATAGTAAGTTACACAAAGGAAAAAGGTATTGTACACTAATAGTCCAAAATAGTTTTTTTGGTATTACTAACTATTGAAATCAAACCGATTAAACAGTCTTTGAAGAAACAACCTAAAGTAGCAAACGACTGTACTTTCAAATATTTTGACTTAGTAAAAGGCATTGCGATAACATAAATTTTTATGCTAGTCAAATGGGATGTATGGAGTATTATTTTCCCATTTGGAACTGACCATATTCCGTGAGATCAGTGGCGGAGCCAGAAATTCAAATAAGGAAATTCAAAAAAAAAGAATCTTATATCAAGGAGATTCAACAACTTATATATATGCAATAATAAGTGATTGTTAATTTCAATAGCTTGGAAAGAAAATAAATCAACAATCAAATTTCATATAGACACTTCACATATTGCAAATAATGTCCTACAATAAAAAGAAGCACATTACTAGTTGATATGAAGCTCAGAAGTAACACAATCAATTACCGGAGAAACTCTGAAAGGGCAGAACTTTGGCTTCCCCTTCCGGCTATACTTAATTAGCTGTGTACCTTTCTTCAATGCAATTAGCCCCTTCAAAATAAGGTTTAAGAGAAAAATAAACATATCAGGCATATCGATCACTAGTCAATCAAGAACTTTATGATAATTATGTTGTAACGTCTACGAAAAACAACATGAGAATTCTATATATTCAAAGTCATAAAAATACTGTTGTAGCCCTTGAGATTACCATATTGGCATAATTACTTCTTTCTCAAACATGCAAGCTCAGATTCACTTAAATCATCTACTCATTAAATACTACATAACTAGCAAAATATGACACTTTTATCTGCTTAATAACAACTTTATTCGGCTTAATTCATTTACTCATGCTAAGCAAAGAATAGGCTGCACTAATTGGGTATTGGATTTGCATAACTAAGAGAAAGGGGAACTCCACTTTCCTCAAGAGTAATACAATAACAAGCAGACTTAAAAGCAGTCGCATAGCCACATACAACAAAGGGTGGTCCACTGGTCCATTAAGCACCCTGGTTAGAAAATTATAATGAGTATATAGGTCAAAAATTAATTTTTTAGTACATATATAATAAATCTTAAACACTCTTAGCAAAACTTCTGGCTTCCCCACTCTAGAATCAAACATATGCTAAAGGGTGATGTTAGTTGAACACCCCTCATTGGAAAATTATACTGCATATACAAGTCAAACATTACTTTGTTATACATATATATTTTAATTTTGAACACCCTTGACGAAATTTCTGGCTTCGCTATTGTAGAAGCCGAGATATGCCAAAGGGTGGTGTTAGTTGAACTTGAACACACCTCATCGGAAAAAACTATACTGCATATACATGTCAAATATTATTTTTTATGCATATAAATATTTAATTTTGCACACCCTTGACCAAATTTCTAGCTTCACCACTGCTAGATATGCCAAAGGGTGGTGTCAGTTGAACACCCCTCATCGGAAAATTACACTGCATAAACAGGTCAAATATTACTTTTACACATATAATGAAACCTAAACACCCTTAGCAAAATTTCTGGCTTCGCCATTGTAGAAGCCTACATACCCCTTGTCGGAAAATTATACTGCATATATAGGTGAAAATTACTTTTTTATACATTGAAAGAAATAATCCCTTGATTCTTTTCATTAATTGAAAGAGTATATATACAATTTACATATTTCTATAATAGGAAAATTATATTCTTATTCTACTCCTAAAATCTTATTCTAATTGGACCATAACTATGCAATTATGGTAATACAATTATGGTAAGTGTACAATAATAATCACAACCAAACACTGCCTAAATTATGCCAATAAACCGTGATATACACGATATGTATACACCGTGTATATCACGGCCCAACAGTCCAATTTCTGAAGGCAGCCCGTGATATACACGGCGTATATTCCATATATATCACGGGTATATTTAACACACCCCCACAGTCATAGCGGGCGGTCTTCGTACGCTGAGACTGTCCCTAAAATCTTCAAAAGGACCGAGGGAAGACCCTTTGTAAAGATGTCTGCAATTTGATACCTGGAAGGGACATGACAGACGCGTACTTGTCCACGAGCTACCTTTTCGCGAACAAAGTGAATGTCCATCTCGATGTGTTTAGTGCGCTGGTGCTGAACCGGATTACCAGAAAAGTAGATGACACTAACATTATCACAATAAACCAAGGTAGCTTTCTAAATATGACAATGAAGCTCCAAAAGAAGATTACGTAACCAAAGGATTCAGAAACCACATTGGCTACCCCTCGATACTCGGCCTCTACACTAGAGCAGGACAATGTCGACTAACGCTTTGCAGACCAGGAGACCAAGTTATTACCAAGAAACATGCAATAGCCGGACGTGGAACATCTGGTATCCGGACAACCACCCTAATCAGCATATGTATACGAGACACGTGTAGATGTCGAAGACGGATATAGATGTAGGTCATAGTCAAGTGTTCCCTGGATGTATCGAATAATGCGTTTGAGCGCATTCATGTGTTCAATCCTATGATCATGCATAAACAAGCATACCAGCTGTATATCATACGTAATATCAGGTCTCGTAAAAGTAAGATACTGAAGAGCCCCTACAAGACTGCGATAACGGGTCAGATCCTCGTAAGGTGAGCCAGCCGCAGCATCCAACTTGGGCTTAGTATCGACGGGAGTGGAAGTAGACTTGCACGAGGACATGCCAGCACACTCAATAATCTCAACTGCATACTTGCGTTGAGACAGTTGAGATAAGAACAATTCACCTGCATGACAAGAAACGGCAATCCCCAAAAAGTAACTCAAGGGCCCCAAGTCTTTCATAGCAAACTCAGAACTGAGCATTGTCATGATAGACTGACGTAATGCATCATAAGAGGCAGTCAAGATAATATCATCCACATATAATAGTATATAAGCCAGGGAAGAACCACGACGATATATGAACAATGAATTATCAGACATGCTGTGGAAAAACTCAATAGTCGAAACATAGTCTGCAAACCTCTTATACCACGCCCGTGGGGACTGCTTAAGCCCATACAAGGACTTCTTCAATAAACAGACATGATGAGGATATTTGGGATCCCTAAACCCCAAGGGTTGATGCATATACATTGTCTCCTTAATATCACCATGTAAGAAAGCATTCTTCACATCTAACTGATGAATGTGACATGCTTTCGAAAGAGCCAAGCTGAGCACAGTTCGAATGGTAGTCGGCTTGACCACCGGACTAAAAGTCTCACCACGATCCACACCAACCTACTGAGTCTTACCATCACATACAAGACGAGTCTTATGCCTCGCAAAAAAAACGTCAGAATTGTCTTTATGAGCAAAAATCCACATAGACCGAATAATATTAACACCATATGGACGTGGCACCAACTCCCACGTCTTAGTATCAGTAAGAATTATATTCGTCGGACATAGCCAATTTCTAATTCGGGACATTTAAGGCGGACACTGGGTTACGGGATAGAGGAGATTTAAGAACATTAGAATTTAAATTAAAATGTCTTTTTGGTTTAAAAATACCCCCATTGACTACGAGTGACCGGTCTATGACTCGGGGGAGAATTGGGTGAATTTTGGGAAATTTCGGGAACGTGACGGACTGGCCAGCAGGTAGTGGGCCTGCTGTCCCAACTCGGTAACTGGAAATAGTAGACGACGCAAAGACTGGACCAGTTTCGATATTGGGCTGGGCAACTGGCCCAATAACCGAAACTGAGGCAGAAACTGGCCAAGTGATTTCACTGGAAACAGTGGGTATCGATGTTGCAGTGGGACCAGCGGGCAGTGGGCCCGTTGACGGATTTTGGGTGCGGGACAAGTCCGAAAAATGATGGATAATATACGGAGAGAATGTGTCGTCCAAAAAATTATATGAACTAGGCACGGGACTACTCACGTTGGCAAAGGGAAATTGGGTTCATCAAAAAATAACATGGCGACTAATGATAATTTTATTAGAGGATAAATCAAAATATTTGTAACCACGGTGATTAGAATCCAAAAATACACAAGGGGTAGAACGGGCCTAAAGTTTGTTAATTATGGTGGACGAAAACAACGGATAACATAAACACCCAAATACCCTAAGATGTGAATACGAATGAGTCTTATTATATAAGATTTGAAGGAGGGATGAATATGTCAAACCTTTGGTAGGAAGAATGTTAAGAAGATAGGTAGTCATTTGTATAGCATAATGCTAAAACGAAGGGGGTGCGGAAGAATGGACCAATAAAGTTCAGACAATATTATTAATTGTACTAATTTTGCGTTCGGCTTTTCCATTTTGTGAGGACGTATGAGGACAAGAGAAACGAAAATTGAGACCATTTTTACCACAAAAATTCCGAAACAACCCATTATCACATTGAATATTCTTAATTTTCCGTTCGAATTGGGTAAGGATGAAAGCTCTAAATTTTAAAAAGGTGGAAAAACGTGAGATTTTTTCCCTAACGGAAAAGTCCATAAAAATTAGAATAATCATCCAAAAATGAATATAATATCGATGGCCCAAAGAGCTGATTACGGGAGATGTCCATAAATCGCTATGAATAATATCAAATGGCATTAAAGTACGAGAATGAGAGTCTACAAACGGCAATCTAACAATTTTTCCTAAAGAACAAGATTGACAAATCAGAGTACTACGCATACCCTTACAAAAAATAAAATTATTTTTATCTAAGGAAAACAAAATCGATGACCCCGGATGACCTAGACGAGCATGCCACAAGGAAGGAGTCCCCGTCTTGAAATCCTTCACAGAAAACCCAAAAGGATCAAAAACCACAAAAACTGAATTATCAGTGGTGAATTTACGGACAAACACCAAATTTTTAATCAATTTAGGAGCGTGAAGGGTATTTTTCAAGATAAGAGGTGGATGGGGGGAGACAACGTTTTATGATCATAACCACGAATTGAAATTGAATTACCATTACCCACAATTATGTCACGATTGTTGCTCAAATTGGAATAAGGCGAGAGAGTACCTTGGTCCGACGTCATGTGAGTACTGGCACCGGTGTCCATATACCAATTAGGGTCCGAGGAATTTATTCCAAGTGTGTTCATTGCGGCTTCAATGTCGGTAGGTGTGGGGCTCACTACATGGTGGGCCTGCGGACGCCGGACCCAAGTACAATAGCCTGTTGCCCCGACCCAGAAAATTGCCTTGCTGCCGAGATTGGACCCGAGAAAGTAGGCCCGGGCTGTTGGGAAAACTAGGCCCAGTTTCCCGGGCCTGGAAAATAGCCACTGTATAGCGTATATGGACTGGCCCAGTTCCACGGCATAAGGGCCCACTGTTGGGTCCAATTTTTTTGTTGCTACCCATTTCCCCGAGGACCGCCGCCGCCGCCACTGTTTCGGCCGCCACCATTGTTGTCGCCTCGATTCTTGCCATTTTTTTTGCGATTTTGGCCCTTTTTGTCGCCATCGTTGTTGCAGTTTTGGCCAGAATTGTTGGAGACGGATGGAGAAAATTGGACTCGGTCATCATGACGACAGACGGGGCCCAGTGGTTGTTTTCTTAGCCAATCCGGCTTCTTCGAGCGTGAGCATGGAACGGGCCTAATAAAACTGCGGAAGAGGACTACTCTAACGTAGAAGCATACTGACTCCACTATAGGCCTCAGATAGGCCTGCGACTATCTGAAGGACAAGACGATCGTTTGTAATTGGCGCACCAACGTTGCGGAGTTGGTCCGCCAATTCCTTTAACCTTTTGCAATATGCTGAAACGTTAAGGAACTCTTCCTTATTGACGTGGGAGAATTCCTGCTCAAGGGTAACAACACGAGAATTTTGATTATATTGGAATATATCACGCACTCTATTCCAAGCCGCCATCGCCGTAACGTCTGGTTCGATAATCGTTTGCAACAGGTCGATAGAAATAGTGGAATAAATCCACTGAAGAACGGTAGCATCAAGGATCGTCCATAACTTAGGATCATCCTCGGGTTTGGGCACTTCTGTATCCGTAGGAGCCGCTGGGATAATATGATGGAGGACTTGATGCGAGCGTGCGTGAACTTTGAACAGTTCGGCCCACATCGCGTAGTGGACGTTTTCTATTTCAAGAATGATAGGGATGTGATTCTTGATGTTAGAAATAGTAAGGGCAGGGTGAAACATGTTCTTAGCCATAATAGCAACGCAAGACGTGATGTAGGGATTTGGAAGGAAATTTGGGAAGAGAAAGAAAGAGAACCACCATCGGCAGGGAATTCGAGAAGGGATCACCGGAATTCGAGGCCACAAGTAGACGGAAAAGTTGGGAGAAAATAACCTAGACTTCTGATATCATGAAAGAAATAATCTTTTGATTCTTTTCATTAATTGAAAGAGTATATATACAATTTACATATTTCCATAATAGAAAAATTATATTCTTATTCTACTCCTAAAATCTTATTCTAATTGGACACTAACTATACAATTATGGTAAGTGTACAATAATAATTACAACCAAACACTACCTAAATTATGCCAATAAACCATGATATATACGGTGTATATCACGGTATGTATACACCGTGTATATCATGGCCCAACAGTCCAAATTTTGAAGGCAGCCTGTGATTTACACGGTGTATATTCCATGTATATCACGGGTATATTTAACACACATATATATTTATTTAACTTTTGAACATCCTTAACAAAATTTGTGGAAAAAATTACCTGGTCAATGTCGCGGTCAGGATTGCCATAGCTAGCAGGATCTGCCATTCCATTTGAACAACACCATCAGCATATTCATCATAGATGCCAGTGCAATCTTCCTTGGCCTATCATCAATTTCTTCCAACTTTTTTTCAACAACCCCGATTAAGCTGATCCCTTTTCCCAAAATAGAAACTTTCCAATTCTGGCCACTGTTTTCTTCCCTATGATCCACCTATCTTCAGCAAATTAAAACGAAAAATCGACAGAAAAAAATCAAGAATTTGGTGAATTCATGTTCGATTGATGTGGAGTGAAAATGGGTAAATGTTAGAATTTTAGAAATTTTTTTAGAATAGATCAGAGGAAGCAAAAAATGAAAGAAGCAAAGAGATGAAAGAAAGATAAATTAAAGTGACAGTAAGTTTAGGGGAACCAAACATTTTCGATTTTGGCGCGCTTATTTGGCTCCCTTTTAACTACCTTATATGTCATCTATTTAATCACGTGATAAACTTCTCTCACACACACAATCACACACTTTCGGGTAAAAAAATTATTGGCATTCGGTATTTTAACGGGTCATTTGCACTTTTTTGTTTGTTGACGAAGGAACCCGCAGTCGCTATTAAACCCCGGACTGATGCAATAGCCTGCAAATCACGTCAGCCGACTAACTACACTTGACAAGCCATGTGTGACAGGCTCAACCAAGAAGGTTTATGCAGGGGATCGAACTCGTATCCTTGCGGTCCCGCGCTCTACTGCTACACCAACTTGGCTACCCTTGCGGGTTGGGTCATTTGCACTTTGTCCCTATTTTATGATGGTATTTAATTTTTGCCCTCATAACAAATAATTATTTTGTGAAGCATAAATTTATATTTTAATATTATAATATCTCACTAAGTTATGTCCCACGCTCCTTAAAAAAATTGTCCCACTAGTTATAACTTAGATTTTGAAAGGTAAAAATTAAAAATCAAACCATTTTGAATGGTAAAAGTTAAGGACCAACCCATTTGAAGGACACACCATGCAACTTCTTCAATCAATAAGGGTCTATATGTATGGAGGAAAATATTTTCTGAAAAACACTTTTCAATTTTTTCATAATAAGTTGTCTATATTTTGAAAAATACTTCTCTTGAAAAATAAAATAAAAAGGCAGCCCGACTTAAAGTCTAGAAAAAAACTCTCTCAAACCTCTGCCGAGATTTCCTGGCTTTCTTGACAGAGAAATACACCGTAGCATAGTGCTTGCAGTCGAAGGGATAGTCGCGTGTACTCCCTAAGTAAAGACTCCAGATAATACAACATGTAAGTGTTCTAATTTTGTGTTACAGGTTTTGATTGTCATATAACCATATCAGAAGAAATTGTTCGGGTAAGTATAACAAAATTTTAAACTTTCGATGTGCCTACTTATATGTTTTGAACCCAACAAAACCCTACAGGTTAGGGAGCTCTGACGTTAGTGTTGCTCTCGTCTTTTTCCCGGTGGAACATGGTCATAGTCGAGGTGTTCATTTGTAGTACAATCAAACCTCTCTATAACAACAGTCTGTCCCGATATTTTCTGGCTGCTATAGTGAAATGCTGTTATAAAGAACATATAATATAACATAATATGCAGATCGGTTCCACAGAAATATGGATGTTATGGTGAAATGTTGTTAAAGATGATGACTTTTATTGATTGTATTAGTTACTTAACGCTCTCTTGTGCAGGTGTGAAGCATTCTCAACATATCCTAGGACCTACGATTTGCTCCATGCTTGGACGACCTTCTCCGACATTGAGAAGAAAGGTTGCAGTGGTGAAGATTTGTTACTCGAGATTGATCGTATATTAAGGCCTACATGTTTCGTCATCATCTGTGATAAACAACACGTTATTGACTTCGTAAAGAAGCATTTGTCGGCGTTGCACTGGGAAGCGGTTGGATCAACCGATTCCTCCTTGGATCCCGAGCAGGACAATGATGAGATTGTTTTAGTCATGCAAAAGAAGTTGTGGCTCACAAGTGGAAGCATCAGAGATACAGAATAGACAAAAGAGTTTGAACACATTTTCCTAATCTATTTGCTCCTATCTTTAGGGATGAAGAAAAAAAATGTATGCCCTAAAAGTTTAGGAGATATCAATTTGATTTTGTATTATTGTGCGTGAAGGGAGCCTTGGAGTAATTGATAAAGTTGCTGCCATGTGACCAAGAGGTCTGGGTTCAAGTCGTGGAAACAACATCTGGCAGAACTGCTAGGTAAGGCTGCGTACAACAGACTCTTGTGGTTCAGTCCTTCTCCGGACCCCGTGCATAGCGGGAACTTAGTGCACCGGGCCGCCTTTTTATATTTATTTATTTATAACTTTTTTCCACGCATTTTCATGTAATTGACAAACTGACAATATCTATTCCAGTGGGCACTGAATAGATAATTTGAAACTGAAGAGTTATAACACGGCATGTTAAGCCCGGATACAGTTCTTATCTTTGCATCGAATTAAACCATTTGTTCCACCGGTTGTGAGGGTTCTCGTCATTTCCTTTGAGTTTCATTCTCCTGAACTTGCTCTCAGGTAGGATACTTAACGCGTTAGCTTTAATATTATTTATGGCTAGTATTAAGTGGTCAAATTGTCCAAAACAGGAACAAAAATGTAATTGCCTTACCCAGTGACACAAAAAATTAATTACTCCCTCTGTTTCAATTTATATTACACTTTTCTTTTTAGTTAGTCCCAAAAAGAATGACACATTTCCTTATTTGATAATAATTTGACTTCAAATTTTACCTTATATGCTTAACGAAATGATCTATAACTACACAAATATCTTTGACTTGTTTTAGATACATAAGACTCAAAAGTCTTCCTTTATTTCTTAAACTCCGTGCTGAGTCGAACTATAACATATTAATTGGGACGGAGGAAGTATCAGATACAAGTATTAAATTGAGCCAGATGAAAATAAGCTTTCGATCACAAGTGAGTACACATTAGAAGTAGGGATGGCAACGGATCGGATCTGGACCGTATCCTACTAGATCCAAATCCGTTTTTCATACCTGGATCCAGATCCATCGGGTCCATAAAAATCAGATCCAAATCCGGATCCACCGGGTCCATGGATCGGATCTGGATCCACATGTAAAAAAAATTGCCTTGCTAAGAAATTTTTTTGAACTGACAAACAATTTTTAATTAGCTAACAGTTTACTGTGTTTCAATTTTGAAATGTTCATATGAGATATTTTGTTCGTTGTCTCGTTTTGATTGTGAGCTATTAATTGAAAATGTTGGACAATGACAATAGTTGTGAAAAATGATGACTAGTATTTTCACAATGCAGAACTTGCATGTGCTTGGAATCTTCACAAATGAAGTGAATATAATTTTAACTACTTGTCTATGGAGATGTTAGTCATTCGCTAATATAACATTGATTTTATTATCGAAGTTACCTCTTTATTTTTTTGTTTTTGAGTTAACGCGGGAATAAATTAAACTTGTTTTGAGAATTAAACTTGCAAGGATATGCTTAGCAATTTTAAGAAAATACTTATAAATTTACATTCTAGGTTATGAATATATTTAATAAAAAACGGATCCACGGGTCGGATCTGGATCTCAAATGCAAGATCCAGATCCAGATCCGATCCGTCAGAAACGGATCCGGATCCGTCGGATCCAAATTTTGAAGATGTGTCCTATAAAACGGATCTAGATCCACCGGATCCAGGATCCACTGCCCTCCCTAATTAGAAGTGGTCAAATTCTGGTAAAACGGGATACGAGTTAAATTCTTGAAAGAACAAAATGAATCTGATATGAAGATTGACATCTTCAAATTGAATCTTCTTGAAGAGAAAATTAATAAATAAGATTTAATCCATAATTTAACGTTATTAAATGATTTTCTTAATTATCGAATATGCCAAAAATTTAAACCATAGATAAAAATGGACAATTAAATTTAAGATCTCATCATAAATTGCAATTATGGACTTACCGTTACAATATGTAAACATGTACTACAAAAATCACCATAGAAAGCGCAAATAAACCGCCAAAAAAAAAACTAGAAAAAATCAAGAAAACAATGAAACTCCTCTCAAATCCCACATCAACTTTCTTATTCTACTAGTGCTACTACTAAGATCATCAGCAATTGTAGTAGTAAAAGCAGAAATTTGGCCATGGCAAGTGATAAATGATTTACAAGATCCATTGCTTTTAGTGTGCAAATCACAAGAAAAATATGTTCCACAAACAACACTCCAAAAAGGTTCACATATTAGATGGAATGTTGATGTTAATGTTAAGCCAACACTAGCAGTGTGTGACGTGCACACTAATGAGTACAAGAAGAAAGGCTTTAATGCTGTGTGTGACAAAGGGAAATTGTGTAGTTGGCATGCTAGGCAAGATGGGTTGTATCTCTTTTCTGGTGGTAAACTTGAGTTCTATTATAGTTGGGCTTAATTAATTGATGTGTATAAAATGGATTATTGATTTTAGTGGTTGGGATTGACATTGATGTTTTTATCTTTATGAACTTTTGCTTGTCTAATGTTACATAATTTTTGGTGGTTTCTCATTCTTTGTCTGATACTCGTATTGGAGCTCGACTAAATTTGAATTCACGTCGAAAAGTCTCACATTGAAGGACAAAACGCTCCTTAAACAAAAGTGACTCTAATGTCATAAACTATTTTGTAAACATGGAATTAGTGAGGGTGTCAATTTTAGCGCATAAAAAGTATAGCTCGTCCAACCGGTTCAAATTTGAATGGGTTGGATTGGACCTATATTCATTGGTGTGTTAACTGAAAAAATTGTACATGCAACCTATTTTCACAATGTCATTCAAGGCGGTCACCTTTTAAATTTTTTGAGTCTGCTGCCAGTTAAGGGTTTTTAGCATTAAAATTATTATTATTGCAATAGCATTTCAGAAGTGAATTCTTGCAACTTCGATCGCATATGCATGAAGTTGATTCCAAAGTGGTTACACATGCAAATTTTATACACAACGATTATGACTTAAATGATGGTCCCAATCGGTTATCTTTGCACTTGGTCCGTGTCAATCAGCGGTGTATAATCAAAGTTTGCCTTATCTAAAAATTTGGACCAATTTGAACAGCATAATGTAGCTTAAATTGATTCACATGAACCTTATTGAAACATAGAAAATTAATATTATTTGGTAATTGGCTGGTTTACATTTGTTGTTTCTTTACCCACATGGAATTGGGTCGTGACAAAATTCCTTTTATAGTTAAATGAGTCTAATTAATGTTAGATGCTCGTTGACTATGTAGGTGGGTTATGGATCGGTTTTATATTATTTCGTACTTATACTTTTTCTGATGTTACTTGAGAGATTTTAATTATTATCTGCGCTATGGTTCTACTCTTGGATTAAAAGATCGCGTTATGGTGCTAAATTCAAATGGTACGCCTAATGAATAGTAGCTCATTAGTGAGTCATGACAAACATAGTTTAATAAATAAGAATATTGTTTTGCCCCTGATGTGTAAGGTTCTATGGTGTAGTGGTTAGCACTCTGGACTTTGAATCCAGCGACCTGGGTTCGACTCCCGGTAGGACCTTTTATTTTCATTTTATATTTTTTTTGTGTATAAGGTTAAGATTATTTTTTTATGTATATATAATAGATGCTGCATCACCTTTGCTTTTTCGTATTTTATTTTTTTATGTTTTGAATCCCTTTATGAAAATTTTGACCGCATTATTGCTAGGAATCAATTAAAAAGTTAAGATATATAAGGTTAAGATTATTTTTTATTTATATATATTAAATGCCGGATCAGCTTGATTTTTTTTTATGCTAACTTCTTTATATTTTGAATACCTTAGTAAAACGTACTACTTTTTCGGAGCTCCTTCCAAAGAGGTTGGGATTAGACTTTCAATGGGATGTATCTCAGTCAAATCGTTAAGGATAGATCCCTGCAGACGTACTACTTTCAATCAAATCTTCTCTCCTTTACCTTCTTGATTGATAGATAATGAAGCCTAGGACAACACAAGCTTGATCAGGAGATAGGGATGTCAAATTCTGATTAATCAGAGAATAAGATCGATTCTATTAAGAATAGGTCGTATTGATGACTAAGAAAAGTCTTCCGAAGAAGCGAGCTTCAATAAATTAAAAAGTTATAGAATATTATCACGTCCTCCAAAATACTTGTACGATTCCACCAACCAAGATAAGCAATACGCACAAAAAGAAAAAAAATCAGACTTCCCAATAACCATAAAGGGTTTCCTTTGTTGGATGCTGACATATTATTTAAAATGAAATATGTGATTTCTTTTTGGAACAAAGTAAAAAAGAAAATTGAGTCACATAAACTGACAAGAGTACTAGTTGATGGCGGGGTGGAGCCATCATTGTGGTTACAGGCTCCGCGGAATCAGTAGCTTATGCTCAAATCTTATATTTGTGCTAAAAAATCATTTAATATGTATAAATAAGCTATTCAGAACCTAGTAAGCGAAAAAAATTGTAATTCAAAATCCATAAATTAAGAATCCCGACTGCCCTTGGGTTGATGGATTCAACAAACTTGTCAAAGCACGTTACTATCACAAAAACAACAGATAACAGAAAAAAGAAACACCATTGCATTGGTTTTCAGTTTCAAAATCATCCAGATGAATGTGTATTCTAAGAAGATCTAAAACAAAACAAGTTCACCACCTGCCAAACGGCAACATATTTGCAAAAGAAATGCAGAAAAAACAGGCACTTTCTGTCTTTATATAAGACACAAGTTGTCCGACCAACCACCAAGCGATTACCAACTGTGTCCTTTGTAATTCCATAGTCACGAAGACAGCATATTACGTAAATACAAAAAAACATGCGAGTCCTTTTTAATGCGAAAATACAGAATGGATAGTTGAATCCTTTCCGATATTATAGCTAGCTATATCCCGAGAATCATCTAAATATTTTCCCTGATACACAAGCTTTAGCCTATAAGCTGGTATTCCTAGCTTCTTTACAAGCATGCTCTTCACATTCTTGACCATGTCGTCCCTGCACACATTTAGCGCTATAAGTCCACCACTCCATTTCTTGATAAAGATCTGTATTGTTGCATTTTTCACCTGCAACAAGGAGTATTCGTCGATATCATACTGATATAATTTCTTCATATCTTCCAGTTCCTGTTTTCCCAGAAAAAGATCCATACCATCCATTGAGTGGCCAACTTTGCTCTCTATAATTGTTTTAACGTCGCGAACATTTAAGGCAAGGTTGACTTCTATTTGTACGATTTCAGGTTTTGGCATTACCACAGAAATAAGCAACTTGTTTCTAGGATTGAAAACCATATGAAGGGTTGATCCACCGTCGATTTTGTAAAAACCTAAGGTTTTGTCATCTTCAAGAAACTTTCCATCATGAATAAGAGAGAATTCATTTGATTTTATTCCTTCTTGGCCCCGACCCTATATTTGACGTCCTGGATAGTATCACAAAGCCTTGAATAAACCGTAATTGGAGTTTTTAGTATAGGGTCGCCTCACCAAAAATATCCTCGGGACTGAATTGTCAACATAAGCATCAACGGTGGAGTTTTTGGTAATGCCGTAATCGACTAGCTTCTGTTCATCCATTAGCTGATTACCTTTTGAAAATAGCTGCTGCAGACATTCCGGTATGCCTTCCTTATCATGTAATAAAGATTTGACTTTTGCCAATACTATCTGATTCCTTGACTCTTAAAGCGACTGTTTTACTGATATTCAAATATATAGTTATCTGCAAGGGGATACCAAAACAAACAAAAGCAAAATATGGTCCATAATGGTCGACTTTCACAAAAAGAAACATATTGTAAGCATTAAAATGTCTTGCTGCAAAATGAATAAGTCCAGCTGAATTAAGTGAGAAGAGAGACAAGTGGATTTGTTTTATTTGTGATGCGAAATATCAACCCAGGTATGTGTGTAGAGCTAGAGCACAACTGTCTTTTGCTGGAATGAAAGGAGGGAATAGGGCAGTGTTATCAAAAGCGAAACGCGCAAAAAAGCTCTAACGTCCTTTGGGGTTTTAAGCACATAGCGCAAATAAAACGTGGGCTTTAATGAGTAAAGGCGCAAATGGAGAAAAACTACAAATATGTATGCATAGTCCAAGATTAATAACCATAAGCATGAATAACAAATATATGGATAGAGAAATTGAAAAAAGTTATGAAAAAGTGAAATATCAATTGTTAGTTTCATATCTTCAAGATTGCACTCATTGGCAAGAAAAGTATGCCCTAGAGCCTTGATGTCGATATTAAAACGCCCATAAATCGAGGTGAAGCATTCAACAAGTTTTGTGCCTTGCTTCGGGGCTTAAGCACGCCTTTGACAACACTTGAATAGGATGGAAGAGGGCTAAGAATTACTCAATTTGCAGGAGGAGATGGATGAGACCTGTGAAATTTCCATTCATGTTGTCAATACTATAGATGCTATAAGACTTTGAGGCTGAGTGCGTATTTGTAACACCCCGTATTTTTGGGTGATGGTTTGAATATCTAGATATATGCAAATAAAGAGCTTAGTATATATAAGGACGCGGCCCCGAAATAATTTAGGACTTAATAAGTAATAAGTGTGACGATGGGGATTAATAATAATAGGTGTATGTCTCAATGAGATTATGGACTAGTGATATATCACACGATTATGACATTGAGTAAATGAATGTTTTATAAGTCATTAAGATTTAAGTGAATTGGAATCAAGAAATTAATTATGTGTGTAATTAATTAAGTGTGAGATTAGAGTAATTAATCAATTGTTGGATAAATGCTAAGTGTCAAGACACTTTCCATGTGGCATCTCGATGGAAGTTAACAATTGACACATCACTAGTATTAGGATTTGGTGTCATGTTTAAGTAAGAGTGGTGGACCCCATTGTCTTTAAATAATAAGCTTCTCGTCCGAAAGAAGCTAAAAGAACAAAAAAAAAAGGAGGTGAAGCAATATTCCGTCACTCTGATAAACTCAGGATGTTTTATTACCGTTCATGCATTTTATTCATGTATTACCCTAGACCCACATGTGTTATATACACTACTATATGGTATGCATTATCTATATATAGGGGATGGAAAAAGGGATACGACATTATATACGCACACCACCTGATCAGCTGCTATATGGGGATGATTATGCCCACATAGGCCGAAATGATATGATGGGAGACGGCGTTATATACGCATATATTTATGTATGACCGCATTGTGCATGACACTTAGGCATATTATGGCCCTCAGAGGCATTCACTACTGGTTGGATATTTCTTGTCTCAGTTTACTTTTATATCCCTGTTATGCTATTTTTTATGCCTGACATACTCGGTACATCAGTCGTACTAACGTCCCTTTTGTTGGGGGACGCTGCGTTTCATGCCCGCAGGATCACGTAGGCAAGGCGACGATCTGCATTAGTAGGTTGCTGACTCAGCGGACATTGGAGCACTCCCCTTATTTCGGAGTGTCGATCTAATCTCGGAACGGTATTTTTGCATGTACTTATGGGTATGGCGGGGCCCTATTCCGACCTTATGATATTGTGTACTCTTTAGAGGCTTGTAGATAGTATCTTGTGAATAGCAGTCAGGTATGGCCTGGTCGGCCTTGGTATGTATTTATGCATGGGTTGAGTCCTTTTGTTTGTAAGATTTTACGTAGCTTCTTTCCAGTTTATCGTTCCTATACGTCAGTAGGGCACTTTGTGACGGCCCTTGGGGCCATGATTAATTATGGTTAGATGTTACATATATGACTAGTGGTACCCGACAAGTAAGGTCCGGACGCCCGTCATGGCCCTCCAGTTTGGGTCGTGACAAACTTGATATCAGAGCAGGTCTGTCCTAGGAAGTCTACAAGCCGTGTCTAGCAGAGTCTTTTTTATAGGTATGTTGTGCACCATACTTATAAGCAGGAGGCTACCTGACATTTAGGGATGGTTTCCATTCTTTTATCTTATATATCGTGCAATAGAGCTGAGTTATAAGCATTTCACTTCTAATCTGTCTCGTGTTTATGATTTCAGTAATGCCTACAACAAGAATGAAGTTCAAGATTATGAGGGCGTTGGATACGGCTGCAGGCGAATGTACAAGTCGAGTGCCACCCGCTAGCGAGGGCCAGAGTGAGACCCACGGTGTGACTCTTTCGTATGATTCCCCCAGTCTACCACCTATAGAGGAGCGTAGTGGGGCTGCAGTACCCCCAGTTCTTCCACCTGATACTACAGATGAGGATATTGATATGCGAAGTGCTCTACAGTTATTGACTCGTTTAAGAAGCAAAGTCTTATAAGAGTGAGTTGTATTATCTTGTTGTTGAGTGAGAGTGCTCTTGTAATATTTGTTTGAGTTTGAATAAAAGTTACTTATGAGAGTGTTTCATTTCCAACATTCAAACCTCAACTCAAAAAGAGTTTCTTCTTGCTAACAGTCTTCGCTTTGAAAGCGGGAGAAGTGCCCGGCATACTTTAAGAAAGGAAGATATGGCATCGAAGATGGAAGATCCAGTGAACTAGAATAAAATGACAAGTCCGGGCTATTAAGAATCCTTCTTCCACTTACTTAGGATTGGTCCGCTCTCTCAAGAAATAAATAAAACAAGTCGCAACTTGGAACTCTTTCAACTTTAGTCACATCCGTTAAGCAATCCAAGTAAGTAAGCATAGCTAGTTTAGGTTCTTCCTTAAAAAAAAGTCTCAACTTTCTCTCGATTGAAGCTATCATTGGTATTCACCGACTTAACGGATCTTAATAGGGGCGAATCCAATTTTGGGTTTACCCAAAGGGGTTCCTGGTTGGAGAAGAATGAGTCTTGTTGGGTGGTTAATGACTTAATGTGGCAGATGTATACTATACTATGATGCATTATTGGGTAGCGTGGGGTAGGTGGAAGACTAGGGGTACATACATCACACTCCTTGGGGTGCAGCCCTTCCTCGGACCCTTCTAATATGGGATACTTTGTGCGTCGTGCTGCCTTTCTGAAACAATGGTACGCCGAGTGATCCAAATGAGAAGCAGTCGAATCTTGAATCTCATCTTTGAGAATTTGGATTGATCTTGACATTATTCTATGTTTGATACTGAAATTAGTCAGTGTAATTGAACTGTTGATTGTTATAGTACAAAATTCAAAGATGTTTAGTACTTTTAACTTCCCATGAACCAAAAACTTTGGTTCAAAGAAGCGTGCGCTTCACTTATCGGTTTTAGCTTTAAAGCATGATGGAACTTATAGCTTTTTGTGGTTTTCGCTTAATGACCATATCCCTTAACGAACCTTTTGTAGTACCCTGCCAGCCCAAACAACCCCCCTTAGTTGCTTAATATTGGAAGGTTGTGCATGGTCACTGTTGTACTGCTAGAATCTTCTTGGGTCAGTAGAGACTCCTGCAACTGAAATATAGTGACCAAGATACTCCACACTTGTTGTAGCAAACTGGCATTTGGACTTACTAGCATATAGGTGATGGTGAAACAACAATCTAAAAGCGATCTTCAAATGTTTCAAATGCTCCCTTCAAACTCTTGCTGAAAATACGTAAGTTATAGGAAAAAAAATAGAATAATTCCTTGAAAAATGGTTCATCAAACCTTGGAAGTTGTAAGAAACATTAGTTAAGACTAAAGGCATAACCAAATATATACTCGTAATGCCCTGAGTGTGTTCTAAAAGCAGTCTTATAGGTGTCAAGCAGCTCCTCAATGCAACTATGTTGTGCTAACCCTGAGATTGCAATTCTTGTACCATATTTAAGAAGGGTAGAACAATTAGTACATAAGTGTCACGATCCAAAC
Organism: Anisodus acutangulus; assembly: GCA_029783415.1. Classification (NCBI taxonomy): domain Eukaryota; kingdom Viridiplantae; phylum Streptophyta; class Magnoliopsida; order Solanales; family Solanaceae; genus Anisodus; species Anisodus acutangulus. Next base: position 52,361,671 of record CM056499.1, on the reverse strand, counting down.
CGGAGGGTCATAACGGGAACCCGGATCTTACTTGCCAAGTACCACTAATCATATAATTAACATCTAACCATAATCAATCATGGCCACAAGGATCGTTATCAAATATCCTGCTGACATACACATCAAGGCCGACATGGCCATACATGACTACTATACACAGGACAACTGTCTACAAGTCTCTAAAGAGTATGTAACATCATAAGGTCGGGACAGGGCCCCGACATACCCCTATGCGTATCCAAAATATTATACCACGACCAGACTGCAACTCTGGAACAAATAGAGTGCTCCAATATCAGCTGAACCAGCATCCTACTAGTGCGGACCGTCGCCCTGTCTACCTGAGCCTGCGGGCATGAAACGCAGCATTCTCCGACAAAAGGGACGTTAGTACAACTGATATACTGAGTATGTCAGGCATGAACAATAGCATAATAGAGACCTGAAAGTAACATGAAACAAGAAACAACCAACCTGTGGAGAATGCCGTTGAGGGCCATAATATGCCTAAGTACCATGTCTGTGCAGAATGCCTCTGTGGCCATAATATGCATAAGTATCATGTCTAAATGACATGCACAATGCGGTCATGCACATATGCGTATATAACGCCATCAAGCCTCGGTGGGTATCACATCATATCATATCGGCCTCTGTAGGCATAATCATCATCGTGTATATCTGTACCAGCTGCATGTGTTGTGCGTATATAACGTTGTATCCCTTTTCTCATTCTTATACATATATATAATGCATACATATAGTAGAGTATATAACTCTTTTGAGGTCAAGGTATGTACATGAATGTAATGCATGAATGATAATGATAATAAGACACTATAAATTTATCGGAGTGATGTAATGTCGCTTCACCTCCGATTAATTTTATGAATACTAACATCTTTCTCATATACCTCAATAAGGATTTAGTAACATATTTAGACATGCTTTGACAATAGGAATTAATAACACGAGCATTCTTATCTACTAGGAGTAGAATCATTTATGAATAATATTACGTTTACGTTTCATAGTTAGAACATGCCAAAAGAAATAAGGATTTGCCTTAACATACTTTAATCGCTTATAAAGATGTTGAGAGAATTGTAACCACGAGACCTTCCATTATATTGCTACAACACTTTCATGATTTTTAAGATAAAGAGAAAGGGAGAGTCATACATATGAAGGAAGTAAACAATTTTGCAGCCACTTCTCTTTAATTGCTTCCTATATCTTCCTAATGAAAGTTGCTGAATCGTTTTGTTTGGTGTTAAGGTTTACATTCATATCCTAAACAAAAGGAAAAAATATTGCAGTTTGCTTCTTATATCCAAAATGTACACGAATTGAAAATGGGAATCTATGGAATCTCATATTTACTTTACACGTGTTGGCCTCTTACAACCTTCCTTATCTACTCATGCAAATGTAGTGAAACGTGCATGTATATCAATGATCTTGTTGTCCCCTATTCATGACGTATTTGGACTATGTCCACATGATATTTACCCAATACTCTTAACTAATACTTATCCATTAAGTCACTAATTAATCCTTTAGATCACACTCCACATTTAACTCATCACACACATAATTAATTTCTTGATCCCAATTTACTTAAATTTTAGTGACTTATAAAATCTTCATATACTCAATGTCATAATCATGCGGCATAGCACTAGTCCATAACCTCTTTTGGGACATACAAAATATTATTTCAAATCATTGCGGTCACACTTGTTAGATCCTAAATTATTTCGGGACCGCATCCTTTTATATACCAAGCTCTTGATGTGAATACCTAAATATAACAAACTTTCCTCGTCCTCAGATCTACTTGCATATGTCTAGCTATTCAAAACATCGCCCGAAATTACGGAGTGTTACAATAAGGACCACCGTTGTATAACCATTCAGACCGGAACTATTGATGATTCTACGTTAGCTCTAAAGTAAGGAGACCACTTAAAAGCCCTCAACGGATAAGAAAAGATATACCAGATAGAGCGCAACCAAGTCCATTTTCTAAAGAGAAGGCTAAATCATCACCTTACTTGAGGAGGTAGTCATGGAAAATTGGGTCTGCATGGCTCCGTGGGGTCGAAAGATCTTCCTTCATCCTTGAAAGTATGATGCTGCTTTAGCGTGAATTTAAAGCGGACTCTCTATTCATTAGATAGAGAAGAGAAGGTTACCAAGATTTGGTGATCCACTGCCAAATTTATTATAATTCCAAGAGCTCGGATCGAATCGTATTCCATGAATATGATATCTATCTGGTGTGATCTGTGTAATATATAACAAAGGCAGATTATTGATTGGCATTAACCCTAGACCATTGCCCCAAGAAAGAAACTAAGACTTTCTAATCGAGCTCAATAACATCTTTAGGAATACCTATATGGTCTTGCATTAACTGGGTTGCACTCTTCCTTCATAGGAATATGGTGATCGAAAGGTTCTCTAAAAGGTGGCAAACCCTTAGGTTCTTGGAAAACTGCTTCATATTCTTGCAACACTTGTCGGGCCTCAGCGGGTTCTTTATCCTGCTCTTGCTTCCCCTCTTCTTTTCTATTCTTTCCCTCAGTTGGTATGACTCTAACCATGAAAATTGAGCACTGTCGCCCTTTTTTTTTTTTGTAATGAAGCAGAATCAACCAACTTCAACTTGTGAATGACTCTTTGCGGTGGTAATATCTTACGTTCATATGCAAACTTCATAGTTAACCTTTTAATTAAAAACAAGATATCTCCAAAACTACTTTGATATTTTACCCCCAAGACCATGTCACAAGTGCCCAAAGGTAGCAGAATGAAATCAGCCCTGCACACAGTACCTTGGCACGAGTTACCATCTACCAAACTGGTATCCAACAGCTCACATAGGTCTACCTTCCATCCTATTTTTGCTACTAACTCACTGTCAAAGAAGTTGTGAGTAAATGTTGTGTCTATTAAAATATTGAGGGACCTCTCGTGGCAATATTGTCACGACCCAAACCGGAGTGGGCATAACGGGCGTCCGGACCTTACTTGTCGGGCACCATTAGTCATATATGTAACATCTAACCATAATTAATCATGGCCCCAAGGGCCGTCACAAAGTGCCCTGCTGACACATAGGAACGATAAACTGTACTCAACCCATGCATATATACATACCAAGGCCGACCAGGCCATACCTGACTGTTATTCACAAGATATTGTCTACAAACCTCTAAAGAGTAAGCAATATCATAAGATTGGGACAGGGCCCCGCCATACCCATATGTACATGTAAAAATATCGTACCGAGATTAGACCGACACTCCGAAACAAGGGGACTGCTCCAATGTCCGCTGAGTCAGCAACCTACTAATGCAGATCGTCGCCTTGCCTACGTGATCCTGCGGGCATGAAATGCAGCGTCCCCCAACAAAAGGGACGTCAGTACGACTGATTTACCGAGCAGGCATAAAAAATAGCATAACAGGGATATAAAAGTAAACTGAGATAAGAAACATCCAACCAGTAGTGAATGCCTCTGAGGGCCATAATATGCCTAAGTGTCATGCACAATGCGGTCATACATAAATATATGCGTATATAACGCCGTCTCCCATCATATCATATCGGCCTCTGTGGGCATAATCATCCCCATATACCAGTTGATCAGGTGGCGTGCGTATATAATGTCGTATTCCTTTTCCCATCCCCTATATATAGATAATGCATACCATATAGTAGTGTATATAACACATGTGGGTCCAGGATAATACATGAATAAAATGCATGAACTATAATAAAACATCCTGAGTTTATCAGAGTGACGTAATATTGCTTCACCTCCGATTAACATTACGAATACTAACATCTTTTCCATATATTTCAATAAGGATTTAAGAACATATTTAGACATGCTTTGAACATGAGAATAAATAACATGAACCTCCTTAACTACTAAGAGTAGAATCATTTATGAGACAGTATTACGTTTACGTTTCTTACTTAGAACATGCCAAAAGAAAGAAGGATTTGTCTTAACATACCTTTAATACTTTCCTTGATAATAATACTCCCACGAATCCCAACGACTCGACAACCGGTAATTTCGATTTTAAACCTCAAATATACACTTTAGTGGATTCGAGACTTCCAACCTTCAATTTGATTTTCGTTGCTAATTCTATGAAAATAAAACGTTGTTTCATATGAATATCAAATCATGTTGTTGCACTACTTTTTTACGCACAACATAGGAATAAATGTTGCTGCTCTTTGTTTCTTCTCAAAAAGGAAAATGGCGAAGTGTTAGTTGCCCTCACCTAAATAAAATGATCTCAAACCTTTTGCTACCTCTTTTTTGTTCTTTAGCTTCTTTCGGACGAGAAGCATATTATTTGAAGACAATGGGGTCCACCACTCTTACTTAAACATGACACCAAATTCTAATACTAGTGATGAGTCAATTGTTAACTTCCATGGAGATGCCACATGGAAAGTGTCTTGACACTTAGCATTTATCCAATTGATTAATTACTCTAATCTCACACTTAATTAATTACACACATAATTAATTTCTTGATTTTAATTCACTTAAATCTTAATGACTTATAAAACCTTCATATACTCAATGTCATAATCGTGTGATATAACACTAGTTCATAACCTCTTTGGAGACGTACAACTATTATTAGTGACTTTGTTCAGCTGCTGATAGTCAATACACATCAGTAACGAGCCATCTTTCTTTCGTACAAACAATACCGGCGCATCCCAAGGAGATATGCTAGGCCTAATGAAGTCTTTCTCAAGCAGATATATTAATTGCTCCTGTAATTCTTTCAATTCAGCTGGAGCCATCCTATAAGGAGGAATAGATATCGGCTAAGTGTCTGGCAACACTTCTATACCGAACTCAATCTCCCTCTCGGAAGGAAGGCCTGGAAGTTCGTTTGAAAATACATCAAGAAACTCATTAACCACCTTAATAGATTGAGAAGTAGGTGGTTCGGCATCGACATCCCTATCCCAAATAAGATGGTATATACAACCTTTGGAGATCATCTTCCTTGCCTTAAGGTATGAAATAAACCTACCTTTTGGTGTCATCGTATTACCCTTCCATTCAAGGACTGGCTCGCCTGGGAACTGAAATCTAACAATATTTGTTCGGCAATCAACATTAGCGTAGCAAGATGCCAGTCAATCCATGCCCATAATAACATCAAAATTAACCATTTCTAATTCTACCAAATCTGCTAAGGTCTGATGGCTACAAATAAATACTGCACAATTTCGATAGACCTATCTAGCAACTACTAATTCACCAACTGGTGTAGATACCACAAATGGATCTCTCATCAACTCAGGCTCCATACCAAATTTATAGGCAATAAAAGGGGTGATATATGATAGATTGGAGCCTGGATCTAACAACGCATACACATTATGTGAAAAGACTGATAATATACCTGTAATAACATCAGGTGAGGACTCCTGATCTTGTCGACCCATCAATGCGTAAATGTGGTTCTAGCCACCACCGAAATTAGTTGCTCCACCCCTACCTCTGCCTCCACCGGGCGTACTGAATGCAATGAAGCTGCTGCAGATTCGACATGCTGGGCCCTAACACCTTCGCCTCTTGTCGGGAATCACGCATAATATATAGTCCTTTTAAGAATACACTTAACGATTTTGATCCTTCAAGTTTGTCAAAAATTAGAGATAATGATGAACACACTTGAACTATCACTTTTTTGCGAGTTTCATACCCCAACTATCAGTTGTTCCCTTTTTCTACATGAACTATATCAATATTTGAAATTCTTACCTTTTATTTTCAAAGTAATAATTATTTAAACCGTTGAATATGTAAGAATGATATGAAAATATAATAGATGTTTTATAATTGAGGAGACGGGTTATAATTCATATTAATTGTGAGATATCTTTGACTTTTTGAAAGCATGACATATCTCAAATTTTATCTTATTTAAGTCAAGGGGGTCATTCATCAATTCAAAAGATTAAGGGAATATTGTTTTCTAAACCTAAAAGTTCAAGGGGTAAAGCGTTTACCCTTTTACATACTAACAAGTGACGAGTAAAAATATTAAGGATGTGATTAAACTAGTTTGTTTAAGATGGTGTTTGGTTGAAAAATGTAAAAAATACGTATAATAATTGCAAAAATATTTGAGTTTTTACGAAGGAAAACTGATTTTAGAACTAAAAAAAAAAGTACTTCAATTAGCATTACTTAAGAAGAACGAAGAAAGTATGAGTGAATAGGTTAAAATTGTCCTAAACTATCCCTCTTGTTCATCAGTAACTTACATTTATTCGCTTGTTCATTTGCGAGTTCTTCAACTACCTTCACATTTATTCCGTTTTATAAAAATATGTGGAGGGGGGGGGGGACTATGCCTTTTCCCGTCATATATACAATGTAAATTTTCCGTGAAACCCTCTATCTCCGCCCATGGATGTGAGAGTGTTTGAGGAAACTTCTGCAAGGCACCAATGGCATTGAATAAGTCATGGGGAGCTCACCTTGCTTGATGTTTTAAACAAAAATCAATATTAGCACTATACTTCTGGTGTTTTTAGAAGACCAATTCAGACAACTCTTGATTACTCATCAAGAACATGTACATAACACAATAATCTACGTTACGAATCTGCAACGAGTACATCCGCAGATGTACTCCAGAACAAACAAATGATATATTTGAGCGTAAGACTACAACAACATACATGTTCTGAACTCAACCTTCAGGTTTACTTTCAGAGCAAATCCAAAATACTTACATGCTCAATCAAAACAAATCATATATTCGAGTGTATACAACCATTTCAAAGAATAGTCACAGAGATATCTTTTTTCAGTGACCCTCTATGCCATGTGATAGAAGCTTATTTTCCAGTGGGGTAAATGGCAGATAATTAGGCTGGTCGGTTGCATTCACTGGCCGCAAGCAAGCTAGGTATCCATGCAACTGGTTGTTGAACCACGGCAGCTTACTCACCGGTGTGATTGCCTCCTCTTCTTTGGGCACTGGAGCACCAGACATGTCCTATTTACACACAAAATCCGGTTTAGAAATCCGTTCCTCATACCATGGAAATGATAACGAAAATTGTGGCCACAAAGGTGTTGAGTATGAATATGTGAGACCCACATTTGAAGCTATTTAAGTATAAACATATCCTACTTACCAGGAAATTGAGTTCTTGATTGTCAGCACCAAGATATATCTCAATGAGCTTGCGCAAATCAGCTAAACATGAACCTTTAACAACCCTTAGTGTGGTAATAATCCCGGGATTTTCCTTTGATGGAGCTTCCCATTTCACGTGCACTGCCAGGTCAGCGCCTATGCTTTCAAATGTCGGGTTGAAGTTCTCTTTTGAATCATTTACTATCTCCTCACTAGAGAAATTATGAATTTTTCTTATCGGTGAATCCTCTCCAATTTCTTTAACTGGAGGTGATTTAGATTCAGTGTCTTTAACTTTCTTTTCTGCAGGTCCCGGGGTCGTTATGCACTTCTTAGAAAGTTCTCTAGAATTTCCGCAAAATTTGAATACATTTTGAATTAGCACTTTTCTGGAAGGGGCTGCCTCACTAGAAAGATCATTGGAACGATCTTCTAGTGTACATATCGTCTTTGACTCAATAACCTCTTTTTGCACCTCCTCGACTGGGGGATTCTCTTTGTCCCCATCACTGTCGTCACCTTCTTCTTCATCCTCGAACACCGTGTCCAAGAACGATAAGATAGAAGAATCTTCAACTTCTCTTGGATTTCCCAAAATTGCCTGGATGGTGTTACTTTCCGCTTTATAGACCGTTGCATCCATATCAATAGATCTGTCCAAATCCATAGATTTCACCATTCCTGCATCCTCAGAGTAACTATCCAGCAGCCTTTTTGTAAAACTGTTCTCCTCCACTTCTGGCGATCTACCGCCAACCCTTGAATGCCAAAGCTCGGCCTCAATCTCCTCCAAACGCCTCCTAAGCATTTCAAACTCTTGCTGCTGTTGGAACATTCTTTCTTCCATCTTCCTCCTTTCCGTCTCCATGAATTCATTCACCGTTTCCCGACATTGTTGTATCTTCATTTCGAATTCATGTTTCAACTTCTGAGTCCGCTCGTTTACTTTTGTCTCCGCTCCCCCTTGTACCACTAATTCGAGTTTAGACCTTAGCATAGCGATTTCTTCTTCTTTCTTTATAAGCTTTTTCTTAGCCTCATTACACTGTTTCTCTTTGAGCTTGTTCTCCATTTGAAGCTTGCAGATAAACTGATCCATAGCTACAATCCTCGATCCCAAAATAACTGCTGACGAAGAATCTTCCGCGCCTTTCTCCTTCAACGGCGTATGAGGGCCACGGACAATGCATTTTGCTTTTGCACCATACTCTAGAGTAGAGATGGTTTTGTGAAGCTCTTTAGGATCCGGGCTGGCACAAAGTATCATGAGAATTTTGGACTTGTCATCCTCAAAGGAATCCTACATCAAACATAGTTGAATCAACTTCTTATGATGACTAGTATAACTTTCAAAACCTAACTGTCAAACTATCAGTGGCATACACGAGATATACCTGTAAGAGCATAGTCAGCTTGCTGTCCCGGAACGGTACATGGGAATCACCATTAGCAATGGATTCAACCACCCTTTTCAGAGCAATGTTTCCCTGATTGATTTTTCCAGTCTGCAAAATTTGATAGAAGACAAATGCGTCAAGAGTTTATCATATATTTAGAATTACTGTTAGTAGGAAATCCGATAACGAACTTAAAAGAAGCAAGTTTAAGTAAAAACTGAAACTTTACCTGCATTTTTGCTTCTAGACCAATTTGACCAGCTTGTTCGATATTCTCAGAACCAGCCATGTCGACAAGCATTAGCCGCCCTCCTACTGTTGGAACATCAAGAATTATCTGCAAGACCAACATTTAGCTTTCTTCGGAAAAATTGTAGACAGATATCCTTCGCGAAACAGATAGTAAATATACTTCTTTAAATTTAGATGTCATTAAGCATATTCCCAGAATTGATACCATGCAGTGGCTCCGAGAGCTGCGCTCATTGCACAAAGTGCTTTTAACTATTCTTCTCTTCTCCACCTTTTGGATCTCCTTTGATATCTTTGTAGCATCAGTGCCGGAAATGAAAGTTGCATTTTTGGCCTTTTTACCGATAACTTCAAGTCTAACCTGCAGAAGGTAAAAAAATACACGGCCAACGTTATAAGTTAGTAATTTGCACCAGCTTTCTCATTTGCAAATTTGATAGTTTAAGCATAGGTAATCTCCTAACTTCTGACTTGTATTAGGCATATAGATCAATAATGACAAGAAGAACTACCAGTCTTTTATTCCCTCCCTCTTAAGGTTCTATACGTCTCATTGATGCTAAGGCGAAAAGATGTACCACAAAACTAGGAAAAGTATTCAACAAATTAGGTGAAGTACTATAAATCATTAGCATTCAGTAGTTAATGACAACATCAAGGCTCAAATATGTCATCGAACTATCGGAAATGGCTCATTTATGTCACTCGTCAATAGTTTGGCTCATTTATGCCATCACCATTACCAAAGGGCTCATCCATGTCATTTTTCATTAACGTCAGTTTTACAATACTAGATATGGCACGTGCCATTCCTCATGCTGAACAGGCTATGGGGATCTGGATCTAGCCTTGCGATTGGGGCCGCCGAGCCCAACAAAAGAGGCCGACCTTTTCTTTCTTCCTTTGGAAATAGGGAAGCTAGAAGGGATGTCTTAGAAGGGACAATAAGGAAACTCGACTTGAACAGCGCGTCCCCAGAAAAGCTTTTTTTTAGGATCCGACAACTTATGCAGGAACTTTCCAACAGACCGGTCTCGTCAATAGTTTGGCTCATTTATGCCATCACCATTACCAAAGGGCTCATCCATGTCATTTTTCATTAACGTCAGTTTTACAATACTAGATATGGCACGTGGCCTCCAACTAGATTATGGTTGTGGGTGGGTCGGATGTATGGGTCGAAATTTTTATTAATTTAGGATTTAAAATTGAGCTGGTTTAATTAAACAACATGAACCTCTAATTGGAGGTCACGTGTCATATCTAGTATTGTAAAATCAGCGTTAATGAAAAATGGCATGCATGCGCTATTTTTGTAATAGCGATGGCATAAATGAGCCAAACTATTGACAAGTGGCATAAATGAGCCATTTTCGATAGTTCGATGGCATATTTGAGCCTTTTCCGTTGATTTAAAGTCAGGTATAGAAAATGCAAGGCAAAAACACTGGGTCAACTTACGCGAGGAGAAGACATAAAAAGTCAAATAACAACTATGCATTTTAGGCTTGTATTATGTTCGCCCTAGTTTTCTATATAGACTAGGGCGCCGTTTTTCTTTCTTTGAGGTCGAGAAAGAGAGAATTGTAAACTAAAACTCCATATTCGATTATAGTAAAATCTGCAGCGGCAAAGTGGACGTAGCTCTCGCATTGAGGGTGAACCACTATAAATCTGTGTATGTTATTTGTTCTTCGCTTATTTACTGTTTTCTGATTCCTAACAGTCTAAACGTACTCAATATGGATAAATACCAAGTAGTCTATTCCATCAATTGAGAGAAACTAGAGCATTTTCTGAAACGTGCTCAATACAACAACAAAAAACGACGACTATGCCTCAATCCCAAACAAGTTGGGGGTTGGCTATATGAATCCTCACTGGACATGTTTCCTCATTTAAGCTCAACTGAAGTCTAAACGTGCTTAATACAGATAAATACCAAGTAATCCATTCCATCACTTGAGAGAAACTAGAGCATTTTCTTTAACTTGCTCAATTCAACAACAACTACTACTGTTACGCCTCAACCCCAAACAAATTGGGGTCGACTATATTAATCCACACTGACCATGTTTTCCCGTTTAAGCTCAACTCATGTCTAAACGTGCTCAATACAGATAAATATAGTGAGCTAACGGGCAATAGCTCTGTCTTTTTCTTCTAAAGATAATTCTGCCTGATACCAGAAATGTATGTTACAGAATAAGAAAATATCCTCCTAGACAAAAGAAATATATGAATACTACAGATCTTCTCAAACATGCTCAATACAAATAGCATTAACAACTACACCTCAATCTCAAACAAGCTGAGGTCGACTATATGAATCCTCACTGACCATGTTTTCCCATTTAAGCTCAACTCATGCCTAAACATATGGATAAATGTGAGCGAACTCGCAATAATTCTCTCTTTTTCTTCTGAAATCTATGTTACTGAATTAGAAAATGCCGTCCTAGACAAAAGAAAATATGAATTCTAAATGAACTACATTTCGAAAGATCAGTTCATCAATCAGAAAAAAAACAATTTTTCACCTTAGAAGCATTTTCCTTTAGATCATCCAAATCCAAACACTCCACCATTATTCGTCGATAACAAATCATATAATTCCTCATTATATATCTCCAAAAAAGTAACTTGCACAAATGTCCCAACACTAATTTTCTCATTATACTCATGATTTTCTTCATTTCCTTCACCCAATATATTCCTTAAAGACCTACACAATCCCAGGCTGCTGACAACTCCCAAACATATTATAACTTTTTCCATCGGTCCATACATCATAAATGTACATTTATCTCCCAATTTCACTCCATTAATCTTAGACTGCACGAATTTCTTGTAAAATTGAGAGAACCTAGAGAATTTTCTTAAATGTGCTCACTACAGCAACGCCTCAATCCCAAACAAGTTGGGACGGCTATATGAATCCTAACTGACCATGTTTCCCGTTTAAGCTCAACTCATAATATAATGTGAGAAAACTGGCAATAATTCTCTCTTTTTCTTCTAAAGATAATTCTGAATGATACCAGAAATCTGTCACAGAATTACTATAAAATATCTCTAGAAAAAAGAAAAATATGAATACTAAAATGAACTACATTTGAAAAGATCAGTTCATCAATCATAAAAAAAGGTAAATACTTACTCACACCCGGTATTTACCCCAAACCGTGTAACCTTACTATAGTTAAGTGGTGGTTTAATAAGGTGAGAATGCATGTTAATTAACCATAGTTATACTAAAGGTCTATGTACAAACACATGTCATAAATCTTTACCATAAAAACTATCAGAAAAAGAAAAAAAAATTACCTTTTTATGATCAGTTCATCAATCATAAAAAAAGGTAAATACTTACTCGCACCCGGTATTTACCCCAAACCGTGTAACCTTACTATAGTTAAGTGGTGGTTTAATAAGGTGAGAATGCATGTTAATTAACCATAGTTATACTAAAGGTCTATGTACAAACACATGTCATAAATCTTTACCATAAAAACTATCAGAAAAAGAAAAAAAAATTACCTTAGAAGCACTCCCTATTTACCCCAAACCGTGTAACCGTACTATAGTTAAGTGGTTTAATAAGGTGAGAATGCATGTTAATTAACCATAGTTATACTAAAGGTCTATGTACAAACACGTTTCATAAATCTTTACCATAAAAACTATCAGAAGAAAAAATATTTTTTTACCTTAGAAGCACTCCCTTTAGACCATCCAAAACCAAATCCTCCACCATTATTCGTCGATAACAAATCATATAATTCCTCATTATAAATCTCCAAAACAGTAACTTGGACAAATGTTCCAACACCATTCTCATCATTCTCTTCATCCTCATCACCCAATATATCCCTTAAAGACCTATACACAATCCCAGGTTGCTTACAACTCCCAAACATATTATAACTTTTCCCTGCCCCTGTCGGTCCATACATCATAACAGTACATTTATCTCCCATTTTCACTCCATTAATCCTCGACTTCACGAATTTCTTGTAAAACTCATCTAAAACTTCTTCCTCGGATAACGACACACCATCAAGACTAAAATCTCGATACCCCATATCGGTTTTCACTCTTAACGACCCCCCATCGGGGTTTATAACCTGTAAAGACGATACGGGCTTCTCTTTCCTTTCTGGATAATCGCGAATTCGACATATAACTTCAATAGGGTGCTCTGTTAAAGAATGAGGGTTTAGTGAGGGTTTTGCATTGGTGAAATTTAATTTGTGTTTTGCTTGTGGGGTTCTTGAATTTGGTATTTGGGTATGATTTAATTTTGAAAATGGTGTTGGGGTTCGATGGTTTTTCGGTGTTGGCGCCATTAGAGACCAAAATCTGCTTGAATTCAAGAAACCCAAAATTCAAGATTCAATTTTTTGTTGTTGTTCTAACAATTTGAGAAATTTCTGTGAGCTAAGAAAATGTTAGAAGGGATAGGAGAAAGAAGAGAGAATAGTGACAGTTTGAGTGAAGGAACAAAAAAAAAGTTTGTATTTTTGGATGTTTTGAAGTTCAATAAAGTTTGAAGTTTAACGTTAGATTTTGTAACGGCTAGTTTTGATATGTTGTGAACTAAGGACTAACTGGAAAGCACCGATCTATTAATATGGCCAGCCTGATGTTTAATGGGTCATTTACACTTTTTCCCTATTTTGTGTTGGTCTTTGATTTTTGCCCCTCATCGCAAAAATACTTCGCCGTAACTTAATATTTTTGCATCATAATATTACATAAGTTATGCCATTTTTTTTCATCACTCTTAAAAAACTTATGCCTCTATAGGCATAAGTTTAATTTTAAAGAGAAAAAATTAAAGACCAACCCATTTGAAGGGAAAACCATGCAATTGTTTGATGTTTAATTGATACACTCCTTCCTTTTTGCCCCTGTTTGGATGGTTGTTTGTCGTGGTTCATTATTGTATTATTTTCTATGAAATTATATTTGTTTCTATTGTTCTTAAAATTATATTGTATTGTGTTGTAAATTTATTGTAATCCCATGGTTGTATAACCATGAAAAAACTAAAAATTTTAAATCACGAATTTGGTGGTTTTTGTGTGGTCATACTAGAAAAGATATGATTAGAACCAGAGTTATATGGGATAAGGTCGGAGTGACCTCCGTAGAGAACAAGATGAGAGAAGCTAGACTGAGATGGTTCGGGCATATGAAGAGGAGGTGTGAGGATGCGCCAGTTAGGAGGTGTGAGAGATTGGTGATAGCAGGAATTAGGAGAGGTAGAGGTAGGCCGGAGAAGAATTGGGAGAGGTGATTAGACAGGACATGACACAACTTCAGCTAACTGGGGACATTGACCCTAGATAGGAAGCTTTGGAGGTCAGGGATTAGGATAGAAGGTTAATAGGTAGTTGAGTTTTGTCGCATTTTGTGTGAAAGAGGTAGGGGCTAGCCTCTTCCTCTCCTCTTCTCCTTTTCTTGTAGTATTACTTCTCGTGCAGATCCATGCTCTTATTTATGCATTACTATATATTGCTTCATTTGCTCTGTACTGTGATATTTTATTGTCTTATATTTCTTGAATTTAAATTTGTGCATTGACTATGTTTCTTTTGAGCCGAGGGTCTATCGGAAACAACCTCTCTACCTCATAAAGGTAGAGGTAAGGTCTGCGTACATCCTACCCTCCTTAGACCTCATTTGTGTGAATACACTGGGTATGTTGTTGTTGTTGTTGTTGCATGGTTACATATTTCGTTTATCCATTATACCCCCACCCCATCCACCACACAAACACCCTCACCACCCCACAACCGCCCATCCCAAGCCAACGACCACCTACTTATCTTTTAAAGTTTCTATTTTAACCTTTACCTTAGTTTTATTAATATGTATAAACTAATTTATAATTATGATGTAAGGGTATTTTAGTAAACTTATATGTTTTTATATAGTACCATGCAGCCAAACCAAATAATAAAAATGTTATTAAATCACAACAAACGATACAATCTATCCTAACATTTTATTTATTGATACAGTCAATATAATACAATATCATACTAGTATACAATACGATATTGTACATTATGAAACCATGGGTAACGACCATCCAAACAATACGTTAACTTTTGTGTGTTATTTTTTAAAAATAGTAATAATTGTTTAGGATAGAATGTTTCTTTTTATATTTATATAAATTGTAATTTCAACCATTTTATTCTTAATGATACTTCACTTATAAAAATGACATGTCAGATTTAAGACCACAAGATTCAAATTGTACTTTTGGTAGTTAAACACTTTTAATTTAAGACTACAAGTTGATGAACCAACCAGTAGCAAGTGCACAAATAGCTTATTTGAGGATCGTTGTTTAACTCAGTCGAGATTCATAATTTTTTGTAAGTTTAGTCGTTCAAAAATAACTTCAGACTTATGGGACTAAAGTGAAAAAAATTCATGTCTAAGTGACAAACTTCAGAAATATGAGTATGAAGTTAAGTTATTGCTTAGTATGATGTTTGTCTTGGTAGTCCCAAAGTTCAGACAACAATGTTTAAAGTTTAGCTTGACAATTTCAAACTTCAAAAAAAAATTATTTGATGTTCTTTCGACTCATATGTGTGACCTTTGTTAATTAATTCATTTCATTTTCATTCATGTTACCTCATTTATGCCATTTATGGTACCTTAATTTAATTTATTTATTGTCAACTCGTAATTGATTTATCCTTATTAAAACATCGAGCAAAGCTTTTGAAGAAAAAGGAGGAGGAGGAGAAAACTTTGTCTAAAGTTTGCCAAACCAGCTACAAGTTAAATAATTTTAAACACTACATATAACTTTGGCAACATGTGCAAAATTTTGTTGCCGGGTGAAATTAACTGTTTTTATTCTACCCGTTTAACCGTCCAAATATAGCACAATCCATCCATTTGACCCCTGCCCTCAAATTGCTTATATAATATTATATTGTCAAAGTAATTATCTCTCTTCAGAACGGACTAAAAAAATATCAAAAGCATTGCCTAGTTCCATGAAGATAAAATGAGGATAAATTAGTACATGTTTCTCAAGTAGTACTACTTTACAAACCTTTTTATAGTCTAGAAGGCTTTACTTTACATCCTTCAAATAAAAATCAACTTTAATACCGTATATACTTAGAAAATTTTAAGTTCTTCTTGATTTTTCTGTACACGTGTAACCTCTCTTCTTCTTCTTTTTTTTCGTCTTTACTTTTCAAACCTATTTGTGTGGGTCGGATCCTTCAAAATCTATGCTTTTTTGACGAATTCGACACGGGTGCGACAACATACCTTTTTGACCAATTTGTCTCAACCCCTCCTCTTTGCTAAGTGGAATGTTTTCTTTAAGAAATGATTAGCAAATTTATCATTCCTATGACAAAGTACCCTCAAGATTGTATTAGCATCTGATCTATTCCATCTTCCTGTTGTTGGTGGCATAGGCAATTTCTGTCCATCTCCAACAACTCCAATTCCACTAGCTTCACAAGCCATAGTGCTAAAATCTTCTACCAATTGTTCTGTTGATTGTCCCATTAATGCCACTATCCCTTCAACTATTGTAGCTTCTTTTTCCACAACATCTTCAAGTATCAAACCTTCCCCACAAGTATAAAATATCCTCTTTAAACTCTCAAAATCTTCCTCAATCATTTGATGATCCATCCTAGAGAAGTTTCTTCGCGTCCCACCGGCTAGTAAAACCATAAGATAGGCCTCGAACGAAGCCCTCGTCACTTCTTTGAGCGCTAACGGTTGAGCCCTGTCAATGAGGATAGCACACAAAAGAGTTAGGTTTTGTTTAAGTATCCTTAAAGCTGGCCGGATACGTGCATTCTCTATGTCGCCTACGTATAGGCTCGCGTAGAAAACGGAGTTGGAATCGAAGAACATCAGACGATAAGCAGCGACTTCTGATACGTGTTGGATGGCTGCTTGGATGGCTGAACGCGTTTGATCAAAGAAGGAACAGCACGCTAGCTGTCTGTTCTTGTTGTAACGGCTTCCTGGTGTAGCGATTACTCTCGGGGAGAGCGATAGTGTTTTGTCTAGGGAATTAAGTTGCTGAAGAAGGTAGTACAAGGTGTTTAGCCTTATATAAAGGCGTTGAGTTCCTCGGCTGGTTGAAGGGCGAGGATTATTATCTTCGTCCATCAAATGCTGGTTCGGATCGTTTGATCCGACACTACAAGCAGCTTTTTTCCACAGTTTCACAAATCTTGAGTCTTGGCCACATCTTGTTAAAGGAGGAAGTGCTGGCATGTAACTCTGCTTTGCCCCTGTAGAGAAAACAACATTTTTAAGAACAAAAAACTAAATGAGCATCAAATACTTGCGTGAATAAGGTTCGTTGAGTTCGTACATACCACATGATGCAACAAAGGTAACATAATCTTTGAATAGGTTCTCTATGCCATCAGCAATATCATTGACCAAATTCTCAGTGATGATTGTAGGAATTTCGAAGAAATTGTCCACAACTTCCTTGGAATGTTTCACGAGATCAAGTGCTGATTGTGCATATGGCTCACTTTTGGATTTTGGATTCCATGTCTGCATAACAAATATTTTACATTAATTAACTCCTTTTAGTGAAGGGAAACCTTGGAACACCAGTAAAGTTGTCTCCGCGTGACCTATAGGCCATGGGCTGGAGTCGTGGAATCAGCCAATGGGATGCGGCCCTTTCCCTGACCTTATGCTTCGTGCACCGGGCTATTTTTATTTTAACTCGTTTTAGTATTACTATGGAAGTATATATGAATTGTTAAGAGTAACAAAAATACTTACTTCGGGGTCTTTTGATCTCACAAGAACCTCTTTCCCTTTCTTCAAACTATCTTGGATCCATTTCCTCAATAGGTTAATTTTGATTGAATCAACTTCATAAGGAACCATCTCCCTCACTATTGTTTTGCCTCCATCTTCGCAATCGACAAAGTCCTCCGCCACCATTTGGACTAAAAGCTTCTCGAGTTTCCCAGCCCTCTGCAACACTAACGCTGTCTCGTTCGTGAGAAAAGTTGTACCTGCAAGGTATTGCCTTAACAAAGTTCCGTAACAAGTATGTAACGTCACTGCTGCAACACCGGCTGCAATCGGATGCCATTTCTTGAGGACAGGAGTGAAAATTTCTTTCTCCTTAGTTGCCAATTCTTCGGTTGCATTAGCTAACTTAATGAGTGTCTCGATCACGTCTTCACTTTCAAAAGTTGCTACGTTTATATTCCGTTCTTCCAACATCTAGAGAGAAATGAAAGAGCGACGTTATTATTAGAACTGAACATGCATCTACAAGGGATGAAAAAAGAAGTGTTAAAAATACAAACCTTACTGAATGCAGTCCTTAACGATGAACGGATAAAGTGATTCACTCTATTCCCCGTCAAATCATCTTTCACATCCCCTTTCTCAGCAGCAGAAGATACATATCCCGGAACATCTTCCTCTAATATTTCCGAGGCAGAGAACATAAGAGGAATAATATTTTCCATTAGGACAATGTTTTCCGCGTGAAAACTAGCATGATAATTCAACAATCTCTTCTCACACCATCGTCTCATCGAGCTTAAAACACTCATTAGCATCTTAAGATAAATACGATCCTTGTCCACTTTCTTAGAATCGTTCGCAACTTCAGTTAACATAGTCAATGTTGCACCAAGAAGATCAGGCTCGACTTGGTTTGTCACAACATATTGCTCGAAAAGCACCCATGTAAAGCACAAGTTATGAATTGATCTAGTAATACCCAATGTAGACCATGTCTTTTTCATCAGTTCAAGAAGCTCATCGACCTCATTGAGGACTAACGTATCGTCTTTGAGATCGAATATCGATCCCAAGAGAGCTGTGTAAATGTGGATGTTGAGAGGGAATCCGTCAGCCCAACGACAGGTGTCATTAGGGGCGCCATCCGCACTCCTCCAGGCTAATGAGACTACTGCATTGCTTAGCGATTTCATTGTTTCGGAGTTTTTGCTAGTGTCGATGGTTTTAATCTCACAAGCTTGAATGATCTCTCTTAATCGCGATGCGGATGCATTGTCTTTTTCAACAGGGATAGAAGGGTGAAGGAGAAGGCCTATTTCGAGGATTCGAAGTTGGCGTTTTTGCCATAGATGGTACTCTAGAGGATCGTTGAATTCGGATGGTTTAAGGTGGCGTAATAGCTCCAATGGTAGGATTATTGTCTCTGCTCGCCTCCCCATCTGCACAAAATTTTCCATGTTATATACTAATGCTTGAGGAATTCTGTTTTACTGTTGAAGATTAAGTTGAAACATAAAGAAGTAAGGAAAACCATCAAACGAAAAGCAATACTTCTTCCGTTCCAAAAAGAATCACATTATTTCATTATTAGTCCATATGAAAAGAATGGTAACGTACTAAATTTGAAAACAATCATACTTGAACTTTCCATTTTAACTCTACTGATAAGTTTTTATCGCCACTGATAAGTTTTGAGGAATGGTTTTCCATTGATTTTATTCATTACCAATATAAAATTTATATAGTAGTTCAAGATCAACCTAATTAGTGTAAAAATATAATTCTTCTTAAAAACAAAGATCAACCTAATCCTAGGAGATATACAAAGATATACACCTAATCCTAGAAGATATGTAAAGATATTCCTGA
This sequence comes from Anisodus acutangulus, assembly GCA_029783415.1. NCBI lineage: Eukaryota > Viridiplantae > Streptophyta > Magnoliopsida > Solanales > Solanaceae > Anisodus > Anisodus acutangulus. The sequence continues at coordinate 52,342,152 of CM056499.1, read as the reverse complement.
TACTAGGAGATATACAAGGATATCCCCAAATCACCATGTACAATGTATATCACGGTCCAAATCAGTCGGCTATCAGCCGAATATGGTATGGTAGCCGATAGCCGAATATGGTATGGTATGGTAGCCGATAGCTGAATATGATATTTATTAATCCAATCCTAATACCCCCTCAAGTTGGAGCATGCAAGTCACAAATGCCCAACTTGCGAAGTAAATATACAAATTGGTGTTTGCCTAGTGCTTTTGTGAAAATGTCGACAAGCTGCTCGTTTGTAGACACATGACTCGTAGTACTTACACCTTCCTGGATCGCATCACGGACATAGTGACAGTCAACCTCAATATGCTTTATTCGTTCATGAAAAACAGGATTCTGAGCTATATGTAGTGCAGACTTACTATCACAAAATAGAGTCATAGTACGAGGATGATCCACCCCAAGACTGCCTAATAATTCTTTCAGCCATTTCAACTCCGAAGTGATCGCTGCTATCGAGCGATATTTGGCTTCCGCGAATGATTTGGAAACCGTGTGTTGCTTCTTGGTTTTCCAGGAAATGGGGAACAACCTAGGAAAACCAGTCATCCCGTAATAGAGCGCCTAGTCAACGGACAACTCGCCCAATCAGAATCACACCAACCTGTTAATGACATATCACTATCAGCCCGTAGCAAAATGCCTTGACCTGGACTGCCTTTCAAGTATCGAACAACTCAAATAATCGTATCCTAGTGTTCCTGACACGGCACTTGCATAAACTGGGCCAGAATATGAACTACATAGGCTTAGTCAGGACGGGTGAACGAAAGGTAAATCAGACGACCAACTAACTGATGATAGCGCTCCGGATCAGCAAGTAACAGCCCATTAGCTAAGGCCAGAGTATGATTCTGCTCGATAGGGAAGCCGGCAAGCTTTGTACCCAGAAGTCTAGCGTCAGCTATGATGTCGAGAGTGTACTTTCGCTGGCACAAAAAATTCCCTCCGAGCTCCAGGCTACTTCAATACCCAGAAAATATTTTAACAGACCCAAATCCTTCATATGAAAACACACACTCAAATATTTCTTAAATGCAGCTACAGCGGAAGAATCATTCCCAGAGATAATCAGGTCGTCCACATATATGAGTACATTAAGTTGTATTATTCTCTGGCGCAGAGTAAAGAGCGAATAATCAGAGTAAGATTGATGGAAACCGTACCTCTTTAAAGAAGATGTCAACTTAGCAAACCAACACTTGGGTGCCTGTTTTAAACTATAGAGGGACTTCTTCAGGCGACAAACCATGCCGGGTTTGTTATGTAAAGCCAGGAGGTAGTTTCATGTAAACTTCCTCATTTAAGTCACCATGAAGAAAGGCATTATGCACATCCATTTGATGAAATTCTGAATTTTTAGCAGCCACAACCGCAAGAAAGGCACGAACCGTCACCATTTTAGCCACACGAAAGTTTCGTTGTAATCAATCCCCTCAACCTGATGATTACCAAAAATGACAAGTCGAGCTTTCAATCGCTCAATTTTCCCATCTGCATGATATTTGATTTTGTACACCCAATTGCATCCGAGTGCCTTTTTTTCGGGAGGTAACTCCTCCATCACCCAAGTCCCATTACCTTCTAGTGCACTGATTTCTTTTTGCATAGCTTCTCTCCAACCAGCGTCTTTCATTGCCTCATGAAAATTACGGAGCTCAAGTCCTGGAATCATAGCTGCAAGAAATATACGGTGTTGCAAAGAAAAATTATCTGAATTTACAAAATGTGATATAGGATAAGGAGTACCTAAAGAACCATGTGAAGCCGATGAACCTTGGGAAGGACTCTTTTTTCGTACAGTGGGATCAACAAAATCACGCAACAAGACCGAAGGGCGTTTATCCCTTAATCCTCGACCCAATTCCTTCTCTTCGTCGGTAGTTAGAGGGCCTGCTCGTGGGCTGGTCGGGTGAAGGGCTGGTGGACTGCTGCTGGGCTGGTCATTAACTTCCCCCACTGGCTGGGCTGTAACGTCGACATCCCCTACTGCCCCATCCGTCGTTTCATGACCAATACCCCCGACAGTTCCGGCAATAACCTCTTCATCTACAACCGACTCTGAATCACCAAAACAATCCACATCCTACATTTTCCGTAGCATTATGCGATGATGAACTATCATTTTTGGTTTCAAATGGAAACTCATTCTCATGAAATTTAACATCACGTGAAACAAATATATCCCAATTATCCAGATCATAAAACTTCCACCCCTTTTTCCCAATCGGATAGCCGATAAACACACATTTTCTACTACGCGGAGCGAATTTATTTCCTTTCGCCTTCTGATTGTGAGCAAAGCACAAACACCCAAAAACTCTTAGTTCAACAAAGGTAGGTGGTTTTCCAAAAAGAACTTCATACGGAGTCTTATTTTCAAGCAAGAACGAAGGAGTTCGGTTAATTAAGTACACAGCCGCAAGCACACATTCTCCCCAAAAAGTAATTGGTAAATTAGCCTGAAACATCAATGCTCGGCCAACATTTAGTATGTGTTGATGTTTCCTTTCTACCCGTCCATTTTGTTGAGGAGTACCCACACATGATGTTTGAAATAGAATTCCATTTGTGTTAAAATAGTCTATCATGGATTTAAATTTATGTTCCATTATCACTCCGCACAATTTAAATTGTTGTAACAAATTGGCGCTCAACCATTGCGATGAAAGAACAAAAAGCCGTATAGACTTCAGTCTTATTACGCAATAAATATACCAAAACTGCTCTTGAATAATCATCAACTAAGGTCAAGAAGTAGATTGCATCACATGAAGAGGGTGTACCATTTAGCCCCCATAAATCACAATGTATTAACTCAAATATTCGACTAGTTTTATTATCACTAACAGGAAAACTATCACGCGTTTGTTTTGCTTGAGGGCAAATTACGCATGTTTTATTCAAGTGTTTTCTAGCACTAGAGCTAATTGCAGGAACCAACTTAACAACTTTGTCTGAAGGGTGACCCAACCGTTGATGCCATAATTCAAATTTTGTCAAACCATGAACCGTCACTGCTTACACTGTAGGAATCCCTCGGAAAAAGTAGAGTTCGCCCCGACGTTCACCTACTCCAATCAAGTTCTCCAAAAGTTGATCTTGTATATCACACAAAGATTTAGTGAATCTGACATTACAATTAGAATCATCAGTTAATTGTGACACCGATATTAAATTACAGTTAAGTTGGGGAATAAATAAAACATTTTGAAGGGTCAAATCCTTTAAAAGAACCATACAACCCATCATTTTCAATGACACGTTCGCCATCAGGAAGAGCTACCGGCCATTCGAAAATATGTTGTGCATTAGTGAGGCAGGACAGACTCCTCGTTACGTGATGTGATGCCCATGTATCAATAATCCAAACCATACTAGGAGACTTACCCCTCATCCGATCATTCGATTGCCCCTTAGAATTTCTCAAATTCAAAAGAGCTTGAATTTGATCCTGGGTCAAATTGGCTAAGGCGGAATAGTCGGCACTAGTCGATGCGCCAAGTGGTTCGGTCACCACATTAGCATGAGTTGTTGGCCCATTACCGTGGCCAGTGACTGATGAAGAAGCTGATGATCCTACTACCGCTGGAACAGTCCTAGATGAAGCAGTAGCAGTGCCGCGACCAGGATTTCTTCGAGGCCCGCAATTCCGGTCCTCCCACCAGTCCGGGTAGCCGTGTAACTTAAAACACGTTCCATTGTCATGCCCTTTTTTGCCTGCAATGATAACAATGAAGCTTTGATTTGTCCGGCTTGTCATACCCACCTCTAGGACGATCGGCTGGTTGAAGAGTAAAGACATGAGTTTCTTCCGTGACAGCCTTTCCCCTAGCAATATTTCTCGATCTCTCCTCTTGAATAAAAATTTGATAAACTGAATCGAGTGAAGGACGGGGATTCTGAGAAAGAATGTTTGACCGAACAATGGCATACAAGTCATCATCACCGCCAATTAGGAATTGAATTGGCAGAATATTTCCTCCTCTCGATCCATAGCAAATTTTCCAGTTACATCGCACGTGCACTTCCCACAAGTACAGTAATACATCGGTTTTAGGCGTGCAAGCTCGTCAAAGTAACCCATCAACAGAGTATAGTACTCTTCGATTGTCATTGATTTCGATTGTTTGCAGGCAGTGATGGCGACGCGAATCTGCTGGATGCGTGGACCATTAGCGATGGTGAATCGCTTTTCCAAGTAGTCCCAGAAACGTTTTGCTTCGTCATGGTAAGGAATAGATACAACCACTTTAGGATCCATGCTTCGTAATATCCATGAGACGAGCATGGAATTAACCGTGTCCCAATCAAGTAACTTTTTCTTGTCTGTCGGTTCAGTGATCGTACCGTCAATAAACACGAACTTCCGGCGAGATTTCAAGGCCAACGTCATGGCTCGAGACCACGCGATGTAGTTGTCACTGATAAGAATGACATGAGTAATCACATTACCCGGTTGATCCCCAAAACTGAGGAAGAAGTGAGAGCTTGGGTCAATTTTTCCTTCAATGTCCGACATGATAACGTCGACAAACTAGGGGTGTCGAGCGTCGTTGGCTGCCGGAAGATATATAAAGATATTCCTGATACTAGGAGATATACAAGGATATCCCAAAATCACCATGTGTCATGTATATCACGGTCCAAATCAGCCGGCTATCAACCGACTATGGTATGGTAGCCGATAGACGAATACGGTATGGTATGGTAGTCGATAGCCGAATATGGTATTTATTAATCCAATCCTAATACGGGGGAGCGTTAAGATTCTCACATCGGATATGGAATGGGAACATGGAGTCCTTATATGGACTTGGACAATCCTCACCTTACAAGCTAACTTTTGGGGTTGAGTTAGACCCAAGATCTATTCTTTACATGGTATCAGAGTCAGGCCCATTTCAATTCTTTGTTACCGATGTTGGGCCTCCAAATTATATTATCCACACTCCAGTTAACAATGTCTGGGCATGTGGGGGAGTGTTGAGAATCCCACATCGGATATGGAATGGGAACATGAACTCCTTATATGGACTTGGACAATCCTCACCTTACAAGCTAGTTTTTGGGGTTGAGTTAGACCCAAGATCCATTCTTTACAGCCACACATTGTATGACAATGCTTAAGACTATAACAAGTTTCAAAAGTCTTACGGCAAAATTTAAGATCGCAAATTTCAAAATCTTCTTTTTTTTTCTTAAACTTCGGTGGCGTGTCAAACTATGTCATGTATAGATTAAACGGAGGAAGATTGTTTATATTTTCATATATATTGTGTATATATTCAACGTTTTGGCATGAGTACCAAACAAACTAAAAAAATAACAATAATTCTACCTATTAAACCAAAAATAAAAACAATTTAGAGTAGATTGTTTTTAGTAAAAATATACTCCACATAATAATTCTTATTTTTAAGGAGAAAATATTTTCTTTGATAAAACAAAAGAAAAATTCTAGAAAAAAACGCTTCAGAAAAAAAGAAATTATTAGGCCGGCCTAACAAGGCCCATTTGCTACTTTTTGGAACATAAAATAGTTTTGACTAAAAAAAGAACATAAAATAGTTTCAAATGCATGCAAAAGACAAAAACATGTTAAAAAAAACAATACAAAGAGACATAATTTACGTACTTGGCCTACAAGAGTTCTCACAAGAGTTCTCCGTAGCCTATTATCACTCTGCTCCGACACTCTCATCTGCAGCCTCATTATCTCCGCGGACGTCAACGGCCTCCGTATCTTCGCGTGCTGGCCCGCCGAGCCCGGAGTCCTCGGACTCGCAACTCCTGCAGGCGAAGACGGAGCTATCATGACAGCACTGCCAGACGTCCTCCTTGAGGGAGACTTCTTCACCATCTTCAACCCCAACGCCGTTTTCACCCTGCTAGTTATCGCCATCCCCACCCCCGACAGCTTCGGCGAACCGGTCCCTGACAATCCCAACCCCGGGCCGGACCCGTTTCCATCCCCCGATCCCTCCGGATTGAGGGAAGACAAAATCGCCGCCGTCCTACCACCGAACCCCGGCGATGACCGACACACCGTGAAGAAAATCTCGTAAGCTGCCTCTCGAAAATCATCCCGATCGAGTCCGTCGATCTCCCCGAACGGCCATACGAGGTCGAAGACGATGATCGGGTCGTCCGATTGTGTCGGGTTCGGGCCGGGTTTTTGAGCTGGCTTAGTTTTTATATGGTGAGGAGGGTGAAACTCGGGCGGCATTTTTTTGATTTGAAGCTACTTTTTTTTGTTTGTTTGAGAAAAAGGAAGACAGAAGATAGAAAGAGAGGAGAGTTGGTCGATTGAGACAAAGAGAAGAGAGAAAAGAGAGGTAGAAAGAATAGATGGTTAAGGGCAATTTCGCCGTTGCTAAGTGGCACCAACTACGTACTTTTCGGTTCATCATGCAATTTTTGGTTGTATTTCTTGGTTTCATAAAATAACTAATAGTCCCTCCCTCTTAATTCATGTGACTGCATTTCGCTAGCTAAAAAAATAATCTTTTGGTTAGTTTTTTAACATTAATTTTTAAGTGAAATTTTTTTCACTCACCAAATTTCAACTTTTTTAGTGAAATATATGTCTAAACACAACTTCAAATTTCAAATATAAATTTAGATACCACTTTGTATCTTTCTAGTATCATTCAGTTCATGTCCAGACTTCTACTAAGATTATAATGTAAGAAAAATTATAATAAGGGTATTAAATTAATAATTGGACTAGTTAGTATATATAGGTTTTTGCTAGATATTTGGTTTTGCTGGATTAAAATTGAACTATACAAGATATAATATAAAGCATGCGTTTTATTTCACACCAGATAAATTTGAATAAACTTTTACTTCTAGTTTTAAGTTTAACTTTGAGTTTCTTAACAAATTTTACAAAAAAAAAAAAAACTTTTGAGTATAACATCTTTGTCATTTGATTTTTTCTATTCGAGAATATTACCTGACGTTAAATGTGATACAAAAATAATATCACAATTATAATATTACTAAATAATAGTGAGCTTTCCTGTGATAAAAATTCAACCAAACAAAAAATTAAATAATATTTTATTTTATCTCGAGATTTTTATCCTCCTTACTTTTAATTAGTGGTGCGTGCACTTGTGTTTCCCTCCCTAGTCTCTAGATCTTATATATTATAATAATGCTATATCTTTTCAATGATACAAAAATATGTATTTTTGCTCAAGCTCACATAGTCATATGGTGGCAATGCTTATTGGATGCACTTCTATAAGTATGGACTTAGGTCATGTAACATCCCATACTTTCGGGTTACGATTTAAATCGCTAAGCATATATAAAATCGCTAGGCATGTGTAAATAGACCCGAGCTTTGGAAAAATTTATGTTATATTTATTTATGATAATAAAGAGATTATTATATAAAAGGATTAAACCCCGAAATAATTTTGGACGTAACAAGTGTGACCGAAATAAATTTGGTGCGTGCACAAAGAAGTTGTGGACTAGTGTCATATTACAAATTATGAAATTGAATATATGAAGGTCTTATGAGTTATTAAGATTTAAGTGAATTGGGATCACAGAATTAATTGTGTGTGTGATTGATAAATTATACGGAGGCAGGTCACTTAATTAATTAAGTGACCGTGCATGTGGTGCAAGGTGGCGTGACATGGGGGAATTCCACCGCCAAGGTTTGACTGAGTGGAGCGCACAATAATGATAGGTCATTTAATCCTTTAAGACCCAAAGACATTCAGTAATTTTTTTTGTTAACATTTCATCTAGTAGACATCTCATTGTAAAATTCATTAGGGAATCATTTATCAGTAACGTGAAGTTGAGGCAACCCCAATTTTCATTCGAAGGCGGTGGAAAACCATTTCAGTTTTTGGGTTTGGAAAACGTACTAGTGCAACAACAATATTTTCTTCCATGTTAGCGAAACGAAGGTATGTTAAGGTAAATTATTTTTTTCTTTTGGCATGTTCCACGTAACAAAATAAAATCGTGATATTGCTCCATAATTTATTCTACTCCTAGTAGTTAAGAAAATTCATGTTATTGATTCCTATGCTAAAAGCATGTCTAAATATGGTTCAAAGTCCTTATTGAGACACACGGAAAATGTGTTGATATTCACAGTGTTAGCCAATGGTGCAAGGATATTATGTCACTCGAGGTATTTATTGTCATTCATGCATTGTCACTTGCATTGCATTCATCTATTACCCTGGACCACTGGTGCTATGCACACTACTATATGGTAAATACTATATATGTAGGGGATATGGGAAAAGGGAAAGGCGTTATATATGCACACCACCTGCAGCTGGTACAGACTATCACAAATGAGCCCGAAGAGGCCAATATGATGTGATGATGTGATGTGATGCATGTATGGCTTATTGGGACGGGTTGCACGATTCGCAACACTAACATATATTGGGACGGGTTGCACGATCCGCAACACTAACATATATTGGGACGGGTTGCACGATCCGCAACACTGACATATATATATATATATATATATATATATATATATATATATATATATATATATATATATATACCGCACTTGCATCATGCATATATTAGTTAATCATTACATGATATGATGGCCACAGAGGCTGTCATGGTAAGGAAATTGGCCGATGAGGCCAATGAATATGGACACTGCATTGTGCATAACATGTAGGCAACTGTATTAGGGCCCTAAGAGGCAGTTACTGTCGGTCAGTTGTTTATGTTTCAGTTATTGGTATATTCATGTTATGCTGATATTTATGCCTGACATACCCAGTACATCAGTCGTACTGACGTCCCTTTTGTCGGGAGACGCTGTGTTTCATGCTCGCATGTTCGCATAGGCAAGGCGACGGCCCACGTGAATAGGTTGCAAATTTCAGCGGATTTTTGGAAGCACTCATCTCTTTCCGGAGTGTCGGTCTGATTTTGGTATGATACAGTTTTGTGTGTCTATATGGGTATGGCGGGGCCTTGTCCCGACCTGTTGGTGTTGTATACTCTCTTAGAGACTTGTAGACAAGTGTCCTGTGTGTAGTAGTCTTGTATGGCCTTGTCAGCCTTGGTATATGTATATATATAAGTTGAATTTCTGTGTTACTATTTCCACAATCTTTTTTGCCTTAATCGGTAATTAATTATGAATAGGTGTTGATGGTATAATTAGTGGTACCCGGCGGGTGAGGTCCGGGTATAGTTCTCCAGAAATCTGTTGCAACTAAAATGTATGTGGCAGACCACTTGACTAGTAACTGACTATATTATGCTCGAGGCAAAAGAAAACTATCAAGATGAGATAAATTTGATAGTGTGAAAATATTGCCCCTTGAAAAATGCCGTGGAGGAGCTTTTTTATTACTAACAGACTAAAAAGAATGTACGTCAAAGCAAAAGAAAGTGCAAGGACCCAAAAATGCTTCCTAGTCCAGATGAAGGCCGAAGAAACGTGCAACTTTCCTCGGCCTAACAATAAATATGCCTTACTCCAAGAGGACAATAGAGATCGGATCAACCAAATAACTTGAAAAGCACGTGAAAGGGCAATCTCAACCAGTACAACAAGCAATGCAGAATTGAGTTCTAATTTGACCAAGGCAATACACTAGTAAGATTTCCTACTGTTAAATAGGCGTTAAAAAGAAAAATTATGGTAGAAACTGTTGAGTCAAATTATTTTAGACTAGTGAAGTGGCCTAAACCATGTTATTCCGTAACCATCTCCAAAAAAGAATCCATTGCATTAGCAAAAACCGCCATAAACCTAAGGAAATATTTTCCGAGTTAAATTGTCAAGTACCTCTACCTCTCATATTCAAAATCACGGGTACAACTAAACACCAGCTGGTCGCAACACATACCATATATGGCCTGCTATTAGTCTTCATCCCGCAAAAAGACCTCAGTGCACAACTTACAAGCAGCTGCTTCACCTTCCCCTGCTTCACCGTGAGCCAAATTCGTGGTAAGTGCCTTTGCGCACTAAACACAATCCCCAGCACAAAGGTCGGATTTGACAGTGGGATGTCATCAGACTTAAGTACTCGGGCATCTCCTCCTGTACAACACTAGGTCAAATACAGGGGGGAAATGGTTAAGACATTCTCAAAATTCAACTACCACTACAATAGTGGCACTACTATTATTGCTACCCGTTACCAAGTGATCTACCCAGATCGGCTACAGCTGCACTCCTTCCAACAAGAATCACCAAATCTTTTTTATCCAACTCAAGTCAAACGGGAAACCAAAAGAGTTCATTCCTCTTCTAACTACTATTTTCTTTATGTGACGAGAAACTAGCATCAAGTATCCTGCTTGGGAAGGGACAAATGGGTTAAAAACAAAACACATCAACAACTAACTCACATAAGCGCAACATAAGCTATATCATGCAGACTACGAAAGGAAATGCATTTAGATAGCTAGTAAAATAACCATAAGCAAGCCAAGTTAAAACTACAGTTAACAGAAAAATATTACGAAATAGGCAATACTACTACTGACAATTACTTATTGTAAATTAGAAAACAAGAACTGTAAACTACTAAAGTTCAAGCAAGTGAATTCTCAGATGAAATCAAGCACTAGAATCAGTGTTGTTGAGCTTGCCGACTTGGAGCATCACCATATCCAACTTGACCGCCATAATTACCCGAACCTTGTGACGTGTCAGATCTCAACGTCGAGTTTCCATAACCAGAATTTCCACTAGCATCGCCGTAGCCACTGCCCATGTAAACCCCAGCACCTGATTGCACGTCTCCCGATGCACCACCTCCAAAAGCACCATCACTTCCACCATAGCCACCATAAACATAACCTTGATTTCCATATCCCACGGCTCCAGTTGGAGCCTGACCAGTAGAAGATCCTCCATTAGCAGGCCCACCTCCACCGTAGCCCATATTCCCATATCCAGAAGGACTCTGAGAGCCCCACGAGCTTCTTGGTCCGCCGGCTGGCACATTTGGATTTCCGAAGGCACCAACTGCAGGAGCACCATATCCAGGATTCATGGCTCCACCGTAACTTCCATAACCACCATAACCCATGCCATTGTTGGACGATCCATAACCATAACCTGGGTGGGCCCCACCATATCCAGAGGAACCATAAGGTTGGTACCCACCACCTCCAGTGTTTTGTGACTGCATGTATCTGTTGGTATCCATTCTATCATAAGAACCCGGATTGTCACCCGTGGGACGACCACTAAAACCAGAATTAGAATCTTTAGGAAGAGCACGTTTTACTTCAACTTGTTTCCCACTGAGATCATGATATGTCTTGTGTAAAACCCTATCTACTGCATCTTCAGAATCAAATGAAATGAAGCCAAAACCACGAGGTCGATTGGTTTGCTGGTCATACATAATTGCTACATCGGTGATATTACCGTAAGTTTCAAAGTAGGTTCGGAAGCCATCCTGGGTAAGAATGGGAGGTAATCCCCCAACAAATATTTTCTTGGTCCTGTTATTTCCACCGCCACCTCCAAAACCTCTACCACTACTCATATTTCCAGATTTTGGACCCTGTTGTTGTTCCTCTCTGGACAAGGCCCTCTTAGCCTCAACCTATACAGAAAAAAATGTCATTGAGCTAAGTAAAAGAAGAACAAATTCACAAACAAGCAAAATAGGACAGATTTTGTCATAAGACATTATCACAATTAAGTATCCGTTTGGTGTGCAACAAAGGAGAAAATGACAAACATAGTCCCTTATGTTTGAGGTAAAGTCCCTATAAAGTATGCACTTAACAGTTTTGATCCCTTAAGTTCGCCAAAAGATGACACTTTTAAATCTCCGTCAAATATTTAACAATTTATGTCCGTTAGATTTGACGGAAACAATGGAAAAAAAGTAACCATAAACACAACAAAGTTGCATTAAAATCCTAAAATATGCAACACAAAAAACTGCATTAGACACTACAAAAAATATGAAAAATAGCAAAAATTAATCCTCAAAAGGTTGCATCGAACTCTAGAAATAAATCAAAAATAGCAGTTCACGCACATTTCCTTTTTTTCATAGTTCTCATCAAATCTAATAGACAGAGTTCGGTAAATATTTGACGGAGACTAAAAGTTTTATCTTTTGGCGAACTTAAAGGTCCAAAACCGTTAAGTGCATACTTAAGGGACTGTTTCGAATCTACCCTCAAACATAAGGGACTATTTTTGTCATTTTCTCGTTAAACCTGCAAGCGTCTTACTTATGACATCCTGAAAGTTAGATGAAACAACAGGCCTGGAAAAACCAACAGAATAGAAGCACCTTTACCCAAGTGATGGCACTACGACACAGTATAAGAACACCGAACTGTAAAAGATACCAGTTTAAGACATTATCACAGGCAAGTTTCCATTTGGTGTGCAACTAGCAACAAAGGGATGATTCAAGTTTCAAATGCCCTATTAAGTCGCTAATATGTTTAGAGCAAATAATGCTCTGATTTAGAAACAAAGTGAACATTAACCGAAATAAACCACTATCATAGTGCTCTAATCAGTTACCTACTTAACTTCACTACTACTTAACTCATTGTGAACAAACCACTATCTATATTCATTTTTAATACTAAATAAAAGAGGAAATTTGTAGGATTAAAATAAACCTGCCTACAACAGAAAGAAGAAAAACTTATCTCTATCTACAAGTCCACACACTGCATAACCTTACATTTTCTTCAACAAGTCAGATATCATTTCATCACTATCACACCATGACGGTGTCAAAAACATTGAGGATGAGGAAACAAACAGGGGCTGAGCCACGGTGCGATGCGAGCTACAAGTTCAGCAAAACCCAATAATTTTGACTCAAACCCTGTATTTGTGTTAAAAATTCATAAAAAAATGTTTAAATAATTTATTCAGAACCCAATAATGAAAATGAATTATAATTTAGAACCCATAAACTAAAAGTCCTAGCTCCGCCTATGGAAACAACCATCCCACTTTACATCCATTGCATCAAGTGCATGGCTTGATAATGAAACAAATTTTGCTGCACAATTCCAGCTTCGGAAGAAATTATACTACTAATACTACTATGCATCGGTCCCAAGCAAGTCCACCCATTGTATAATAAGTAATCTAATTCGCGATCTTACAAATTGACAAATATATTCACCACATTGTATATATAGTCTTCTGATCCAGAAAGAACAGAACCTCAACCTAATTTTTTTTTAAAATGGTAAAGGTATAACATCAACCTAATAGTAACCACCATAATGTTGCTCTAACTAGTATCACTACAGAACTTTTTTTTCAATAACGGTGGTGTCCGAGCTAGCTTGCGCGGCACCTCGACTAATTCAATGGGATACCTGTCACCTCCCACCAGTAACGTAACAGGTACCAGATAACTCTGTCCACTAAGACTAGGACATATGAAAAGAAATCACCTAGAATTAGTGTTTTGTCTCTGCTGGAATTTGAACCTAAGACCTCATGGTTCTCAACCCACCTCATTGACCATTAAGCCACACCTAGGGGTGTTCATGGTCCGGTTTGACTCGGTTTTTGGTTAAAACCAAATCAAACAAATTAATTAGATTTTTAAAAAATATTCAAAACAAACCAAACCAATGTAGTATAAATTCTGTCGATTTCAGTTTTATCGGTTTGATTCGTTTTTTGCGGTTTTGCGGGTTTTCGGGATATTTTTTAATAATGCAATAAAATTGATACAAATAAGGTACATCAGGACAAAGCAAGCGAAGCTAATTCGGCCAAAGAAAGCCGTCATTCACTACCTGGAGCAAAAAATTACGCTCATTTAGAAATTGAACGAATTTTGGAACAAGCTAAGATCAAGTATAACTTGTTCTTTAACATGAGAACTGCTAGAACTGATGCTTTCTGTGAATCAATAAATGAAAGCTTCCGTGAATTATTAAGACTAGGGTTTTAACTTTTGTCTTCTTCAATTTTATTTTAGTTTCAGGGAAACAAATTATATTTTACCTTAAATTTATGAGCCAGACTTTACATTCTAATTATTTATATAAGTATTGGACTTCTAATATATATATATATATACCAGTTTAGTTCGGTTTGACTCGGTTATTTTCTTGTTTAACACCAAGCCAAATCAAATGTTATTGGATTTTGAAAATTTAAAATCAAACCAAACCACGCCGGTTTTCGGTTTAATAAGTTGACTCGGTTTACCGGTTCGGTCTCATTTGAACACCCCTAGCCACACCCTTGGGTGCATGTCTTTATTTGGTCTTTCATCATCCCTATTAAGCATGTACATTAGTAAATACCCACAAAATCAACACACTTAACCAAAACTCTACAAGCATAAAAATCTCAAGAAACAGGAAAAATCATAAATAGAGCCCAAAAAAGCATGAAAAAAGGTGAGCAAAAGTCTCACCGTACGACCATCAATTACATGAGTGTCTTGAAGAACCCTATCAAGAATATTAGGATCTGCAAATACAACAAACCCAAATCCTCTAGGATTCCCAGTAATCTTATCCCTCATCACTACAGTCTGTAAAACATCACCATACCCTTGAAAATACTCCTTCAGTTTCTCCTCTGATGTTTCCCATGATATTCCACCAATAAACAACTTTCCTTGATCTGAATCCATAGGTATTTTCTCTCTCCCTCTCTACAAAAAAAATGTGAATTTTAGTGTGTATGTGTTTGGGAGAAGAGAGAGTGAGGGTTTGTAAGAGAAAACTGGAAAAGAGACGGAGAACAGTAGCGAATGAATGTAAGTAGGACGAGGAATGGACGGTTCAGATTTGATGAGACTAATGGTGGTGATTCATTTTTGAGGTGCTTAGATATTTTTGAAAGAACATCACATGTACAAATGTTGGACTCGGATTGTGGTGTAGTGCTAAGTACTTGAATTAGATTATTATTTTTAGTTTTTATCTGGTGTCCTATTCTCACATTAAAAAGTACGATTAATTCGATTTTGCATTACGCAGTATCCATTCGAAGGAAGCATTTTTTATGAACTTTTTTCATACTCAAGATTTAAATTTGAGACCTCTGAATTGCAACACATCCTTTGATGGTCGAATTAAAACCTTGATAATGAACTCACTTTTAATGAAAGGTGCTAATTGATAGAAGGGTATGCACGGTCATTGGATCGAAAAATATATTGTTAATTTATCATATTTGTAAAATTCTTGTACAAGTATAATTATGGTATTAGTATTGTATTAGAAAAAGGTATTAGAATTATAGTAGGAAAAAGTAGAGTTATTTTCCATATTTAGGAATTGTATATTTGTATATATACATCTTCATTAATGAAAATAATCAAGTGATTATTTCTTTCATGGTATCAGAAGTCTATGGCAAAATTTCCTTCTCCTAACTACACTTCCGCCGCCTAGCACCCTCGGAATCCGCGATTCCGACACCTTTTTTCCTCTAAAAAATTCTCTCTCAAATCCCTAATTCTCCTCTTGTTCTTTCCTCGTGTCTTCCTCAAAGAACATGTTTCATCATGCCCATACAGTCTCCAGCATCAAGAACCACATCCCTATCGTCCTTGAGTTGGAAAATGTCCAATACGCGACGCGGGCAGAATTATTTAAAGTTCACGTACGCTCGCATCAAGTCCTTAATCACATCATCCCCTCGGTAACATGCAAGGAGAAGGTGCCCACCGCCGAGGATGACCCTGCGTTATGGACAACTCTTGATGCTACAGTTCTCCAATAGATTTATTCCACTATCTCTACGGATCTCTTGCATGCAGTTATTGAACCCGACGCCACGGCGATGGAAACTTGGAATAGGGCGCGTGATATATTCCAACATAACAAAAATTCTCGTGTTGTCACTCTTGAGCAAGATTTTTCCCTTGACAACATGGAGGACTTTCCGAATATCTCAGCCTATTGTAAAAGGCTGAAGGAATTGGCAGATCAACTCAAGAACGTTGGTGCGCCCGTCACCAATGATCATATTGTTCTTCAGATGGTTGCAGGCCTATAATGGCGATGGAACGCTTCTTCGTCAAAGTAATTCACTCACATCGTTCTACTAGACCCGTTCTATGCTCACATTAGAAGAGACCGTCTTGACTAAAAAAACTGCTACCGGAGCTAATTCCGTCATGATGATGGCCACATCCAATGACCCTCACTCGTTCTTGAATAATTCTAGCCAAAACCGTAACAACGGTGGCGGCAACAATTGTCAAAATCGAAAAAATGGTGGCAAGAACCGCAGCGGCGGCAGTGGCAGCGGCGGCGGTGGTCAGAATAATGACCGCAGTGGCTGACGAGGGGGCAATGAGCCGACTGGGCTACAACATCACTACCCGCAGCCTTGGGCTGTTGCACAGTGGTCGTGGGGCTGGGCCAGTGGCCTACGACACCATACCCAGATTTTCCTTCATCTTGGGCCAGACCCAATTTTAGCCAGCAACCGCAGGTTACCCACCAGTCCTGAACTCGGCCCTGGCAGCAGGCTAGTCTGCTTGGGCGTCGGCCTCAGCAGACATTCGCTACTACATGCCCAGCCTCGGTATCATCACCCACGAACATTGAGGTCGTGATGCATACACTTAGATTAAAACCCCTGACGCAAATTAGTATATGTACACTAAAGTCACTTCTCATATGACGTCTGCGCAAGGTAATCTCTCATCTTATTTCAATTTAAGCAATAATCGCGGCATAATTGTTTGTAATGACAATTCAATTCTCATTCGTGGGTATGGTCACACGAATTTGTCCCCCCACTACATCCAACTCTAGTCCTAAAAAATATCCTTCATACCCCTCACTTAATTAAAAATTTGGTGTCCATCCAAAAATTCACATATGATAATTGGGTGTTTGTTAACGTTGACCCCTTTAGTTTTTCTGTGAATGATTTCACGACGGGGATACCTCTAATGAGATGTAATAATCGGAGAGAGCTTTATCCAATCACCACCATTACCATTTCCACGGGTCAAGCCACTTCATCAACATTTGCTGCCCTTGCTCCTTCTTTGTGGCATGCACGTTTGGGTCATCCGGGGTCATCTATTATTTCTTCTTTTCAATTTTTTTTTATTAATTGTAAGAGTACGTGTAGTACACATATTTGTCCTTCTTGTCCATTAGGGAAACATGTTAGATTACATTTTGTAGCATCTTCTTCTAATACGTTGATCCCTTTTGATATTATTCATGGTGATTTATGGACATCTCCTGGTTTAAGTTCAGTGGGCTATCATTATTATGTGTTATTCTTTGATGATTATTCTAATTTTTTGTGGACCTTTCCTTTGTCTAAAAAGTCTTAAGTATTTCAACCTTCTTAAAATTTAGAACATTCATCTGTACCCAATTCGAACGAAAAATTAAAAATATTAAATATGATAATGGAAAGTAATATGGTAATGGGCTATTTCGAGAATTTTGTGACACTATGGCATATCTTTTCAGTTTTCTTGTCCTCACACGTCCTCACAAAATGGGAAGTCCAAAAGAAAATTTTGTTCCATCAATAAAATTGTTCGAACCTTGCTGACCCATGCTTTCTTACCTCCTTCTTTCTGCCATCATGTGCTACAAATGACTACCTACCTCCTTAACATTCTCCTAAACAAAGGTTTAGCATATCGATCCTCACTTAAAATTCTTTATAATAAAGGTCCCTCGTATTCTCATCTTAGGATATTTGGGTGTTTGTGTTATCCGCTTTTCCCGTCTACTACAATGAATAAACTTCAAGCTCAATCTACCGCTTGTGTATTTTTGGGTTATCCATATAATCATTGTGGTTACAAATGTTTTGATTTATCCTCTAATAAAATCATCATTAGTCGCCATGTTATTTTTTATGAAACCCAATTTTCGTTTGCTAAATTGTATAGTTATGTGTCTAGTTCATATAATTTTTTTGATGATGGGCTCTCACCGTATATTATCCATCATTTGTCCGAGCTATTTTGTAACCAAACTCCGCTAGTGGGCCCACTGCCTACTGACCCACAACTCTCGGATCCGGCTCCTGAATATCGGCCAGCAAGCCAAGTGCCTGCTAGTCCACTTCCGCATACTAGCCCATCGTCTCCCTCCGAGTCCACTGCATCCTGAAGTCCAAAAGAAAATTTTGTTCCATCAATAATATTGTCCGAACCTTGTTGGTCCATGCTTCATTACCTCATTCTTTTTTGCATCATGCGCTACAAATGACTACCTACCTCCTTAACATTCTCCCGAATAAAGGTTTAGCATATCAATCCCCATTTAAAATTCCTTGTAATAAAGATCCCTCATATTCTCATCTTAGGGTATTTGGGTATTTGTGCTATCCGTTTTTCCCGTCTACTACAATTAATAAACTTCAAGCCCAGTCTACCGCTTATGTATTTTTGGGTTATCCATCTAATCATTGTGGTTATAAATGTTTTGATTTATCCTCTAATAAAATCATCATTAGTCGTCATGTTGTTTTTTATGAAACCCAATTTTCGTTTGCTAAATTGTATAGTTCTGTGTCTAGTTCATATAATTTTTTAGATGATAGGCTCTCACCGTATACTATCCATCATTTGTCCGAGCTATTTCATAACCAAACTCCGCCAGCAGGCCCACTTCTGCATACTAGCACATCGTCTCAGCCCGCAGGCCCACTGCCCGTTGGCCCAATTATTGTCCCTCCGAGTCCACTGCATCATGCCACTGGGCCAGCAGGCCCAATCACTGCTGGTCCAGATTCAGCCAACCCGTCACCTACCCAAAACACATCCACATCTATTTCGTGTCAAAGGTCTGTTACTCGCAGCCAACATGGTATTTTTAAACCTAAACGTCATTTTAATCTAAATTATAATGTCACCAAATCACACCTACCATGTAACTCAGTGTCTGCCTTACATGACCCGAATTGGAAAATAGTCATGGACGATGAATATAATGCTCTTATTGAAAATAAGACATGAGAGTTGGTGCCCCGTCCGCCTGATATTAATATTATTCGTTCAATGTGAATTTTTACTCATAAAGAAAATTATGACGGTTCTTTTGAGAGGCATAAGACTCGTCTTTTAGCACGTATGATAGATTGATAAGCTACAAAATATGGTAACTGATATGTTATAACAAGTAAACTACACTATCACGACATATATCTTTATAAGCAAATATTAATCTTGTTTACTTCTAATTTAATGCAGTCAAACTGCAGGTTATCACATGACATAGATTTTCTCATGTGTTTTTTTTTTTCAAAAAGAATATTTCTTCTCCAATTTTCATGTGATTCTTACTACTTGCTCCAATTATTTAAAATTTTCTTACACATGATTAAATAACTTCTGCTGTTCTTGCTTGTACATTACTTCACATGATGTTGGTTGAACTCTTGAACTCCATTAATGGACATAAGAGGCAAATGTTAATTTTTTTTTTCCAAAGTAAGGGGCAAATATACCCCCAAAAATATTCAAATTTCAAATATTGGAATTTAATAAGGTTGTTCAATAAGTGTACTTTGGTCAAACTTGTGCAGTAAATAAATTCTCTTCCCCTACCTACTTCACCTCTCTCTTACCTAGGGAATATTTCTTCCACTCTATGAGTTGTTTTTTTGTTTTTTATTAGTACAATATTTTGTTCTCATTCCCTTCAATTATTAAAATATATTGAGTTTTTTTTAATAAAATAATAATTTCTTGCTTTACATTTCATGCTCTTTCCTTTTTTTTTAAGGTGACTTTTACGTTTTATCTAAATTACTCCCTATGTTACATTTTATCATTTCCTATTGGATTAAGGGATTTAAATGGGTCAGATCGAGTGGAATCTTTCCAATTACATAATTTTAACCTTTTTTTTCTATAAGTAAACACTTCCTAATTTTGACTTAATGAACTTTCTTTGCCAGAACACTATTGACAAACTTCAAAGGTTCGATTCTGTTTCAACCTTAGGTATTAGTTAACGAATAAAGAAAGTACGTAAATATACATAAATAAACTCATTGAGTCTTACTTCTAGTGATCCATAATAATAAACTTTCACAACTATATAAATATTTATAATATATTTAATACCATAATTCTTTTTAAAAAATTCTTAAGTTTCATGTCATCATGTCTAATCAAACACTACTACCCCTCCGTCCTATTTTAAGTATCTTAGTTTGATTTGACACAAAATTTAAAAAATAAAATAAGACATTTGAATGTTGTAGTCATAAATTATGTGTGTAATATACCTAAAATATTATTTGAATCTTGTGGTTTTAAACTTGACACAAATGATGTTTGAATTGTCAACTTACTAAATACAGAAAGAGACACTCTCTTTGATAATGATTAAAGAGGAAAATAAGACACTTAAAATTAGGACGAATTATATAATAGTAGTAAAAGCATAGAGAGCATCACTTTTTCAAAAAAAAGACTAACTATTTCCTACTAAAATAATTACCACTTTTTCAAAAAAAAGACTACAGTATTTCCTAAAGCATAATAGTACTACTAACAATTGATCATTTTTTTCATCTCCTGTGTACTAGTAGAGATAACCTCTATCTGCATAACAAAAGAGAAAATGCACCACCAAGACTCTTTTGAGAAGAAAATCAGCAAATAAACCCTTCAACTTTACCCAAACCCCCAGCTTGATATCTTTATCCAAAAAAAAAAACCCACCAAAACAATGGAATAATCCATCAAGAATCAACAAAATGGGAATGCCCACAAAGCCATTTTGCATATTCTCACTTTTCTTGATTGCATTAACCATTTTTAAGCTAACCCCACCTGCCACGATAAAGATCTAAATTAATCAGACTTCAATATAAATATCGAACTTCAGATAAAAAATAAAAAATAATCAAACACTAGTACACAATAAAGCATAGGGAGCATCCTTTTTCTTGAAAAAGACTTAACTATTTTCTAATAAAATAATCACCACTTTTTCATAAAAAGGACTATTTCCTAAAGCATAATACTACTACTACTAACAATTGAATCATTTTTTCCTTCTACTATGTGTACTAGTAGTAGAGATAACTTCTTATCTGCACAACAAAAGAGAAAGTGCACCACCAAGACAACACTCCCTTTATTGAGAAGAAAAAAACAGCAAATAAACCCTTCAACATTTCCTCATTTCATTTTACCAAAAACCACCAAAACAATGGAATAATCCATCAAGAATCCACAAAATGGGAATGCCCACAAAGCCATTTTGCATATTCTCACTTTTTTTAGTCACATTAACCATTTTTAACCTAACCCCACAAGCTTACTCTTCATCAGATTACACAAAATTAGTATACAAAGGTTGTGCAAAACAAGATATATCAGATCCATCTGGTGTATACTCACAAGCACTTTCATCACTTTTTGGCACACTTGTTTCACAGTCCTCAAAAACCAAGTTCTATAAGACTAGTACTGGTAGTGGGGGGTCCACTATTTCTGGTCTTTTTCAGTGTAGAGGCGACCTTTCTAATGTTGATTGCTATAAATGTGTTAGTGGTTTGCCAATACTTATAGATAAGTTATGTGGTAGTAAGCCTGTTGCTGCAAGAATTCAGCTTTTTGGGTGTTATATGCTCTATGAAGTTGCTGGTTTCCCTCAAATCTCTGGAATGGAGATGCTGTACAAGACTTGTAGTGGGAAGAATGCTCCAGGTAGCATAGTCGGATTCAAGATTTAAATTTTACGGATTTTGTTGAATTTTGAGTGTTTTTTCCATATATATTTATACTCTGTGTCGACCCCACTTGTGTGACTATACTGTTTATGTTTTTGTTGTACTGTGTCAAAAATACTGGTGTAGGTTGGACATGTTAGTTATACTTTACATACATCCACCACTGCTAGTTAGATGTGTCGGATTCAAGATTTAAATTTTACGAGTTCAATTTTATTTATTTTTTGATATTTCTTGAATTTTTAGTGTTTTCGAACATGTTAGTTATCAAACCGACTGAGTCAGTCGGTTAGGTCTTTTTGGGTCGGTTTTTGCCATGTTTCTAGTAGTGGTAGTCACCGTTAGTTTTTGAGTCCATTCTATTAGTTGGACCAAAGGTGGTCCACTTTGGCAAACTTAAGGCACTAAAGATGCTCGAGGTTATATTTAAAGGTCAAAAATAGACCTACTCTCATAGATAAGGGACAATTTTGGCTAAAAAACTCTATATCCACCACTGCTAGTTAGCTGTATCTGATTCAGAATTTAAACTTTATGGGTTCGATCTTTAGTAGTATTGGTAGTTGGGGGTCCACAACTTCTGGTTTTTTTCAGTGTAGGGGTGACCTTTCTAATGTTGATTGCTATAAAAGTGTTAGTGGTTTGCCTATACTTATAGATAAGCTATGTGGTAGTAAACCTGTTGCTGCAAGAATTCAGCTTTTTGGATGTTATATGCTTTATGAGGTTGCTGGTTTCCCTCAAATCTCTGGGATGGAAATGCTGTACAAGACTTGTAGTGGGAAAAATTCTCCAGGTATATCGTAGGCGGATTCAAGTTTTCAATTTTACGAGTTCAATTTC
The DNA here is from genome assembly GCA_029783415.1 of Anisodus acutangulus. Lineage (NCBI taxonomy): Eukaryota > Viridiplantae > Streptophyta > Magnoliopsida > Solanales > Solanaceae > Anisodus > Anisodus acutangulus. The sequence continues at coordinate 52,319,584 of CM056499.1, read as the reverse complement.
ATATGTTTTTGAATTTTTAGTGTTTTTCCATGTATATTTATGCTCTGTGTCGAAAATATTGGTGTAGGTCAAACATGTTAGTTATCAACTGACTAAGTCGGTCGGTTTGAATGTTGGCCGGTTTTGCCGTGTTTTTAGTAGTGTTTTTTGGTAGTCACCGTTAGTTTTTAAGTCTATTCTGTTAGTTGGACCAAAAATTGTCCACTTTAGCAAACTTAAGGGACTTTTTTTTTGATAAGGTTAGCAAACTTAAGGGACTAAAAGATGCTTAAGGTTATATTTGAAGGACCAAAATAGACCTACTCCCATAGATGAGGGACAATTTTGGCTAAAAACTCATTTTTCCAGTGTAGAGGTGACCTTTCTAATGTTGATTAATATAAATGTGTTAGTGGTTTGCCTATACTTATAGCTTAGTTATGTGGTAGTAAACCTGTTGCTCAAGAATTCAGATTTTTGGTTGTTATATGCTCTATGAAGTTGCTGGTTCCTCAAATCCCTGGAATGGAGATGCTGTACAAGACTTGTAGTGGGAAAAATGCTCCAGGTATAGGCGGATTCAAGATTTAAATTTTACGAGTTCAATTTCATTTGATTTTGAATTTTTAGTGTTTTTCATGTATATTTATACTATGTGTCGAAAATATTGATGTAGGTCCAACATGTTAGTTATCAAAGCGACTGAGTCGGTCGGTGTGAATGTCGGTTGGTTTTGCCGTGTTTTTGGTACTCACTGTTAGTTGTTAAATCCATCTGTTGGACCAAAGTTGCCCCACTTTAGCAAACTTAAGGGACTAAAAATGCTCAAGGTTATATTTACAACAACAACATACCCAATGTAATCCCACAAGTGGGGTCTGGGGAGTGTAGTATGTATGCAGACCTTACCTCTACCTTTACGGGACAAAAATAGACCTAATCCCATAGATAACGGACATTTTGGCTAAAGACTCTACATCCATCACCATTAGGTAGCTGTGTCGGATTCAAGATTTGAATTTTATGGGTATAATCTTTAGTAATACTGGTGTGGGGGGTCCAGAATTCTGGTCTTTTTCAGTGTAGAGGTGACCTCTCTAATGTTGATTGCTATAGACGTGTTAGTGGTTTGCCAATACTTATAGATAATAGATAAGTTATGTGGGAGTAAGCCTGTTGCTGCAAGAATTCAGCTTTTTTGGGTGTTATATGCTCTATGAAGTTGCTGGTTTCCCTCAAATCTCTGGAATGGAGATGCTGTACAAGACTTGTAGTGGGAAGAATGCTCCATGTATATCGTAGGCAGATTCAAGATTTAAATTTTACGAGTTTTGTTTGAGTGTTTTTTCCACATATAGTTATACTCTCTGTCCCACATGTGGAACTATACTGTATGTTGTTGTTGTAGTCTGTGTCGAAAATACTGGTGCAGGTCGAACATGTTAGTTATACTTTACATACATCCACCACTGCTAGTTAGATGTGTCGGATTCAAGATTTAAATTTTACGAGTTCAATTTTATTTATTTTTTGATATTTCTTGAATTTTTAGTGTTTTCGAACATGTATAGTTGTGTCGAAAACAATGGCGTATGCCGAACATGTCAGTTATCAAACCGACTGAGTCGGTCGGTTTTTCGGTCTGTTTTTGCCGTGTTTCTAGTAGTGGTAGTCACCGTTAGTTTGAGTCCATTCTGTTAGTTGGACAAAAGGTGCTCCGGTTTAGCAAACTTAATGGACAAAAGATGCTTTAAGGGATTAAAATAGACCTACTCCATGAATATGGGACAATTTTGGCTAAAAACTCTACATCCACCACTGCTAGGTAGCTGTGTCGGATTAAGAATTTGAACTTTATGGGTTCGATCATTAGTATTGGTAGTGGGGGGGGGGGGTTCACAATTTCTGGTCTTTTTCAGTGTAGAGGTCACCTTTCTAATGTTGATTGCTATAAAAGTGTGAGTGGTTTGCCAATGCTCATAGATAAGCTATGTGGCAACAAGCCTGTCGGTGCAAGAATTCAGCTATTTGGATGTTATATGCTGTATGAGGTTGCTGGTTTCCCTCAAATCTCTGGAATGGAGATGCTGTACAAGACTTGTAGTGGCAAAAATTCTCCAGGTAGCATAGGCGGATATAGGATTTAAATTTTTTGATTTTTTTTCATATATAGTTATACTATGTGTCGTAAATACTGGTGTAGGTCGAACATGTTATTTATACCCTACACACATCCACCACCGCTAGGTAGATGTGTTGTATTCAAGATTTAAATTCTATGAGTTCAATTTTAGAATTTTCGTGTTTTTTTTCCTGAATTCTTAGTGTTTTTTCATATGTAGTTATACTCTGTGTCAAAAATACTGGTAGGTTGAACATGTTACATATACCTTCCATACATCCACCACTGCTAAGTAGTTTTGTCGTATATAAAATTTAAATTTTATGGGTTCGATCTTCAGTTTTTCGATGTTTTTTGAATTTGTAGCGTTTCTTGCATATATAGTTATACTAAAAAAAGGGCAGCCCGGTGCACTAAGCTCCCGCTATGCGCGGGGTCTGGGGATACTATGTGTCGAAAATACTGGTGTAGGTCGAATGTGTTACTTATACCCTACAAACATCTACCACTGTTAGGCAGATGTGTTGGATTCAAAATTTAAATTTTATGGGTTCCTCAAATCTTTGGGTTGGAGATGTTGTGCAAGACTTGTGACGGAAAAAATTCTCCAGGTAGCATAGGTGGATTCAAGATTTAAATTTTACTAGTTCAATTTCGACTTTTTGAATTTTTACTGTTTTTTTTCATGTATATTTATCCTTGACAACAACAACAACATACCCAGTGTAATCTTACAAGTGGTGTCTAGGAAGGTAGAGTGTACGCAGACCTTACCTCTACCTTGGGAGGTAGAGAGACTGTTTCGAAAGACCCTCGACATGTATATTTATACTTCATGTTGAAAATACTGGTGTAGGTCGAAAATGTTTGTTACTTATACCGTACATACATCCAATAATGCTAGTTAGTGTGTCGGATTCAGGATTTAAACTTTATGAGTTCAATTTTAATTCGTTTGATGCTTTTTGAATTTTATATTGTTTTGGTGTAGGTCGTGTAGGGTTATGTTGGGTACAAATCACATAAGTAAGGCACAACGGAAGTTTAAAATTTTGTTTCTTACTTACCCCAACAATAATTCTGGTATGGTTATACAACAATTGGAACTTGTAACATAAAAACATTCACTTACAAGTCTAGATTATCTGGAGTCTTTATCTACTGTGAGGTGCACACGCGGTTGCCCTTCCGATTGCAAGCTCCAAGCTTCAATGTATTTCTCCTTCGGAAAGCTAGGAAATCCGGCAGAGGTTCGAGAGTATTTGATTCTAAGTCTGTAAGGCTTAGAATGTTTTCAGAAATTGGTGTGTTGAATAATGAGGTGAATGCCTCTATTTATAGTTGAAAAATAGGTCAAAATTGGATTAGAGTTTGACCTTGGGCCTGACCCAAAAATCGAGGCACAGGCGTCGCGACCCTAAGGTATGCCCGCCGCGACGCTCTACTTTATTTTTCGTTCATTCTTAATTAAATCCAAAATCCAATTTTGACTTAATTAAAACAATCATTATTCATTTAAATATCTCGATTCCAAATCGAGCATTTAATTACTCTCAATACATCCTTAGATCGAAACGGACAACCGACATAATGTGACCTTACATGCCTTCTCATATCGACATTAATCAAATTAAGGTCTTCACGGAACTCCTAGACGGCGCCGGAAGACTAACTCAATATGTGAAGTACGTTTACGCGAATCCAGTAAACTTAACCTTTAGGTGGTAAGATAAAATCCTTTCATTCACGACACACCCGATCAAACTTAGGATTTGTCAAGTGTCTATCCAAATGGCTTAATCATTGTATCTCATCTATATTAGTTGACGACTAGACCATATTCTAAATATTTCTATTGTGTTGGCCAACGACTTAGTCAACCTAATATCACTGAGAATCCGAGTGTTATCTCGAATATACATTCGAGGAATGAATCCTAATCTTGGCTCAACTACCACCTTCAATCAACATCGTAATGTACCCAATACAAGCTGTATCTCAACGTACAAGACATTTGAGCTTAGGACGGGATCAAAGTACATTACTTTGTAGATAAGGCACGTATTGACCTCAAGTCTAAGGACTTCTATCTCCCACACGCTGATCATACGTTAGACAAGTATAACACACAATATATCAGCAGGGTATACCAATACTTCCAAAGTATCCATGTGTCCATCACGAGTAACTATTACTCATAGCAGGTGAGACATACTACATCCTCTAAGGATGTGATGCAGACCACATGTCGACTTATCATATATCATCGATATCCCATTCTCGATGATCATTAGTCGAGGATATTTTAAGAGTTACGCTCTATCATAAAATATCTCACTCTATTAATGACAACGTAAGCTCAAGGGATGCACATTAATGAATAATCACAAACAATAAAATAATAATTCAATAATTGCAAATGTCAAAATATTAATCTCCATTAATAATAATATGAATGTGTATAAAGTACATTTGTCCTAATACAGATTGTAGGACATATATATACTTTCAGGTCGAACATGTTAGTTATACCCTACATACATCCACCACTGCTAGCTAGCTGTGTAGGATTCAGAATTTTAAATTTACCACCATACCCATTACATATTTCATATAACATGTTCAGAATTTAGTATTTTTGAGAAATTTTCGTGTTCTTTTCCATTTATATATTTATAATCCGTGTTGAAAATACTATCAGGTAGTGGGTTTGAGGAAAGAAGGGATACTGCTTTGTCCACATTGGAAAATGGCATGGCTAGTAGCAATGGCTTCTACACAACAAGTTATCAGTCTGTTTATGCCTTGGGGCAATGTGAAGGGGATGTTGGCTCATCTGATTGTGCTGATTGTGTGAAAAATGCTGTCCAAAAAGCTCAGGTGGAATGTGGAAGCTCTGTTTCTGGCCAAATCTTTCTGCACAAATGTTTTATTAGTTATAGTAATTATCCAAATGGGCTCCCAAAAACATCACCGTCATCTTCGGATTGGTCCCCTTCTTCATCTTCAGGTATTAGTTATACTGATATAAAACCTTTTGTCTAGCTCTAGCTTCTATGTGCCCGGACTCTAAAAAATGCCTTGGGGTGCGTGTCGGATCCTCCAGAAGTTGTGCATTTTTGGAGGACAAGACACGGGTGTGACCGCATTTTTGGAGTGTCCAAGCAACATAGGTCTAGCTACAGTATTTCCTAATTGTTTTGCTGAACTTGCCATTCTACTATATTGACATTGCTTATGTTTTGCAAGCGTAAAACATAGCCAAGCTAATAGACTTTAGTATTCTTGGGCTTTAGTTGTATCGATGATAAAAGGTCTTAATCGCTAGTGCTATATAGTTGATTATATCAAACCACTCTTAGCACCAACCCGACAGGCGAACTTTCTTTCTTTTTATGGATAGACAATCTCTTTTACTTATCGAACCACCCGAACCTACATTAAATGATCTTTGAAATTGGTCAAGACTTTTTTTTGGTTGGGGGTGGGAGGTGGGGGGGGGGGTGTCAAAGAATGATCCAAACTAAATGAATGATCTAGAGTGGCTATTCCTCACAGTCTATTCTTTCTCGGAACCAACACGGGTGCGCTAGCGTTTTAGGAGAGTCCGAGCAACATAGCTCACAATTGCTCCTTGTGATGCTGCGGGACCTTTTTCTTTTCCTTAGATAAATCAAAACTTTGTCACCTTAGATTTGCCAGCCATTTCTTTCAATTTGTTTTCTACAATCATATATTAAAGACATCTGCATTTAATAATTATTGTAGGGTCAGGACAAAATGTTGGGAGGACGGTGGCAATAATACTAGGAGGGATAGCAGGAGTGGGGTTTGTACTCATATGCTTGCTGTTTGCAAGGAATCTAATGAAGAAACATGATGGTAAGCCTAATTTGACTAAGGGTCCGTTTGGACATGAATTTTGTTACCTTTTTTCAAAAACTGTTTTCAAGATGATGTTTTTTGCACATTAGATAGAATGACTTTTCGGTAAGTTTTTGAAGATGAGTTTCTCAAATTATTTCGACCAATTTCTCAAGTGAAATTTATGTCCAAACACAACTTCAACTTCCAAGTACCACTTTTCAACTTCAACTTTAAATACTACTATGTTTCAAGTATCACTTAATTCATGTCCAAACGCCTGCTAAGTACTATATTATTTTCAATAGTTTGAAAATTCTGTCTTGCTTACGCTATTAATACATGCATTTTTTGCTGCAGATTATTGAAGGGGTCAGATTTGTTTTACTAAGATGGCGACGGGCAAAGATTTTCCGAGGTGGATTCTTTCTTTTGATTTGTCTTGAAAGGAAAATAATCTTCTTTTCTAAATCCTCGAGAAGTATAGAAATTTAAGGGATTTTACGGCTGTAATTCTTGGTATTCTTAGTTAAACAGGAAAACGAAAACTGTTCATATAATAGATGTGAACTTACAAGTTGTCAATTATGAACAAGATTAGAAAGAGTACTAATGGTTTTTAACCTTTTCTTCAATTGCCATGTGCATGTTGTCTCTTTTTCCACTTGACTTGAATAATGCTTACTTTTTCCAGGCTGTATATGTTTGTCTGAAGTTCCGTTATTTTATTTTGCTTTATTTCTATATTTTTATGCTAGTCCAGTCAAAACTCCAATACTGACAGCAACTCATCAGAAACTCCTCAAGACTAACAGCAAGGTGTATCATATTCATCAGTTCATTGCATATGTTTTTATCCCCTCAACTTGGAAAAGGAGAAAAAGAACTGAAGAGAGGCAGGAAGTTTTCGTTGGTCCATTTCGTGATAATGAAGGAGAAGGAAATCATGAACCAGTTAAGAGTAAGAAAACATAGAACAGGTTCATAGTTTTTTACGAAAAAAATTGCATCGTCAACTGGAGTATATTTATCGTGGCTTTGCTTTTGTTGATCTCCGGAATATCTTGTATTACTTAACAGCATATTTTTGCTAACTTGCACAAGGTTTATGATTCATAATGAGCATTTGGTTTGTCTAAACTTGAGTTCTCTCCTGGCAGTGACTATTTTCTCTTCAACTCCATCACTCCCTTGCTGTTAGATCCTTCATCATACTTTTCATTTGCTTAATTCTTGCCCATACATTTTGCATATTTGAGTTTGAACCATAGTTATTCTAGTATCTCTCAACTTCCACCGTATACCTTTGATTACTGGCTAGATAGTTAAAAACCCTGAATGGTCTAGCAACTTTACTTGTCTACATCTCCATTCCGATTCTTAGTGGGCAATGATAAGAGAAATGTGACTCCAGAATCTCACCTACAAGATGAGGCCACCTTTGAATTCAATTCTACATTCACAAATATCCAGTCAATCCTGCTATGTGTATGGTTATTTGTCCAAGTATTACTTTCTGCCTGCTGTCTTCAATTTCACCAGATTAGCATCCAGACTGAAGGAGAGTCTTGAAATAACTGGTAAAGTTGTTGTCATGTGATTAGGAGGTCACAAGTTCAAGTTGTGGAAACAACCTTTTGCAGAAATGCAGGGTAAGACTGCGTACAATAAACTCTTGCGGTCCGACCCTTTCTCGGACCCCGCGCATAGAGGGAGCTTAGTGCACCGGGCTGCCCTTTTTAGCATCCATCACAAACTCGTTGAAGTCTTTAACCTCAGCATCCAGCACTAGACTCCCATTATATCTATCATCTCCCTGGAGAATGGTGTTAAAATTACCATATAGAGTTGCAGGTGCTGTGATACTAGCCATCAAGTTTTTTATCTCATCCCACATTGATTTTCCATCAACAACAGTATGTAGACCATAAACAACACCCACATGGAATCCTGTATAGTGCTGTATCCATTTGCAGTACCCAAAGATAAATTGTTGATGAGCTATAATAATAGAATTTGATTGTTGATTTGATAACTGTGTCAAAATAAAATTTCACTTCTTCTGTTTACTTGCAATAATATTGAAAATAATAAAAAAGACGTGCAATTTTACAATGTTCGATGGATTACAAAATGATTGCTTACTTGGACAAAGAAAAAAAACGTAAAAGTAAAATTTTCTTGTAAGGAGAAACGAGAAAGTGTCATTTGTTCACCCAAAAAGATTTATGTTTAGAGATAACGTAAGGATCTAAATAAGTTATTCCTACTACCTAGTTTTTTTCAACCATAATATCAATCATAATTTCATTTTTTTTGTACTTCCTACATTTTGAAATATTTGTCATATTTCGTTTTTAGAGTCAAATTGAATATACTTTGGCCGACATTTTTAAAATTATTTTTTCGCCATATTGATATGAGAAAAATTGTTACTTAAAGTATTTTTTCTATAGTTTTTGAATATCTATCTTTTAATTTAATATATTATGTTAAATAAATCTAATCCAAATTGGCTTCGACTATAATCAAATTGACTTTAGAGAAGTGAAATATACCAATTATTTTGGGATGGAGGGATAAAATATTTGTAGTTTCTACCCCTATACTTTTCAATATTTTTTTCTAAATCATAACACATACATATACTATTATTAGGAAAATGGTGCCCCAAAAAATTGGGGCCTTAAAGCAATGGCCTTAGACGCTTACCGTCCAGCCGGCCCCACCACTTTCTCCAATTCGGAACCGTGAATTTGTTTTTAATCAGAAACACCAAAAAGTTTCGTCATAATTTCAGAAACCGCAATGTAAAAGACTACATCAATAACAAAAAATAGACCAAAACTTACCGAAATTGGACCTCAAAAAGTTGTACTAGACTTTTAAAATAAAACAAAAATAATAACTTTCTATACTATAGTTAGACCCCTATATAACATTTATATACCAACATTTCACTATAATGGCCATGTTTTCTTGGAACTTATATTTTCATATTTTGTTATATTATATGTTCACCATAACAACATTTTGTTACAACGGTAGAAAAATATTGGACAAACGACGTCAGAAATTTGATAGTACTAGCATTCTTGTGCCTTTGAAATCTTACTTGTTAGAACAAACAATGAGAATACAAATCATCCAATTATATTAGAGATTGCTAGTATACTTGGAAGTATGGAATTGATAAAATAAAGGAATCTTTACCCAAATAACCTGTCATATTTACGGTTTATTTTTCCAAGCGGATATGCATAGATTATACCCTTGTTATACATGATTATATACTTAGTATTACATGAGTTACACATATTATCATATATTCGTTTACGTGTTTAGGTGAGTGACTATTAAAGTTAATTCTTCTAAAATTGAACATCAAATTACAAGGCTGATGGTATATGCAAAATTGTTAAGACAGAGTAATCATGTTAATTATTGGGAAAAATTTGATTGAAACCTAGAATCTTGTATACTCTTAGCCTTGATGTAGGTTTTATGGGCGTGCATTTACTTCTTTATAAGCATTGACCACCTTCTAGCTACTCTATCCATTTTTCTTTTCTTTTACCAGAATCGATCTCCCGATTAATTGAGGTTTGATTCTGCCCCTTACACTCTAATAAAAGAGAGTAAGTGGAGGCTAAAACTGGCTTATGAGTCGAGGGTCGATCTCATAGAGAATGTACATTTGGTTGTAACTAATTAATATTATTAAGTAACTACTAATAATAACCGTAGATAAGAAGATTTGGAGGTCGATGATTAAGACATAATGTTAGTAAGTAGTTGAGTTTTGTCCCGATGTGTGTGAGAGAGGTGGGGGCTAGTCTTTCCATCTCATCTTCTCCTTTTCTTAGTAGTAGTATTTAGGTATCACGTAGAACATTATTTTTATGTGTGCACAGCTCCATTTATTCAAATATCTAGATATTTTTTATTCAAATATCCGTATATTTTGTTGTCTTTTTTTGCTATCTTGCATTGACTATATTCTTTTTTAGCCGATGGTCTATTGAAAACAACCTCTCTGCCCCCACAAAAGTAGAGTTAAAATATGCATACATCCTATCCTCCCCAGACCCCACTTTGTGGAACAACACCGGGTATGTTATTGTTGTTGTTGTAACTAAATTCAATGTATAATAAGAATAATCTTTGTTTTAACTATTGTAATTAGTAACAAATAACGAATAAACATAAATAGTAAACTAAGTAGATAAGGGTGTGTTCAATGAGTAAAAAGCTTAAGATGATGATTTCCCGAACTATCGAAATTAATTAGTGACATGATTCCTACAATATCGCCTAAATAATGTCTCATAATCATGAGTTCTCCATTTATCACTAGTATCTCCCGATTAAGAGCAGAATTTTCTAGAATTAATCTTATGACTTAACCTAGGTAGCAATTCAAACGACTCACAATGCATTAGTTCCACTTCTAAATCCTTGCAATTAATCCCTTAATTACTCAAGTAGAACAAGATAAAACGACACATTCAATTGAGAGCTCTACAATTAAATACAATCAATACCTAATTGAAGAAATAAACTCCAAAGAATGATTCAATAGCAGAAAACACTATTGTTAGAAATTCTTGTTGGTTTGAAGAGGTCAGATTATTATAAATTTTAACTCTCTATTCCTTTCAATTTTAGGTCGAGTACTTACTTATGTAACACCCAATAATCCTCGGATCTCTTCAAATTTTGACATATTTACAACGGCAAATAAAGTAATAAACTTGAGTATAAAAGTGGTTAATGTTGATTCACAAAAAAAAAATAATAGAAAAGTATAAGAGGAGATTTTGGATGAATAACTGTGAAAGAACAACGAGTTGAGAGATGGAAGAGGGTCCAATCGGTTTTGGGTCTGAGAGCATAAAATGAAATAATGGACGTAAGACACTTACACACTTTGTATGTCTTATTTTACTTGGACTTGTGCTCCATTGATTCACCTCTATAAAATATTATTGCTAATGTGATGCTTCAATTGAAGCTGAGTATTAATATTAATACTCAATTTTAGAAAATTGAGTATTAATGCTAGGATTTTTTAGTTATTTTTATTTTGTGTAATTGAAGGGACATTTAACTTATTTGATTTTATGTTTTTTAAATTGGAAAATTTACATGGTTGCATAACTATTTAATTAAAAGTGGTTAATGTGTTTCCAAATTATTAATTCTTTATAAATATGACAACCAAGAAAAATTCACTGCAACAATATAGTCCATCTAGTTAATCCTTTGATATTTCATTTAGCATGTGATTTTATTGTATCTTATTTTATTGATGAAAAATATCAACAAATTTATCTTCATATTTTGCTTTGTTGATACAGAATATAAGGGCTTAGTTAGTTATATTTAATACTTTTAATTTTTTCTCTTGAAAATAACATTTTCATTTCTAAGTTAAGATTCAACTTTTTAATTGATGTTAATGCATTTCCAAAAAAAATAAAATTTGAAAAAAAAATTCTCTATTTCAGTAAGCACATTAAAAGATTCTCTAATTCAAGTTAAATTTTAGATTTGGTTACTTTTAATGCATGTTGAAAGTCTTCATTGAAACATTTACTATTTAAGTTAAATTTTCAATTACATTCGAAGTCAATCTAAATTATATGAATATTAGTCTATACTACTACTACTACTACTACAACAACAACAACATACCCAGTGAAATCCCACAACGTGGGGCCTGGAGAGAGTAGAATGTACGCAGACCTTACCTCTACCTTGGTAGGTAGAGCGGTTGTTTCCGAGAGACCATCGGCTCAAGAGAAATCACAAGCAAAAGCAAAAGCAAAAGCAAAAGCAAAGCAAGAGCAAAACACGAGAAACGGTCAGACCCGGTCAAAAAAATTTAAAGCAGTATGAAACTGATGGTATCAAAAGTAAATAAGTCATGCTAGCACATTATGTGAAGATTTTATTTATGTTTAAAAATGTAAGTATATTAATACATCTCCCTTTTCAAGTTAAATATCAGATTTATTTTTATTTCTGCAAGTATAGTATGTAATTTATTAGTTACTATAAATGAATTGGAAGATTTTGGTACGTAACTAAGGTTTCATCCAATTATATTCACAATGGTTTATTTAATTGGTAAATTACATTTAGTCTATTAAACAACTTACCTTTTCTTAACTTAAGGTTTCAGATTATTTGATGTTACTTACTTAAAACTCATATCTTGAGTATCAATTTTAAATTTGCTACTATAACTCTCAATACGAAGAAAAGATTACTTTCCATAGCAATATTTGGTTAGTAATCAATTACTATTCTAAATAAATTTTCAATTTATGTATATAAATATTCATGATGTTTCATTTGTTTGTAACTCACATTTATTAAAAACAATTGATCAATAGATTTTCTTGTGTTATAGCATGGAGGGTAAGCGAACTGCCGGGCGCAAAAAAATTCAGATAAAGAAAATAGAAAATAAATCTGACTTATATGCCTCATTCTCTAAACGTCGTTCTAGCTTGTATAAAAAAGCTAGCGAAATTGTTAGAGAATGTGATGTTGATCTTGGAATAGTTATTTCTTCGCCTGCTGATAAACCATTTTCTTTTATTTCTCCAACTACTGATGTGGTAATTGATCGTTTTATGAATCTCACCGTAGAATTAAGTACAGGTTCACAACTTGCTGCTGCACAAGCACGTAATAATGTAAATCAAATCAACGATAGATTTATTGAATTTGATACAAGAGAAAAAGTTGCAAAAGACAAAATACATTTCTTTAATGAAATGAATACGACTAGAAATATAGGTTGGTGGGAGTCAATCGAACAGTTCAGCGCAGATGATATAAGCATGTTCGGATCTTGGTTGAATTCAGGTGAAGTTAGCCTGAAGAATCGATTGAAGAAGCTAGAAAATGGAGCTTCATCCTCCACACAGCCACCACCAGAGGATGAAGATAATTAGCCTAGGCTTTATAATGAATTGTCGAAGCCCTATGCAACAGAAAGAAACTATATATTCATATTATTATGTGTGCTTTTATTTTTTTCGTTTTTGTTATTTTATTTCAGTGATAGTATGTACTACATGTACTTTGCAATGATTTCTATTAAAGATATTAATGTCTATCAGTATTTGTTGTCTCCCAAATGTTAGATTTTTTAATATTGTATTATGAATTTATATTATATGCATTCATACCCACCTCTCAATGTGTCTTAGATTATATTTGAAGCACGTCATGTCAAAATGTATTGTAATATGTACAAAAGAAAATGACTCAAAACATAAAACGGTTTAACTCCTTATGACGTAAGAGTTTGATCACGAAATTTAAAGGAGAATTTTAGGTCTCCAGTTCTTATTTCAAATTTATAAAACAGTTCGTCATTGGGATATTACTATACATTCACATAATCATTTTATTATAAATGTGCAATGCTTATCAGGAATAAATTGACGAGTATATATAAATTTTATTACTGATATCGTGTTTGACCAAACTACTGAAAAGTCAAAGTGTTTATTTAATTTTTTTAGTAAGTGTTTATTTTAGGGTATTGAGGTGCTTGGTAAATATTTCAAGAAAAAATAAGTGTTTTTGAATAGTAGCAAAAGTTATTTTTCAAAAGATAAAAATAATAGTTTTTCAATAAGCACTTCTAAGAGTTTTATCAAGCACAAATTATTATTCAATATTGAAATATATTTTTTTCCGAATTGATTAGCCAAACACAAGCTGGTACTCTCTAAAAATACGTTTTCAGAAAACGCTTCTGACAAAATAATTTTCAAACTAGGCAGATTTTTGAAGTTTGGACAAATAAACTTTAAGTGTCCTTAGAGTTGAAAATGATCATTCAGTATAAATCCCTAGTTGGAGTCGCACGGAAGCTCGGGGAATTGAACAGAATAGAATAAATCCCAATTTGGGGCTTTATATAGGTGAAAAATGCCAAAGGTATACTTGTTGCGCAAACCAAGCTTAGAAGCATGCATATGATCTTCAGGGAGTAGAGAATGCTCTCGGTTGATGTGCATGTTGTCCAGGCATATATATAGGTTGACAACTCGCATATTCTCCTTGCATACAAACCTAAATAAAACAATGATACTACGTAAAGAATATATCTTGGGCCTAATTCAACCCCAAAAGCTAGCTTATAGAGTGAGAATTGTCCAAGTCTTTATAAAGAATTCATGTTCTCATTCTATATCCGATGTGACACTCTTAACAGTTTATAGTAACATTTAAATAATAAACCATTAAAGTGTTGGGAACTAGACCTCGAGGATAAATAAAATTTCCACAATCGTAGTCAAATACTTCCTATATTAAGAGTTGTACATTTTCTTAATTAGTCATGTTCTACTTTGGATATCCTCTCCAATGATATTACGCAACTACTATGGGGTGAGTATGAGTATAATTTTGGCGGGTATGAGTATTGAAAATGTACCAGTGGTGGATTTGAAGTTATACCCGCCTCCCCCGCCCCGTATCCAGCCGCCCGCCTACCCGCCTCCTAAGCCCAGTAATAGTTGTAGCAGTCCATAAGCCCATAAGGCCAATGCCAATAATAAGTGAGTAGGCAAAACCCTACTCACTTACACTTAGTCCTTACTCAAGTTCAACAGCCTTCACTCTTCGGTCTTCATGCCTCCCTCTCTCGTTCACTCTTTAGTCTCTGCCGACTGACGTCTCTCCTCTCTCTCTCGTTCTACGTCACGCCGCCATCAGCCTTCACGCCTCCCTGTCCCTGAGACCATGACAACATGTATTGATTAAGAAGACCTACTACTCTGAGAATAAAAGGTTTGATTTTGTTTTCATTTGTGATAAAATTTAGAAAAGCATTTTTGGTTTACAAACTATATGTTCTGGTTTTATAACTGTAAACCAAATCAACTACTCTAAGCAGGTTGATTTTCAAACTGAACATGCCTTTGTGATCTTGAGGAATATGATACTCAAGTCCTCTGTTGAATAATGAATTACCTGAAATATCTCATTGTTCACTGGGGTCCTTGGAGAGTAATGGTTGGGTTTATTCAGCACATTGTTCTTTCAAGATGTTCTCAAATGAAGAAGCATGTATTGCTTTAAGTATTTATGGAGACATTAGTATTTTTTATGTAGTTTGTCATGTTTATATAATGTACTAATGTAATTTATAAGACTATTTTGTTTTGGGTTTGATCACTATTTTGTATTGATCACTAATTGATCACAAATGAATTGATTACAAAATATGGCTGGCGGGTACAGACGGGTATTGGCGGGTGACGGATATCCACTTGGGTAGTGGAGCGGGTGTGGATTTAGGAATATACCTGCCTAGGCGGGTATGAATGTTGAAATTGTACCCGCCACGGGTGGCGGGTATAAATTTTTCTAGCGGGTACGGGCGCGGGGGAGGGGGTACCCACACCCGCCCCGCCCAATTGCCATCCCTAACCAACATGATGTCATTAATGCTCCAGTGCAAGATGATGTGGTTGGTCAACAACCAGTTGCTATTGATGCACCAGAGAGTTCTCTCAGAATATCTAATAGAGAAAAAAATACCTTCTTCTCGTTATTCTCCCAATGAGTTTATACTCTTGACTGACGGGAGAGAACTTGAAAGTTTTGATGAGGCCATGGATAGTGAAGAAAATGAAAGGTGGTTTGATGCTATGCAAGATGAGATTAAATCTTTACATCATAATCATACATTTGATCTGGTTAAGCTTCCTAAAGACATAAAAGCTTTGAAAAATAGGTGGATTTTCAGGGTGAAACATGAATATGGTAACCCAGTTCCACGGTACAAGGATAAATTGGTTGTAAAAAGCTTTAATCAGAAGAAATGAGTTGATTTTGATGAAATCTTTTCTTCAGTTGTGAAGATGTCATCCATTCGGATTGTTCTGGGCTTAGGTGCAAGTCCAAATTTAGAAGTTGAGCAAATGAATGTTAAAACTGTTTTCTCTATAGTGACTTAGATGATGAAATTTATATGTAGCAGGCAGAAGGTTTTGAAGTCAAAGGAAAAGAGAATTATGTTTGCAAATTGAAGAAAAACTTGTATGGTTTGAAACAAGCTCCTAGGTAGTGGTACAAGAAGTTTGGTTCTTTTATGAGTCAATAGGGATTCAAGAAGACTTCTTCAGATCATTGTATTTTTGTGCAAAAAATCTTTGATGGTGACTTTATCATTTTATTGCTTTATTTTGATGACATGCCTGTCGTTGGTCATAATGCTTGCAGAATTCAGAAGTTGAAGCAAGAGTTGAATAAGTCTTTTTCCATGAAAGATTTTGGACCAGCAAGGTAGATTCTTGGCATGCAGATTGTCCGTGAAAGAGAGGCCAAGAAGTTGTGGTTATCACAAGAGAAGTACATTCAGAAAGTACTTCACAGGTTCAACATAGATAAAGCTAAGGTTGTTCGTACACCTTTAGCTATGCACTTCAAATTGATGTATGCGATGAATTGTACGAGATTAGATGTTGCTCATGCTATTGGTATTGTTAGCCATTTTCTTTCTAATCCAAGAAGAAAGCATTGGAATGATGTGAAGTGGATTATAAGATATTTTTGTGGTACTTTTAGTCTGAGTTTGTGTTTTGGGACAGAGAAGCCTATTCTTTATGGTTACACTGATTCAGATATGGCCGGTGATGTTCATACTCGCAAGTCTACTTCAGGCTACTTGATTACTTTTGCAGGGGAAGCTGTGTATTGGCAATCTACGTTGCAAAAATGTATTGCTCTATCTACTACATAAGCTGACCTTATTGCTGCCTTTGAAGCTTGTAAAGAGTTGCTCTGGATAAAGAGATTTATGGAGGAACTTGGCTTTGCTCAAAAGAGGCATGTGCTTTATTACGACGGTCAGAGTGCTATTCATCTTGGCAAGAACTCTACTTTTCATGCTAGGTCGAAATATATTGATGTGAGATACTATTGGATTAGAAATGTGTTGGATTCTAAGTTGCTTGAACTTGAGAAGATTCACACTGATGATAATGGTTCAGATATGTTGACAAATTTTTTGCCATGAGGGAAGTTTGAGGATTGTTGCTTGATCGCTGGGATGACGGTTTCTTCCACATAGTCGAGTGAGGGAGAATTGTTGGGTTTTTTGGGTTTTCTCTTCCTATGTGAAATTAAATTAATAAAACCCAATCCAATTTGGACCAACCCACTTTTGTGCTAAAACTCACTATATATAGAATCAACTTAGGTCTTATTTTATATACACAAGAATGAATTCATAGCAGCCATATAGAGAGAAAACTTGAGAGAGAAAATCAGATTTTCGCATATTGAAAATCTGCTACAGCAATTCGCTTCAAACAACGTTTCCCATTTTGTTAACCGTTGCATCGTGCTCAAATTTGAATTGGGGGTTCTCAACATCTTTTTCTTCGATTTTAATGGTAGAGATTGGATTTTGTGGTCTATAGCTCTAGATTTTGAGCACGAATAGTAGCTCATTTTTTGGTGTTATTTTTCTCATTTCTTCACTAATTTTGGTGCTATCTTTTATGTATTGTTGCTCTATCTTTGGCGTTGATGTTGTAGCCATTTGGAGAACATTGTTGTAACTCTTGTTGATTTTAGTGGAGCTTTGTGAGCAGATGTCCCGTGGTTGTTTTCTCTTCACATTGAAGGGGGTTTCCACTTAAATTTAGTGTCTCTTGCATTCGATTTATTTTTTTGCTTGCTTTGTTATTTTATTGTTGGTATAGTTGCTGTCCATATATCCATATCCATTTATGTTTGAAATTAGTTTGCTCCTCTTATTCATATAGTGTGGGAAGTTTTTTGACTTGGGTATTCTTCCGCATATACCTTGTTGTACAATTTGGTTATTGCCCGTTTCTCCCAACAAAGTAATTGTTCGATTTTTTGGGGTTTTCCTTCCTATGTGGAATTGGATTAATAAAACCCAATCCAATATGGACCATCCCACTTTTACCCTAAAATTCACTATATACATGATCAACTTAGGTCTTATTTCATATACACAAGAGTGAATTCATAGCAGCCATATAGAGAGAAAACTTGAGAGAGAAAAGCTGATTTTCGCACTTTGAAAATCTGCTACAGCAGTTCGCTTCAAACATCGTTTCCCATTTCGTTAACCATTGCATCTTGCTCAAATTTAAAATGGGGGTTCTCAACATCTGGTTCTTCGATTTTAATGATGGAGATTGGATTTTGTGGTCTATAGCTCCAGCTTTTGAGCACGAATAGTAGCTCATTTTTAGTGTGATTTATTTCATTTTTTCATTAGTTTTGATGCTATTTTTCATGTATTGTTGCTCCGTATTTGGCATTGATGTTGTAGCCATTTAGAGAATACTGGAAAAACCGTCTTTGAATGCTTAGTGGTATTTGCTGCAGTACCACTAACCTCCAGAACCACATGTGAAAACTGCAATTTTGTGGAATTGTTTGGGGAATTTGGAGTTTGTAGTTGTAACTCTTGTTGATTTTAGTGGAGTTTTTGTGAGCAGATGTCCCATGGTTATTTTTTTTTCACGTTGAAGGGAGTTTTCCACGTAAATTTGGTATCTCTTGCATTCGATTTATTTTTTGCTTGCTTTGGAATTTTATTGTTGGTATAGTTGTTGTCCATATATCCGTTTGTGTTTGAAATTATTTTTCTCATCTTGTTCAAATAGTGTGAGAAGTTTTTTGACTTGGGTATTCTTCCACATATACCTTGTCGTGCAATTTGGTTATTGCTTGTTTCTCCCAACAAAGTAATTGTTGGGTTTTTTTGGATTTTTTCTTCCTATGTGTAATTGGATTAATAAAATCCAATTCAATTTGGACCAGCCCACTTTTGCCTTAAAATTCAATATATATAGGATCAACTTAGGTCTTATTTCATATACACAAGAGTGAATTTATAGCATCCATATAGAGAGAAAATTTGAGAGAGAAAATCTGATTTTCGCACATTGAAAATTTGCTATAGCAGTCCGCCAAACAACGTTTCCCATTTCGTTAACCGTTGCATCATGCTCAAATTTGAACTGCGGGTTCTCAACATCTGGTTCTTCAATTTCAACGGTGGATATTGGATTTTGTGGTCTGTAGCTCCATTTTTTGAGCACGAACAATAGTTCATTTTTGGAGGTGATTTCTCTCATTTTTTCACTAGTTTTGATGCTATCTTTTATGTATTGTCCCGTATTTGACGTTGATGTTGTAGCCATTTGAAGAACATTGTCATAACTCTTGTTGATTTTAGTGGAGCTTTTGTGGGCGGAGGTCCCGTGGTTGTTTCCTCTTCACATTGAAGGGGGCTTTCTACGTAAATTTGGTACCTCTTACATTCAATTTATTTTTTTGCTTGCTTTGTTATTTTATTGGTGGTATAGTTACTGTCGATATATTCATTTATGTTTGAAATTAGTTTGCTTCTCTTGTTCAAATAGTGTGGAAAGTTTTTTGACTTGGGTATCCTTCCTCATTTACCTTGTCGTATAATTTGATTATTGCTCGTTTCTTTCCAACAAAGTGGTATCAGAGCCAATGGTTTGACGAAAATAGTATGAAGATGGTGGAGTATGGCGTGGGAACCGGCTTAGTGCCTTTGCCCGTCTATTGGGCTGGTACAATACCTTTACCCATAGATTGAAGACACTTACACAACAAAGTAGCAGCGGACTTTGGTGGCCATACATACTTGGAGGATGATGTGGGTGACATACAATAAATCTCCAAATTAACCCATAACTGGTGATGGGTTGTGAAATTTAGTTCAATGGGAAGATTGTTGGGGTGTGCGAATAAAGTCCCACATCGAAAGTGGAAAGAAAAAAGAACCTACATATAAGGTGTAGGATTCTCTTAATGGTGTGAGATCTTTTGAAAAAAATCGTGCGAGATTGACATAAAACGGACAATATCACACTACGTAAGAGCGTCACGGGGCTTTATTGGCCCAACAAAAGGAATGGTGAATAACATATTAAATATAGGTAAGTATAAAAAATAGTAGAAATTACATGACATTAGTTAACTTGGTGAGAATTGACGTACATGGTGCCTATCACGTCTCATCCCATTTAGGGACGTGACATAGAGATTATACCAAAATAAAACATCTCTTTTTTTTGGTAACTAAAAGAAATTTTATTTGCCAAAGGGACTTTACAAAACAGAATCTCAAAAACCAGACTTGGATTCAACATCCCAAGTTTGGCAGCTTCCTCCTCTATGCTCATTATCTATACGTCAACACATCTACAAACTATTCTAAGGATGAAAATCTAATTGCACAAGGGGCAGATTAAATCATTTCCAAAAATAAAGCATCTCTGAAACATTAAAATCCATAAGTAATTAAAAAAATAGAGAAAACTATAAATTAAGAGTTAATACTCCCTCTATTTCAATTTATATGACACACTTTTCTTTTTAGTTAGTTCAAAAAAGAATGACAAATTTTTTTATTTGAAAATAATTTAACTTTAAACTTTAACTTTTACGCTTAACGAGATGATATATAACGACACAAATATCGTTGACTTGTTTTAGAGCTCAAGATTAAAAAAATTTCCTTTATTTCTTAAATTCCGTTTTTAGTCAAACTATATCATATAAATTGAGTGGAAGGAAAGTAATAAAATTCGTAAATCTAATGAGGCCATTTCACGATCATGCTAAGATAGAAAAATTATTAGTATTGCAACTAAACTAAGTTACTTCACGAGCCTATCAAGAATATCAATATGAAAGTTTACCTTTTTAATACTAGTTTTAGTTTATTTCACTTGGATTTTAGGATTAAGAACTTTTACAACGTCCTGTCAAAATTTTAACAATGAATTTGTGATTATATCCCGTTTCTAGATCCGATGAATTAACATATTTGCATGAATTTACAAAAAACAATATCTAATTAGGATATCTTTACAATTACCAACCAACACACATGGGTTTTTAAAATTTTAATACCAATTAATGGAGAAAATAATTGTCTTCAATATTTGATTAGATAATTTTATTTGAACTAGCTTATTAATTCACCTCTATAAAATATTATTGGCAATGTGATGCTTCAATTGAAGCTGACTATTACTACTGGTATTCAATTTTAAAAAAATGAGTATTAATGTTTGATTCTTTAGTTTATTTTTATTGCGTGATGGAAGGGATAATTTAACAAATTTTGATTATGATTTTTGAATTGAAATTTTTTCATGGTTGTATAATCTTTTAATTGAAGTTGGTTAATGTAATTTTTAAATTATAAATTTTGTATGAACATGAGAAACAAGAAAAATTCACTACAATAATATAGTCAATTTATTGTTAAACATTTGATATTTCATTTGACATGTGATTTTTTTCTATCTTATTTTAATGATGAAAAGTGTCAATGATTTATCTTCATATTCTGCATTGTTGTTATATAATTAAATGATTTAATTCGTTATATTTAAATATTTAATTTTTTTAAGCTGAAGATAAAACATTATTTATAAGTTAATTAAAATTCAACTTTTTAATTGATGTTAATGTATTTTTAGAAAAAATAAGTTAATCAAAAAATCTGAAAGCTTCTCACTTATTTCAGTAAACATATTAAATATTTTCTCATTTCAAGTTTAATTTTAGATTTGGTAACTTTTAATGCATGTTGAAATTCTTCATTATAATTATTCATTAAAAATTTACTATTCAAGTTAAATTTTTAATTATATTCAAAGTCAATCCTGATTATATGGATATTAATCTATGTGAAGATTCTATTAATGTTTAAAACTGTAAGTATATTAAAACATTTTCCTTTTCAAGTTAAATGTATATTTATTTTTAATTCTGCAAGTGTACAATTACTATTCTGAATAAACTTTCAATTTATGTATATAAATAAATACCCATGATGTTTCATTTTTTTGTTACTCACATTTATTGAAAACAATTTATCAATAGATTTTCTTGTATTATAGCATGGAATAAGCAGACTGCCGGACGCCAAATAATTCCTCGCCTGCTGGTAAACCGTTTCCTTTTATTTCTCCAACTACTGATGTAGAACTAAGTGCAGGTGCACAACTCGCTGCTGCACAAGCACGAGGATGCAGATAATTAGCCTAGGGTTTGTAATGAATTATCTTCTGATAAAATCATTTATCGAAGCCTTATGCAACAGAAAGAAATTATAAATTCATACTATTATGTGTGCTTTTATTTTTTTATTTTTGTTGTTTTATTTCAGTGATGGTACGTACAACATGTACTTTGCAATGATTTTTATGAAAGATATTTACGTCTATTAGTATTTGTTGTCTCCTAAATGTTAGAGCTCTTTATATTGTATTGTGAATTTATATTACAGCATTGCAATATCCAACCTCTCAACGTATCTTAGATTATATTTGAAGTGCGTCATGTCAAAATAGTTATATAAAAAAATAAAGGCAAGAAATATGTGTGAATGAAAATGAATCAAATAAGAAATGGTTGAACTTTATGACGAAAGAGTTTTATCACGATATGTAAAGGAGTATTTTAGGTCTCCACTTCTTATTTCAAATAGTTAAAACAGTTCGTCATTTGGATATTACTATACAATTATATAATCATTTCATTATAAATGTGCAATGCTTATCGGGAGTAAATTGACGGGTATATATAAATTTTATTACTTTTGGCCAAACTACTGGAAAGTTAAAGTGCTTATTTAATTTTTAAATAAGTGATTATTTTAGGGAGTTGAGATGCTTGGCTAAGATTTCAAGAAAAAATAAGTATTTTTAAGTAGTAGCAAAAATTATTTTTAAGTAGTAGCAAAAGTTGTTTTTCAGAAGCTATAAATAATAGTTTTCCCCAATAGCACTTTTGATACTTTGATCAAGTACAAGTTATTGTTCAATATTGGAAAAGGATATTTTCAAATTGATTAGCCAAACACAAACTATTACTCTCCAAAAATACGTTTTTGAGAAACGGTTCTGACAAAATAATTTTCAAATTAAGCAGATTTTGGAAGTTTAAACAAATAAACTTATTACATGTTTTTGATGCCTATGTTGATTCAACAGCCCATGTGATTCGCTCGGTCACATGCAACTGGACTCTTTTCTGACTAGAAGAGCTGCGCCTACGACTCTTTTTTTTGCAGGCAGAAGGAAAGAGAAAACGAGCCCTCGGTTCTCTATGCTCGGTTCCACAATCAATCCCAGATCCATCTATTTGAGGGAGGTTCAGTCAGACACCGAGTGTCGTGTTTTTTGCCCAGACCATAATTCGAGGTGTTACATAGAAAAGAGGTTGGTGGGAGTCCATCGACCAGTTCAGTGCAGATAATATAAGCATGTTTGAATCCTGGTTAAATCTCGGTGACATTGGCCTGAACTATCAATTGAAGCAGCTATAAAATGGAGCTTCATCCTCCTCACAGCCCCCATCAGAGGATACAGATAACTAGCCTAGGCTTTGTAATGAATCATCTTCTGATAAAAATCATTTATCGAAGCCCTATGCAATAGAAAGAAATTATAAATTCATATAATTTAAGGGGGTTTTTATTTTTTCGTTTTAGTTATTTTATTTCTGTGATGGTACGTACTACATGTACTTTGCAATGATTTCTATTAAAGATATTTACATCTATCAGTATTTGTTGTCTCTTCATATTGTGTTATGAATTTATATTATGCATTGCAATATACCGACCTCTGAATGTGTCTTAGATTAAATTTGAAGCGCGTCATGTCAAAATGGTTAAATGAAAAAATTAAGGCAAGAGATATGCGAATGAAAATGACTCAAATACAAAATGGTTTAACTATTTGTTATGAAAGAATTTCATCACGATATGTAAAGGAGAATTTTAGGTCTCCGGTTCTTATTTCAAATAGTTAAAACAGGTCGTAATTTGGATATTCCTATACAATCATATAATCATTTTATTATAAATGTTCAATGCTTATTTATACAAATTTTATAACTAATATCATGTTTGGCCAAACTACTGAAAAGTCAAAGTGCTTATTTAGTTTTTTAATAAGTGATTATTTTAAGGAATTGAGGTGCTTGGCCAAGATTTCAAGAAAAAAATAATTGTTTTTGATTGGGTTGTTGTTGCTGAGCAGTAGAAAAAGTTGTTTTTCAGATATTAAAAAGAATATTTTCCCCAAAAGCACTTTTGAGACCTTTATCAAGCACAAATTATTGTTCAATATTGAAAAAAGTTTTTTCTAAACTAATTAACCAAACACAAACTGCTACTCTTCAAAAATACTTGTACCAAGTAGAATTTAAAAATTTGGACATATAAACTTTAAGTTTCCTTTGAGTTGGAAATGATCATTCAGTATAAACTATAAACCCCTAGTTGGAGTCGCGGGGAAGCTCCTGTGTAATTTACAGAAAGCATAAAATCTTCTTCTGCTACCGTGTGTTGTTCAGGCATATATATATGTTGACAACTCGCATATTCTCCTTGCATACAACCCTAAGTAAAACGACGATAACTGTTTATAGTAACTTTCAAATAATAAATCATTTAAGTGTTGAGAACTAGACTTCGATGATAAACAAAATTTCCACAATCATAGTCAAATATTTCCTATACTAAGAGTAATATATTTTCTTAATTAGGTCATTCTCTATTTTGGATATCCTCTCCAATAACATTACGTGACCACTCCAAAGTATTTCTTCGGAACCCCAAAAATTTTAAGTATCATATTTGCAAAACTTAGAAAATGAAAGTTAATATAAATTTATGCAAAAATTCATGTATAAGTATCTTAAGTTATACAAAATAAAAGGCAATGATTTATATCTTTACGCATATGCATATAATTAAGAGATCACATTATTCCCATTAATTTTTTTTTCTTTATATGATTTAAAAGTAATTTTTTTATAAAAGTACTATGTTCGACAAGGAAACGATGACATGGAGCCATATTCATAACAAAAGCACACCCCAATAATAAGAATTTAAACATGTTTCTGTCGTATAGGGCTTCGATAAATGATATCTGGAGATGATTCATTTACAAAGTACTAGGTGAGTTATCTACATCTTCTGGTGGGGAATATGATAAGGATGAAGCTTCATTTTTCAATAGATCCAAAAGATTGTTCATCTCCGAACAAAGAATTTGGGGCGTAGATAACTGGAGCGTGGATATAATTTGTGGCCCAACATCAACGAACAAAGAATTGGAATAGGCCTGGCGATGATACCATGTAAGAATGGATCTTGAGCCTAACTCAACTCCAAAAGCTAGCTTGTAGGGTGAGAATTGTTCAAATCCATATAAGAACTCCATGTTCCTATTCCATTTCCGACGTGGGACTCTTAACATTCATGTTAAAATTATCAGCATTTAACCAAGCGTCAAACTAGGTAACATCATATGCATTGAATTTCTTGATGGGCTCCCACCAGCCTTTCTGTCTAGTCTAATTGATTTGATCTAATAAGGGCTTTCTATTGATTTATGTTTTGTTTTTTCTCGTGTGCCAAACACTTTAAAGCCTCTTGCTTTTTTGGTTAATATTGTTCCGTGCATGTGAATCAATGAGTTGTGCACTTTCACTTAATTCTACAGTACACAGGATTCATAAAACGATCGATGCCACATTAGTCGTTGGGTGAAAAAAGAAAAAGGATTAGTAGTCAGAAAGCAGCAGAGGGGGTTCGATTCCCCTTATACGCGATGTGGCGAAAAAAACTGATTCAACGAGATATGCCTACTATTCCAACATCGATGTCGCATTCTCGAATGACTTCACTAGCTTTTTCAGTACCCTTCTCCACTAAAAATACTAGATCTTCTTGAGGCAAGGTTTAAAACTGTGATTTGTGCCTAACCCACACATCACAAGCTGCACTCTTACCATAAGTCAAACAATTTGTCTTTTCCATATAATCATTTTGTTATAAACGTGCAATACTTACGAGGAATATAAATTCACTATTCAATCCTTTCATATAGAATTTTGGTAATATAGGCTCTTAATTATAGATGATATTGTTAAATAAGGCAATATACACACAATATACAAGTGTATATTGCCTTATTCAATATACACGAAATCTGTCCATATCAACCCATATTGGGCATCTCGGTTTTGCCATAATTTGGTACATAAGATATTGTATATTTGAAAAATATATGTGTAGTATATTGTAATGTATTTGTTACCTAAAGTAGGTTTATACACTACCATAATTGTAGAGTTAGAATTATGGTAAAATAAGATTTAGGAATAGAATAGGAATATTTTGTATCTTGTATATATACATATTCAAGTAATGAAAATAAGAAAGGTGATTATTTCTTTCATGGTATCAAGAGACCCTGTCTAAACAAAAGTTTTTCTCTCAACTTTTGTTCTCCCTTTTGGCCGAGACACCCCAACCCTTTCTCTTCCAAAATTCGTCTTCCGCTCTCAAAAACACCTCTCTTAAATTTTCCTTTCTTCTTTGTTCTTCCAATATGTCTAAGAACAATTATCACCCTGCCCTCACGGTGTCCAATATCAAGAGCAGTATCCCTATTGTCCTTGAGATGGAAAATGTCCAATATGCGATGTGGGCGGAGTTGTTTAAAATTCACGCTATCTCTTATCAAGTTCTTCATCACATCATTCCTCCCGCTAGACCCCTTCCTGCGGAGGATCCTGAGTTATGGATTACACTTGATGCTACCGTTCTCCGGTGGATCTACGCCATTATTTCGGTGGACCTTCTACAGACGATTATTGAGCCGGATACCACGACTATGGCTGCATGGAATAGATTGCGTGACATATTCCAAGACAACCAACATTCACGTGTCGTCGCACTCGAGCAGGAATTCTCTCTCGTTCGAATGGATGAATTTCCGAGCATTTCGGCATATTGCAAGAAACTAAAGGAGTTGGCAAATCAACTCTGTAATGTTGGCGCACCAATAACAAATAATCGTCTAGTTTTACAGTTGGTTGCCGGTCTTTCGGAGGTCTATAATGGTGTTGGAACTCTCATTCGCCAAAGCAACCCTCTTCCCGACTTCTATCAAGCCGGCTCCATGCTTACGTTGGAAGAAGCCGGTTTGGCTAAAAAGGCGGCTACCGGAGCAAGCCCAGTCGTCATGGTGGCATCCTCTCAGAGTTCTTCGGGTTTTGTGAATAATTCGGGCCAAAACCATAATAGTGGTGGCGGCAAGAATAATCGCAAAAATAATAACAAAAACCGCGGGGGCAAACGCGGCCGTTCAGGTGGCGGTTTCGGTGGCCAACAAGCAGGCGGTGGGTCCCAGCCAGGGTATAGTGGCCCACCACCCCCCTGGGCCCAGCAGTGGGCCCCATGGCAGTGGAGCCCTTACCATCCAGCAGCAAGTTCATATGGCCAGTGGGCTGGCCAACAGCCCAGGCCCAACACCCAACAGTGGCGGAGCAAAATTCGTTCCATCAATAACATTGTCCGAACTCTCTTAATTCATGCCTACATACCTCCATATTTTTGGCATCATGCTCTACAAATGGCCACATATCTTCTTAACATAATTCCTTCTAAAGGCCTGACATATTCCTCCCCCCTCAAAATTCTATATAATAAGGACCCCTCGTATTCTCATCTTCGGATTTTTGGGTGCTTGTATTATCCGTTATTCCCATCCACCACAATTAACAAACTTCAGGCTCGGTTTACTCGGTGTGTATTTTTGGGTTATCCGTCGAATCATCGTGGTTATAAGTGTTTTGATTTATCCTCCAAGAAAATCCTAATTAATCGCCATGTCATTTTTGATGAAACCCAATTCCCTTTTACGAAAGTTCATACTCCCGAGCCTAAGTCATATAATTTTTTGGATGACCAAATATCCCCGTATATTATTCGGAATTTTTCGGACATCGCTCGCACCCTAAATCCTCCAATGGGCCCATCGCCTACTGGACCCACATTACCGCCAAGAGCAGAGATTCACCCATCGAGCAGTTCCAGCAATTGGGCCAGTCCAGCCCAATTCTGGAACTGGTCCAGACGATGAGTCCAGGTACCGATTTGGGCCAGTAGGCCCACTGCCTGCTGGCCAGTCCGTCCCGAGCCCAAAAAATTCCCAAAATTCCCTCAAGTCTTCCTGGAGTCATAGATCGGTCACTCGTAGTCAGCGGGGTATTTTTACATCTAAAAGACATTTTAATTTACATTCTGATGTCTCTAAATCTCTCTTGCCCCGCAATTCTGTGTCCGCATTAAATGACCCTAATTGGAAAATTGCTATGACTGATGAATATAATGCTATTATTGATAATAAGACGTGGGAGTTGGTGCCCCGTCCATATGGTATTAATGTTATTAGGTCTATGTGGATTTTTGCTCATAAGGAGAATTTAGATAGGTCATTTGCTCGACATAAGGCACGACTTGTTGGTGATGGTAAGACTCAGCAGGTTGGGATAGATTGTGGTGAGACGTTTAGTGTGGTGGTCAAACCGGCTACCATTCACACTGTGCTAAGCTTGGCTCTTTCAAAGACTTGGTCAATTCATCAGTTGGATGTCAAGAATGCTTTCCTACATAGTGATCTCAAGGAAGCTTGATCTATATGCATCGGTAGATTAGGTTTCAGGGATCCCAACCGTCCTCATCATGTATGTTTGTTGAAGAAGTCCTTATATGGGCTTAAGCAGTCTCCAAGGGCCTAGTACACGAGGTTTGCTGACTTTGTTTCAACTATTGGGTTCACTCATAGCCGGTCAGATAATTCCTTGTTCATCTACCGCCGTGGTTCGTCCTTGGCCTACATTCTGTTGTATGTGGATGATATCATCTTGACTGCCTCCTCCGATGCTTTGCGCCAGTCTATCATGGCCATGCTCAGTTCTGAATTTGCTATGAAAGACTTGGGACCCTTGAGTTATTTTTTGGGGATTGTTGTCCAACGTCATTCAGATGGGTTGTTTCTGTCTCAACGGAAGTATGTTGCTGAGATCATCGAGAGGGCTGGGATGTCATCTTGTAAGTCCACTTCCACGCCAGTTGATGCAAACCCAAAGCTAAGTGCCGCAGCAGGTGCACCATACGAGGACCCGACCCGCTATCGCAGTCTTGCAGGGGCCCTCCAGTATCTTACCTTTACCAGACCGGATATTACGTATGCGGTTCAGCATGTGTTTTTATTCATGCATGATCCCAGGGTTGAGCACATAAATGCAATCAAACGCATCATTCGGTATATTCAAGGGACACTGGACTATGGGTTGCACTTGTACCCTTCATCTACATCCACACTTGTCTCTTACACGGATGCTGATTGGGGTGGTTGTCCCAATACCAGACGGTCGACTTCTGGCTACTGTATGTTCCTTGGCAACAACTTGGTCTCCTGGTCGGCAAAGCGTCAGGCTACTCTATCACGCTCAAGTGTAGAGGCAGAATATCGAGGGGTAGCGAATGTGGTCTCCGAATCATGTTAGCTACGTAATTTACTTTTGGAGCTTCATTGTCCCATTCAGAAGGCAACCTTGGTCTAATGCGATAACATTAGTGCCATCTATCTTTCAGGTAACCCAGTTCAACACCAACGTACTAAGCATATCGAAATGGACATTCACTTTGTCCGTGAAAAGGTTGCAAAGGGTCACGTTCGCGTATGCCATGTCCCGTCTCGTTATCAAATTGCAGACATCTTTACAAAGGGTCTACCAGCGGTTCTCTTTGAAGATTTTAGGGACAGTCTCAGCGTTCGAAGACCGCCCGCTATGACTGCGGGGGTGTGTTAAATGAGGCAATATACACACAATATACAAGTGTATATTGCCTTATTCAATATACACGAAATCTGCCCATATCAACCCATATTGGGCATCTCGGTTTTGCCATAATTTGGTACATAAGATATTGTATATTTGGAAAATATATGTGTAGTATATTGTAATGTATTTGTTACCTAAAGTAGGTTTATACACTATCATAATTGTAGAGTTAGAATTATGGTAAAATAAGATTTAGGAATAGAATAGAAATATTTTATATCTTGTATATATACCTATTCAAGTAATGAAAATAAGAAAGGGAATTATTTCTGTGTTGATAGTATTTATATTCACGATAACTCTCTTCATTTCTTGCTCCTTAGGTTTACAATAAGCTACATAATTTGCTTCTTTTTGGTCCAATCTCTGCAAAGCTAGCAAAACTTAACATAGGTCTGCAATTTTTCATAGGTACAGAATGATCTGGGATTTGAACTTTATCTGTTCAAATTTAAAATTGTAGTAAAATTCATTTAATTTATTAGATTTGAAATTAATTATTTGTATTTACTTAAGTGATTTTCTTAAAGAATATATAAAGTATTGAGTTAATGCTACTCGAGTTCCAATGAATCCAAAACTTATACGCATTATTCGTTTGTTTATTAACGTTCTTGAAAACGTAATGTCACGTTCACCCAAATTTCCATAGGAGCTATTCTAAGAACTTATTTGTGTCTCATCATAATCCTGCACTTTGGAGATTTATGCATTGAAATAATTGAATATTCAGTTCCAAATTCAATTTGACATGAATATAGTGAGAGCCCAAATATAGATTGGTCGGTACAAAAAATATAACTGAGCTTGACAACTATAAGAACAAGATCAATTCTCCTAGGAGGAGAAATCATGTCACTTGTCTCTTTCAAATCTTGGGTTTGATAGAACTTGATCGAATTATGCAAAGGAGGATAGTGCTTTGGGATGCAAAACTCGACAAGACGCTATATTGTTTATTGGCATCTAGTTTGAGGCAAGATCTCAAAATCGAAAAGCGCACTAGACCGACTAAGGGTAAGCGAGATATAGAAAGCAACTAGCTCTATGTAAAACCTTACCGCAAGGGAGCGTTTCTCCAATGAAAACAAAGAATTTTTTTGCTTGTTACATGTTAAAGAGGGAATTAGAGGCCATCGGTCCAAAGCAACATATATCTAATAATCCTTGATCACTAAGGCAATTTCACCAAACAACAATCAATGAGGACAAGTTTCCAACTCTAATGTTTCTGACAATTGTACTTTTTTCGCAAATCGAGAAATCCTCGATGGTCAGCGGTACACAATTCAAAATTCAGTGAATTATAGTACCCTTCTCCACTAGAAATACTAGATCTTTTTCTTGAGGCAAGGTTTAAAACTGTGATTTGTGCCTAACCCAAACATCACAAGCTGCACTCTTACCATTAGACCGAAGCCTTGTAGACGACAACAGTAAAATTTGTTAATGCCAAAGTCACCATCTAAGCAATTAAAACTGAAACAAGACCAAAAACACAATTGCTTCTGAAGGAGCTCTCATTCAGAAAGAGCCAACTCTACAAACAAAGAACTTCAAACCACCAAAATTCAATGATTCCAACAACTTATCAATTTCTATCGAAATCCACGGTACTTCCCCAGAGAAGCGAAAAAGGAAGAAATTCAAGAATTAAACATCACAGAAGTACGACATAAACATTTCATTTTGTTCGGAAAGAACCAAACTCTTAATCAAGTTGGGTCAGTCCATTTATTTTACCACCTATTTGATAGAACATAATCTAAGTTTGACTCAAACACTGAATCTATATACATTGAGTAGATTCATATTTTCATGTAGCCAAACTAAGATCACAATGTGGATGAATACTCACACCCGTGACATCCAAATTAGCAAATATAGCAAACCATGCCCAACTCATATCAACAGAGATACGAAATATCTTAAGTTCAACACAGCCAGGAGACACCAACAAGCCAGTCAATGCACTTAGATTACTTGGCAGGGAATCAAACATTCGAGGTTTCTATTTCTTGACAGCTTTGCGTGTACAATGTTACGATGGACACCCTTCAAACGGGGGATTACAGAGGCCATATGTCCAAAGCAAGAAACACAAAACTGTTATTTCTTGTTCAAAAAGAAAGGGAGAGTGGGGGAACTTCTACTAATAACAAGCATCACAAAAATTCAAGTTTCTAACTATATGTTTTCAACAACAGCATATGTTAGAAATACTATTTTTTTTTGACAAGAGATGTTAGAAATAATATTGCCCTGTCACCACCTGAAGCTATGTTGCTTGGACTCTTCAAAAATGTTTACGGATGTGTGTCAGATTCTCCAAAAGTAGTGCATTTTTTGGAGAATCCGACACAGATGGGACAACATTTTTCAAGAGTCAGAGCAATACAGACCTGAACAATTTAGTAAAAGTAATACAAGAATGAGGGAAATCACAATGGCTAGAAGCGGTTAAGGCAAGAAGACATGCTTCTTACATTGCATTTTGACAAAGGACAAAAGCAAGCCTCATATACGATTTCAAGTTGAGTTTACGGATGAGCTCTCACTCAAAAAGAAACAACTCTTTCTATGACTAGACACCAAAAAGAACTTCCAAATAATCAACAACACTCCTATCAAAATCCACTGTATTTATCCAGAGGGGAAAAAACATCAGACCTTTGTCTTTTTTTTCTTGCGTCCCATCATGATGATCAAGGGAAGAATTAAACCAGTGTACGAACCAAACAGTTCTATGAATTATGCAATCCAATCTCAAACCCATCACCAAAGCACTAAATAAAACAAAAATTACTATAATTAAAGGCAAACACAGAGCCAAAAATGGTCCATCACTATGATCAAAGGCAGAAATAGGCCGAAGAAACATATTTCACCCAATAAAACCAATTCTGCAGAGGCACAAACATCTAATAACCAAGCTATTCTATAAGTTATGCATTCCAATCTCAAATTTGCCACCAAAACACTAGATAAAACAAAGAAAAAAACACAAACTTAGATGAGAAATCACTTCTGGGACGCAATAACTGAAGCAGGGGGAGCACCAAGAAGGCTAGTCTATTGAAGATCGAGATCATTAAGCTACTATTCGTGGTCTATCACTAATAATAAACGCCATAAATAAGAAAAAAGAATTTTTTTTCCTGATAAAATCAATTTGCCAGAGAAGAGCAAACAATGTAATAACCAAACTATTCTACAAATTATGCGATCCAATCTCAAACCCATCACCAACACACTAGATAAAATAAAGAAAAAACATCAAGATCGTCTATTTTGGTTCATATTGAAGATCAATATCTTTAAGCAGCTGTTAATGATGATTAAGGGCATAAATAAACCAAAGAGGAACATATTTCACCTGATGAAGTCATTCACATAACCAAACTATTCTATAAATTATGCAATCCAATCTCGAATTCATCATTAAAACACAAAATAAAACACAAACATAATGAAAAAACATTTCTGGGGTGCAACAGCGGAAGCAGGGGGAGCATCAACAAGGCTAGCCTGTTGAAGATCATCATTGACCTGGTGTTAAAGGTGTATCACCATGATCAAGGGCAGAAATAAACTAAGACTTTCACCAGCTAAAATCAAAATTTAGAAGAGGCAACGGAAACATCTAATAATCAAACTATTCTATAAATTATGCAATCCAATCTTACACCCATCACCAAAACACAAGATAAAACAAAGAAATAACATCAAGATAAATTTTTTTGGTTCATGTTGAAGATCAAGATCATTGAGCTACCATTAATGGTCCATCACTATGATTAAGGGAAGAAATAAACCAAAAATAAACATATTTCACCCGATAAAATCAATTCAGCAGAGGAGGCACAAATATTTAATAACCAAACTATTCTATACTCAAAACACCAAATAAAACAAAGAAAAAACACAAACATAATGAGAAATTATTTCCGGGGGGCAGGGGGGAGCACCAAGAAACCTAGCCTGTTGAAGATGATCATTTTTTTTCACCTGATAAAGTCAATTTACCAGAGCAGAGCAAACATGACCAAACTATTCTATAAATTATGCAATCAAATTTTATGAAAGTTTCTATCCTCCGTTATACTATGTGGCATTATTACCCCGCTGTTATGAAAGTTCTCAATTTTACCCTCCAATAAACGGATTCCCCCAAATTACCTTTCAATTACCCAATGCACTTGAATACCCGACCTGTGACTCGCGACCAAGGAGAGCAAACAGTGTACTGACCAAACTATTCAACAAATTATGCCAATCCAATATCAAACCCATCACCAAAACACTACATAAAACAAAGAAACAACATCAAGATCATATTTTTATGGTTCAGTTGAAGATTCATGATCGTTGAGCTCCTATCAAAAAACAACACATTTCACCTGATAAAATCAATCTACCAGTATTATCCAAACTCTCCTATAATTTCCAATCTCAAATTCGTCACCAAAACACTAAATAAAACAAAGTAAAAACACAAAAACAATGATAAATCACTACTATAA
Organism: Anisodus acutangulus; assembly: GCA_029783415.1. Classification (NCBI taxonomy): domain Eukaryota; kingdom Viridiplantae; phylum Streptophyta; class Magnoliopsida; order Solanales; family Solanaceae; genus Anisodus; species Anisodus acutangulus. The sequence goes on along the minus strand of CM056499.1, from coordinate 52,285,312 downwards.
ATGGTCCATCACTATAACTAAGAGCAAAGATAAACCCTAACATAATTTCACCAGCTAAAATCAAAAGTAAACAGAGATGGCGAAAACATCTAACCAAAATTATTCTATAAATTACGCAATCCAATCTCAAACCCATCAGGAAAACACTAAATAAAACAAAGAAAAAACATCAAGATCAACTTTTTTGGTGGTTCATGTTGAATATCAAGATCATTGAGCTACCATTAATTATCCATCACTATGATTAAGGGCAGAAACAAACCAAAGAGGTACATATATCACCTGACCAAGTATTCTATTAATTATGCAACTCCATCTCAAATTCATCACCAAAACATAAAAAGTTGACAAATTTAATGAGAAATCACTTCTGGGGGGGCAGGAGGAGCACCAAGAAGGCTAGCTTGTTGAAGATCAAGTTCATTGAGTTGTTGTTCACGATCCATCACAATAATTAACGGTAAACCCACAACCAAAAATGTTGTAGCGACGAGCCACGCAGCTTTTCCGGTACTCTTTGAGAGTTTTTTCCCTATATAAGTAGCACCACAAACTGCTTGTTTGCCCTTTGTAACTATGGATGAACGAGAAATTTTGGATAAAACGCCGTCGTTTTTGCTGGTTGATCCGGTTAAAGAGAAACGTTTACCACCCACAGAGGCCATTGTTGTGAATGAAGCGTAAAGAATTCGTGAAAGGAGTAGTAGGGTTTTGCTTGAAATTGGGCTTAAACCCTATGTGATATACACTATTGACCAAACATCGATAGGACAGGGAAAAAAATAGAAAAACACGTACCTAAATTTATCGGTTAAATGAGTAATGTTTTTTTTATTTTATTTCCCATCAAATATCTCGTATTCTTATTATTTCATAGGTAGGGACATTTAATTAAGGACGGAGTGGATATAAATGAGAAATGTTAATATTTTACCTTTTACTTCAAAAAAGGAAATAAAAAGATAAAAGCTTTTTTTTTTCTATGATGCTTGTTTTATTTGACATGTATTAAAGTGCTTAATTACATTTTTTTTCTGTATAAATTTCAAGAATTTAAACTCATAAAAGTTCCATAATTAGTTATTATTTTCTTTACTGATTATTTTCTTTTATTCTTTTGTAAATGAGAGAAGAAATCACTTTATTTGAAATTTATGAAATAAAGTTGGAAGACATGTTTGGAACACTATTTCAAATTTGAAATCCAATTTCAAATTAAATTTAAAAATCTATAACCAAACACAAACTTTAAAATAAGGAATAAATTATCTCATTTGGTTCCTAAAAGTTTTTAACCTTCAATTCAAAGTTAATATTTCGTTTCATTTTGTATAACTTTGAAAAAGGTAACAACTCAAGAATAACATTTAAAAGTAAAACACTAAATACCTTAAGTTTGAGTCTAACCGCTATTCGAAATGTAGTAACTTTTATGAGCTTGATTCATGAAAAAAAAAAAGTCAAACCCTATGAGGGATTAGGTAAATAAAAGATGTTCACTTTAATCATTTAAATTTTTAAAATAAGATGATCACAAACTTATATTACGAAATTCAATGCTCTAGAGTCTAGGTATACGAAATTCTATGTAGGTGGATCACGTAGATACAGACTTACTATTCTTGAGAATATCAAAATCTTGTTAAAATTGGATGTTAGCAACATTAGAATTTACACTGGATCCATTAGTCATCAGGGGTTTAGCCATTTGTAGCAGCCACAGCTCCATGAAAATTTTGTACTCCATATTTGTTACTTTCCAGTCCTTCATCTTCATTGTCCTCTGTCTCCCACAGAAATCTAGCATATGCTGCAAGTACATTGCTGAAACACAACAATAATCAATACGTAGAATGTGTTATAATCTTCATTCTTTGAATTAAACTTCTATACAATGACTACGTAAAGAAGTTTGTACACTATCAGGTCACTTGAAAATAATATTTAACTACAAGTAACCATCCATAGAAAATAACCGTCCATAGAAAATGATATTAGTAGCATGGAAAACAAGAATGTGCATATATAAGTTAAATCCTTATTTTTAAGCCCTACTAGTGTTATCAAATAAGATTTCCTTCATTATATTTTAGTAACCAAAGTAAGAGGGAACTATCTTCAACTCCAACGTCACTTATTTTTCATTAAAGGAACTACATTTCTGTCACTAGTACCTGTCTCCAGGAGAAGCTTGAACTGCCCTCTTGAAGTAAGAGGAAGCTTTATCTTGGTCATGATGAAGTTGCCATATAAAATTTGCATACTGTGAAATAATCTCTCCATCATTACCATCTGCTAATACCGCGCGTGAATAGTATTCTTCAGCTCCTCTTAAGTCTCCTTTACACTGCTATGCGCCAACAAAAGAATTAAACATGTGAAGGAACAAAGGGGTCTCGACATTCGAGATGTACTATAAATACATACAAAATAATTTTGACATTACATATACAGTAAAAAGGGAGATCATCCCTCCTAAGCTCCGCCCCTGATCATATCCGATAACATTTTGATGAAGAGGTTTTCCGTTGAAGTATGCTAATAAATTATTGTCCATTTTGCACACGTTTCAGTCAAAAAAAACACAGGAATTAGTTACGGATGATCAGTCGCTATACCCCAACGTGAAATAGGATATTTTGATAATCCGTTAATTTTTAATGGACCAACGACGGACTACTGCTGTTTAACAACGGTATTCATCTGCCACTAATTCCTGGTTTCTTTTAGTAGTGAGTTGATTGACGTGAAAGCTCATATACATAAAAGAAATCCTTCATATCGAGGTAGTACCATTCTTCAATCCTAAATAGAAGTGGCATATTCCTTGGCTTCAATTAGTTTTCTCACAGGTCAGACGATCTACCGGAAAACTAAACTAAACCAAAGTGTTTTAAATGTCTACTAGATAACATCCTTGAATAATCAAACTCAAGTCAAGCAAGAGGGAAAAATGTATTTGACTTTGCTTCATTATAAGTACATAAGACTGCAGTGGCAAAGCCAGATATTTCGTTAAGGGTGTTCAAAATTTAATATATATGTATGAAAAGTAATTTTTTCTATCTATATACTTAGTATAATTTCTTATATTCGAGGTTTAAGTATCCAACACATGGAGTTCAACTGACCGTCCACGCTCTGAGAAAGAGAAAAAGCAAACTCTAGTTCGGAGCCCAGCTCCAACAACTTCTTCGTAAGTGAGGTGAGGTAATTCTTTCGGAATAGGGGGTCGCCCTTTTTTTGGTTGAAGTAGCCACTTCATTGTATGTAAGCTACACCACTGCTTATAAACGGTAGCTTAGAAGGAAAATAAGTGACATTACCTGATCAAGGAACTGAGCATAGTTTCTTAAAACCAAGGGGCTATTTGGATTTTCTTTAATCATACTCTTGTAATAATCCTCAACTCCTACAAGCTCATTCAGAGTCATGCCACCACTAAATCCACAACTTCCAATCCCAAATCCTGCTGCAAGATTCAGCTGAGGGCTAACTTGTCTGTTCCCTTGTTGAAAATCTATGTCATGTAACGTAGCAACTTCTTCGGTTTCCTTGAGATGGAACATCAAGAAGAAACATGAAGAAGAAACAATGTTAGTCCTAAAGAATTACTATTACACGTGCACTCGGAAAGAACCCAGAGAAGATGTGTTAGAACCTTATCTTTATCGCGGGGTATGTTTGTATCGGGCTCGTCGTCATCATAATTGATCTCCCAAAGAAAACTAGCATATGCTACAAGGACATGGCTAGAAACCAAAAATGAATGTCAAAAAGGAAATACTATTTGTGTCCAATTTGTAACCTATCAATACACCATACATTTGTCCTCTCATGAGAATTAAAGATTCATAAGCTATAGATGTTGGCATTATTTCCTTTTCCGTCTGTTCCAAGAAAAAAAGATACCTTTCTGTATTTGGGAACTCTTTAATTTTAAACTTCTCATTTGGCCCTTAATGACGTGCTATTATAGGGATAAAAATATTATGGCAAGTGTCAAACCACAAGCTAGACTGATAGTTTTGGTATGTGATAGAAGTCTTTTTTTTCTCTTGAATTCTGTTGCAGTCAGATACCGTGATATAAAATTAAACGGATGGAGAACCTGTTTTCTGGAGCAGCAAGAGCGGCACGTTCAAAGTAGTTCAAGGCTCTATCTCTATCACGGTGAAGCTGCCACACCAATTTAGCATACTGCGACAAGACTTTCCCGTCTTTCGGATCTGCTAGTGTAGCTCGAAAGTAATATTCCTCGGCCCCGAAAAAATCTCCTTTTGACTGCCAACATAAGTTGCAGACAGTTTCATGAAAGACACTAAACATCACATGAGAACCAAGCATTGGACTAAATTACATTATGTGGAAACAAAAATAAAGAGTTTAAGGGCAAAACATCATGGATCAAAATTCTGTATGCATGCTTCATCCTGCCAAATCACTAGTAAATCTTTTAAGAACAGATCTTGTTGAATTTACATAGAAAAATTTGAACCAATTAGCAACTAAATCAGGACCTATTGTGCATGCGTACGACCTTCCAAATCATTCTTAAATATGTTATGGAAAAATAAATGATGCTAAGACCACTACAAAGAGAACACAATCAGCTTTCTATAGATGAATTGAACTTTTATTATTCATTTGTTAAATAATGTTGAGTGTCAACAGTTCTAATTAATTAGGGAATTTGATACTTGAGTAGCTTAGGAACTATTGGGCTAGACTTGAGTGCTGAGAATTAAGCATGTTTAGAGCGCACGGTTGGGCGGTTGAGGTGTAAGCCTCACTAATAAAGCCCCACGTGTGAGCCTTGGGATGTTTTGCAAGAGCCAAAGCCTTTTAAAACAATGCTTTGAACTAAAATACTACTAAATAGAGAAAGAGACATTTTTTTAAATGGACTAAAAAGGAAAATAAGACGGAATGTTTCCACTAGCTGATTCCTCTCCATTGAGGCGGTTCGCCTCTTCAAATACTAACTTTGAAGTTGTAGCCTCAATGAAGACATTGCAGTTGTCGAATCCATAACAAAAATGTGCATGTTACAATGAGAATTAGCCATGTTCAAAAACTGAAATCAACAATACACTCTCAAGGGAATGGTGATCAACAGAGTTGATAGACTGACCTGCAAAATCTGAGCATAATTCCTCAAGACCAAAGGGTTGGAGGGATATTCTTCGAGCAAACTCTTATAATACGCCTCGACATCTCCATTTTCATCGAAATTTGAAGGTGCAACGTCAGCATCACGACCCGTTCTCATCAGCCCGCCTTCAGTGTTGTCCATGCCATTAACAGCAATCCCAAGTCCAGCAGCAAGGTACATTGGACTAACTGGTTCACTTCCTTCTTCAAATTCTTTATCTTCTTTCTCGTCACGATCTTCGTTATCATCATCTTCCTTAATGATCCCCATGACCATTTTCCCAAAACTAAAATCATCACTAATGATATCACCTATATCATTTCCAATAGTAATAGACTTCACCAATTTCCCATCATTGATCCCCTCCTCAAAATCTTGATCATTATAAATAGAAAAAGATGGTTCTGTTTGCAACATTATGTTCTTCTCTTGGTTATGTGAGGATCTTGGAAGTACCTTTGATCTATGAACTTCATCAAGATCACATTTTGACACCAACCTATAAACTTCATCAAGATCACATTTTGACACCAACCTTTTGATACAAACTTCATCAAGATCGGATTTTGACACCACCCCTTTCCTACAAACTCCATCAAGATCGGATTTTGACAGGAACCCTTTCCTACAAACTCCATCAAGATCGGATTTTGACAGGAACCCTTTCCTAGACACTTCATCAATATCGGATTTTGACACGAACCCTTTCCTACAAACTTCGTCAATATCAGATTTTGACATGAACCCTTTCCTACAAACTTCATCAATATCGGATTTCGACACCAACCCTTTTCTATAAACTTCATCAAGATCAGATTTTGACACCAACCCTTTTCTATAAACTTCATCAAGATCAGATTTTAACACCAACCCTTTTAAATTCCCATCAGATTGAGCTCTCTGGAACGATTTTCGGCTGCGATTATTCAATTTTTTTGGGCTGAAATGATCAGATGAAGAGTTGCATGAGAAAGAACATAAATGATTTGAAGGATGAAATGAGACTTTGCCAATATTATAATGATCTGTAGAGGTATTATCAAAGTCATTTTTTGGACTTTCTACAAAAATGGTTTGTGTAACAGGTGTTGATGAGCTTCTCAGGAGCATATTTGTAATCCAAAAATGGTTTGTGAAAGCCTGATTTGATACTTCATATGGAGATCCTAAATAAAGTGTTCAAAAAAGATAGAAGTGGTAGTTAATAACTGTCACCTTCAATATTGACTTCCATAATAAATATTATTTAATTAAAAGTGAGTTTTTAGATGGCAGTATTTTCGGTCATATTATATGTCCTTTAAAGTTTTTGCACGTCTCTAATAAGAACGATACTCCCTCCGTCCAAAAAAATACTTGTCACGTTTCACTTCCCGAAAGTCAATATAGCTAAAGTCAATTTAACTAATCGGAGCTAAATTCGATTAGATTAATTTAATATTTGAAAACTATACACCAAGTACTATAAGTTGTCATTCTTCTCATATTAATATGGTGAAAAAATACATATTAAATTGTTGATCAAACTTCATGTAATTTGACTCCCGAGAAGCAAAATATGACAAATATTTTGGAATTGAAGGAGTAACTTAATATAGTTTTAAGATTATTTATCTAAACCATAATTTATCCCTCTTAAACGCTTTACTTCAAATTTCTTTCTCGTATAAAATATAGGATGTAAGAATGCACTCACACGCATCCACTGAGCTGCCAAAATCTAAGATAAGATGCTGGGACTCAACAAGATATGCTCGTGAATTCTTAACTTCCAACAAGTCAACCTTAAGAAATCCTACATTAATTAGCAATTCTTTCTGCAATTTTTTTCCTACTACTCCTGATAATTTCATGCGTCTCGAGGTGTTTGGTACGGAGGGAAATATTTTGTTCTAAACTTTTTCGTATTTGATTGGTCAAATTTTTTGAAAAATATATTGTCTGAAAAATAAGTTCATTGAAAAAGAGACTTCACAAATAAAAGTAGGAAAACAAATTCTTACATTCCATACTAATTGTCTCCTCCTCCTTATTACCCTAACACACCCCACTCCCACCCCATAATATCTACCTACATTATACACAAATGCTTTTGCAATAGTATTTTCTGCTTACTTGCAGAACTCAAAGATAATGAAGAAGATCACTTATTTCAAGCAAATATAGTTTCTAAAAATGTGTTTAATGTAAGCTTTAAATTTTGTGAAATATTAGAATTATAGTTATTAAATATAGAAAGTAAAGTTTTCATATAGATAAAAAAATAAAGACTCGAAAATTAATAAAAGAGTATTAACTACAACATTTCAACATCATATGAAATCCAAATTGATGGTTAAACTTAAGCACCACATGTTAGAAATACATGCAAATATAAATACAAAAAGAACTGTCCATAATTAAAGATGTTAATTAGAAAGTGTATAATGATTTTCATGAGACAAAAGAATGGAAATGCAGTGAGATTGAGACATACCTTTAATTTGATTTTGAGCTAAGATAGACAAATTACAAAGTAAAGAGTAACATATGACATTGTTGCTATCTATGAATCTATGAAGATGTAATAAAGGAAACACTACTGAGTTTGGGAACAGTTTAGAGAATATTGAAAGGCCACTTTTCTTAATATAACTTCCGTGACAGATGTTTAATTCAAAGTTTTAACTTATATAGAAAATATGGTAAAAATAATTGCAGATCTAGCTAGGTTATGTTGGCGCTCGTCACTTCTTTAGAATATCAATTTGAATGGAGAGCTCGATTTTAATAATGGCGAACAGAAAATAATTAATGAATTTGACAAGCGTTTAAGAGTAACAAAAAAAGAAAGAATTCTGCTTTGTAAGAAGGATTAAGGAATTAAGCAATTCAGTGTCACTAACTCATGCACAGTCCCAGCACATGCATAAAGATGGAGAGGTGCCCCATTAATTATTGTTGACGTAGGTTAATTAGAATGCCTCACACATAATATCATTATTATATTTATTTATTATAGTAGGTAATTATTTTATTCTTAAAATTACAGATTTTATTTTTACCAAGAGTTACCCGAATATTTTTTGAGTGATTTGATAATATTATGATTTTGCGTTATCATTATTATTGGTGCAAATGTTTGGAAATGAGAATAAAATTATAATGGTATATTGTACAACAAATGTTTAAGATATACACAAGCCAAAGAAGACTAGTAAATGCTTAAAGGAAAATTCCACGTATAACACAATTCTTGCCTAAAAATAAGCTCGAAAGTGATGCCTTTTTAGCCTAACAACAAAAAGAAAAATCCTCCAAATGCGTCAAGACGCTATATCGTCTAAAATATAACTTGGTTCTAATCATTTTCTTTATTGTATATGCTACGTTAATGTTCTCTCAAAAAATCACCTCCTTCTCTAACCCCAATTTCACTTGGGGTCTCCAGCACGTCGACTTCAAAATTTCTCCTCGTCGTCCCTTCCCTAAAGGACGACGAGTAAAACCTCATCATCTCACCACCACGATCACGATCACGATCACGGTCACGGTCACGGTCGTCACCTCGTGAAAATGCCGCCAATTTCCAAGAACATGGGAATTATGAAACCATTCCAACTCTTGGAAATAAACGTCATTTCCGCGCAGGATTTGGAACCCGTGACCAAGAAAATGAAAACCTATGCCGCCGCTTGGGTCCACCCTACGCGGAAACTAGCCACGGGTGTCGACGTTGAAGGTGGGAACAACCCTACGTGGAACGACAAGTTTGTTTTTCGTGTGGACGAGGAATTCCTCCGGCAGGATAATTCCGCCGTCCACATTGAGATTTATTCCGTCCATTGGTTCCGAGACTCGCTCGTCGGAACGGTTCGGGTCCTTGTCGGAAACCTTATCCCTCCTATTCGAACTCACCACCGTACTCATCATGTTGGAATCCGTTTTGTTGCACTTCAGGTTTGTTCAATTTTCTTTTTCAATTTCTCTTCGTATGTTGAATATTTGTTTACATGCATACGTAAAGTTGCATGCATGCACATGAATTTGACATATTCTTGGATCTCCTCTCTATTGTATTCTCTCTTTTTTGTTCCAATATGCCTTTCTGATTGTCTTCTTCTTCTCTTTTAATTTTGTCTTTGTAGAAATTTCAGCATTTTCACCTCTTTCAATGTTTGTGACAAAGAAAAAAGGAGAGAGAGAAAGAAAGAAAAAACGGCCGGTGTAAAGAGCATTTTGCGTTCACCTGGGGTTTGAAAAAGGGTAGTACCTCAAAGGGTGTAGTTTAGGCAATCTGGCTAGAGCAAACACAAGTAGTTGATTCCATGGTTCGAACCGTGACTTATAAATCATATATAGATAACTTAATTGTTGCTCAAGGAATCCGATCTGTGACAATGGGTAAAAATTACAAAACATAAGTTCAAGTACCAAGATATTAGATACCTACATAAGTTTATATCGATTTATTAAAAAGTATCACATGCTGCTAAGAGTTATGTAGTTAATTAATGATTAATTGTTATGCATGTCAAATGGTTTTATGGTTCTATAGTTCTTCAATCATCAATTTTACCTTATGTTAATTGTCATTTAAATGTCTATCGTGTATGTAGGTTCGTCGTCCATCAGGGCGTCCTCAAGGTATACTGAACATTGGTGTGGCATTGCTCGATGGTTCGATAAGAAGTATGCCACTGTACAGACAAATGAGCACGTCAGCAGTTGGATATCGAGATTTGATGCAAGATCAAGACGCGCATCTTGCATGCAACAACGAGATCAAACAAAACAACACCAACACCAACACCATCAAAAATGATAACAGTAACAACAACAACAACAATAACCCGACTTTGAAACCTAGATTACGCCGGACAAATAGTGAATGTAGCGAACGTGTCGCGTTCGATGACATTTCCATGGGTAATAGTTCAATAGTTGCAATTCCCTCAAAATCAAAGGCTAAAGATCAAGAAAAAGAGAGTTCAATACTCAGTATTTCCTTTGAGCCTCCAACTCATATGATGAATAAAAAGGGAAAAGCAAGTTCTGTTATTAGTGGAGCAGAGCTAATAAAGGAGAAATCAAAAATAGAAGGTAAAAAAGATAAGGCAAGTTCTGTTTTAAGTGATTCAATTGTGAGCAAAGGGTCATCTATGCCCAATAATAGAAAGCCCAAAACCAAGCCCAAACTCAAACTTATTGAGTTGGAAATGGGGCCCAAAGATGAGCCCATAAATGGAAAAGGGCCTGACACTGACCCACCAACAACTAAAGTAATGGATGAACAATCTGTTACAAAGCCCATTGTGAAGAATTGTGGAAATGAGTTTGGAGGCCCAAAAGGCCCAATGCAGAATGGCACGTTTGTGTATGGAGGCCCATTGTCTGAATCAGAAATTGGACCTTCAGCATCTGAAGTGGCTGCTGCATTAGTTGAAAAGAGATATCCACTATTGGATGACAAAAGGAGCTCAGTGTTGGATGGTTGGAGCCTCGACGAGAGCACCGAGGGGCTCAGGACGAAGCTCGAGAGGTGGAGGACCGAGCTTCCGCCAATATACAACCGAGCTACGGGCTCGAGCAGCTACCGTTCGACCGGGCGTCACGGGAGAAGGCGTTCAGATGGAGGGAGTAGCTTGTTTTCTTGCTTTGGTAATATTTGTGGATATGAATGCCAATGCATTTGTGGGAAGCCTAAAAAGAGAAGCCTTAATAACAAGAAGTACCATAGCCCATCAACTGCTAGCAGATCATGACTTTGAAAGCCCAAGCCCAATTAGATTTTTAAGGCCCAGTTGCATGAAAAATGATGTTAATGCTATAAATTGAGGAATTAGGGGGTCTTGTTGTTTACATCACTCTTTTCATTAAATTAAACTTGTTCATTATTATTTTTTATTCACAATGCTGTAATTATTCTTCTATTTGGTTTTCTTTAGCTGAACTTCTCAAAATTATGTACATTGTCTTGTTGTTGATTGGTATGTCTTCTCTTGGAACAAAATGATTTCTTCATCTATTATTTTATTTCCTATGCCTATATTCTTTTACTTCTTTATCTTTTTTTATAATAGCGGACTTGTGCACAATTATCTCCTTTCTTATAAACATGAAATAGAAAATCAATATTTTCTTGACTCTATTGAATTTGAGCCTTAAATCTGTTGGGACCTTTTTTTTACTTCACTGACCACCAAATCACACACTCGGGTGCCATCCATCTCCTTTCTTGTCTTGTTGTCTATTGAATCACAAGTGTCTACTCCCATGAGGCCTTCTGAAATTTAAGGTAAAACAATACGTCCCTTTGTTTCATTCACATGATTTGTGGTTAATTAGCAAAAAATTCACAAATAACCACTTTTCAGTCCTTTTAGTTGAAAAAATAGTCACTGCTTGGACTTTCAAGTTCCATAGGTGACAATGGAATTTTAATTGTGGAATCTGAAACTTTATGACAATTACTATAACTTTATGACAATTACTATTTTTTTTTAATTATAGGGCTTTAAAGGGGTTAGGTCAAGCAAACTTTATGACAATTACTATTAACTTTATGACAATTACTATTTTTTAAATTATAGGGCTTTAAAGTGGTTAGGTCACGCTATAACTACAACAAATAGGGGTGGGCAAAAAATCCGGAGAACAGAAAAAATTGTACCGAACCGAAATTCAGTTCGGTTTTTTCTAGGGTTTTTTTTTAAATGATTTTTTGAAAAACCGAATCAGGATTTAGTGATTCGGTTCGGTTTTTAAATTTTGGATACGAACCGAACCGAAAAATCGAATTAAATATATATTTTTTATTTTTTATTTTTATTTTAGGCTACAACTATCTCTTGAATCATAGTCATTGAACCTAATCTATGAAGCTTTTATGGAAGTCGCATGCGGCATGAACTTGATTAACATATCATGGAAGCATTGACACAAAATGTAGGGAGAAAAAGTAGTTGTAAATTGATAAAACTTTAAATGGTCATAACTCTGCGCTCGGATGTCCGTTTTACCCGATTTTTTTTTATTTTGCGTATTTTTTCGAGACGGGGTTGGTCAAACCGTTCAGTGGTTTGGCACATCCAATTTTTATGAAAACGTCCGTTTTCCAATCAATTTGTGTTTTCCCCCAAATCGGTTTCTAATTTTCCTTTTTCTTTATTAAACATCTCACGATACACAATAGATTTCAACGTCGAAATTTCATGGTAGTGTAGGTGTGAATGTCAATTTCAGTTTTGGAAATTCAATTTAAAAAAAAAATTAAAAAAATTCTCCGACCCGGCCCATTAGAAAAAACCGATATAATCCGATTCGTTCGGCATATAAACCGAACATATCGGGGGTTTTTTAAAAAAAATTGTTTTCGGTTTTTTTAAAAAAAATATTTTTTATTCGGTTCATATTTTTCGGATACAAAACCGAACCGAACCGATATACATCCACCCCTAACAACAAATGAAGAAAAAACAAAAATCATCCTTAAGAGCTTTCAGAGAAGCATGAACCAGCTTTCTTTCCTGAACCAAATTCTTTATTTCAATTCATTGACCATAAAAACTATGAGATACCAGATACATAACAAAAATGTACTATTCCTAAGAGTTGCTTTGAAGTGATAGTAAGAAGTAATAGCAAAACCTAAACCTTGTAACATATTCACCAAGTATCAAAACATCAAGTTGCGTGCCGCAGTGGTTATCGGGCATGACTAGAAATCTTGTGGCCTTTGCCCGCGCAGGTTCGCATCAGGCCGACCACGTTTGAATCTTCATTTTTAGTTTCCTTGCCCACAGATGAGGAGTCAGTAAGTAATTTAATGCGGATATTATTTACTATAATAATCAACGTTGCATTAACTATTTATTACTCCATTATATATGACGAATCAAACATTATATTATTTTTATGAAATTTTATGCTAAAATTTTAATCCACGTATTATTAATATTCGCATGATTATTCCATATTCTTTCCTTCGTAGCTTATGCAAGTAGTACTAATGTGTATTATCTATGCTGAATTGTATGTTGAACGAACTCCACTGCTTTACATATGAGGTGTAATGCAATATTTATTTGACATGGTTTGAATTAGTCCCCCTTTTTAATATATTGAGTATTACGTTATATGATTTCTCCCGAAGAATTGTTTGCCAATAAGTTCTTAAAACATAATTTTAATTTTAATCAACGTATAATGTAAAGAAGGATACATTTGGACCTTTCCCGAAGTATTTTTGACATGTGGAGTCCTTAGTCTCAAGATTTTAACTAGGTTCAATGTTCAGAAGGACTAAAAGCAAATATGAGATGACACAAACTAAGAGCATCAAGAAACTATGGATGACATAAGTTGACCAATTACCATCAATTAACTTAAGGGTCTAAATCATTGCAAATAACAAGAGTATCGGTAGCCCGAAAGTATAATGTAATTTTAAAACATTTTCAATAGTAAATGAATAATTTGGATATTTTCCCTTTTTACTTCACCCACGAAAGGTTCTGTGGGGGTATTTAGGGTCCCTCTATCCTTAACCCATGTATCTCTGGTTTAGACCCTGCAAATAGAGCATTTCTGGTAGAGTGTTGTAACCCCATCAGTGAGCATATCAGGCCGGAATCTACATTAGTCGGACTGCTCAACTGTCTCTCTTCTCCTACAATATTGAAATCGAACCTACGAAAACAAAAAAGAAAGGCAGAATTTTTTAATTATGTTTTCCTTCGGTCTAAAATTTGGACAAGGGTAGCTCCGCCACTGAATTCAGATGAGCAAAAGACCCAGTGAGGATGTCTTAGGATACAAATGCTACATTTAATTTGTAAACTCTGCTGAAACTGATCAAGAACCTACAACTTGCAAGTTCCCAGATAGGCACCAGTTAATGCATTTGTGCTATATATCAGAAGAGAACTATCTTCCAGCATCCAACTACATGGGCTATAGAAGTACATTTGTGAAAACTGCTCGAATGTGGCTTTCAAATTGTTTTTGCACTTTCAATGAACAACTATAGGCAATCCATACAACAGAGTGAGAATGCATTGGCTCATAATGCTACATTTAATTTGTCGACTTTGTTGCAAGAAATGAAATAATCAAGTTTCCTGGGGAGATGCTACAAATGCATTCTGCTATGAACTACGAAAATCATATGCACAACTAAAGATTCATGCGACCTGAAATCTCCATTTCACTTGGATCAAGTATCTGACTAACATCTGAACTTGGGAGATGACACGTGAAATAGTATTAGAACAACATATTTGCAGTTCTTATAAGCAGGCAGCACATTCGCAGGCATCAAGCATGAAAGTCTGCAGCAAATGACCATAATAACAGCACCTCACTCGATTCTTGCTGCATATATTTTGATTTCACCATCACATTTTTCTTTACCTATGGACATGATACCATTGCAGGAATCAATGTTCACAGATTCTTCATCCAAATACCGGTGGTGTTTCGAAAGAGACTAGTAATTCTCAGACGCTATGCAAATAAATAGGTAATTCGCATATGAAATATAAGAATAAAAGAGATATGCACAGCAATATCAAAATTAAATCTTTCTTAAGCCATTGTATAGCACTGACAAAATTCACTGATAGCAGAAAATGTTCGGCTCATACTGAAAAACCGCCAACTGTATTTGATACATCATACAATATTTTTCTGTAGAAGGATCAAGTAAAATGTCAGTCAAATGACCTACTTATTCTTAGTGGTCTTCTTCTTGGAACCGGAGTTAGCGGACAGTGGTTTGGGATGTTTTTCAGCTTCACTTGGGTCCAACCACTTGAGAGGATTGCGATTATAGACAGGCCAGTTGGGTATGGTGACAAGGGCTGTAAAGACAAGGCCACCAGCATATGTTAACAGCATAGTTTGAAACGAGCCCAAGACATAACCTGTGATGAATGCTACTACAGCAAAGCTCACTAGCAGTATCTGCATCAATTGTTCGACTAGCTTTTGTCCTTGCCAATCCATCTACAATAGACGGTAGAGAAACAAATGAAAAGATGCAGATCATAACAAAACAAGCACAATAGATGTAAGTCCTGTTTATACTTAATCAATCAATCCAATCAACTATCTTTTAGTTCCAACTCACAAACTAGTTGGGATCGGATATATAAATCTCTTGAGCCATTTCAGTGATTTCACTCCAACATTAGGTAATTTCTAAAGCAAAAAAGGCTTCTCTACAACTAGAGATTCCTTAAATCTCACATTTATCCGTACCCTAACTTATGAGTTTTTAACTAGATAAAAATGACTATTAGCAAACAACGGACATAATGTAAGTACAACAACAACTAAGCCTAAATTCACCTAGTTGGTATTACCTTTACTGTTCAATCCTCTCTCTAAGTGAGAAAAAGAAGGATCAATCTTCCTGTTCTCGATCAACACCAAAGAGAGCCAATATTCTTTCTAACAAAACTTCAATTAGACAAATGTATACCAATATACAAATTCACTATGTTTATATAAATCTTCAATATTATGAAATTTTTATGTACTATATCTTTATTTATTTCTCCTACTTAACGAAAAATTAGAACTCAAATCCATGTTATATTAACAGGTCACATACAGTTGGCATCACCTTTATTGTTCATTTTGCTTCAATTGTGCCTTAATCCTCTTTCTACTTGATGAAAAAGAAAACGCAATCTTCCTGTTCTCGATCAGCTCGAAAGAGAGCCAATAATTCTTTCTAGCAAAAACTCAATAAGACAATTGTACAGCAATATACTAACAACCTATATATCACTATATGTAAGTAAATCTTCAATGAAATACATACAGATACTCCAAAAGTTAATACATTTTTGGATGATCAGAGCAACATAGCTCTATTAAGAAACTCTTATAATTAACTTAGAAAAATACAAAAACAAAAATCTTTATTTTCCCTAAAAGTTCTTCACCAAGAAAAAAACCGTATATCCAAAACTATATATATATATATATATATATATATAACACTTCAGCAACAACAACTACGTCTCAGTCCCAAACAAGTTCGGATCGTCAAACACTAATTTTTTGTTTTAACATTAAAATTTAAATGAAAAATAAGTAATTTAGGCTGATTTACTTCACAGATTTCCGAAACTAAACACAATTGATTAGATCTGGATATATAGATCAGCAAAAAAAGATGTGATAAAAACAAAATCCGTAAAATCAAAACCCTAGTTTTTTTAATTTGAGATTTAAATCTGATAAACAAAAGAAAATAAACACGTAAATTATGTATAAAATAACAAACAACAACAAAAACATACCCAGTATAATCACATAGTATAATCACATCAGATGGGGTCTGGGAAAGATAGAGTCTACGCGCAGATCTTACCCTATCTTTTGGACAGATGTTGTTTCTGATAGACCACGGCTCAACTAGAAACGAAAAAAATAACAAAATTGAAATTAAAAAAAAAAGAGCATTTGGTAAAACTTACCGGCGGCGATTGAAGGAGGAGATAGCAGTCAATAGGCAGGGAGAGAGAGGGAGGAGGGGAGGAGGAAGTGAAGAAATTTACGAAGTTTTTAATTAAAAATAGAGTAACTCAATTGTGGTCAATATATTACAGAAAATAAAATGGAGAGCAAAAAAAAATTAACACTGGTTCAGTTTTATTTGTCATATATTGACTTTATATATTTATTAAGAAGTCAAAAATAAAATGAAAAATATATCTATTAACCTTAATTATTACTAATTACCTAATAATTAAAACTTAAAAATGTGCAACCAACTAATTAAATAATGAGTTCCAACAATTCACATATTCCCCATAAAAAGTAGCGTTGGAAAAAGGGATTGAAAATTTTTACGTATTAATTACTAAGGAAAAATGATAAATTATTTCTTGATTTTCTAAAATGAATAAGTAAAATTAAATAACTATTTTTTTTATAACGATAAGTAAAACTGGACGGAGGGAGTACAATGTTTGATTTGGATATAGAAGTAACTAATATCATATGTGATAGTACATTGTTTGGTTAAATGTATTAAATAATACTCTCATTATATTTTACAAAAATTTATATTATTTTATGTAATATAGAATATGAAATAAGAATATGTATAGTAATGCAAGATTAAATTATTTAAAGAAAAAAATGCACTTTTATAGTAATCAATCCAGGTATATCATCCTCTTTATTACTTGTTTCATCCTAATTTATATGATATTCTTTGTTTTTTAGTCACCCTAAAAGAATAATATTTTTTATATTTAATAATAATTTAACTTTAAACTTTTCGCTTTGTCTTTAATAAGAAAATTTATAACCATAAAAGTTTATGTGATTTATTTTAAACTACAAGATTCAAAAAAATTAAACTCTAAATTGTAAAGAAATGGATCATGAGTCTAACTAGAAGTGGCAAAACTAAACCCAACCCACCCAATCCGTCATGTATTTCTACGGGTTGGATCATGATCTGTTTGTTAAGTT
The DNA here is from genome assembly GCA_029783415.1 of Anisodus acutangulus. Lineage (NCBI taxonomy): Eukaryota > Viridiplantae > Streptophyta > Magnoliopsida > Solanales > Solanaceae > Anisodus > Anisodus acutangulus. The sequence goes on along the minus strand of CM056499.1, from coordinate 52,267,680 downwards.
GATCCAATGGGTTGAACTTAAAATGACCCATAAATCAATCAGGTCAAAACGGATTAAAGTAATGTAACCCGCCTAATCAAAATGTACTCAACCTAAATAAGCAATAATATTAAAGAAAACTATACGCTTGAAATCCACTTAAAAAAATATTGATATCAATATTATTAAAATATCAAATTAATCCAACTCATTTTGACTCAAGCAAATATTATTAAATGTTTGAAGAGAAGAGAGTTTAGGTTATGTTGGACGGGTTAGGTTACGACCCGTTGTTTAACCCATCTTGATCCAAGCAAATTTTGGGCGGTTTGGTATCTTGGCCCAATAATTAATGTGACCCATTTTAATCCGTCAAATTTGATCGAACCCGCTCATTTGTCATCTGCCTAACTCAACACCAAAAGCTAGTTTATGAGGGGAAGATTGTCAATGTCCATATATGTGGACCACCGATATAATACTTTTTTCATTCTTCAACACCCCACCTCACGCTTAGGACTAAGCATCTGGTGTGTAGACAATTTAATTTGAGGACCCAACATTGGATGAGATGGGTCTGCTCTTATATCATATAAAGAAATGGATCATGGGTTTAACTTAACTCCAAAAGCTAACTTATGAGGAGAGAATTATCCAAGTTCATATACGGAGACCACCGATGGCATTAATCACCGATATGATACTTTTTCATTCTTCAACATAAATCCAGACAAATACGTTCACCTAAATTAATACATAGAAAGTAATTTAAACAATATATTCATTATTGACCACTGCTTAATAATTATTTCATTATTGACCACTGCTTAATAATTACTTCATTATTAAACCGCATAAGTACTAATCTGGGTTAACTTGATATCCCAAGAATATGAGCAAGTTGTTAAATATCGCACGTGTGATTAATTGAAGGCTAAGGACGTGACATAAATGTGTCTTTATATACTAAAGTACCTTAAGAGTAGTTCAATTCTGGCATAACAAATCGAGCATATTATTTATCGTGCAACAATTCATATAGTACTAGGCGACTAGCACGACAACAATTCATTCAGATAGTTCATATTTGTTAACTGCATAAATAGCAGTGGAGTAAAAAATTTCACTAATTTTTTAAAAAAATATAGCAAATAAACATAAGAATAAGTTAAAGGATTCAACATATATATGCATAAAAGTAAATTTGGTCCTGTATATACCATGTAAATTTTTGACAATAGTAATTTAGATGCTTGCTATATTGTACATTTCTTTTTATCTAATCATTTGGTGTTCAAAAATTACTATTTAACTAACTTGGATTCACTCCATAGAAAAATTCATTCTATGTGATTTTATTACTCATCAAATATAGATTTTATTTCCAGAACTAATTAAACACCAGAATTTTGTTAAAGATGAAAAAACGTTTACTATTCCACTACATTGGTCCTGTACATATATTATAATTCCGGCATAACTAAACCTTAAACTACCCCTTAAAATGATGAAAACATGAGGGATGAAATCAAATCCAAGGCCTAAACATCAAAAAGTTTGTGGAATTTTCTCTAAAACTACTAGAGCGACAGTTAAAGATCTAATTGTTAAAAATATCTTAGAGAAGAAACAAGAGCACAAACTGAAGATGGTCGAATATTTATCCAATTTTAACGGTATATTACTCACAAATATTTTTACCGAAAATTATTTTCATTCTTTTGCTCTACTCTTCTCCTAAAATTTGATACATTAAACACAACTTTTCGTAATAAGAGAAATTTTCAGAGGGTCAATAATGCACCATTTGAAGCTCGGGATAATGAACCACTTGCCATATCTTTTTCCTTTAAATATCAATTTTGTATTTATAATGTGCGTCTAACTCACATATCACACGTTAGAGTGCTCCTCTTTCTTTTCTATACTGGGTTATATCTGTTGTAAACTAGATGTGTAGGTCGTATATATACATTATTTATACATCGATGATATAGTCGGCTACATTGACTGCAAACTAGATGTGTGGGATGTATATATGAGTTATTTTCCCTTTATATGTTCATTTAATTTAATGAGTTGTTAACATGTTATCTATAAAAAGTAATTTCGTAACTTTTATTATATTTAAGTAAAGTTCAGTATTTTTTTTTGTTTATTGACTTTAATGCAATCAAGTGAAAGTTGATTACTCATCATCGTTGTAGTTGTTTAAAACTTACAATTACGCTAGCTTATTTTGGGCGTTCATCACAACCTAATATCTAAGATTGAACAAGGAAATCTAATTTTAAGTCTTGATTCAACTGTTATTTGATTTAAAGAAATTGGATATTTCGGTTGTCGAATATTAAAATAGTTGGCGCCAAAATCAATTACTACTTAACAAAAAATACTATATATAATCTCAGCTTCTATTTTCTTGAGATTATATATCAAGAAAATATATCATCTCTACATATATTCTCTCAATAATATATCATCTCTATCAAGAAAATAGTATTTATTTTCCTTCTGTCTTTTTAATCTTCATGTATGTTTACATTATTTTTTTGAACAACATGAGTATATGTTTAGGTCAACTAATATGATAGTATCACTTATACAATCACTGATAAGGCTATAACTAATCTATAATGGGGTATGAAATTCTAGAAAGAACATCACGTTTAATCGTAGCAAATCCCTTATAACCCCATCCATTTCCCCAACTGTTCTTCACCAAATAGATTTCCTCACCATCTTCTATACCATACCGACAATTAACATCGCATGCATTGCTTTAGTATAATCTTCTTCTTCAATCAGCTTCTCTTTGGTTGCAATAAAGTAATATATGTTTCCTTGATTGTATTCATCAATAATGTCCAATATATATAGTAGTACAAGAACATTTAAACTACTTAACTAATCAACCTAATTATAATAGAATTATAATTCTACTTAAAATAAGAGATATACAATTAATGAAAGAGTATTCGGAAAATATTATATTAGATAGCATTCAATTGATCTCAATATTTGAGGGGAGTGTGTTGAAGAAACTTCTTTACAAAGACATTAAGGATGAAGGTGCAACACCAAGTGATTGGTGGGTTTGGATGTGAATCACACATAGAGGAAAGATGGTAATGAAAAGCTTAATTCACCAACTGGTAATAATTTTCTTTCTCTTGTTTCTATCTTTAAACTCTCCCTTGTTTCATGTTTTTTCTCTTGAAGTCTCTTAACTTTAATGTATGTTGTGCAATTATTAGGTGTCAAGTTTTGTAAAGATAATGACATTGTTCACAGAGACATCAAACCTTGTAAGTTTAAGATAAAGTTTATTCACTTAACTACTATCTGTCAAATTTATGTAAACAATGTCTAAAATTGCTTTATGTCTTGTTTACCATTAAGCTAATACTCCTTTTGTCCCAATTTCGAGCAGATCCATCGTTCCTGAACGCATAACCATTCTTCCGGCATCTTCTCCTTAGCCAAAAAGCTCGCCATTCTGTTATGCTTTAGCAAGTGAAATGGAGAAATGATGTGGAGAAGTCATGTATGTTTACGTTGATTATTAGAGAAACCAAACTTTCAAATTAGAATCAAAACTATAATATTTTGTGGTGACCTTATTTTTATAATATGTTTTTCTCCCTTGCGGGTTTCAAAGATTATATGGTGACCTTATTTTTGTCATTGTCAAAGGTAAGTTAATATTTTGCATATCCAAATTAGCTATTTGTGTTAAACACTACCTTTGTTCTTTTTGTAAAAAAACTTATTGACGATAATAAGGATTTAGATTATTTAATTCCAAATTCTAAAATATTAGATAAAAGGTTTACCTTTCAACACTTTAAAAATGAAACATTAATTTTAAAACTTGAAAAAGATTTTATTACATTCCTAGCATCATTACCATACAAGGAAATAATATCCTTTTTAAGGCCAAATAATAAACACGGAAAATAATGTAGTTTTTCAAAATTAATTGTAATTTATTAACAAATATGGTAGTTTTCAATATATATATATATATATATATATATATATTTGATAAAAATGTCAAATGATTTTTTTTAAAAGTAATAAAGTTTTTTTAAAATTAATTATTATCATAACAATTTTATCCAACACGTAATACACTTATGAATGGTAGAAATTCAATCAACATTTTGTGTTGTTTTCATGCTTTATAGTATATACACTATATATTTTTTTTATAATTAACATATAGAATTTCAATTTATTTTAAATTTGGTTGACGTTATTCTAATGAGTAAGTTAATTAATAGCATTTTTGGTCAAGTTTATGAGAAGGCAAAAGTCCTTTTTATTTCATCTTTAGAAAGTGCTTATTTTAGAGTTGAAGTATTTGATTCATGAAATTATTAGGGTAGCAACAAGAGTCACCATCATAAATTAAAGAACAATCCATTTCTGTTCATTTCAGACATAATGAATATTCCTTTGAAGTTCCTCATCAGAAGCTGAGAGCCGTGCAATGCACCAAGATCCCTATAAAATTTATTATAAATTTTTTATTATTCTTTCTGCAAAAATAAAATCAGAATACATTGTTTAAATAGTCACGGAAATATTCAAAATAGGTGAAAGTAAATGGAGAGGTTGAAAGATACAAGACAGAGCTAGTGGCCAAAGGTTAAAACCAGACTGTAGGAATTGATTATCAAAAGACTTTCTCTCCAGTAGTGAAGATAATCGCTGTGAGGTCTGTGATTGCATTAGCCACAGCTGAAGGCTAACAGATTTTTCAAATTGATGTATATAATGCATTCTTGAGATTTGACTGAAGAGGTATTCATGGAGTTGCCTCAAGGGCTTGGAGTTTAGGGGGGGGGGGGGGGCACAATATGATCTGCAAGCTTGTGAAGTCCTTATATGTACTTAAACTGTTACGCATCTAGACAGTGAAATCGTAAATTAACTGATGCATTAGTTCAAGTTATATTCAGAGTCACCTGGATTATTCTTTATTCATCAAAAGAAAAGGGAACAATTTGGTGATCATACTAATATATGTGGATGATCTTCTTATCATTGGAAATGACATTGCCTTGATTCAAGAGACACAACATGTCCTTCACAACAACTTCAAGATTAAAGATCTATATGAGTTGAGGTATTTTCCTGGAATTGAATTCAGTAGATCCAAGGATGGGATATTGATGAATCAAAGGAAGTATGCTCTAGAGTTGATTTCTGAGGCAGGAATTTCAGGTGGCAAAACTGCTATGACTCCTATAGAATGCAATATGAAACTAACTGCAGCATATCCTAATGATTGTCCAGATTCAAACTTATTCACAAGTGTTAATAGATATCAGCGGATAATTGGCAAATTACTCTACCTCACCACCACTAGACCTGATATATCATATACAATGCAAACACTAAATTAATTTATGTAGAAGCCTAAATTGACACATTGGCATGCAATTTTGAGAGTAATCAGATATGTCAAGAACCAGCCTGGTCTAGGCATATTGATGTCAGTTAATAAGGACATGCACATGACAGATTTTTGTGATGTTGATTGTGTTAGTCGTATTGACACTAGAGTGTCAGTAACTAGATATATGTTCAAGTTTAGGAGTTACTTAATCGCTTGGAAATCTAAGAAATAACCTATTGTTTCTATATCTTCTACAAAAGTTGAATACATGAGCTTGGCATCTCTCACAGCAGAATATAGGATTTAAGTCCAGATATACCACAAAAACTTATACTTTCTACTGCTCAACAAATTCAAATTCTTTTGTAACTATCCAAGGGAGTAAAAATCAAGAGGGTTGTTGTAACTAAACTATGACCGAAAGAAACAAATAAAAATGAATATTTTGTGATTGAGACAATTGTGAAGAAAAATATAAGGTTTATCAGATGAGAATGAAATCCAGGGTCATGGATTCCGACAATCCAGTTAAGTCTTCTGATAGTTCTACCTATTTTATTTCCTGCGTTACTAGTTCACGGGTTGATGTTAACTTTATTAAGTATCTCTCGAATTGCCCACAAGTCTATTCAAGTTACTCTAATGTCTATATCTCTATGATCACTAGAAAATAACAAGAACATATTTAAATCTGTGTAACCAACTAAGCAAGGCTACAAGGTATATCTCTATCCTCAGTAGCGAAATGTATTACTACGAAGAAGCCCTATTTATTCTTATTACGTATGTAAGTTCCTTTTATCAAGTTCAACTTATGAACCTCAAATAGTGTTCAACTAGTGATCAAGTAATTAAACAATTAAGCCCAAGAATAAATAAGCAACCCAAATAACGAAAATTCAATAGATAAAAACTATCATCAAACTAACTTTCATGTATTTTCCACACCCCTAGAAAAGAGGAGTTTAGCTACATATGATTCGAGAAAAGACGCAAGAATTCATGAATAAACTAGGGTTGTATGGAGAAAATAAATAAAAGCAACAAAGAGATGAGATAGCGGGCTTACAAGTCTCAAATAAATTCCAGCCTGCCTCTCTAACATAAAAAACGTCTATTTATAGTCTAGGTTAATAAGCTAAAATAAATAAACCAAATCCCAAACAAATTGGGAAAGTTGGGCGAGTATCCGCATTACATCCGCGCCGCGTGTCCAACGCGGGTGTAGTCTGAGATTCCAAAAATGTGAGATTCAAAGAGTTGATTTCCATGCGATGCATCCGCGACGCGTGCTCAATGTGAGTTATGCTTCATCCGTGACGCGTGCTCAACGCACGTTGTCCTTCAGTTTCCAAAATTCGCTCCAAGTGTAGCGTGATCCTCTCGTCACCTCGTTCATGTGCAGTTGTCTCCAAAATCTACTAAAATTGCTCGGTTTTCTTTCATTTGTCCTCATTGCACCTAAACACCTAAACACGCAAACATACCAAGCTCAAATACAACGATTTCGTTATAAAAATGCAATTAAAATAATAAGAAATAGACACGTTTGTCACGTTTCACTTTCTCTTTTGGTTATAGATTGAAAAAATTATGCTATGTCAACATTTCAAGAATGCCAGCATAAGCTCGAAAAAAAGTGTTTGTCACGTTTCGCTTTCTTGAGAATTAATTTGATTAATATTGACAGCATATTAATGATTTGTCTCTATATAATATAGCCTAGGACCAAATTAATTATTTTTTAAAATACACTAATAACCGTTTTCATCAAATTTATATAAGGACCAAAACGAATAAACCCCATGCATTAAGGACCATTTTGATTATATTTCTCTTTCGGTAACTAACAATCTTATTATTATGCATGTCTCTTATATATATCTAGTAAAATCAAAGGTTTTTTGATATTCTTTTTTACTTCAACTGTGTAGATCATCTGTTATTAACGATTTGCTTCTTGATTATCTAAGGCATGCAAGAAATGGCTACGAAAAAAGCAGTTAACGGAGTAAATGAAACGCCAACGCCGTCAATTCAAACGGAGATGCGTGAACATATTGGTGTTGCTGCTGGTATATTGTTCCTCCATGCTTTTATTTTTAGAAGGAAAAAGGAACGACGTGAACGGATTGCTGTAGGTATGGATCAAATTAGAGTATATATATGTGCAAGTTAACCTAGTTCTTGGCGAATGTGATTATTTTAAATTTGTCTAATATTTTATGATCCATCATCTATCTATGGGTGGGAGTAATAATATATACTTCCTCCGTCCCAATTTACGTGATATCATTTTACTAGACACAAAGTTTAAAATTTCAAAAGTTGACTTTTGAAATGTATGAGCTAAAACAAACCTTAGACAATTGCGTGGTTATAAATTATTACTCTAAGGGTAAAAGTAAAATTTTAAAGTTAAATTATTCTAATTATAGAAAGGTAACATTTTACTCCACTTGTCTCAATTTATGTGACACTTTTCGTTTTTCGATATTCAAAATGCATGAACTTTGACTAATGTATTTTTTCACCAAAATGATATGAGAAAAGTTGCAACTTATACTTTTCATGTAGTTTTCAAATATATAAACTTTTAATATCAAAATATTAAGTTAACCTAATCCAATTTAGCTTCAAAGTTTAGTCAAATTGACTCTCGAAAAGCGAAAAGTGTCACCTAAATTGGGACGGAGGGAGTAATATATAAAATGGGACAAAGAATTATCAATTATAAACTCTAAGTTGTATTATTTGTAGCTCTGTATAATTGATGTCATATTTGAAATTATTTGAAATTGAAGTATCAACAGTGAATTTAATATGTTTTCCCAATTTATCCTTACTTATCACTGAACTTATATGTTAGGAGAAAAGAATTTTGTAAGGAATTTTGGTGTCAAACCTTTTATTCATTCTGAAAGGAATTGACAAGAAATAAAGAAATAGGAGGAGAAAAATGGGAACATATCGAAATGAATAGAAGTTGAAGTAATAAGGTGATTTATGGAAATGGACATGAATTAGTCGAGGTGCGAGCGAGCTGGCCCGAACACTACAGTTATCAATTTTTTTTAATGCAAATGGATATGGTGTTAAGTGTCTCTGGGAGCTATTGGATCAGTTTTGTGACTAAACAGGCATCCAAGAATCCGACCTGCCCCTGCCCTGTCCAGTTAAATTTCAAAAACATTTCTGAGTAATTTAAGATATTGGGAAAAATGTACCAATGCTATCTCTCAAGTTATCAAATATTAAAAGATCTACAAGGGGTGGATTGAAAATAATTAATTTATAACGAGTGGATGGGTGGATCGGTAGTGGTCGGGCGGTGGGTTGGATGTATGTCCACCCGAATCCGACCCGATCCATCACCCGATTAAATCTATGTTTTGCCGGATTTTCATCCATATAATCGGATCGGATGGATCGGATATCCATCGGGTTATGATGAAATTGCCAGCCCTAGATCCGATATCAGTAAACAAAAAATTAAGATGAGTCTGCCTGAATGACTCAAATATTATTATAAGACTTAAATCTTGGGCCTAATTAAATCAAATCAATTTTACCCTACTTAACTTAAATGTCAGACTTTTATATACGATTGGATTCGAACGCATAGAATGCGTCTAAACACATTATACATTGCGCTCTTATCACCAGACAAAATCCCGCGACAAAGCAAGAAAATACATCTTAACAAGTTGATGGGGACATATCACATAGGGTGAGCACGGATACAGGGTACCCAGATATCCGACCGGAACCGACACTAACGGGTAGGTTCCGGGTAGATATATTATAATAACGGGTAGGGTCCGGGTAGTAAAATTAGGAACCGATCAATGTCGGGTCCGATTCCGGTTCCGGCAAATAGAGACAGGGTACCCGGACCCGAAACCTATAAAATATTAAATATTTTTATTTGTTTTAGAAACATTTGGACCACTTTTAACTTTCTCCAAAATTGTTTGTTGCACGCATGCACGTTGATTTCCCCCACCCCAAGACGTAAATATTTTAGCTTTTTCACTCCTTTATTCTAGAATGTTCTTTGTGCCCTAAGAGAAAACACCCAAAACTCTCTCAATAACAATGTCGTTTTAGCTACACCACCGAGCTTCATCGTCGTCGTTGTTGAAGCTTTCTCTCAGGTACTTTCATCGTTGTCGTCATTGAAGCTTCACCTTTGCATCTTTCTCTCCCTTGGTTGTGTTCACGTCATTCCTAAAATGCATATGGGTTCATATCTAACTCTTCAATTTCTTTTTAATATCATATGCTTTTGTTCTATTTCATGCGATACTCATCTTCAATTTGTATTACTTTTTTATTTGAAATGTAAATCTATTTTTAAAATTTGTGTATATTTTTGTAGTTGTGAAGATGAAATTTAGGGATTTACTAGTATAATAAAGCTTTTCTTTTGTATCGAAGAGCTTATGAACACAAAAATAAGTTTAATTCAGATATTTTCAAATTTATTTTGAAATCAACTCGTTCAATTAATTGAGTGTCAAATTTGGCTTGCAATTTTAGGTTTTGGTTACAGAATTAGCTTTTCTACAATGAATAAGTTTTCTAAAACTTCTTACAAGGGTACTAAAAACTCCGATTGCAGGCTAAAAAACTACTTGATGAAATTATTTTAGAACTCTTTTTTATTCTCATAGGCTTAAAAAATGTTGCTTAATTTGTGTTTTTTATTTACAGGGTACCCGGGAACCTATCCGGACCCTGCGGGTCCGGGTAGGTTCCGGGTAATGATTGCTACGGGTAGGTTCCGGGTAATGATTGCTACGGGTAGGTTCCGGATAGCAAATTTAGGAACTGATCTTTTACCGGGTAGGGTCCGGATAGTTCAAAAATATTAGGATACCCGGACCCGCTCACCCCTAATATCACATATCTTACGTTCAATCCTCTATAGGGTCAATGCTACCATCATATAAACATAAAATTCCACAATTTACTAAAAAACCAAAGACGAATTGAAATAATAATCAATGGGAGTTTATATAACATAGTTTTGTTTTACTCGATGGAATGAAAGCATGTTAGGATCGAGAAAATATGAAATATTAAAGAAAAATAATCTACAAGATAGATAATAGATAAGTGGAATTTTGTAGACAAAGATGAGAGAAGCAAAATGCTTTTTACTGTTTTCTAATAAAATCCATTAATGTATTTGGAGGAATACACTAATATTTTTTAATAATGTATTTCTCCAATATGTATTACTACTTGTTACCTCATTTGATTTTTATTTTGCTATTCTGTTGCCATATTTTTCTTGATACCATGTGTTTTACGCTACTATTTGTGGTCACATTCTTGTCTTTTCTTTCTAGCAGAGGGTATATCCACTACAAGAAAGTATATAATTGACAACAAAACTTTAGCAACAATATTATTGTTGCTAAAAACGTAAATGACAATAAAAATTTAATATTTTGTTGCTAAAAATCGTAAATGACAACAAAAAAATAACTTGTTGCAGAATGTTTTCGCATAGGAGGTTATTGCAACGGCATGCAACAACTTTTGTTATTGCAAAAATACTTTTGGCAACAACATACAATATGTGACAACAAAAATATTATTGGCAAAATCGAAAATAACCTCTCTACTCATACAAATAGGGTAAAGTATGCGTACATCCTACCCTCCCAAAATCTCATTTGTGGGACTATATTGAGTTTATTGGTGTTATTCTTCAAAATTGATGTTTCTAATGGGAAGGATAACTCAATATATAACTACAGATATTATAATGAGAGAAAATATTTATCTGCATTTATAAGTAGTACGAGCATGACATATGTCTTATACATCAAGTTTGCCCGTAGATACATATAACTATTGGAGTAACAGGTATGCTTGCGTCCATTTAGTGTTTCATCATCGATTTTAAAAAAAAAAATTGTTTTACATGCACTGGATCAGGATAATAACAACAAACAACAACATCAATATATCCAGTGAAATCACATACCATGAGGTCTAAAGAGGGTACAGTGTAGACAGATTTTACCTCCACCTTGTTAGTTAGTGAGTCAGGATAATGTCTCCATATAATAATGAGTTCACATTCTAATTATATCATTATAACTATCTACTTAGTTTTTAAAAATTAACTACTCGCACTCGATACATACACTAATCCAAAAAAAAAACCATAGCCAACATATATCATTTTTATAAGAGAAAAGGTGCAAATATACCCCCAATTTTGCAATATGGAGCAGATATATACCTCGTTAAAAACTGGTATATATATTCCCCTGTCGTTACACAAATGGTGCAAATATATCCTTTTGCTGACGGAATATTTAAAAAAAAATTATTTAGCTTATTCTTTAATTAAAAAATGCCACGTGACTTTTAGAAAAAAAAGTCTACCCATTTTTTTAGTAGATTTATTTTTGTAAAGGCACGTGGTAATTTTTTTCCTGGTGAGTTAGGTCTAGTTCATTTAGAAAAATAGGTAGACTTATTTTTTTTAAGTCATAAAGATATTTACAAAAATAGGTCGGCTTATTTTTTAAAGCCTCGTGGCATTTTCTAATTAAAAAAACAAGCTAAATATTTTTTTTAAATATGTTAGTGAAAATGGTATATTTGCAGCATTTGTGTAACGGTAGGGTATATTTGCACAATTTGTTTAAGGCATGGGTATATATACATCACTTTTTTAACGAGAAATATACCTGCTACATATCGCAAAGTTGAGGGGTATATTTGCACATTTACCTTTTTTATAAACTTTATTAATTAATACGAAAAGAACTCACTACATACATGTGAAATATGATTTAAGAGTATATAAAATTTTAGAATTGACAAAAAAGAAAAGAAACAGAGAACTTTTTTTTTGTTAGTATGAAAATAAGGAACTTCATACAACGTTTTTGAGATACATCTTCAAAGAGTCCCGAAATTTGTTTCAAAAGTATTTAATTAGTTTCGACTTTTTTTTTCTTCTAATAATTAATAACTCTGTGATATTCTACTCCAACTGAACTCAAAGCACATCTCAAAAACATTATCGAGGGAAGTCAAGCTGAAGAAGGGGACATTTTTTTAGATTGGAAGACTTATTTGCCCTAGATAGAGTCGAATTACGATGATTGAGCTTTGGGTTATGTGTTAAAAAATACTTCTTTCAAATTATTGATATTAATATAATTACTGGAAGAGAACTTTATTACATAGTAGTAATAACTAGAAGGGGATGATTGCATGCAACATTGAGTTCCAATGCAATCCATTAAAATATAAGAAAGGAATCACAAAGAGATGTTGAGATATTTGAGAACTATAATCATGTTTTAGTAAATTTATGCAGTGTTAAAATTTTGAATATATGTGTTAAAGAAATTTTGAAAAATTTTATTTTTTCTTCACAAAGTAAATATTATCTCTCAGTATTACACTTAAAACAAATATATATATAAAAAACACGATCGAGTCAAAAGTAAGTTATTGTTTTGCAAATTCAAGTGTGTTAATACATTATCTTTGTTCTAAAAATTACGCCTTTCAACACTTTTAAACTTGGAACACTAATTTCGAAAATAAAAAAGAGATTTATTACATTCCTAGCATCACTAAGATACTAATTGAAAAGACTAAACAATAAACACGGGAAGTATAATAATTTTTTTGTGATAAATAATTTTATTTTGAATAATAATATAAAAAAATGATGAAGTTTTTTTATGACTAATTATTGTAATAATAATTTTATCCAACATGTATTTATACTTATGAATGATGGAAATCTCAATCAACATTTTGTGTTGGTTTTCCTGCTTTATTTAATAGTATAGACAATATAGTTTTCTTTTTGTTAACACAAATAAAACGTTTTCAATTTATTGTAATTTTGGTTGAGGTTATTTATAATTTAATTCATTCCAACTTAAAATAAAATTTTGAAGGTAAGAACTTGATTTGAAGAACATTTTAAGTAAGATAACGGTTCATAAAAAATTAACTTTTTGCAATAAAATTCACAGCTAAATACAATTTCAATTTTCAAATACCTCGCTTGACTTCAGTTTGAATATTATTTTTCTTCTTTGACTTCAATATGTCCCATGCCAACTAAAGTGGATGTTACCAAAATTCAAAATTGTGAAAACAAGAGAAAGCCCTAAAAGAAAAAGAAAAGAAAAAATTATTGAAGAGAGAAATTTCCTGAAAAAGAAAAAGGATAAAAATATATTTTAACTTCAAATATTGTTTGCAAATTAATATTACCAATATTTATTTTATAAGTTAGTCCATTGTTTCAACTTTGATTTGAAATAGATAATTTGGTAAGCAACTAATTTTCAAAAGTATTTAAAGTGAAATATTGATTTATAATTTTTTTCCAAATAAAATTCATGTCTAACACAATTGAACTTTTAAATATCCTTTTAGACTTTGATTTAATAAGTATTCCTTTTTTTCCATCTTCTACTATAAATATCGACCTAAGCCTGCTAAAAGAAGAAGTTACCAAAATTTAAAATCATTAAAAAGAGAGAAAAAAAAATTACCAAAAAGTAGAGAAAGAAAGAGAAATAAAATCATACTAAAAGAGAGACACTTTTTTTTTCAAATTAATTATAGAAATAAAAAAATAACAAAAAAGGAAAAGTTTATTTTTTCCAAAAAAAGAAAACAAAATTCCTACTAGATATCTCCTCTTCACCGCGGATTCTTTTTTCACCAATATAGAGAAAGCCGTCACTGTGTGTACTGTGTTTCTTTCTTGATTCTCCACATAAACACCAACAAAAAATCAACTCAAATAGATCTGAAAACCCCAAAATATTTACTAGGATGAGTAGCAGAGGAGGAAAAAACAGTAACAATAATGGAGGAATTGGAATTCCAATTGGGTCAAAAAAGATGATACAAAGTTTAAAGGAAATAGTTAATTGTCCTGAAGCTGAGATCTATGCTATGCTTAAAGAGTGTAATATGGACCCTAATGAAGCTGTTAATAGGCTTCTTACTCAAGGTCAGTTCTAAACACTATAAACCCTTAAAGCTGAAGTCTTTTTCTTTTTCTTTTCATAATTAATTTATTGGTATTGAAGATTCTTTGGTTGCATGCAATTTTACAAATTTCAGATTATATAGTACCCTAATATAGTACTGAAGGCCTGTTTGAAACTATAAACCCTTAAAGCTGAAATCTTTTTTGGTTTGTTTTTGTAATTAATTTCTGGGTATTAGGATTTTTTGGTTATTTAGCTTTGTGTGCATGCAATTTTTCAGTTTTCAGATTATATAGTACCCTAATGAAGCTATTAATAGGATTTAAGGTCAGTTTTAATCACTATAAAACCTTAAAGTTGAAGTCTTTTTGGTTCTTTTTCATAATTAATTTATGGGTATTGAGGATTCTTTGGTTATTTAGCTTTGGTTGCATGCAATTTTACAAATTTCAGATTGTATAGTACCCTAATGTAGTACTGAAACTATAAACCCTTAAAGCTGAAGTCTTTTTTGTAATTAATTTCTGGATATTGAGGATTCTTTGGTTATTTAGCCTTGTTTGCATGCAATTTTACAAATTTCTGATTATATAGTACTCTAATGAAGTATTTAAGGCCAGTTTGAAACTATAAAGCTGAAGTCTTTTTCGGTTCTTTTTTGTAATTAATTTCTGGGTATTGAGGATTCGTTGGTTCTTTAGTGTTGTGTGCATGCACTTTTTGAGTTTTCAGATTATATAGGCTTCTTACTCAAGGTCCCTTTATACTATAAACCCTTAAAGCTGATATTTTTTTGGTTCTTTTTAGTAATTGATTTCTGGCTATTGTGGATTTTTTTGGTTCTTTAGTGTTGTGTGCATGAAAGATACAATTTTTGAGTTTCATGTAATATAGTACCTTAGAAACCGTAAATAGGGTAAAAAAACAAGTACCAATAATGGAGGAATTATTGGAGTAGAATCAATTCCAATTGGGTAAAAAAAGATGGTATTGAGTCTAAAGGAAATAGTTAGTTGTCCTGAAGTTGAGATCTATGCTATGCTTAAAGAATGTCATATGGACCCTAGTGAAGCTGTCAATAGGCTTCTTACTCAAGGTTAGTTTTTAAAACTACAAACCCTTTAAAGTTGGCTCATTTTTTGTAATTAATTTCTGGGTATTGAGGATTTTTGGTTATTTAGTGTTGTGTGCATGCAATTTTTCAAATTTCAGATTATTTAGCCGTCAATAGGCTTCCTTTTAAATTATAAACCCTTGAAGCTGAACTCTTTTTGGTTCTTTTTGCTTAATTAATTTATGGGTATTAGGAATTTTTGGTTCTTTAGTGTTGTGTGCATGCTATTTTTCAGTTTTTAGATTATATTGTACCCTATGAAGCCGTCAATAGGCTTCCCTTTAACTATAAACCCTTAGAGCTGAACTCTTTTTTTGGTTCTTTTTCGTAATTAATTTCTGGGTATTAGGGGTTCTTTGGTACATTAGTTTTGTGTGTATGCAATTTTTCAGTTTTCAGATTATATAGTACCCTAATGAAGCCGTCAATTGGCTTCTTACTCAAGGTCCCTTTGAGTTTAAGCTATAAACCCTTAAAGCTGAACTCTTTATTGGCAATTTTTCTTAATTAATTTCTGGGTATTTGGGATTCTTTGGTTATTTAGTGTTGTGTGCATGCAGTTTTTCAGTTTTCAGATTGTATAGTCCCTTAAGGAAGCCGTTAATAAGCTTCTTACTCAAGGTCCTTTAAACTATAAACCCTTAAAGCTAACCTCTTTTTTGGTTATTTTTTGTAATTAATTTCTGGGTATTGGGGATTTTTGGCTCCTGTAGTTTTGTGTGCATGCAATTTTTCAGTTCTCAGAATATATGGTAAAGTAACCACTTTTCTTTTCCAGTTATCTTATGTTGTTCTGGATAAGAGGATATAAATTTTAGTAATGATTATGTTTAAAATATGAAGGGGAGTCTTGAAGTAAATGGTAATGTTGCTGCCATGTGACTAGGTGGTCACAAGTTCAAGCCGTGGAAACATCCTCTTACAGAAATGTAGGGTAAGACTGTGTACAATAGACCCTTATGGTCCGACCCTTCCCCGGACCCCGCACATAGCGGGAGCTTAGTGCACCGGGCTGCCCTTTGATTATGTTTAAAATATACTCCATGGTTTATTTGAAATACTCACACACACAAACACCGTATTGGGGCAGGGGGGATGAAACGGAGGCTCGCATCTGGAGTCTTGTGCGACAAAAAGGTGCCACCAAAACTTAAAGACAAGTTCTATATGGTGGTGGTTAGACCGACTATGTTGTATGAGGTGGAGTGTTGGCCAATCAAGACTTCGCACATACAAAAGATGAAAGTTGCGGAGATTAGGATGCTGAGATGGATGTGTGGTCATACAATGAGAGATATGATTAGAAATGATGATATTCAGGAGAAAGTGGGAGTGACTTCGGTGGATGATAAGATGCGTGAAGCGAGGTTGAGATGGTTTGGACATGTGCAGAGGAGAGACACAGATGCCCCAACGCGGAAGTGTGAGAGGTTGGCTATGGATGGGTTTAGGAGGGTTAGATGTAGACCGAAGAAGTATTGGAGAGAGGTGATTAGACGGGATATGGCGCAGGTGCAACTTACTGAGGACATGACCTTAGATAGCGGGTTGTAGAGGACACGAATTATGGTAGAAGAGTAGTAGGTACTCGAGCATAGTCCTACTTGTGCTTATAAATTGATAGTTGTAGTGTTATTACTGTAGGCCCGATTAGCCTATCACACATATATGCACATTATTGCTTTATAATCCACTGTAATTTGATTTCAGCTGCTATGCGTTCTTTAGTGTATTTTGTTTAGCTTATTTAATTGTGTTAGCTACTGCTCCCTTTTGTTCAAATGCACTTTATATTGCTTTAATACTTATCTGAGTATGACCGTTTCTCCTGCTTTACTCTTTACTCTTGCTTTGTTTTGATTGCCTTGTTTGTGATTATGCTTTGTCTTGAGCCGAGGGTCTCCCGGAAACAACCGCTCTAATGACCAAGGTGGAGGTAAGGTCTGTGTACACTCTACCTCCCCCGGCCCCACGGTGTGGCATCTCACTTGTATGTTGTTGTTGTTACACACACAAACACCAAGGTATGGTTTGTAAGAATAAGTAGATAAAGCAAAAAAGAATAAAGTATTTCCCTTTTTATGCTTTGGAAATTTCTATATTTGTTTCAAACACTTGTGGTGTCTTGTGTCTGAGTTTAATGCTCTTTGTATCAAGCTTTCTCTAAGAAAGCAAGATTAATCTAATGGCCTGTGTATTTGTGAAGTTTCCCTGTTTGTAATGCTTTGTATCTTTTATTATGGAGAAATACCCATTTGGTCAGTACAAGATTTGATTTTTTGGTATGTATATTGAAAATCTCAGAAGAATTTTGGTGTAATCGTGTTTGTCCTGGTCCTTAAGTCATCTTTATGTTTCATGGACCTTGTGGTATTTCAGTTTGAGATGGCTACCTTTTCACTTGTATTTTCTGAGGTAATTGTGGATTAGCCATCTCAATGTTAATTGACATAGGAACTAAATGTAGCTATTGTGCCATTACGACTTTGTACTCACAAGTCAGATGGGAGGTTACATTTTGATACTATTGTTATGGGTGTCAAATGGGCGAGTTTGGCTGGATTTGGACTGGTCAAAATGGGCTGAGTTAATTGACCCGCCCATAAGTTACTTGGGCTGTAATGGGCTAAAAAGTGGGTCATAACCCAACCCTCCCAATTCTTACTAAGTTTTACTTTCTTTCTTTGTTCTTTTATAATTTTTTAAGTACCTAATAAAACTTTTTCCCCGTTTGTTATGTTTATATATAACATATCAACTAAGAAAAATGTCTTTAGAAAAATATTTGACAAGGTTTCTATATGTCAATTGGGCTACATATCAACCCAATTTTAGATGGGCTGAAATGGGTTGGGCTAAAATGGGTTGAGCTAATAAATGGTCGGGTCAATGACCAGCCCAAGCTTGAGCGAGTTTGGGGGGGGGGGGAGGGTCATGGGCTAATTTTGCCACCCTTACCTTGAGATAACATAGGCTGCCTTTGGAAACAAGGTTTAAGCAAAAATCAAGTGTTGGGCTCTCAAAAAGCTTCAGATTGATTCTGCTGGTGATTTTAGCACCTTTGCATTGCCCAAGCTGCATAAAATTTTGAATTTCTGCTGCTAATCATGTTCTCCCTATGCTTTCACTCTTTTATACTGTGATAGTTACTTGAAGTGACATCTTTGTAGTTATCTTGCGAAAAACCTTGTTACTATTTTGTCATTGTTCCCTGCTTGAATAAGTTGATATTTCTTACCACCTTCTAATGTGAAGTTTGTTAATTGACTAGATCCTTTTCATGAGGTGAAGAGCAAACGAGAAAAGAGAAAAGAGGTTCGTAATCATTACAAAAAAATAAATTACGGAACCAATTTATTTCTAGAATTTGTTGAACTTTATATCTGTAGAGTCATGCTTTCTATATTCTTGATGTTCCAAGTTTTATTTTATTTGATATACATTGGTACAATCCCGAGGGCCCTGCATAGGGGTGTGACGGGTGTCAAATGGCCGGGTTGAGCTTAATTTGGGCTGGGCAATATGAGTTGAATTAATATAACCCATCCAAAGGTTTCTTGGGCTGAAATGGGTTGGGCTGGAGTGGGCTAAAAAGCGGGTCATAACCCAACCCACCCAATTCTTATTAAGTTTTAATTTCTTTGTTTGTTCTTTTATAATTTTTAAGTACCTAATAAAACTACTCCCTCCGTTTCAAAAAGATTGTCTGGTTTTGACTTGGCACAAAGTTTAAGAAAGTTGAGAAGACTTTGAATCTTGTGGTCTTAAATTAAAAATGTGTTGAATGTACAAAAATGACCTTTAATCTTGTGGTGTGGAAAGCTGGAATGAAATAGTTGCCAAAAAAGTAAAGAGGCATTCTTTTTGAAACAGACTAAAAAGGAAACATTTTGGAACGGAGTGAGTATTTGTTTTCTTTATTATGGCTATATATAACATATTAAATAAAAAAATGTCTTTCTGAAAATATTCGGACAAGGTTTTATGGTCAATTTGGGCTACATATCAGCCCAACTTTTAGATGAGCTGAAATGGGTTGGGTTAAAATGGGCAGGTGACCGGCCCAAACTTGAAGGGGTTGGGCTGGTCATGTTTTCATGGGCTAATTTTGCCACCCGTAGACATTGGAACAATCCTGAGGGCCCTGCATTGCACACTCCACTTGATATGTGACTTATGTTTCATTGACCTTGAAAAGGTGCTTTAATTGGATTGTTATGTTGCTTTCTCAAATTGCTTTTCATATTTATAATTTTACTTCTGTTTATCTTTGGTTCAGACTAAGGATACAATTGAATCTAGGCCTTGGATCACTAGTAGCACTCCAAGCCGTGGCAGTAGGGCTGGTGGGGAACGATATGTTGGGCGTGGTGGATCAGGTATATGCATATTAATGCACAATTTCTGGAGAGAGAGATTAGTAAGCTTCTAAAATCTGCTTATTTTGAGAAGTGCTTTTTGTCAGAAGTGCTTTTAGAAAAAGTACTTTTGGAGAGTAGCTGTTTTTGTTTGGCTAACCAAATTGAAAAGCACTTTTGCCGGTATTAGAACAGTACTTAGTGCTTGGCCGATGTTCCAAAAGTTCTTCCGGGAAAAATCTACTCTTTTTTAGCTTCTGAAAAACTGTTTCTGCTACTACTCAAAAGCACTTATTTTTTTCCTAAAAGCTTGACTAAACACCTCAAATTTCTAAAATAAGCACTTTTTGGAAAAAATAAACACTTTTGACTTTCCAGAAGCTTGTCTGTCCAGACAGGCTATAAGTTTTAGTTGTTTAAGTCATGTTATCTGATGCTGGATTGTTTTGCTTTCTAACCAACGCTGACAGAGTCTACCAAGCCCGCTCCTGCTTACAGGAAGGAGAGTGGATCACATAGTAACAATTTCTCTTCAACCCCTCTAATTGCACGAAGTAACACAGATAGGAGACCAACTGCCATCAGGTTAGTACTTCTTAGAAGGTTTAGGTTCTTTCACAAGACAATCAGTTGCTTTCGGATACTGTTGGTGGTATCAGTGTAATGTCTCCGTATGATTCATTAAGTTTGCTAATGTCTCTTTTTCCACTAGAGAGAAGTTCTTATCATAATCAAGTTGTAATTAAAAAGGGCAGCCCGGTGCACTAAGCTCCCGCTATGCGCGGGGTCCGGGGAAGCGCCGGACCACAAGGGTCTATTGTACGCATCCTTACCTTGCATTTCTGCAAGAGGCTGTTTCCACTTGCCAGATAAGGCTGCGTACAATAGACCCTTGTGGTCCGGCCCTTCCCCGGACCCTGCGCATAGCGGGAGCTTAGTGCACCGGGCAATCAAATTTAATTAGCAGTGACAATCTGTGCCGAATCAGTAAGTTGAATATACTTATCAAAGAAAAAAAATGTTAATTGAATATTCTCATTATTTATGCTTTGAACCATGCATATTAAGTTATTCAGGGATTGCGTGTATCCAGGGATTACATGTATTTAGGGCTGGCGAAATGGGTAAAAAACAAGTAACCATCCAATCCGACCCATTAGACACGGGTCAGATAACCAACTTATTAAAAATGGATCAAACATGGATATTATCGATTAAAAATGGATATCCAGATCAATACCCATTTGTCCTCCTGTATTTTTCATGAGTTCTTGCTTTCTCGGAGTCTAAGCTTATTTTGGCTTTTAGCTCGTGTTCTCACCTATAACTATTTCTGAAACCATGGATAATAGGGCTATTATATGTCGGTTAACCCATTTTGTATCCGTGTTAAATATGGGCGGATCAGATATTTTATCCGTTTTGTTTAACCCGTTTTCGACCCGTCCATATCCGATCTGAACTGCCCGTTTGCTGCTCCTACATGTATTCACATGTGCGGAGTGAGCATGTTATTGGTGATGTTTGACTTGTTTTTAAATTTCCTTTTTATGCTTTGAATGGTTTTGCAGTGATTCTGCTGGAAATGAGAGTAAAAGATTGTCACCAGCAGCAGTTGATGGTTATTCAGCTGCTTCACAGCCTTCTTCTGGATATCAACCTACTTGGGGCGGAGTGCCAGGTCAAGTTTCAATGGCTGATATTGTGAAGATGGGTAAGCCACAGAGTAAAGTGGCTAGTTATGGTGCATTACATCGTACTATGCAGTTTTCTGATGATCATTCGAAGGCTCCTGAGGTACATCAGGAACCAAGGGAATATTCATCTGCGAATGAAGAATGGCCTTCAATTGAGCAGCCATCAGTTCCTAGCCAGCCTGCTGTCTCAGTTTCCTTGCCGCATCCTGAGCCATCTAACATGTCTTTTGACAGAATTGAACATCAAACTCAGATGGACGAGGCTCAAGAGGCAGATGACAGTGCTAATGAAGAAGATCTTGGTAGTTCTGTTTCCAGTAGAAAATTGCAGGAGGATAATGCTGATAGTGCATCTCTCTACGACAATGACCTCTACCGATATCAGCACCAGAATCACAGTGTTGACCATCCACAAGGTGAATATATGTGGAAGTTTTTTTTTGGCATGAGATATGCAACTTTTGTTTGTTTTGAAAATGTTCCTGCCAAATTGCTTTTATGAGGATCTTCCTGAGTAGCCCTGGCCCCTCTAAACACACATATGCAGTATCCTCCCTCCCACTTTTTCAGTGCTTCCTTTTTTCTCTTTTCAATATAAATAAATTCCATCTTCCAATCTACAAATTCCAGCATAGCTGCAACTTTCTGGGGGGTGGGGGGTTCACATGCATGGGTGAGCTGCTTAGGAGACATTTCATCGAGAAAATGATGAAAATAGTTCCTTATGTTTGAGGGTAGATTAAAAATAGTCCCTTAAGTATGCACTTAACAATTTTGGTCCTTTAAGTTTGCCAAAAGTTAACACTTTTGGTCTTCGTCAAATATTTACTGTGATTTGATAGGAATTATGAAAAAAAAGGAAGTTAGTGGGAGCTCACATTTAGAGATACACTTTTTGTAGTTTCTGCTACTTTAATTTTATTTTTAAGTCTGGTGCATCTCCTGAGGTGTAATTTCTGCTACTCTTTTCATATCTTTTAGTGTATTCTATAGTTTTGTGTTGCATATTTTAAGATTTGACAGGACTTTCTTGGTGTTTATATAAACCTTTTTTTTCACCGTTTCCCTCAAATCTAACGGACAGTTCAGTAAATATTTACGAAGACTAAAAGTGTTGAACTTTTGACAAACTTAAAGGACTAAAACCCTTAAGTGCATACTTAAGGGACTATTTTGAACTTACCCTCAAACATAAGGGACTATTTTGAACTTACCCTCAAACATAAGGGACCTTTTTTGTCATTTTCTCGAATTTCATCCTGCATCTCTTGTCTTTAGTTCAACTTAAAGAAAAGACGCAGGATCTGAAGGAATAAATATTTGAACTTGAGAGTACCTGTGTCTACTAAGCTTTATATAGCAATCTCTAGTAAGCTGTTGCAACTTGCACTTTTAAGTAGACATTATTCCTTGGTACAACAGTAGTTTTTTCCCCAAATGTTTTTAAGTACTACCCTCGTTTATATAAGAATGTTCTTTTATCTTGTGGCAGTTGAAGATGTTAATGTCTCAGTTTCATCAGTTGCTGCGGACGTGCAACAACTAAATGTAAAGGATGATCGGGGTTTTCCATCTGATGGGGATGGTCTGTCCGTTGTGATTCCAGACCATCTTCAAGTTCAAACTGCTGACTGCTCACACCTAAGTTTCGGTAGCTTTGGTGGTGTGTCCTTTTCTGGATCACTGGCCTCTGAACCTGTGAAAACTAGCTTGGAAGATGCATCCAGAGATGCAGATAGTTCTTCAGTTGGGCACTTGGGCACCAGGTTTACCTTCTTATGTTGGCTGTTTCCTTAGTTTGCAGATTTGCTAAATTAAGTATTTGCATATATTGGAGAAAATCACAAAAGGTAGTCCCTTATGTTTGAGAGTAGGTTCAAAGTAGTCCCTTTAGTATGCACTGAACAGTTTTGGTCCTTCAAGTTTGCAAAAGTTAAAAACTTTTGGTCTCCGTCAAATATTTACCGAACTCTGTCGGTTAGATTTAACGAAAACTATGTAAAAAAGGAAATTAGCGGGAACTCACATTTAGAGGTACAATTATTGTAATTTAACGTTTACCTCATAAAAGAAGGTATTGTAGTTTTTGCTATTTTTGATTTATTCTAGTCTAGTACAACCTATCCCACAAAGGTAGGGTAAGTTCTGTGTACACCTCACCCTCCCAGACCCCACTTGTGTGAATATACTGGGTATGATGTTGTGTTGTCTGGTGCAGCTTTTTGAGGTGCGATTTTTGCAATTGTTTTTCGTTTTGGGATTGTGCTGGGAGATCTGGAGCAATCTGGTAGGTACTGGGACTTTGGGTATTGTAGAAGCATCAAGATTGAGGATGTTAAGGGTGTTGTTCGCAAGATGCGCGGGGGGACGAGCGATCGGGCCGGATGAGATCCTAGTTGAATTTTGAAAGAGCATAGGCAAGGCAGGCTTAGAGTGGCTGACTGAGTTATTGGATGTCATTTTTAAGACGGCGAGAATGCCCGAAAAGTGGAGGTGGAGTACAATGTTCCTTTGTACAAGAACAAAGGCGATATCCAGAGTTGCAACAACTATAGGAGTATCAAGCTGCTTAGCCACATTATGAAAGTTTGGGAAAGGGTTGTGGAGATGAGGGTGAGAAAAGGCGTGTATATTTTCGAGAACCAGTTTGGATTCATGTCGGGGTGTTCGACTGTAGAAGCCATTCATCTTATTAGGAGATTGGTGGAGCTGTATAAGGAGAGGAAAATATACTTACATATGGTTTTCATCGACGTTTGAAGGCTAAAGGTGTACATGTGGCGTACACTAGGGCGATTAAGGATATGTATGATGGAGCGAAAATCAGGGTACGGACAGTGGGAGGAGACTCGGAGCACTTTCCTGTGATGATGGGGTTGCACCAGGGATCAACTCTTAGCCCATTCTTATTTGTCTTGGTGATGGATGGACTGACACGACAAATCCAAGGGGAGGTGCCATAGTGTATGTTATTCGCAGACGACATAGTCCTGATTGATGAGACTCGCAGCGGGGTGAACGCTAAGCTGGAGGTTTGGAGACAGACTCTGGAATCTAAAGGGTTCAGGCTGAGTAGGACAAAGATAGAATACTTGGAGTGCAATTTCAGCAACGGGAGCGACCGTGAGACAGGTGTGGAGGTGAGACTTGAGGCTCAGGTCATTCCAAAGAAAGGAAGCTTCAAGTACCTCGGGTGTATCATTCAAGGGAATTGAGAGATTGATGACGATGTCACACATCGTATTGGGCCAGGGTGGATGAAATGGAGGCTTGCATCGGGAGTCTTGCATCGGGAGTCTTGTGTGATAAAAAGGTGCTACCAAAGCTAAAAGGCAAGTTTTATAGGGGGGTGGTTAGATCGACTATGTTGTATGAGCGGAGTGTTGGCCAGTAAAGACGTCGCACACCCAAAGGATGAGAGTGGCGGAGATGAGGATGCTCAGATGGATGTGTGGGCATACGACGCATACGAGGAGGGACATGATTAGAAGTGATGATATCCGGAGCATAGTGGTAGTGACCTCGGTGGAAGACAAAATGCGGGAAGCGAGGTTGAGATGGTTTGGACATGTGCGGAGGAGAGACACAAATGCCCCAGTGCGGAGGTGTGAGGAGGTGTGAGAAGGTGTGAGAGGTTGGCTATGGACGGGTTCAAGAGGGTAAAGGTAAGCCGAAAAAATATCGGGGAGAGATGATTAGACGAGATATGGAGCAGGCGCAACTTATTGAGGACATGACCTTAGATAGGGGGTTGTGGATGACACATATTAGGGTAGAAATGTAGTAGGTAGTCGAGTGTAGTTCTATTTACACTTACAAACTGGTAGTTGTGGTGTTATTACTGTAGGCATGCTTAGCATATCATACGAATAAGCGTAGTATTGCTTTATAGTCTTCTCTAGTTTTATTTCTTCTGGTATGCGTTCTTTAATGTATTTGGTTTATCTCATTTATCTGCGTTAGTTACTGCTTCTCTTTCAGGATGCGATATCATGGCGTATTCGCGTTTGCTATCAACATTTTCTTACTCGCGCTTGCTATCAGTATTTTCTTACTGCTTTAATTTTTTGACCGGGTCTGACTGTTTTTGCTTTGCTTGTCCTGAGCCGAGGTTCTCTCGAAAATAACCGCTCTACCGACCAAGGTAGAGGTAAGGTCTGCGTACATTCTACCCTCCCCGACCCCACGTGGTGGAATTTCACTGGATATGTTGTTGGTCAAATGTCATTTGTTTGTGTTGCATTTTTAAAGATTTGATGGGACTTTTTTGGTGTTTAAGGTTAAAACACTTTTTCCCATTGTTTCCGTCAAATTAACAAGCACAATTGTTAAATATTTGACGGAGACTAAGTGTTAACTTTTGACAAATTTAAAGGTCCAAAAACTGTAGAGTGCATACTTAAGGGACTACTTTGAACTTACCCTCAAACATAAGGGACCATTTTTCTCATTTTCTCCATATATTGCAGAAGTTGTGTGTATGATATGCTAATTGAAAACTCTGGTCAACTCTCTCGATGTGGGCAATGATGTCAAAAAGTTTTTCAATCATTTATTTGTCACGTAGGTTTATCTTCTTTATCAGTTACTTATAAAATTTTCTCATTTTACAAATAAAGGACATCAATTGAATATCCTTTCATCAATCTCGTTTTGTTTTACTAATTGTGTTTTCAAGAATTATTCTATATTTTAGTCAATCAAATAGTAATATTAGCTTGCAACTCTCTCACTAATGAAATCTTTGTTTATGCTAAAATGATGATGTAGTACTCCCCCAAATTTACCCTCTTTTTTTTTAGTCAGTCCAAAAAAGAATGACACCTTTCTATATTTAGTAACAATTCAACTTTAAATTTATCTTTTTACCCTTAATGAAAAGATTTCGAGCCACACAAATTTTTATGGTTTGTTTTAGACCACAAGTTTCAAAAGTCTTGCTTTATTTCTTAAACTTCGTGCCAAGTCAAACACCTCCATATAAAATGGGATGAAGGGAGTACTTTTCATCTAAATTTAATACCCAATGCTGTCTGTCATTATTTGAAACTTATATGCCTTTAGTAGAAATATTTTTTCTTGTATAGATATACAAAAGGAGAGATTGTTCTTTAATTGTTAACTTACATTATTTTACAGGGCCGCTGAATACTATGGTGATGAGACTCTCAGAAATGAGTCCGATAGTAATTTATTCCACAGAAATAATGCAAGTCTTGGAAATTATGAATTGCCAGCTGCTTCAGAACCAGAATTTCTGAAAGCAGAAACTAGTGATGGGCATTACTCGTATCCGTCCTCTGCTGCTGGCTATTCATACGAAAGTGCTCAACAATTAAATGCAGCGTTTAGTCAGCCACAGACGAGTTCTCATATGCAAAATCTTGCTCCTTATTCAAATGAGACAGTAAGAATACTTTTCTGCCTTTTGTTCAGGATATAAAATTGTTTCATGTACTCTCCTTGGGATTTCTTGTCTGGGTCTGACCGTTTCTCTTACGTTGTTGTGCTTGCTTCACTTGTGATTATGCTTTTTATTGAGTTGAGGGTCTCCCGGAAACAACCGCTCTACCTACCAAGTTAGAGTTAAGGTCTGTGTACACTCTATCCTCTCCAGACCCCACATTGTGGGATTTCACTGGGTATGTTGTACTCTCCTTGGGATGTACTGTCACGATCCAAATCACGGATCATGGTAGCACAAGCAGTATCCCCGGGTAGGCGAACCACATCCCAACATCTAAAATTATCAAGTCAATTAAGCGGAAATTAAATAGGAATAAGATAACAAGTTTAAATACTTCTCATAACTAGAAAGATCCAACTTCCCCAAAATGATCTAGTCAAAGGGTACAAGAGCACTAAAAACAATCTGGAAATGCCCTAAGGCTGCATACTGTCTGTCAAATGCAAATGCAAATACAGAAGTAACTAAAAGAGGATCCTCTAGGGGCCACAGATCACAGATGACCAAGTAGCTCACCTTGAATGGCCGAAGGATGTCACCCTCGCGTATCAACCACAGAGTCTAGAACTGGTTCAAACTTTGCACTCAACAAAAAAATGCAGCAAGAGTAGTATCAATACAACACTAGTACTGGTAAGCATCATAGGCTGACTAAGATTAGATAACACAATAGCATTAGAAATCAACAAGTAGCACATAGAGCAAACATGTAAGATAAAGTATCAATAACAAGTCCAATACCAAGATTTCAAGAATCACCCAAACATATATAGCTCACAAATAGAACAATTGAGAATGTAATAATGGATGAGTGCAATGCAATGCAATAGTCACCTCTCTCACTCCACTCTCGTACACACATGCTTAGGACAAAGTCCACTGAGCCATGACTCATGAGGGACCCGCTAAGTTCATGTACCACTCGGCTATCCGGCAAAACCTCGGAAGCATCAATCAATATCATCTCTGGCAGAAACCTCGGAGTATCAATCTCATATCGTCTCCGACAGAAACTTCGGAGTATCAAACCTCGGAGTCTCTCTGTCACTCTCAATCTCCGGTAAAGACCTCGGAGTATCTCAAACAACCACCTCACCATCATGAATAATCAGAGTAATAAGTAAAGCATGCCATGCATGATATCAATATCAAAGTATCACCCAAAATAAATCAATTAGTACAAGTCATATAACCATTCACCTTTCAATTAATCGGTATTACTCTTGCTTTTCATGAGATGAGTGAGCTAGTATGTGACAGGAAACAGACAAGCAATAATCACAGAAAATAACACATATAGCGACCCGCCCACATAAACAACATCCATACCAAACCAGTGAAATTTATCACCACCCCCCTACCTGAAAGTCTATCATGCTGTCCCCGTCAATTTTTACGACATATATATGATTCTCTAATCAAAGTCTAACTCAAGTAAGCCGTAACCTACCTCGAAGCCGAGCGGGAGTCACGAACAATCAACCTTGAGCTTTTCCTTTCTGGATCGATTCCGAACGAATAATGTCTATCAAGTATATAATCTACGTTAAATTACGAATCTAAGGACACCCATATTGCTACACTTTAATTCGGAACAAAAACAATGAACTCAAATGGTGACCCTGGGCCCAAAAGGGCAAAATTGAAACTTTAGTGTAGAAATAGTTTACCCATAGCCTAAATAGTCAATTCCATTCACAATTGGACTCTCAAATCATAAATCATCATTTCTTAAGACGGGGGCTCAAAACCGTCAATTATCCCAAAATCTTAACTTAGGATTAAAATTCCACCCTTCTCATCTCAAATACCATGTTCTTAAGGTTAAAAAAACATACACTTCCAAACTCAATTTGTGAAAGCCATATCCAATTGATTAACCACATATCCCAAGATACTAACAGTGGAAGAAAAGTTTGCATTTCTTTCTACATACACGAACTAGCAATATCTAAATTGAAGCATAAACTTACGTACTAAGCTTGTCACAGAATTGAAGAAATAATGCATTTCATTTGAAGCTAACCATCTTACCCTCCACTAACCAATTAATCTTTCCCAGTATAATTTGACCCAATCATTGGCCTAATCAATAAATATATGAGTGAATATATTATACTATATGGTCTCTGCTTGGTGGAACTCTAAAGATACTACTTACTTGAAATCTAAACATCCTACTTCCATTAGTCCCAAGACAGTTCCCTTTTTCTTTATCAAACAATAGAAGAAAAGTTATACAAAGATCTAACTAATTGGTGTAAGTGTATGAGACAAGGAAATGCTACAGCAGGAGTTGCAGTTAGGGCGGTTTGGGTTGGATTTGGGCGTGTCAAAATAGGCTGAGTTAATAAATGACCCGCCTAGAAGTTACTTGGCTGAAATGGTTGGGGCTAAAATAGGCTTAAAACCGTGTCATAACCCAACCCGTCCAATTCTGACTAAGTTTTAATTTCGTTGTTTGTTCTTCTATAATTTTTTAAGTACATGATAAAACTTTTTTTTCTTTATTTATTATGGCATATATAACATATAAAACAAAAATGTCTTTTTGAAAATGTTTTGATATGGTCAATTTGGGTTACATATCAGCCCAATTTTTAGATGGGCCGAATTGGGCCGGTCAAAATTGGCTGAGCCAAACTGGGCGGTCATTGACCCCCTCAAACATGAACAGGTTGGGCGGATCATGTTTTGATGGGCTAATTTTGTCACCCCTAGTTGGTAATTGCTATTCTGTATATTTGAGTGATGAGTGGCGTTTAATATGGAGCTTAGTTGGCTTTGTATTCTGCCATCTGCTTTTTTACTCACTGGATGATATTTTAATAGCATTCTGAAAGAGTCGAATAGACTTATCTGATTATGTAGGCTTTTTTTTCCAGTGGAGTGATGCATATATTAGCAAAGGTGTAGCATAGTCTAGGGACCTCCTCTGGTTAGGTGTTCAATTGCTCTTGAGAGCTCTGGTATATGTTGCACATTAGAAGAAAAGACTTAAAAATCTTATGAAAGTCATAGGCAATACTTCTCTTCTACTCGGGTATAGACCTTTTCAGTATATTGTGTCAAAGTAATGCATTTAGGTCGGGCTTACTTCTTTTGAACTTTAGCTTCGGAATTAAATAATATTCAGCCTTTGCCATTACGTTTTTTTTGTGTTTTCGAGGAAAAGAGTACTTTAGTCCTTGCAAGCCTTCTTTAGAGCATAGACTCTCTCATTTCTTTGGCTCCTTTGCTAGGGTGAAACAGCTAATATCAACTGCGCTTCATTATTTTTAATCTGTATTTAAAGTGCTCAATGCAATATGCTGGTCGTGAGCTTGTAACTAATAGATATGTATGTGTGTAATATTGCATCTTCTTGATGCCCTTTTGTGAATGAAATACCTTACTTCATCAAAAAATAAACAGATATGCGTGTAATATTGTGTAGCCGCTCGATATAGCATATTTTGATATCTTCGCTAATTGGTTTCTTTCAACAATTAAAGAGATTTTTTTTGTTGGGATAGGTTGTGAAACAAATAAAAGGGTCCTTACGTTGGTGTTTACCCTACTTGTAATTTTCCTAATTACTGGATTCCTTATTATAATTTATAACACAAAATATTTCACATACTTTATAACATATCCAGTTTTCCATATTAAAAAGAATATTTCATATTATAACCTAGAAATATTCTAACATATAATAGCATTAATTCACTTGACCCTCGATCATTACGAGTCCCAAGTAGCTAAAACTATTTGTGAACTTTGTATAGCAAAGTAGTGCCTGTTTGGTGCTCTTTGATGAATAATATCTTATCCAAAAAATAAATGGTTCCAAGTAGCTGGACTTCTGTAATGTCCCCAACAGAATAGTATAGAAGCATGTCACTTGTCAAAAAAAAATTACTCCCTTCGTCCCAATATATGTAACGTGTTTGGATTTCGAGAGTCAAATGAGTTATTCTTTGACCGTAATTTTTTCTTATGCCTTTTAGATATTTTAAATTATTAGTTATTATGACTTATATTATTTTTTACGTAGTTTCCAAATATGTAATTTTCCTAGTTGAATTTTGGAAGAGCGCAGGCAGGCAGGGCTTGTTTGGAGTGGCTGACTGAGTTGTTTAACGTCATTTTTAAGACGGTAAGAATGTCCGAAAAATGGAGGTGGAGTACAATGATTCCCTTGTACAAAAACAAAGGTGATATCCAGAGTTGCAACAACTATAGGGGTATCAAGCTGCTGAACCACTCTATGAAAGTTTGGGAAAGAGTCGCGGAGACGAGGGTGAGGAGAGGCGTGTCTATTTCCGAGAACCAATTTGGATTCATGCCGGGGCATTCGACTACCGAAGTCATTCATCTTATTAGGAGGTTGGTGGAGCAGTATAGAGAGGAAGAAAGACTTATATATGGTTTTCATCGACCTCGAGAAGACATACGACAAAGTCCCTAGGGAGGTTCTATGGAGATGTTTGGAGGTTAGAGGCGTGCGTACACTAGGGCGATCAAGGATATGTATGATGGAGCTAAGACTAGAGTACGGACAGTGGGACTCGGAGCACTTCCCAGTGATGATGGGGCTGCACCAGGGATCAGCTCTTAGCCCATTTCTATTTGCCTTGGTGATGGACGGACTAACGCGACAAATCCAAGAGGGGTACCATGGTGTATGTTATTCGCAGACGACATAGTCCTGATTGATGAGATTCGCAGAGGAGTGAAGCCAAGCTGGAGGTTTGGAGACAAACTTTGGAGGCTAAAGGGTTCAGGTTGAGTAGGACCAAGACAGAATATTTGGAGTGCAAGTTCAGCAACGGGAGCGACCGTGAGACAGGCGTGGAGGTAAGGCTTTGTACTCAGGTCATTTCAAAGAATAGAAGCTTTAAGTACCTAATGGAGAGATCGATGACGCTGTCATACATCGTATTGGGGCGGGTGGATGAAATAGAGGCTCGCATCTGCAGTCTTGTGCGACAAAAAGGTGCCACAAAAACTTAAAGGCAAGTTCTATAGGGTGGTGGTTAGATCGACTATGTTGTATGGGGCGGAGTGTTGGCTAATAAGACTTCGCACATACAAAAGATGAAAGTTGCGGAGATGAGGATGCTGAAATGGATGTGCGGGCATATAATGAGAGATAGGATTAGAAATGATGATATTCGGGAGGAAGTGAGAGTGACCTCGGTGGATGATAAGATGCGGGAAGCGAGGTTGAGATGGTTCGGGCATGTGTAGAGGAGAGACACAGATGCCCCAACGCGGAGGTGTGCGAGGTTGGCTATAGATGAGTTCAGGAGGGGTAGATGTAGACCGAAGAAGTATTGGGGAGAGGTGGTTAGACGGGATATGACGCAGGTGCAACTTACTGAGGACATGACCTTAGATAGAGGGTTGTGGAGGACACGGATTATGGTAGACGAGTAGTAGGTACTCGAGCATAGTCCTATTTATGCTTATAAATTGATAGTTGTAGTGTTATTACTGTAGACCCGATTAGCCTATCACACTTATAGGCACATTATTGCTTTATAATCCACTGTAATTTAATTTCAGCTGCTATGTGTTCTTTAGTGTATTTTGTTTAGCTTATTTAATTGTGTTAGCTACTGCTCCCTTTTGTTCGAATGCACTTTATATTGCTTTAATTCCTTATATGAGTATGACCGTTTCTCCTGCTTTACTCTTTACTCTTGCTTTGTTTTGATTGTCTTGTTTGTGTTTATGCTTTGTCTTGAGCTGAGGGTCTCCCGGAAACAACCGCTCTATCTATCAAGGTGGAGGTAAGGTCTGTGTACACTCTACCCTCCCCAGACCCCACGGTGTGGGATTTCACTGGGTATGTTGTTGTTGTTGTTGTCTATGTTCAAACACATGGTCTTAATTAAGAACTTTGAATCTCGAAAAGCGATAAGTGTCACATAAATTGGGATAGGAGTACTACAGAAGCATGCCAACCTGATCCGAGTTACCATTATTTGCTACAGCGTAATATCTGTGTTTTTTACCTAATGTGCTCTCTTGCTATTTTTTGTTGGAGTAGGTCTACACAAATTCCTTGCAGAGTACCTTGTTGGCTGCTAACATTCATCCTGGTCGAGAGTCTAAGCTTTCGTATTCTCCCTTTTCAACAACACAAGCAATGCCCACAAAATATGGCAACTCAATTTCATCAATCAGTGGTTCAACAATTTCCATGCCTGAGGTTATGTTTCTGCATGAATCTAATCAAAATTGCACATTATACTTCTATTTCCTGGTGGGCTTCTGATATATCAGTTTGTTACTGTATTTTGTGCTAACTCGTGCATGTATAATTAGAACAAACATGTTGTTTCCTACTTTTTTAGAATCGATGATAGTAGATTATACTGGAATTTTTATACATAATGAGAATGCTGTCCTTTTATCGTAGCTTCACCTGTAGTGTTGGTACCCTTACCCGCAGACATATTGACCTTATATTTGTTTTGAATGAGGCAAAAAATGACCATTTTTGTTTGTTGAAATGTACAAGTGCTTATGCTTGTTGATTTCCTGCAGGCCTTGAATACGGTTGGTTTTTCATCAGCACAGCCTACTCAGCAGATGCTTTCTGGAACTAGTGTCGCCATGGGACCAGCTGTACCACAACATCTAACCGTACACCCATATTCTCAACCGACCGTTCCTCTAGGACCGTATGCCAACATGATAAGTTACCCCTTTATGCATCAGAACTATCCATATATGCCATCTGCATTCCAACAAGCGTTTCCTGGTAATAACACTTATCATCAGTCGCTTGCTGCAATGCTCCCCCAATATAAGAATACTGTTTCTGCCAGCAGCTTGCCTCAGTCTGCCAGTGTTCCTTCTGGATATGATGCTTTTGGAAATACAAACAATATCCCGGGGAACTTCCCAGTCAACCCCCCCACTGCTCCGTCTGGAACTAACTTAAGTTATGATGATTTATTAAGCTCTCAGTACAAGGATACCAATCATTTGATGTCTCTTCAGCAGGTAACCCTCTCTCTCCAAGAAATTGCTTGTCATCAATATGTCAAAAGAGAAAATGACAAAAATGGTCCCTTAAGTATCATTTGAGCAGTTTGGGTCCTTTAAGTTTGCCAAGAGTGAGCACTTTGGGTCTCCGTCAGATATTTATCTATCTCCTCAGATATTTACCTAACTCCGATTGTTAAATTCAATCGGAATAGTGAATATAAAAAACATTTCATGGGAACTCACATTTGGAAGTACAGATTTGTAGTTATTTTTGGTCTCTTCCAAGAGTCTAGTGCAACTTTTGAGGTGCAATTTCTGTTACTTTTGGTCATTTTTTGTGGCTGGTCACCGGTGTAGTTTTTTATGTCGCGGTAGTGTTTTTGGTTAAATTTCTCTTTCACAGTTCCGGTTTAATTTAACTTTCAGAGTTTAGTCAATGTTTAACGAAGACCAAAAGTGCTCACTTTTGGCAAACTTAAAGGATCAAAAAAGTCTGGTCAAATGCGAACATTATTACTAGAAAAAAAATGCCCTAGAACATGTTAAAAACTTCTCAGTTGATACTTAAGGGACTAATTTGAACCTTGTATCAAAGATAAGGGACCATTTTTGTCATTTTGTCGGTCAATTTACATATATCAAGCTCCACTGGTGGTTGGCACTTAACTTTAGAAATGCACTGTAATTTCAATTTGTCACTGGCTCTATCTGCCATTTGCGTCGCTTTATTTGAAACTCCTGTTTCCGTCCTCTTTCAGAGTGAGAACTCGGCTTTGTGGCTTCAAGGACATGGTTCAAGAACAATGCCAGCTGTTCCTGCGAACATGTATTATGGCTTTCAGGGACAAAATCGTCAACAGCTGTCACAACAGAGCTATGGATCTTTGGGGAGCTACCCGCAGCATTTCTACAATTCTCAGGCTGGTATCTCGTTGGATCAACAACAGCACCAAAACCTTCGGGATGGATCGTTGGCGGTCCCACAAGGCCAGCCGAAGCAGTCTCAACAAAAGATATGGCAAAACGGCTACTAATCTTACTGCATCCTTGTTTTTCGGGGTCTTGTAATGAGTGTGAAAGTGGCCTTTCGAGCTATTTCTGTGGAAATAACTGTCGTTCACGATCCCTGAAAAGACTTGACCGGCTGCTGCCCTGTGCCACGAGGCTGTACTTTTACGTGTTTATCTCAGAGTTAAATGTAACGTAGGAATGACTGAGCTAACGCAGTGCTAGTGGTCTTGTTTGTGTTTCCTTAACTCTTTAACATGGCTCGTTTTTATTCTATAGTTAGAAGTTGTGTTCTGTTTCCCACTAGTACTCTTTTACTTACTATCTGCTTTTTTACTTTCATGTGCAGTTTTAGCCCTCTTTGTCGTATAAATGGCTTGAATTATTGGTAAGTTTAATTTGGTTGAACTGATAATGATATACTATTACCAAATCTGAGAATGCAAGTTCCTAATTAGAGAATATGTTCGAGGCTTGGTCCTTTGAGAATGGCGTTGAGAGTATTCTGTACTCACGGTAGTTGAGGTGCGCACAAATTGATTTGACACACCTTTGTTTTTTTTGTTTAAAGCCCTATATAAAGTAAAGAGTACTGCTAGTGTGAAGAAATATATGATACCAATGCTTGAAGAGATTGAGATAAAATATATGATACCAATGCTTGAAGAGATAGAGATAAAGTTTTATGTATTGACGATATAAAAAATATTTATATAAATAAGTTACTTTTAAGATAATAAAGACAAATGCCTTGTGGACATTAATTGGTAATTTGGTAAAAATGATAATTTAAATTATTGTCGTACATTTAAATTTACTGATGGTGAGAATCTTAACACTTTCAGTATAGGTCAATCTTTTTTGAGACGGGGAGGAGTATAATATTCAAGATGATCACCATGGAATATCTAAAAATCGAAAAGCACATTATTTGGTCAATATCATGCTTATAATATTTTTTTTATACAAACACTATGAAATAATAAATAATAAGAGAGTGAACACACACTAAACATTTTCAGTTAATTTTACATTCACATGTTTTTTTCATAGTCATTTAAAGCCATAAAACAAAGTACAATATTAAAGATTGGAAGTGCCTGATAAAGTATGAAAAGTTTCACATGTTCTTCATTAATTAATCCAAACCAATTTACACCACATTACATCTCTTTACTGAAACCCTAACCCAGAATACTTAAAAAATTGTCCCCTTCTATAGATTCATCACTACAAGCTCACCTCACACTACTTAGAAGATTAGAGATCAACTTGTGTTAAATTCACTTTCCGGGAACAAAGTTTGTGGCAAAGGCCCAGGCGTTGTTGTTAACTGGGTCAGCAAGATGGTCAGCAAGATTCTCTAATGGACCCTTTCCAGTGACGATAGCCTGAACAAAGAATCCAAACATGGAGAACATGGCAAGTCTACCATTCTTGATCTCTTTCACCTTGAGCTCAGCAAAAGCCTCTGGGTCATCAGCAAGGCCCAAAGGATCAAAGCTACCACCGGGGTAAAGTGGGTCAACAACCTCACCGAGAGGCCCACCAGCAACACGGTAACCCTCAACGGCTCCCATCAACACAACTTGGCAAGCCCAGATGGCCAAGATGCTTTGTGCGTGGACCAAACTTGGGTTACCCAAGTAGTCAAGGCCTCCTTCGCTGAAAATTTGTGATCCAGCCTTGAACCATACAGCTTCGCCGAACTTGACACCATTACGGGCCAAGAGTTCGGGGAAGACACAACCAAGAGCTCCAAGCATGGCCCATCTGCAGTGGATCACCTCCAACTCACGGTTCTTGGCAAAAGTTTCTGGATCAGCTGAAAGTCCAGCAGTGTCCCATCCGTAGTCACCAGGGAACTCACCGGTCAAGTAGCTTGGGGCCTCACCAGAGAATGGGCCCAAGTACTTAACACGGTCAGGACCATACCATGGGCTACCAGAAGAGACGGACTTAGCCTTGCTAGCAGTCTTCCTCATGGTGAATCTTCCATTTCCGGTGATTTCAGAGGAAGATGGTGAGAGTTTTACTGCCTTTCCGGCAAAGGTAGAGGAAGAAAGGGCCATTGTAGAAGCAGACATGGTGAAGTAGTATAAAAACTCTTAATACACAAAAAGAAGAGTTGGTTTGTGGCTTGAATTGGGCCTTGCACCAAGTGTATATAAATGACCAATATCCTTATCCTTGAATATCTATATCTGCCTTTTCATTGGTGGATGAAAATTTGTAACCACTTGCCTTATTGTCCATTTGGCAAAGCTCAGCACCGTGAAAAATGACTGGATATTTTTAGATACAATATGTATCAAAAATCTAACACAATATACATTTTCTTTCTTACAACCAATCCATTGATGCCACGTGTTATTGTGGATTACTGCAATATAATATCCACTTGACAAGCAACTCATGGCCATGCAATAGCTCACACACTTGTGTAGAATAGGACCACTTGTATGTGTGGTTGATAATTAGACAATAATGTCTGAATTTAATTTGCATGATAATACATATGTATAGGCTCTTCGTGGAGATGTATGTAACTAAAGGAAATTTCTTGAATATGATAGAGGGAGATAGAGATGTGGATTTAATTTCATTCATGTATATTCAAATTAAGTTAGCAAAGGAACTTAAAGAAAGTAAACAAAACAGTCTTGTTGTGCATCCTTCATTTTCACAAAAATCTTATAGAGAGGTTTATGTCTCATTTTAGTGGTGGCCATATAGATTTAAAGTAGTAATGGAGCAAGAAATTTATTTAAAGAAATTTTAAGAAAAAATAATAGAATGTCACACCATGAATTTGAAATTATGACCTAAAACAATTTTTTTAATTTGCAACAGCACTTGGCTTTTTCATTATATCAAGGAGGTTCAATAATTTATATATCAAAAAAATCATTTTTATCTTATTTACATAATACTCCATATAATTTCTCAATGAACGGGATTCAATTGAGTCCATTTTCCTCTACTTAGAGATTTTCTTTTCTTCAACATATATATATATATATATATATATATATATACTCTGTCTCTTCTATTACATTTACATTACATCAGGGAGAAGTCTATTCTCATATAGAAATTAATAACTTCTTAAAATGTATAAGCTTTAGTTGTCTTGAGTTTGTTTTTCAGTTTCCAGAGCAACACTTGCATGAAAAATATCAAAGAAACCCAGTCTAAAGAATCATACTGAGCTTATTCAAAACCACATATTGGTTGGACCCAGTAGTAAAATATCATGAAATAATTAAAAGAAAACAAAATGCCAAGTAGACTAAACAATAAGGCTAATAAAATCTTGAAAACCAATGAAATTTTAGATAGAGATATCATAAGATAAGAACTATTTCACTCCCCTCCTATATAAATTGTTATTAAGCCCAAATGATCACATATCACCACACAACAGCCATCAAAAAACGCTTAATTTCTTCTTATTAAACGATGGCTGCTTCTACAATGGCTCTTTCTTCCTCTACCTTTGCC
The DNA here is from genome assembly GCA_029783415.1 of Anisodus acutangulus. NCBI lineage: Eukaryota > Viridiplantae > Streptophyta > Magnoliopsida > Solanales > Solanaceae > Anisodus > Anisodus acutangulus. Next base: position 52,229,160 of record CM056499.1, on the reverse strand, counting down.
GGAAAGGCAGTAAAACTCTCACCATCTTCCTCTGAAATCACCGGAAATGGAAGATTCACCATGAGGAAGACTGCTAGCAAGGCTAAGTCCGTCTCTTCTGGTAGCCCATGGTATGGTCCTGACCGTGTTAAGTACTTGGGCCCATTCTCTGGTGAGGCCCCAAGCTACTTGACCGGTGAGTTCCCTGGTGACTACGGATGGGACACTGCTGGACTTTCAGCTGATCCAGAAACTTTTGCCAAGAACCGTGAGTTGGAGGTGATCCACTGCAGATGGGCCATGCTTGGAGCTCTTGGTTGTGTCTTCCCCGAACTCTTGGCCCGTAATGGTGTCAAGTTCGGCGAAGCTGTATGGTTCAAGGCTGGATCACAAATTTTCAGCGAAGGAGGCCTTGACTACTTGGGTAACCCAAGTTTGGTCCACGCACAAAGCATCTTGGCCATCTGGGCTTGCCAAGTTGTGTTGATGGGAGCCGTTGAGGGTTACCGTGTTGCTGGTGGGCCTCTCGGTGAGGTTGTTGACCCACTTTACCCCGGTGGTAGCTTTGATCCTTTGGGTCTTGCTGATGACCCAGAGGCTTTTGCTGAGCTCAAGGTGAAAGAGATCAAGAATGGTAGACTTGCCATGTTCTCCATGTTTGGATTCTTTGTTCAGGCTATCGTCACTGGAAAGGGTCCATTAGAGAATCTTGCTGACCATCTTGCTGACCCAGTTAACAACAACGCCTGGGCCTTTGCCACAAACTTTGTTCCCGGAAAGTGAATTTAACACAAGTTGATCTCTAATCTTCTAAGTAGTGTGAGGTGAGCTTGTAGTGATGAATCTATAGAAGGGGTCAATTTTTTAAGTATTCTGGGTTATGGTTTCAGTTAAGATAATGTAGTGTGGTGTAAAATGTAAATTAGTTTGGATCAATGAAGAACATGTGAATTTTTCATATTCTTTCATGCACTTCCAATATTTAATGTTGTACTTCTTCATGTGAATTTATAGTACATAAACTATCCTTTTAACTAATTTTATTTTTTAAGGAATCTTATTCGTAGATATCTTTTAAAAAATCTGATAATATAAAAAAGTTATTATACATATAACTTAAATTCTTAAAATAGTACTGTATGATTAACAATATAAAGTGCGCTCTTGTATAGGAGTATTTTGAATGCTCTATAATCATAATGACACTCTTCATCAATATATAATGGAATAATCATAAAGAAAATTTGAACAATATTAAATGACGTTCATGACATTTTTACTGCCGTTTCAATTTGTTTGTCTTAGTTACTATTTCTGGACTTTCTGCCGATCCAGAAACATTCGCCAAGAACCGTGGAGGTGATCCACTGTAGGTGGGCTCTTGGTTGCGTCTTCCCCGAGCTATTGGCCCGTAATGGTTAAGTTTGGTGAAGCTCTATGGTCCAAGGCTGGATCCTAGATCTTCAGCGAGGGCGTACTTGACTACTTGGTCAACCCGAATTTGGTCCATGCACAAAGTATCTTGGCCATTTGTGCTTCTACAAGAAAAAGGCTTATCAGGGACCAAAGTAAAAAAAGGGCTCCAAAAATCCCTGATTGACTGAACTTCATCAACTCAGGGTTGTGCTAAACTTCATCTCTCTCTAAGGCTTATACACAAGCTTCATCTGCGGTTGGGATCAAGAGTAAGTTTATTTCTTTCATTTTTTCTGACTGAAGGTTGTGCATTTGGGTTGTTTAGAGTAGTGATTGTTGTTGTGTGAGGGCGAAAAGTGAGAGTATTAGGTTTAAAGTTGGGGCTCGTAGGTCAAGGAGGAGAACTTTCAGTTTGAGTGACGGACTCGCTTCGTCGAAGCTCTTCGCTATCAATGGTTGCATTTATTTTGTCGCGAACTACTCCCTAAAAAATAAGGTCAATGTTTTGAGCATTATAATATAGGCTCTGTTTTGACGTTAACTGTTTCAAAAAAAAATATAGGCTCTGGTTTGATTGAAAAAAGTTATTTTTGATGGAGTTGGAAAATAATGTTCTTCACTACATTAATAAATCTCAGTGCTGGTTTTTGTTTATGCTAAAGAAAATAGCATTTCATGTTCTTGTGCTTTCCAATAGGTTGCTTTGGTTATCCTTAGGATATCGATGAACTTCATACTTAAATGTGTTGAAGTCCCGTAGGAGAAAGTACCGGTGGTTAGGAATTAAATTGTATGTTATTAACCTTTTCAGTTACATGATCACCAATTTCTTCACAGATTCATTTTCTGCCAACATGTAACTTGGAGAGGTTTAGTATTCTGTCGTTATTCATAATGATAAACGATACTCTAAAAAATTTATTTTGTGAGTTACTATTTCTTATTTAAAAACTGCTTCCTTATGTTGTGATTGAAAATTAATTGAATTGTTTTCTGTAAATTACAAACAGAATTCATAAAATATATACTAAGTTGTAATCCTAGTGGGGTTTGACGGTGGAAAATATAGCTTGTGTTATGTAAAGTGAAAAATATAGCTATATAGTGTCTCATAAGATAACAATCATTACTGTTTTTTCTAACAGTGAAATGATAACTAGTGTATTATATTTTTATTTAAGAAATATAAGATAGGAAATCAGTGATTTAGCTTTAAAGTGTCTTATGTGTTTTAATTTCTCATTTTCTTGAGCAGTTGTGTTATACGTTATGCATATCAACTTGTAGTTTATCTCATTCTTGTGAAATCATAGGAAATTTAGTCATAAAGATGAGTTGACAAGTTTAATAACAAGTAATGTTCATCTTAGTACTTTTTTTTATAAGTAATGTGCATCTTAATACTTTTGTTATCTTAAATTTTTAATTTAATCCTTATTTATTTATCCAAGGTTATGGCCCCAAGTAAGCAATGGATGCAACTTGTTGATAACCGACTTGACGAAACCTACTTCTATGGGGTGCAAAAGTTTTTGGATTATGCCTTTAGAAGAACAGGAGAATTGTATGAAATACGATGTCCATGTGTCAAATGTTGTAACACGTGAGACAGTCGAAAGTCGAAACACATTTGAAAGTATATGGAATAATTAAAAAATATGTCTTTTGGTATCATCATGGATAGGGGTGAGCACGGAAACAGGGTACACAGATACCCGACCGGAACAGACACTAACGGGTAGATTCCGGGTAGATATATTATAATAACGGGTAGGGTCCGGGTAGTAAAATTAGGAACCGATCAATGTCGGGTCCGGTTCCGGTTCCGGCAAATAGAGACAGGGTACCCGGACCCGGAACCGATACCCGGAACCTATAAAATATTAAATATTTTTACTTTTTTTAGGAACATTTGGACCACTTTTAACTTTCTCCAAAATTGTTTGTTGCACGCCTGCACATTGATTTTCCCCACCCCAAGACGTAAATATTTTAGCTTTTTCACCCATTTATTCTAGAATGCTCTTTGTGCCCTAAGAGAAAACACCCAAAACTCTCTCAATAACAATGGCGTTTTAGCTACACCACCGAGCTTCATCGTCGTCGTTGTTGAAGCTTTCTCTCAGGTATTTTCATCGTTGTCGTTGTTGAAGCTTTCTCTCAGGTACTTTCATCGTTGTCGTTGTTGAAGCTTTCTCTCAGGTACTTTCATCGTTGTCGTCATTGAAGCTTCACCTTTGCCTCATTCTCTCCCTTGGTTGTGTTCACGTCATTCCTAAAATGCATATGAGTTCATATCTAACTCTTCAATTTCTTTTTAATATCATATGCTTCTGTTCTATTTCATGCGATACTCATCTTCAATTTATATTACTTTTTTATTTGAAATGTAAATCTATTTTTAAAATTTGTGTATATTTTTGTAGTTGTGAAGATGAAATTTAGGGATTTACTAGTATAATAAAGCTTTTCTTTTGTATCGAAGAGCTTATGAACACGAAAATAAGTTTAATTCAGATATTTTCAAATTTATTTTGAAATCAACACGTTCAATTAATTGAGTGTCAAATTTGGCTTGCAATTTTAGGTTTTGGTTACAGAATTAGCTTTTCTACAATGAATAAGTTTTCCAAAACTTCTTATAAGGGTACTAAAAACTCCGATTGCAGGCTAAAAAACTACTTGATGAAATTATTTTAGAACTCGTTTTTATTCTCATAGGCTTAAAAATTATTGCTTAATTTGTGTTTTTTATTTACAGGGTAATGATTGCTACGGGTAGGTTCCGGGTAGTAAATTTAGGAACCGATCTTTTACCGGGTAGGGTCCGGGTAGTTCAAAAATGTTAGGGTACCCGGACCCGCTCACCCCTAATCATGGAGAAGTTTTGGATGAGCCACTATCGGAATGTGAAGTTGAAGATGATAATGAAGTAGAAGAGTGTGAGGATGAGGATGAGGATGAAATACATAAAATGTTGAGAGATTTATATCCTAATCATGATGGAGGCACTGAGGACGTTGGTTGTGATGATTTGTCGGTACCCTATTGTACTTTATAAAACAGTACGGGAAGTAAATAACTATTACAAGTGTTCGAAATGATAAATAAATGGTCAATCTTCAAAACTGCCGCAAGCTTGTTGTGTCTTGAATCTTGATAACCTGAAATCAAGAAATAACTAAATCTGGATGGTTACAACATTGTGTGTTGAGTCGAGTGATTCCCTCTGTCCTTAAGACAAGATTGCCCCGTATATATGTTTTTACGTTAGCGGGAAATAGTCTCCCAAGATAAAACAACACTTTAATCTCAACGCTACAAAGCCAATAGGTTGAGCCTGACGAAGAAAACAAATATGAATCGACTTGCTGAAGATATGGAAAAGGAAGGAAGAATTTCTGTTTACTCTTCTATTTTGTCTCTGTGTATATAGTGTGTCTCTGTTGTGTATATCTTGTGTATATATGTGTGTTTTGCTCACTGTTTTGCAGTGGTTTTAAATCCTTTGTTTGCGGTGATTTTTAAATCCTTGTTTTGTGATGTGTTTTTCTGATTTTTCGTCCAACACAATTGAGCTAAAATGCATCAATATATAGCATGGAGGAGGGACTCCTCAATTGCCACAACCATGGATGTTAATGGCATTAGTGAGGGCTGTTAATGGCATCAGAGAGGTTGATTTATGGTCATGAAGGAGGTTGATGATGGTCATTGAAGGAGGGCTGTTTATGGAGTAGTTAACAGCCAAGTAATGGCTGGTTAATGCTCCAAAAATAGTCCAAACGGTAGGCAGAAAGTTTCTGCCTTCCGTCACTCCTAAAATCAACTTTTCAGAAACTCTAGGGACCAAACTATAAATATTAAGCAATTTGGGGTCCAAAAAGATAATATCAGAAAGTCCCCACAGCCCACGACCCGCGACCCGAGCCCGGACCGGATGGGACGGGCGGCGGCGGCGCACGTGTGGGCTTAGCCTCGAACCCAAGCACATCTAGGTCCTCCATCCTTTAAACACATGGGATACCCCTTGGGGTCCCAAACCCTTTACCACATTAAAGACTTATAAAGAGAGCAATTCTTTCTATTCCCACCGATGTGGTAGATTTGTCCCACACCATTATTCCATGCATCAAACACCTTACTTCGTGGACCAATATCTCATTCATTTCTCAACGAAATTTGACGATTCTTGGCCCTACGGTCATCTACTCACTTAGTAGATTATGCATGTGTGAAGAGACAAAGCCTCCAACATGCGGAACACTAGTGTTTAATTCATTAACCATGGGTGGACGCACCTCCCCGCCAAAGGCAAATTTCCAACAATCCCCTCTATGAAAGAGAGATTGTGGCGCACACACACGGTGCCTACTTTCAGCAATCTTTCAGCGAACAGATATTGCATCAGGAGAGGTAGCTTCCGCTTTGAACCTTCCCTAGTTGAATACCATCGGACTTACTTACTGCGCTGTGAACGTGATGTCTTGAACCGTCAGTGTTTAGTGTAAGCCAATACAATGATACCAACACAACAACTCTCCTTATTCGTTTTCATTCTTACGTTTTTGTTCATTGTGGCCGTGGACACACTTGGATTCTTAAGTGCGTTCATTTGAGGCGGTCATCCTCGCACTTAAATAGGTGATCTCCTACAAAGTATCATGTTATACCCTACTTCACAAGTGTTAGGAATCATTAAAAGTTTCCCCAACCTTAACCTCAACCGTTTGAGGATCGTTTAAAGGTTTGGAAGCTTAACCTTTACCCACCATGCAGGTAGCACTTTAATGTCTATCGCGGGAACAACTTTGGATTCATGTTTCCGTACAGAAATCATCATCTGAAGTGCTTCTTGCTTCCACCGAAGCGCTCAACTGAACCTTTTGCAGCTTAGTTTTTCCATTGAACCAAATTCTTGGGATCTTCAATCAGTATGGTTGGGTTACCACCGCATAGGTTCGTATTGTTTGGGTTTTAAACTCATTCCCCTAGACAGGCAGAACACTTGATCTCCGGGTAGTCCCTTAGTTAGGAAACAAGGAAGTGATACCCGTGATGATCAACTGCCATACGGTCTTATGTCTCTGACAGATCCTGACAGATATGTCCAGACGCTGTCATCCGTATCCTTCCTGAAGCCGACCGGCTAGCCACAATGTATAACTGCTGAAGGCACGGATTTCTCCCAATAAGGGACGTCCTCTAATGAGTCGTGAAGTTACTCAACTTCTTTCATGCTTTGTATAAAGCGATAAACTCTGAATCCATCATGAATCGGCCGATCCAAGTTTGCTTAGAGGATTTTCCAAGACCCACCATGCATATTTACTTGTGGCTTTGGTGTTCTTCATATCTGATGTCCAGTTTGCATCATTTTGTTCTCCCAGAACCGCTGGACATCCAGAATACCATAATCCGTAGATAAGCGAATAATTCAGATATCGTCATATCCGACTTAACGCCTTCTATTGATCATGTATTAAAATCATCAGTGAACCTTAATTCAACTGATCTGTTTGTAGGCCGATACCAGGTCGGTTGTAGTGTGTACAATACATTGAACTACACGTGACCTGTGTATATCACTCCTTGTCTATGGGTGCACCATGATTCCAATCAGTTCTATGATTCATATCCATTGGTGGCTTCAACGAGACTGTCAACTATCGACCAGTCCGTTAGATGTTTTAGAAATCCAGTTCCTAAGATGTTATCTGTGATACCCATATCTTTCATATCGAGACTTTGTTTCAATATGACTTTTACTTTCAGACTGTTGATTCTCCAATTGCTGGCTTTCTAACTTCAGAGTCAATGTTTCTGTGGTCAGATTCATTGTTTCTGTTTTATCTGAAACTTTCAGGACCAAAATGTAAACATTTCAGGGACCAAAATGAAAGTTCAGGAAGAAGCCCAACAGTTCAGCAAACCAACTTTGATCCTCTTCTTCCAACTCTCCGGTTGGGAAGGCTATTTCAACATTCATGCCACGCAAGACTGCAATGGCCCATGATGTTAAGCTACTCGCAGGGGAGCACTTGTACAAGTAACCGGGTCTTTATACTCGTCAGTAGCTCCATCTACTTTGTACTCACATTTGAGTATCCATTTTCACAACCCAAAGGTTCTTTTCCCCGGAGGAAGATCAACCATTATGCAAGTATGGTTCTATATGATGGAATCTATTTCTCTCTTTGTAGCTTCTTTCCAAAGCAGTTCTTTTGGAGATGACAATTATTTGTTAATTGTCCATGGTTCATTCTCAACCATACACGCTAGAAGGACTGGAACAAGTCTTTGTCCCCTTCTTTGCTCCGTCTCGGTTCAACATCTAGAATCCCTGAGTTCTGCAGATCTGGAATATTAAGTTCCGGATAGCCAGCAACTTTCGTGTCCTGTAGATACGGAACGTCTAGTTCCAGACAGTCAGGCCCTCGCGGGTTCTTGTTAACCTTGAGCAATTACTTCTTTTTCCTTTTCAAGGAAAGTTATCTTCAAAGAATTCAGCATTCTTTGACACCAAGAGGCGATCAACACTACTGTTATTTGCAGATCCAGTGGATATGCAATCTCCAGTCTTAGGTACAACGTGTGATCGGATAAAGATCTTCCCTACTATCACACCTCATGAGAGGCCTCTCCGTCTTGAAATCCTTCACAGAAAACTCAAACGGATCAAATTCAACAGAAACAGAATTATCAGTTGTGAATTTACGAACATACACTAAATTTTTAATCAATTTATGGGCATGAAGGGTATTTTTCAAGATACGTGGTGGATGAGGTGGGGGCAAAACTTTATGAACATTGCGAATCGGAATAGAATTCATTATCTGTTTCCTCATTGGTGGATGACAATTTGTTAACTTTTGCATTATTATAACTAGATATTTCAGATACATTATTATGTCTAAAAAAAATAACTCAATGTTGATTTCCTCTCTTACAGCCAATCCAGAGTTGCCACACGTCTGATAGTGGATTATTGCAAAATCCACATTTAAAAAATTATGGCCATGCAATAGTTAACACACTTCTGTTTGGGTGGCCTATCAAAAAAATGAGGGGGTATACAAGTCTTCATCACAAAGAGAAAAATAAAAAAACTTGAAATTAAGATAATGCAAGTCTTAGTGTCCCAACAGCTGTATCAAGCCCGCAAACTTCTCCAGTCAGTCAGAGGATTTAATTCTTAGTTTCTCTTAATCATATAATATTCAGAACACCTATAGATTAATTTAAATTCGCGTAACATAAAATTCTTTTAAAAAGAAGTAATTTCCTATTAGATATTTCTCCATTTTCACTGCCCAATTAATTCATAGTTATAGTACTTAAGTATTGAAGTATCACTGCATTGATTTACTTTTGGTTGAGGATTTAATTATTCTCCAAGTTATAACTTATAGTGATGAACAATATATACAGGGACAAAGAATCCATTCTAAACAACTTTCCATGAGCATTACTTCTTGTTGTTGCATACAAGCCATTTCATATACACAATCAGGATGACAGTCACTTCAATTACTTGTTAGATATTCTCTTACTTCTTGCTCAAAAGAAGAAAACATTTTATTCTTATTATCGCATCAGAAGAAACAGAGATTTAAGTCATGAAAACAACCTCTTGCAGAAACACAAAGGAAGATTGCATACATATAACACAATGTAAATCTGATCCTTCCCAAATCTAGCGCATAGCTACACTTGTCTTTTTAATGTTTTACTACCTCAATTACAATGAAGCATCCAAGTTATTAATGGTAACTTAGCCGTTGGGACAATTGGACTTGCATTATCTTAATTTCAAGTTTTCTTTTGTCACATGAAGTAGTATATACACCACTCATATACAAGTGGTCCTATATGATTGGCCAGACAGACAGAGGTCAGCTGGATTTGCAATGATCCACTATCCACATGGCAACTCTTGGCCCGCAACGGTGTCAAGTTCGGTGAGGCTATATGGTTCAAGGCTGGATACCAAATTTTCAGCGAGGGTGGACTTGACTACTTGGGCAACCCAAGTTTGGTCCACGCACAGAGCATCTTGGCCATATGGGCTTGCCAAGTTGTGTTGATGGGAGCCGTTGAGGGATACCGTGTTGCTGGTGGACCTCTTGGTGAGGTTGTCGACCCACTCTACCCTGGTGATAGCTTCGACCCATTGGGCCTTGCTGACGACCCCGAGGCTTTTGCTGAGCTCAAGGTGAAAGATATCAAGAATGGTAGACTTGCTATGTTCTCCATGTTCGGATTCTTCGTTCAAGCTATTGTCACTGGAAAGGGTCCGTTGGAGAACCTTGCTGACCACTTTACCTATCCAGTTAACAACAATGCTTGGGCCTTTGCCACAAACTTCGTCCCCGGAAAGTGAAGTTCTTAAGAAAGAGTCTCTTCTATTAGCTGATTGTTTTATATCCTTGTAAACCAATTGTAAATTACAAGAAAATGATATATGAGTTTTGTTTGTTCTCCAATTATTTTGTATTTCCAAGTTACATTTTCAGTACTTCTCATATAAATCAAATACAAGTTAAAAGTGGCAAAAAAGGCTCCCAAGTTGGCAACTCACAAGTCTTAGAACAAGGATTGCATCAATGGGTTCCAAGATAGAGCAAATTGAAATCTAAAACAAAAAGCCAATGATGTTTCTTCCAGATCTATGTAAAATCCCTTGTTTGCAAACAAGTTAATTAAACCTTTTTTACTACAGATCTTCTATTTCCTTCTCTATCCCATAAAGGCCGAGATATGATCTGCGTACATTCTACCCTTTCAGAACATCACTTTGTGGGATTACACTGAATATATTGTTGCTATCTTCTATTTTCTAGCATTTTAGCACTATATGAGAAGTATTTGCACACAACATATATATTTGTGATCCACATAGTCCATTTTAAAAACTAAATTGCTGATATATATACATATGATATATCCTTGAATATAATATTGTTTTCACAATAGGAGTAGCATTTTTGGTAAAGTTATTGATGATCTTAATTTATTAAGTGCACAAACATGAGCTTCACTGAGAAGATGAGAGAATTCCTTACATAGAAAAGTTTCGTAATCTTACTCTTAAGTTTTCAACGATGACATAATTATAAGCATATTTTACACAAGATTCTTAATATGCTTGACTTTTAAAACTCTCTTGTATTCTTATACTATTAAACCTCTCTATAGTAACATCTTTTATTCGAATTTTTAACGGCGCGAGATGTTGTTATATGGAATATATTTAATATGGTTTAACATGAAATCGGGTTTGAAGAAAATTTGGTCGTAGAGATGAGAATAGATAAGTAGAAAGGTGTTGATTGAGTTACCTTGAGTGAAAGAATAGTGTTTGGGAAGCATCACAGCATTGTTTCGATTATCTCATGCTTTTTTGGTTTTTGCACGATGTGGGAACTTGGTAAAACAGAAGAGACATTGTTACAGAGCCGACAAGGGTAAAAGCTTATTTAATTTTAATTTCAAGTATATTTACGAATCGTGAAAACATGGTCCAATAATCCTGTTTTCTCAAGCAGGTGCTCATGTTTGTAGTGGCACATTTTGTCTAATAAAGGACTCCCCGTCTCAATTTCTGTTGCGGTGTTTGATGCCTTTGAAATTTTAAAAAAGAAACTTTCAATACTTGTATTGTATGTTTGGCTATAAATCATGTTGTTAAGATTAAAATAAAAAGTTAAAAGTTAAATTAATTTTAAATACTTCATTCGTCATAATCTATACGATACTCTTTCATTTTTAATCAGTATAAAAAAACACATTTCTAGATTTAGCTACAATTTAACTCTAAAATTCCCATTTTACCCTTAACGAAATTATTTTTAGTCAAAATTTTTATTTGACTTATTTTAGATCATAAGATTCAGAAGTCATTTCTTTTTTAAATTTCTTGCCTAGTAAAAACGCTCATATAAATTGAAACTGAAAGAGTAAGAAATTATGATATTTGTTTTTTGGACATACTAAAATTATTGTAAGAGAAGAAGTAGTAACTATTTTAGGAAAGGAAACATAATTCTTTTGGGCTAGTTGGGTTGAAGTATTTAGGCCCATATTCATATCAAAGACCCAGCTTCAATTTAACCCGAATTTGTCACTAGAAATTTCAGAATTCACAAATACAAAATATGCAAATCCGATGGAATTTGTGCTAAATTTCAGCTAATTTTGGCCAGTCGATTTCAAATGATAGCAGGTTAGTGTTCTCTTCACATCCCTATCCAGATTCATCTTTTCGTTCCAATTGATTTAATGCGTTTCTATTTTCTATTTATGAAACTGGTAACTGTGATTAATGGGTTTCTATTTTTCTGAGTTGGGTTTGCAATGTTTTGTTTTTGTTCCCTCTGCATAAAGATAATTTTCAATTTAGTTGTAACTTTGACAAGTTAAGTTGCAATTTGAGTATTACTAAGAATTGCTTATCTGCATTTTAGTATTCCCTATGTCCCAATTTATGTGTTGGAAGCACGCACCCTTTATCTTATGCTATGTGTAAGGAATCAAAGGCAACGAGCCAAACCCAGTTGTTTTTAGGAAGCACGGATGATAAACCTCCAAAATAGGCGGTGCTGCGGGTTCACCAGGGTTGGGAGAGTCCTGGGCTAGTTGGTTGGCACTGGCTTCGGAATTACCAGGGGAACTGCTTCCAATGAAACCATTTACTTTTTAGTTTGTCTCAAAAAGAATGTCACATTTTTGTAAATAGGAACAATTTAACTTTAAAAATTCCCCTTATCTGTAATGAAATGATTTATAGCCACACAATTGTCTAAGATTTGTTTTAGACCACACATTTCAATAGTCAAACTTTTTTTTCTTAAACTTTGTGCCAAGTCAAATTGTGCCACATAAAATGGAACGGAGGGAGTAGTATTTACTGATCAATGGAATACTTTTTTTTTCTCCCAAAAAAGGAAGAAAGAGAAAAAGGCAATAAAGAAATGAATGAACATTAGAATACTAGATATTATAAATGTAACTTAAAAGCTAAGTGTGGAAGGAAATGACAAGTTGAAGTACCAAGTGAAGTTCTTGATCTTCCTGTAGGTGAGACCTTGAACACAAGAATAAGGGGTCGTTGGGTATGGTGTATAAGAATAGTACTGAATATGGTGTATTAGTAATACATAGATTAGTAATTAGGGTGACAAATAGGCGGGTTAGGTCAAATTGGGGCGGGTTTAAATGGGTCACATTAATTATTACACTCAACCCACCCAGAATTTTCTTGGGTCAAAACGGGTTGGGTTAAACAACGGGTCATAACCTAACCCGACAATGATAACCCGACCTCCCCCCTCTTTAAACATTTAATAATATTTGCTTGGGTCAAAATGGGTTGGACCAATTTAATATTTTAATAATATTAATATCAATATTCTTCTATTGGTTTTTCAAACGTATAGTTTTTTTTAATATTCTTGCTTGTTTAGGTTGGGTATATTTTGACCCGGCGGGTTACACTACTTTGACCTGTTTTAACCCGATTGATTGATGTGTCATTTTGGATTCAACCCGTTGGGTCAACTCAACAAACGGGTCATGACCCAACCCGTAGAAACACTAGACGAGTTGGGTTTGGTTTTGCACCCCTACTAGTAATAATGGATTAGTTATGCTGACATTATTTTTTATCGACTGTTTGATTTGTTTTATTAAATAAAGTGTGTATTAAAATAGGAATAGTATTGAATAGGGTGTACTAGAACAGGAATAATACTAACTTTAGATTTACAGAGGTTGAAAAACAGTACCAACCAAAGAATTAATAATACCGAAGCTTATGCATCTATTATTGTCTCTAATAGATCTAACCAAACGACCCCCAAGTGTGATGGAATAAGCAGGTGGCATAAGCTAAAAAACATAACGGAGTGGTATGCATAATTTTATATAGAAGGCGAAAATAGAAGCTACAAAGGTGATTGAAAGCTTGAGTTAAAGCGTTAGACGCCTTTTACTAAACTTAAGGACGGTTGGAAAAAATTGTTGCCATGTGGTCACGCGTTCGACCCATGGAAACAACCTCTTGCAGAAATGCTGGGTAAGTCTGCGTACAATAGACCAGGGGCAAATTTAGGCCTAAAAAACAGGGCACGTGAACCCATGGTTGCTCGGCAAAATTAGATATTTTATGTACATATTTTCTAGAATTGATCTAGAGTTAGCTCACAACGGCTCTCTCTCTCAAGTCTCAACCACCGCCACCAAATTTCCACTGCCAAACACCTCCACCAAACCTCCACCATTTCCCTTGTCACCCACCTTCACCTCTACTGATTCACCATAATAAATCATATATATTTCAAGAATCTCATCCCCCCTTCCTTTCTTATTTTTGTTCTTGTTCTTGTATTCTTTTTATCCTAAATCTACGAAGGTACTTGATTTTTTTTGGTAAAAACTCCGGTGAACAGTACTCCGGTACCTGTGAACAGTTACAAAATTTCATTTTTTTGTTCTTTTGTTCTTTTTCTCCTAGATCTACACATTTACTCCAATTTTTTGGTGAAAACTCAAGTGAACAGTACTTCTGGTGCCCGTGAACAGTACCGGTGAACTGTGATTTCGTCGGCAAACAGGTTCGATTCAACTGAAGTTGGTACCTCCGATTTCCTGTATCCATTCTTTGTCCTTAACCTTGTTAAATTTTGCCGCTTCTTGTCTTTAGTTATAGCATTCTTGACGTAGTGATTTTACTTGCCTCTAGATTCTTGTTAACTTGTACTTGCACTTTGATCCCTTCCTGTTTTAGGGTAAACGTTGAGTAGTTTATTATTTTATATTTGTCTTAGTGGCTTTGGTAACTGATGGTAGACTAGGGTCATATTCTCGATCGGGGACGAGGGTTAGGGGGGATAAGTAGGGTAAGGGAGATGCTAGGCTGAGGATAGGGTCTTGGAACATTGGGACTTTAACGGGAAGTCCATAGAGCTAGTTAAGATTCTTAAGAAGAGGAGGATTTGGACGAAGTGGTGGGAGGTATACCACCCACTGAGAAGTTATTTGTAGGAGGGGATTTCAATGGACATATCCGGTCACTTTCGGGGATTATGACGACGTGCATGGAGGCTTTGGATTCGGGGATAGGAACGGGGGAGGCGTCTCATTTTTGGAGTTCGCTAGAGTTTCTGGGACGGTGATAGCCAATTCGAGGTTCCTGAAGGAGGAACACCTGGAGACTTTCCGTAGTTCGGTGGCTAAGACTCAGATAGACTTTTTGCTCCATAGGAAGGTTGACAAAGGTCTTTGTAAAGACTGCAAGGTTATTCCGAAGGAGGATTTTACAACCCGACATAAGCTTTTGGTAATGAATTTGGAGACCAAGTTGGAGAAGAAGAAAAGGGTCGTGGATGACATGTTAAGAATCAAATGGGGGAGTTTGACCATGGCTAGTGCAAATGAGATGAGGAAGAGGTTGATGGCCAAGAGGGCTTGGGGAGTAGTGGAGATGCGATCGGTATGTGGGACATGACGACAAGTTGCATTCGGAAGGTAGCTAGAGAAGTGCTAGGGGCCTCGCGGGGTGACTGTGGTGGGTATCGAGGGGACTGATGGTGGAATGGTAAGTTCAAGAGAAGGTAGAAGAAAAGAAAGCGGCGTATGTGAAATTGGTAGAGAACAAGAATGAGGTGGAGAAGTGGACGAATAGGGAACTGTATAAGATGGCGAGGAATGAGGCAAAGCTAGCGGTTACGGCGGCAAAAACTGCGGCTTTTGAACGCCTGTATGTTGTGTTGAATTAGAGGAGAAAGGCGAGGATAAGAAGTTGTACAGACTAGCCAAGACAAGGGTGAGGAAGGCCGGTGACTTAGATCACATGAGGTGCATCAAGGACGAGGACGACAAAGTACTAGTGGAGGAAACACATATTAGGCGGAGGTGACGGTCTTACTTTCATAAACTCTTAAACGAAAAAGGAGATGGAGACATTGTGCTGAGAGATTTGGAGCATTCTGGTAGGTACCAGAATTTTGGGTATTGTAGAAGCATTAAGGTTGAGGAGGTTAAGGATGTTGTTCGCAGGATGAGCAGGGAACGAGCGACCGGTCCTGATGAGATCCCAGTTGAATTTTGAAATAGTGCAAGTTGGGCAGGTTTGGAGTGACTGACTAAGTTGTTTAACGTCATTTTTAAGACGACAAGAATGCCCGAAGTATGAAGGTGGAGTACAATGATTCCCTTGTACAAAAACAAAGGTGATATCCAGAGTTGCAACAACTATAGGGTATCGAGCTGCTGAGCCACACTATGAAAGTTTGGGAGAGAGTCGTGGAGATGAGTGTGAAGAGAGGCGTGTCTATTTTCGAGAATCAATTTGGGTTCATACTGGGGCGTTCGACTACTGAAGTCATTCATCTTATTAGGAGGTTGATGGAGCAGTATAAGGAGAGGAAGAAAGACCTACATATGATTTTTCATCGACCTCGAAAAGGCATACGACAAAGTCCCTAGGGAGGTTCTATGGCGATGTTTGGAGGTTAGAGGTGTACCTGTGGCGTACACTAGGGCGATCAAGGATATGTATGAAGGAGCCAAGACTTGGGTACGGATAGTAGTAGGAGACTCGGAGCACTTTCCAGTGATGAGGGGGCTGCACCAGGGATCTGCTCTTAGCCCATTCCTATTTGTCTTGGTGATGGATAGACTGACGCGACAAATTCAAGGAGAGGTACCATGGTGTATGTTATTCGCGGATGACATAGTCTTGATTGATGAGACTCGCAGCGGATTGAATGTTAAGCTAGAGGTTTGGAGACATACTCTGGAGTCTAAAGGGTTCAGGTTGAGTAGGACCAAGACAGAATATTTGGAGTGCAAGTTCAACAACGGGAGCGTCCCTGAGACATGCCTGGAGGTGAGGCTTGGTACTCAGGTCATTCCAATGAAAAGAAGCTTCAAGTACCTAGGGTCTATTATCCAAGGGAATGAAGAGATTGATGACGATGTCACACATCGTATTGGGGCAGGGTGGATGAAATGGAGGCTCGCATTTGGATTCTTGTGCGACAAAAAGGTGCCACCAAAATTTAAAGACAAGTTCTATAAGGTGGTGGTTAGAAGGCGGAGTGTTGGCCAGTCAAGACTTCGCACATACAAAATATGAAAGTTGTGGAGATGAGTATGCGGAGATGGATGTGTGGGCATACAAGGAGAGATAAGATTAAAAATGATGATATCCGGGACAAAGTAGGAGTGGCCTCAGTGGAGGATAAGATGTGGGAAGCGAGGTTGAGATGGTTCGGGCATGTGCAGAGGAGACACACATATGCCACAGTGCGTAAGTGTGAGAGGTTGGCTATGGATGGGTTCAGGAGGGTAGAGGTAAGCTGAAGAAGTATTGGGGAGAGGTGATTAGACGGGATATGACGCAAGTGCGACTCACTGAGGACATGGCCTTAGATAGGGGGCTGTGAAGGACACAAATGAGGGTAGTAGGTAGTCGAGCGTAGTCCTACTTACGCTAATAAAATGATAGTTATAGTGTAATAATTGTAGGCCCGATTAGCCTATCACACTTATAGGCGCCGTATTGCTTTATAGTCACTTGTAGTTTGATTTCTGCTGCTATATGTTATTTAGTGCACTTTGTTTATCTTATTTAGTTGTGTTAGCTACTGTTTTCTTTTGTTAGAATGCGCTACCATGGCGTATTCGATTTTATTATCAGCATGTTCATATTGTTTTAATTTCTTATCTGAGTCTGACTGTTTCTCTTGCTTTGCTTTGCTTTGCTTTGCTTTGCTTTGCTTGTGAATATGCTTTGTCTTGAGCCGAGGGTCTCCCGGAAACAACTGTTCTACCTAATCAAAACATCACATATGTAACTACAAAGAGGACTCAACAAAGAATCTATAGCTAGGCATAGACATGGTGTTGTGGCACCTCTATGACTATTTATCTATTTTCTCCTTTTCTTGACATTTTTCTCATTTTCTTGCATTTTTGTTTTGATTTATTTCTGCTCTTGGCTAATGGATTTATAAAAGCTTTGATAAAGGCCAATTGAATGTAGCAATGAATGCCATAAAAGTCAATTGAACGTTTATCTGAAGTACTCCACGTAGCAGCATTTTGCTTTCTTTCAACATAAATGATCTAACGCTTACAACAGTTTAATTGACATTATAGTGGCTCATTAAATTGCATATATCTCCTTTCACAGTTTCAGTTGCATATGTGCCGTTTCCATTGCAGCATGGGGTCTTCCCATATTTCAATCTTTTAACTATTTAAGTTTAACTTTCCCAAAACTTCCTTTAAACATATAATAGTGCATTCATCCAAAATACGTTTGTGACAATTGTAATCATTCACTATAAGCCCCCCCCCCCCCCCAAAAAAAAACCCTCGTTCTCCCTCAACTCCTTCTCCTTCCACCTTCCACCTTCCTGCAAGTTACACACACAATCCACAATATATATTCTCATATCCTATATTTTTCCATAACATAAAAAGAAACCAGAAGATACAGAGAACAAAAAATTACCTTTAGCAATTGAGGGTTCCGAAAAGGTGTAGTCAAAGTTTGAGATTTTCATTCATGGTTACGAAGCAACAAAGGTGAGTTCTCTCACTCATAATTTTTTAGTATAATCCCTTATTTTTAAGATACAATACATATTAGAATATGATCCGGATGTTGAAAGAATGATCATGATATTATTGTTAGTAGGTAATTTAATAACTAGTTTGAGTCATGAAATTACAATCTGTTTCGCTGAGTTATGTTTGTTAGAATTGGATGAAATTTTACAGGGTTGTACATCTCTCCTTCATGATCAGATTGAGCCCAAGTGGGGCTAAAACTGACATACGGTTTGAGAGTTATCGCAGTTTAAATTTTCTGCCTCGGATCGAATGAAATCCGGAAGGCAGAACGTATAACGGAATAACTGTATATTTCGGTGAGGAATCCGAAAAGTTGTGCTGAATAAAAGTTCTAGATTTCTCTATTCTCGACAGTTTGAGACTTTACAGAGGTTAATCCGACTTACGGACAAAAAGTTATGACCGTTTTAAGATTGTGTTTTGTTTTACAAAAATCTGGCGAAATAGTTTTCTGAGAGTTGTTAAAATAAAAGAACTGAATGTTTCGGTGAGGAATTTGAAAAGTTGTGCTGAATAAGAGTTCTAGATTTCTCTGTTCTCAACAATTTGAGACTTTACGGAGGTTAATCCGACTTACAGATAAAAGGTTATGACCGTTTTAAGATTGATTTTTGTTTTACAAAAATTCCGGCGAGACAGTTTTCATAGGGTTGTTCTTGCGTGAATTTGTACTAGTTACACTAAGTATTTCCAGAGGAAACTTGGGATAGTGATAAGATCCCGTGTTACATTCGATTTGGCGTAAGAAACACCTTATTTAAAGTTACAGTTCGAGAGTTATAATCCTTACAAGTGGGAAGAGCTAAAAGTGTAAAGAAAGGAACATTATTTGAATCTTCTGAAATATGACAATTTATATATATATATGTGTGTGTGTGTGTGAGTGTGTAAGTTTAGTCATACTGTCGAGATGATAGAAATCTTGGTAAGGTAAATAGTTTTGCTATCACCTACGGGGCCTTTTAAATACACTTGCCTTCGGGGCTATTCATATACATTTGCCTTCGGGGCTATTTGAACACACTTGCCTTCGGGGCTATAATTGAAATGTATTGGATCGGGTTGTACACGCCGCAACAAATATATATATATAATATGTGATATGAGATGAAGTAGGTGTACTGATTAACTAAGTATTCCCTAGGACGAGTTGGGAGGAGATTTTGTGTGTGTGAATATGTATGGGCTTGTAGACCGACAGTGTTGAAACCTGTTTTCATGAAATGCTTACTATGTTCATAATATGAATGTACTTAGAATATTGTGAGGTTACTTTGAATTGTAGGGTGAGGTTCTCATTCAGCCCCGGATGGTAGGACTGACTCTTTTATTTAACATGTTTAAGAAAAGCGCGATAGAGAAAAAGCTCCGCAACAGGGCTAGCGATCGTTCCGCAGCCTTATTGTCCCACCAATCCATTACTTCGGATTTGGTGAAAGTTGTTCTAGATTAAGTTGGTTTGAAGAACCAAGTTTTCGTTATCTCGGGGAATGCCCCATAGGAGTGTTTTCTTTTGAGATTCGGATGTTTTTATTCTGTATTTGAACTTCCATCGAGTCTAGAAAAAACTGGGGATGCTCGAGTATGGGCTTGTGCTTTCATTAAAGAAGTACATGATTATATTATTTTCGCACCTAGATATATGTATAATTTAGGACGAAAAAAAATTAAATGGTTCGCTTGGAAAGGGATAGTCGTCCAGGTGCCATCACGCCCTAAGGCAAGACTTGAGAAAAGTCGGGGCGTGACATATTATTTGCTGGCACCCATACTCTAAAAGGGCGGAATGGTGCACTTGGTTGAGTACTGAGTTATTTACCTCAAGGAATAGGGATCGAATCTGCTAAATACTCTGGTGCACCCCTGTTCTAGAGATCCTAGATTCGCCTTTGCAATAGACCCTTGTGGTCCAGCCCTTTCTCGGACCCCGTGCATAATGAGAGCTTAGTGCACGGGGCTGCCCTTTTTTAAAGGACGCATGGAAAAAGAAATGTATAGGCTAGCATGACTAAGAGAAGAAGGATTTAGGTCCGATGTTCGCAATGAGTTTGTTTATTCCCATTAACTTAGGGATAAGTTGAATACTTTTTGTAACCGACAAATCCCCGAAGGTTAGAAACTCAATCGATAGTGAGCCCGTTCTTTTACTGTTTTGCACTTAAATACCAGGCTTTTGTCTACATGAGGAACAAATGTAACATAGAAGCTAAAATGTGCAAGGAAATAATAAGTTGCAGTAGGAAGTAGCAAGCGAAGATTAGCAATAGATTTCTCATTACCAAATTTCTTACTAACAACATTACCAGATTTCTCAGTAACAACAACATTTCTAATTACCAGATTTCCCACTAACAACATCAGTTTCGTCACTAACAACATTAACATCTTTAGGATTAGATTTACCAGATTTCTTGATACGATACGGGATGGCACAAGGGTGATTATGAGAGCTAGGTTTCGTGGTGGAACTCGGCTTCAAACCAATGATCATCCATGGAGCGTATTCACCACATTTGAGGAGCTTCAAGGGGTCTCAAACGGGTATCTTCACACCTCACACCCCTTGATGATGAAGGATAAGCCTTTGAAGGCGATTGAAGACCCATGTATGAAGATGATCAAGGTATGGGAAATAGCATGGAAGGAACAAGAACACAACTCACTCAAGTTCCTTCACCCGAGACTATGCCGAGGAGCTCCAAGCCATATGACTCATGTTCATGCAAGGAGATGAGCGGCCTTGGAGATCCTTGAGGGACTCAACTTGGTTGAAGAAGAGAAGCATGGGATTGGATGAAGATGTCAAGACCGGGAGGTGGTTGTTTATGCAAAGAGGCCAATCTTTAAAGACAAAGCCATCATTCCTTGAAAAGACCACCAAACAAGGCCCTTACTTCATTAGGGGCATAATTGTAATAGTTTAGTAGTCTTCTTAGCCTAAGTAGTATAAATACTACATTTGTTATTTCATTACTTAGTTTTTGGATGAATATTGATTGAGAGTGATTCTCTAGTATCTAGGTTCTAGATTGTAGTGTAGTGTAGTGTAGTGTAGTGCTCCTACCGAGTGTAGGGTTAGTCTTAATCTCTTCAATTGAACCTCTCTTTGAATGTATCCAAGTTGGTAATTCAAGCATGAGTTCAAGTCTCTTCTCCTTTGGTTTGTGATCAATTACTTGATTTCAATCCCTTCTTTCTTCTATTCTCACCTATATTTCTTCTATCAAACCTATCTTACTTTGTGTTGTTTAATTCTGCATATTTGATTGTTATTTTCATACGTTCTCAAGTTGGATCGTATCATTTGGTATCAGAGTTTAGGCTAAAGGATTGTATCTACAATTCTTAATCATAGGTTCTTCTATTTTGAAAATCAAAAAAAAAATTGAAATTCCGAAAATTCCCAAAAAAAAAAAAATTGTGTTAATTTTGTTGTTTTGACACTAGATTCTTGTTCCCTAGTGTTAGTTGAACCTAAATTTCAAGTTTCATTCAATTTGGAGGTGTTTTGATCATTCTACCATTGTTGGAGCTTCACGGTTTGAAACTTGAAAGTGGTTTTTGGCGAAGGAAGGTGATATTGGCTTCAAAAGTTGGTGAGTTTTGTTCTACTCATCAAGGGGAGCTTGGATATTAAATTTGGTGGAAATTGGAGGTCATTTGAACAAGTATTGAAGAATCCACCATTGAAGGACCTTTAAACCTTCAGGAACTTGAATGTGGGTCTTGTTGAAGAAGGTGAAATTGGAACTTGAAACCTATTGGGTTTTGTTCTCTACATCAAGAAGAGCTTAGATTCAAAATTTGGTGCAATTTGGAGTTGGTTTGAGGTGGATTGAAATTTTGGGTGTTCTGCATGTTCGTGAGCATCTTCATATCTTCATCTTGAGAAAGAAGGCAAAAAAGGGTGTTTGATCCAAATATCTTCAAGTCAAAGGTTTGAAAAGTGCTTGTGGGCCCAAAGAAAAATCTGTCCGAAATTTCTGATTTAAAAAAAAAACACGTCGGCAGCAGATGCTTCCTCAGCAGCCACGCAAGCAGCCAGTAGGCTGCCATGTCAGCCACGCGCCTGCAGGGGAGCCCAGTCGTGCCTGCAGGGCGGTGTAGTGCAACTTCAGAGAGCAAATTGCTCTGTTTTAGGGCCTGTTCAGCCCCTGTTTTGGGCGTTTTAATTCGATTTTCGCCCAAATTTCTTCCGACTTGATTTCTTATACTCTTCCTAATATTTTAATACTTCTAATTAATTAAAAACATGTAATTAATCCTACTTGTTTGCTAATTAATTCATAAATTTCATCACTTTTCATCCTAAATTCTCAAACAATTTTCTAAGTGTTGAAATTCATTTTTTCTTCTTTCCTTCTCATTTCTTTAATTTTCTAAGCTAATTAACAATTAGTAATTATTCTTACTTGATTGTTAACTAGTTCTTGAGTCCGAATTTTCATTTCGTGCCAATTCTTTCAAGCTTTTATCGTTTAAACTTCATTGTAATTTCATTGGATCTTGTCCATTTTCTTTGATTGTCCGTTCTTTGTGTCACATAACTTCCACTCCAAACCGATCCTTGGATACTACTAGGAAACAATTTGAAATTGAAGGTTCTTGACGAGCTTAAGGATAATATATTGAGGGGAAAAAAGGCAAGAGTGGTGAGAACAATAGAGTGGTGCTAGCCAAGCACAAACGAGTGCAATATAAGCATTGGTGAGGAACTCTTATTATTAACCTTGTTTGCTTGTTTTGTTGGTACACGAAGAGGAGTCATAAGGAGAGGAGTTATAAGGAAACATGCCGTTTATCGCTTCGGGATCTTGTGATGATGATATGGGAGGCTATGGCTCTAGTGACGGAGGTTATGACCATGATGATGATGGAGCTTATGGAGATGATGGTGGTCACTATGATCATGAACCATATGATGGTGAAGAGCACTACTCTGGAGGCGAATATGAGGTAAATGGATCTTATGAACAAGACGAGGAAGTAGAAGAGCCTAATGAAGAGTTCTATGGTGAAGACGATGGTTATGAAGATCATCATACTACACACCACAGATATGGAGGCGACTTGAGGTATAGTTCTTTCTCACACATACCTCATGAATCAATTTATGAAGAGTCGCATGAAATAGGGAGTTGTGATGAACATGAATTGAGTGGTTATGCACTTTGTGGTGAATATGACCGTGAGGGTAGTGGACTTGAGTGTGAACCTTGTGAAGAATTTTCTAGAGGATATTCACGTGCATCCCCTCGTGATACTTCCTATACTAAGCGAGATGGTATAAGTGTGTGGGTTGGAGGAGGTAAAAGTCGTCCTAGAAGGAAAAGAGAGTGTACATTTCCTACTTTCAAGAAGTACAATGTCTTATGTTCCTTATCCTAATACAAATGTGTCATGTTCTCAATATGGATATGATGTTGAAGGTAGGTGGGAAACATCGATAGGCATTGGGAGTAGAGGGAACCCAATGTATCAAGAGGGGATTGATCCAAAGAGGCAAACTATCAAAACCAAGGTGAATGTTTGTGGAAGTGTGGGATTCTCTCGTGTTTGATGATGATTGTTATACAAACTTCATCACCCCTCATGTGGTTGAATGGTTGAGGATACCTTGTGTGATGAGACGATATCCTTATTATGATGAGGGAGGGTATTGTGTTGATAGGAAAGTGAAGGTATTCATTACACATGGTGAGTACCAAGAGGAGATTTGGTATGATATGCTTCCCCTGGATACCTGTCACATATGTTTAGGATATCCTTGGTTTCAAGAACATAGGATTCCATATGAGCAAGAATGGTACAAGTATGTAGTGGACAAGAAGGGGAGCTTTCTTTTTCCACCCATACCCCATAAAGAAAAAGCAAGTGCAAGTGAACCGCTTCCTAGAGTGAGTGATTTTGATCTTTCATATTTTGATAGGATAAGAAATGCTCTCCAACAAATAGTTGCTCAACGCTTTGCCAAGGAGCAACCAACACAAGATGAGAAGGCTATCCCAAATGAAGCCAAATGGAAGATTGAAGTGAAGGGCCATCCTAACCCTTCAAAAGGAATATTGGGAGCTCATCCCTCTTCTAATGAACATGAGAGATACAAAATTGAGTGGAGTAAGGGAGATCCATGTGACAACTCTAGAGTGGAAAAAGAAGAGGTTGTGTGGAGTGACGTGAGGGAGTAGTCACAACTTAATTCTAACCCTTCTAACCTTTCTACTTCTTCTAGTTGTCTTGGTTCTTTTGTAGGTACTCATGAGGATGAACACTCGAAAGAATCCCAAGTTTCTTTGGGAAGTGAAGTAACCCAAACATCTTCAAAAGAGGAAATCCAATGCAAGGCACTTGATCGAGGTAACGAGTTCTATGTACATGAGCTACAAGGTAACAAAGCTAATCCTTATACGCCATTGAACTTGGAGGAACATGTTGAGACTAATAGCCAATTGAGTAAGGATGTAGTTTTGTCTTATGTGGAGCATAGTGGCTCTTTGCTAAGTAATGATGATGTCCTTGTTGGAAGTGTCCACACACTAGTTGATTCTTTTGATGACCAAATTGATTCTTCTTGCAAGATCGATTTGTGTCCACCTAGTGTGCACACTTGTGATTCTACACTAGATGACTTTACTTGTGGTAATTATATGAGTAAATCTTGTGAGCTTTACATGCTGCAATCTAGTGTTGATATTTGTGTTGATTGACTTGATTGTAATGTTAATCCACTATTCGAGGAACCTTGTGATGTTCTTAATGAACTTCCGATTAGTGATGATATTGATAAAGTTGATCCTTTGAATGAGTATGACACACCGCCCATATTTGACACATATGAAGATGAGTCCTTTGATCTTACCTTGTTGACTTTTGATGAGACTCAAGGTTATGATAGTGTTGTGTGCCATGTAGAGAGTCATGTCGTTGATCCTTTTTGGAGTGACATTACACGCCTTGACTCACCAACTTTAGATGATTACTCTTTCCTTAAGAATAATGTCTTATTTGATGATGACATGATTGTTGATGACGATGTGCATGCTCACTTATTTTGTGGTGTCGTAGGTGTCGCCACATTTGGGGGTTACAAAGTCTATAGGAATCCAATGTGGAATGATGACACTCTTCCCTATGATGAAAATCTTCCTTTAGTGAATGATAATACACTTGCGGGGAAGGAGTGTTTGAAAAGGATAGGTGAAACTTGTTTACAAATTGTTGATTCTTCTTTATGTGACCAAAATTGCAGTAGCATGCTTGATCTTGTTCTTGAACCTAATAGTGAAGCTACATTTGAGGACACTATAGATGAAGCAGTTGTTTTGAGTGACACCTTTCTTTACTATCTATTTGCATATGATGACACTCGTGTTTGTAGTTTGGGTGCATCTTATGTTGAAGGGGGTTCTTATGGGTAAATAGTTGTGATCTTGACCAAGATGTGTGGATATCTCTTCCTTTTGATCCCGGGGAGGCTTTATGTGACTTGGTCATTATACTACCTTGGGAATGTTTTTGTTTGAGAGATGAGGATCAAATGTGTTGCATGTCGTCTAGAACCAATGTAGCATTGCATGCCTTGTATTTTGAATCCATTGGTTTCTTTGCTTTATCCTCATTTCATGATTGGAGGAATCAACTTCTTGAAACCTTATATGTGCGGAGTTTGTTCATGATAACCATTGATGTGTGGTTGTACCACAAGTTCATCTGTACTTGTGGTGAACGTATGATTATTTCCTTTTGTGCTAATCCTCATGATTTGAGGACCATATTTTCGTATATCTTTCCTTGGTTTTTGAAAGGTTCGGATTCGAGGATGAATCCTTTTCAAGAATGGGAGGATGATACGATACGGGATGGCACAAGGGTTATTATGAGAGCTAGGTTTCGTGGTGGAACTCGACTTCAAACCAATGATGCTCCATGGAGCATATTCACCACATTTGAGGAGCTTCAAGGGGTCTAAACGGGTATCTTCACACCTCACACCTCACACCTCACACCTCATAGCTACATGAGCTACATTAGGTTCCATAGGGTTTGCAATACAAGAATAATCTTTGTTTTTATGCTTTAAGATTGAAAGGGAATCAAAAGTTCCCCTTGATGATGAAGGATAAGCCTTTGAAGGCCATTGAAGACCTATGTGTGAAGATGATCAAGGTATGGGAAATAGCATGGAAGGAACAAGACACAACTCACTCAAGTTCCTTCACCCGAGACTATACCGAGGAGCTCCAAGCCATATGCGTCATGTTCATGCAAGGAGCGGCCTTGGAGATCCTTGAGGGACTCAACTTGGTTGAAGAAGAGAAGCATGGGATTGGATGAAGATGTCAAGACCGGGAGGTGGTTATTTATGCAAAGAGGTCAATCTTTAAAGACAAAGCCATCATTCCTTGAAAAGACCACGGGCATAATTGTAATAGTTTAGTAGTCTTCTTAGCCTAAGTAGTATAAATACTACATTTGTTATTTCATTACTTAGTTTTTGGATGAATATTGATTGAGAGTGATTCTCTAGTATCTAGGTTCTAGATTGTAGTGTAGTGTAGTGTAGTGCTCCTAGCGAGTGTAGGGTTAGTCTTAATCTCTTCAATTGAACCTCTCTTTGAATGTATCCAAGTTGGTAATTCAAGCATGAGTTCAAGTCTCTTCTCCCTTGGTTTGTGATCAATTACTTGATTTCAATCCCTTCTTTCTTCTATTCTCACCTATATTTCTTCTATCAAACCTATCTTACTTTGTGTTGTTTAATTCTGCATATTTGATTGTTATTTTCATACGTTCTCAAGTTGGATCGTATCATTTCTGGACTGCTTTAGAACGTGTTGTATGTTTCCTCTGGGCCTCTGCTCCTCCATCTTGCATGATTTTACCCTTGAGCAATGTGACTTCCTCGTTGAGTGATGTGACTTGATAGTTGAGCGATCCGATTTGACAGTCCTGCAATTTGTTATCTTCAATCATTTTGTTGTGTGATTTCAATTGTTTTCCTTTTTCATTGGATCCAGAGACTCATTGCTTTAGTATTGTTCCCAAAGGAACTGAGTTTTGCAAGTACAAAATCTCTATCATAATCGTTTAGTTAAACAAATCCAAAATATCTTATTTCCCCTTGAAAACGGTAGTGAGTGGACAACCTTTGCATGCGATGTTTTTTCATTTACTTGCGATGTGTTAAATTGATATTACTAAGAATTTGCTAATCCACCTTTTAGCATTACCAATCCATTTTACAAATATTTTCCCCACAAAAAAAGAAAGAAAAGAAAAGGGCAAAATATGTGAACTTTAGAATACAAGATATGGAAGGAGGGAGTAAATGTAACTTAAAGGTAAAATGTGCAAGGCAAAGGACAAGTTGCAGTAGGAAATAGCAAGTGAAGTTCTTGATCTTCATAAAAGTCAGACCTTTAACACAAGAATAAGTGTGATGGAATAAGCAGGTGGTATAAGCTAAAAAGACATAACAGAGTGGTATACAGAATTTTATAAGAAGGCGAAAAGAGAAGCGACGAAGGTGATTCAAAGCCTAAGTTAAAGCCGTAGACGCCTTTTAAACTTAAGGACGCAGGGAAAAAGTTGCTTCCATGTGGTCACGGGTTTGATCCGTGGAAACAACCTCTTGCAGAAATGCAGGGTAAGGCTGCGTAAAATAGACCTTGTGGTACAACCCTTCTCCGGACCCGCTCATAGTGGGAGCTTAGTGCACTAGGCTGCCTTTTTTTCTTTTAATGGATGCAGGGAAAAAGAAATGTATAGGCTAGCATGACTAAGAGGAGGGATTTAGGTCCGATGTTCGCGATGAGTCTGTTTATTCGGACAAGTGTAATACTTTTTATAACCGACAAATCCCCGAAGGTTAGAAACTCGATGTATAGTGAGTCCATTCTTTTACTGTTTTGCACTTAAATACCAGGCATTTTTCTGCAGGAGGGTCGAACTCGTGACGTAAAGATAAGTGTTATTTTAAGAGCTTTTTTTTTTAGAGAACTTCTAATAGCCTTAAAGCCAAATTATCTAAATTATATGAGAATGAAATTAGTCTAATGTAGCATAATTGATAAACAAGATTCATATAGCCAATCTCTAGTATCTTTTTAAATTTTAATTTTAAGGAATAGTTGATTGATTGATATGAAATGTTCACGACAAGTATTTTGGGCTTGGGATGGAAACAATAAAGTTATTTACCAAATCCTTCTAGGATTTTGAATTTAGACCTTTCAAACAAATTGGTTTATAACAACAATAAAATCCGAATCTCTATTAAAGTTTCAAACAGATATATGAGTCACTGTTAGTATGTAAAAGAACTTTGATAGTTTATATCTCTCGTAACTAAAAAGCATTTCATCCATCAGTGTAGTTAATTATTATAGAATTCTTGTATTGTGCATAACTATTCAACCTTTAGATTTCACTTAGGCTTTATAAACGAAACATATTTAATCATACTCATCTTGTATGATCGATATTTAAGTTTCCATTTGAAGCGTACCTCAGGTTAATGAAATGAATATTGTTTACCTTTATAAGCTTATGTTTTGGAACTTTTGCTGATTTGATTGAAATGTAATTTAGGATCTTTATTTTCATCTGAGAGGCAAAG
Organism: Anisodus acutangulus; assembly: GCA_029783415.1. Lineage (NCBI taxonomy): Eukaryota > Viridiplantae > Streptophyta > Magnoliopsida > Solanales > Solanaceae > Anisodus > Anisodus acutangulus. The sequence continues at coordinate 52,200,503 of CM056499.1, read as the reverse complement.
CTTCCTGTAATGGAGAAGGGGGACTTTTGCATCTCCACCATGGCATCGTCAAATATCGCAGTTCTATTAACTATTGGTGTCGTCACTATACTTGTGATAAGAATTATTTATGTTCTTTATAGGAGCAGCAAGCCGCTTCACTCCAAATCACCACTATCCCTCAGTACTCTTATTGTTCTGGGTTCAGGTCTCATTTTTTGTCTGATAATTCTTTTTCTGTTTTAGTGCCTTGTGTTTATACTCGTTCCGGCTTTTTAAGTTCAACTATAATGTAGGTGGTCACACAGCAGAAATGCTAAATTTATTATATGTCCTTCAAAAGGAAAGGTTTAAGCCGAGGTATTATATTGCTGCTGCTACTGATAATATGAGCCTCCAAAAAGCACACGTGTTTGAGGATTCTTTGCTCGGTAAGGTATAATACATCAGTTTAACTTATTTGGTGGTTTCCTTTGCTTTCTCCTTTTATATCAAGACAACAGTGTGTGGTTGCTTGTGTCTTATGGACCGAGAGAGGATAACATTTTTGCATTAGGTTGTTAACACATTATTATTTGATTTTTTCAACACCTTTTATCAGTTTTAAAATAGGCTTCTTGGTTTCGTCTTGAATTTTAACACCTCGCTCATTGTGTCCAAATATTTGATTGCCTTAATTGCTAAGTGACTAAGATAGCCATCAGTCTCCCAGCTCCATCCTTGTTCCGTGTTGCTTGATCATGCAGTTCAATGCGAAATGTTAGAGTCGACTTTTCCTACCAGTAGAGGCGTTAACGAGCCAAACCATGTATGTTCAACCTCGGGTGGGAATTTCAGGAAGTTTGGCTTGAATACCATCGTAACCCAAAGATATCTTCAAATTAGAACACACTGCTGCTTGTAGAGCCTAATCTTAGAACTTAACTGGACTGGCCATCCCTATTTTTTTGTAATAGCAAAAAAAAAAAAAAGATTCATAGAAGGCCGCTCAAACACCGGTTTAGTCCTAAAAGCTTTTTGAAATTCATGCATCCAGTACGGAAAAATCTCATGATTTCTCACAAGATCAAATTATGTATCTCTATATATCAAACAATTGGTATTTCCTCCACCACGTAGATACATAGATGGAGTACACCAAGTCCTTTTACTTATTGTTTGCAAAGAGATTAAAACTGTTTTTGCGGATGTATTCCATGTATATATGTTGGAAACATTTAGCTATAAGTTTTCTGCATACTAATATGTACCTTGTGTTTTGCCTCTGAGATAAAACCTTAGTCTGTATGCTCATCGGGATTGTCAATCTTAGGTCCGGAGGAACGCTGATTCTCTTCTAGTTGTTTAGATAATTCCACATGCATATGCAACACCACAGAATTCTACTCTTGTCCCTTAACTGATCATGATATTTTATTCCTTAATTGTCTATATTAATATGGCTACTTCTTATTCTAGGAAACACTTGAGGAAGTAGGGGGAGCTGAATTCATGCAGATATATCGAAGTCGAGAGGTTGGTCAATCGTATATAACCTCAGTCGGAACCACATTGGTTGCAATTGCACATGCCTTGCGGTTAATGATCAAGATTAGACCCCAAGTGGTATAGACAAACCTCTCATATTACCTCACTCCCCTCCCCCTTAAAACTGAAATTATCAATCTTCACAGATACTTTTTCGTTTTAGATCATGGTATTCTGATTTATCTAAACTTACTTTGTCTCAGATTCTGTGCAATGGCCCTGGAACGTGTATTCCACTATGTGCAATTGCCTTCCTTTTTAAGGTTTGTGTATTGGAGGGCAAACTTTTGTTCTTTTTATTTGTATAGTTAAGTTGGTTGCTAGAGTACTGATTACATGCAGAATCTCTGTTAAAGTCCTGATTTAGAAAAAATTGGATCATATTACCTTGATCTTAAAGACATGTCCATTCCTGTATTTTGAACTAGGTAGCTTGGACTATTCAAAAATGCCGATGGATGCATGTCGGATCTTCAAGTAGTGCATTTTGGAGGATCCGACATGGGTGTGTCAACATTTTGGAGAGTCCGAGCAACATAGATTTTCAATTGTATAGGACGACAACAACTTGGACCAACTTGTCTTTTCCCCATTATAATTTGCCGTGAAGAATCATGGCATGATGTTATTGAGAACTCTTATCCTCTAAACTTCCCTGAGCTTATTTTGTTTCGTGGCCTCTCCAAGTCCGCTTAGCCCATTCCTTGTAAAAATGAATATAGAAAAAAAGAAACCCGAACCCTGACAGAGGTCTTGGGTTCAAGCCTTGAGTATGGAAAAATCCTGGTTGGAAGTGCTTCCCCCTTAAATGGGATTTACGCGAGGTGAATCTGGATGAGTCAGGGCCCTAATGCGGGTACCAGACTCTGAACTGGAAACCAAAAGAAAACAAAACTCGATTGTACAGACTAATATCGAACTTGCAAACATTTAGAGTTCCCTGTTATTATTTTGCTAGCAAGGATCAGAATTGGATTATTTCTCCCATATCGTCTCTTAATTTCAAGGTGACATTTCAGTTGGTGCTAATCGAAAGTTCAACTTGCTTCAGGTTTTGGGAATTAAGTGGTCTTCAATTTTCTATGTGGAGAGCATTGCAAGAGTCAAGAAGCTGTCTTTGAGTGGTTTGCTTCTGTACAAGCTACATATGGCTGATCAGTTATTTGTGCAATGGCCACAACTAAAGGAGAAATATCCCCGAACTCATTATGTGGGTCGTCTTATGTAATTGATCAATTTTTTATCTATTATCGTGAGGTACTACTTGAGCTCTGTTGATGCTGTTCCAGGAATTCTATGAATGGATGTAAAGGATCTTCGTTTGAAAGAGAACATCGTTGCTACTTCTTGCAGCAAGGAAAGAAACTAATGATCATATCGACGTTTTTGGTACTATTGTTGTTGTTGTTGTTGTTCTGTTTAGATCATATAGCTAGCTTGTTAATGCTAGTTAAGATTCCACAGAGAACTAACAAATACAAGTGTATTCGCGTTACAATTTTCAAAAAGTTAATGTTTTATATATATGAGTACAAGTGTAGCATTACAATTTTCCAAAGGTTTACATATGAGTAAGGCTTTTGACATATTTTAATATGAAGTTGGACTCGAAGCTCATAACTAGTTGTTGTTGTTGGATCAAACATTCTTGGCAATCAACCTAGTAAGTTGACAAAGCCAACATTATATTAAAGTTGTTCCCTTAATTCATGTGTCATTTAAACACGAAATTGATAGTCAAACTAACAAGAAGGCACGTATAATTCATGTACCAGAGCGATGAATAAAACGGAGGCACGTAACAAATAAAAAAAACTTTTGAACTGAAAATAAAATAAAAAATGAGGACCTAAAATATATAATTTTACGCGAAGCATAAAGATATGCGGAAACCAACTAAAACTTCTATCAAATATTAGATATGAACCTAAAATCTTGGTACAGTTAATTCAACACTAAAAAGCTTAAATGTCCAGTTGAAAGTTGTCTCATTTTCTATGTTTTTTTTCTTTTTAAATATTTAGAGACTTTGGAAATAATATAGAAAATCCAAATATGTTGACTTGAGAAATACTTTTAGAGATGTGAGGAACATTAAGACCCAAAAGGAGGGGTTTGGATCCTCTCCAGTAAAAAATACTCCAGTAATGTTCAATGCACTCACTGATCAAAGCCATGTGTACTTACACAACTAATGGTTTAGATTCAATATATATCTAAGATGATTTTCTATTTTTTATGTACATATATAGATTTTCATCATATCTCTATCAATTTCTTGGTCTTTTCATATACCATCTTTTATCTTCTCAAGAGGTAATAAACCCTAGCTTCTACTAGCAGGTGTTGGGTGCTGCTGATTCTAAATCAAAAGGCTCTTACTGCTCTGTCTTCTCCGGCAAGTACACCAGAATCCTTCCGGTGAAACTCCGACAACCACAAAACCACCGCAACACCATCCCCCACCCCCACCCTCACTGCTTCACCACCACGAAACTACCGCAACACCATCACCCTCCAACCCCAACCTCCAGATCTGCCGACCACACACCCTCTCTGCGTCAACCACTGCCTCGCCGGAGTTAGTAACCGGCGAGCAACAACAACAAGCGAACAATGAAACAACCCAGCCTTTTTTTTTACAGGTATCACTAGATCTGCGACGTCGTCTAGCAGCGAACAATGGTTTACAGTAGGAACAATGATTTTAGGCAGTGAACGGTGTTTACACGGCGCGTGAACAACAATTTCCGGTGTGTGAACAGGTTTTATCAGCCTGGAGTTGGTACCTCCAGTTGTCTGTACTCAATATTTGTTCTTATTCGTGTTGTTTAATTTTGCGTGTTGCGTTTTATTGTATCTGGACTTTATATTCTTGCTGGTATTCTTGTTGCCCCTTATCTTATCATACGGATCTGTAGTAGCCTGACTTACCTCTAGATTCTTGCTAACTAGTGCTCTAGTATTGCTTCCCGTGTGTGTTAGCGTTAACCTTGGATTAGTATTCTTTGTGTCTTTGCTCTAGTGGCTTTAGTGAATGATGGTAGACTAGGGTCATGTCCTCGGTCGGGGATGGGGGCAAGGGGTAGGGGGAAAGTGGGGTAAGGGAAAAGTTAGGCTGAGAATAGGGTCTTGGAATATTGAGAGTTTAATGGGGAAGGCCATAGAGCTAGTTACGATTCTTAAGAAGATGATTAATATAACATGTGTCCAGGAGACCAAATGGGTAGGACCTAAGGCTAAAGATGTAGACGAGTATAAGTTATGGTTCTCAGGTAGGTCGAAGTATAGGAATAAGGTAAGCATTTTGGTAGACAGCGAGCTAAGAGATCAGGTGGTAGAGGTGAGGAGAGTCAATGACAGGATCATGACGATTAAGTTGGTAGTTGGAGGGTTCACTATGAACATTATTAGTTCTTATGCGCCGCAAGCGGGCTTGGACGAGAGGAGAAAAAACCTTTTGAGAGAGATTGAACGAAGTAGTAGGAGGTATACCACCTACTGAGAAGTTATTTGTAGGAAGGGATTTCAATGGACATATCATGTCACTTTCGGGGGTTATGACGACGTGCATGGAGGCTTTGGATTCGGGGACAAGAACGGGGGAGGCGTCTCACTTTTGGAGTTCGCTAGAGTTTTTGGGATGGTGATAGCCAGTTCGAGGATCCTGAAGGAGGAACACCTGGTGACTTTTCGTAGTTCGGTGGCTAAGACTCAGATAGACTTTTTGTTTCTTAGGAAGGTTGACAAAGGTCTTTGTAAAGACTGCAAGGTTATTTCGAAGGAGGATTTTACAACCCGACATAAGTTTTTGGTAATGGATTTGGAGATCAAGTTGGAGAAAAAGAAAGGGTCGTGGATGACATGTTAAGAATTAAATGGGAGAGTTTGACCATGGCTAGTGCAAATGAGATGAGGGAGAGGTTGATGGCCAAGGGGGCTTGGGGAGTAGTGGAGATGTGATCGGTATGTGGGACATGACGGCCAGTTGTATTCGGGAGGTAGCTAGAGAAGTGCTAGAGGCCTCGCGGGGTGACCTTTGTAGCTAGAGAAGTGCTTAGGGAGTAGTGGAGATGCGATCGGTATGTAGGACATGACGGCTAGTTGCATTCGGGAGGTAGCTAGAGAAGTGCTAGGGGCCACGCCGGGTGACTATGGTAGGTATCGAGAGGACTGATGGTGGAATGGTAAAGTTCAAGAGAAGGTAGAAGAAAACAAAGCGGCGTATGTGAAATTGGTAGAAAGCAGAGATGGGGTGGAGATGTAGACGAATAGGAAACTGTATAAGATGGCGAGGAAGGAGGCAAAACTAGCGGTTACGGCGGAGAAAACAACGGCTTTGGAACGCATGTATGTGGAGTTAGAGGAGAAAGACGGGGATAAAAATTTGTACAGACTAGCCAAGATAAGGGAGAGGAGGGCCCGTGACTTGGATCAAGTGAAGTGCATCAAGGACGAGGACATCAAAGTACTGGTGGAGGAAGAGCATATTAGGCGGAGGTGGCAGTCTTACTTCCACAAACTCTTGAACGAAAAAGGAGATGGAGACATTGTGCTGGGCGATCTGGAGCATTCTGGTAGGCACGGGGATTTATGGTATTGTATTAGCATTACGGTTGAAGTGGTTACGTGTGTTATTCGCAGGATGCGCAGGGGACGAGCGACGGGCCTGATGAGATCCAATTGAATTTTGGAATAGCGCAGTCAGGGCTGGTTTGAAGTGGTTGACTGAGTTGTTTAACGTTATTTTTAAGACGGTAAGAATGTCCGAAGAATGGAGGTGGAGTACAATGATTCCCTTGTACAAAAACAAAGGTGATATCCAGAGTTGCAACAACTATAGGGGTATCAAGCTGCTGAGCCACTCTATGAAAGTTTGGGAGAGAGTCGTGGAGACGAGGGTGAGGAGAGACGTGTCTATTTCCGAGAACCAATTTGGATTCATGCCGGGGCATTCGACTACCGAAGCCATTCATCTTATTAGGAGGCTGGTGGAGCAGTATAGAGAGAGAAAGAAAGACTTACATATGATTTTCATCGACCTAGAGAAGGTATACGACAAAGTCCATAGGGATGTTCTATGGAGATGTTTGGAGGTTAGAGACGTACATGTGGCTTACACTATGGCGATCAAGGATATGTATGATGGAGCCAAGACTAGAGTACGGACAGTAGAAGGAGACTCGGAACACTTCCCAGTGATGATGGGGCTGCACCAGGGATCAGCTCTTAGCCCATTCCTATTTGCCTTGGTGATGGACGGACTGACGCGATAAATCCAAGTGGAGGTACGATGGTGTATGTTATTCGCAGACGACATAGTCCTGATTGATGAGATTTGCAGCGGAGTGAACGTCAAGCTGGAGGTTTGGAGACAGACTTTGGAGGTTAAATGGTCCAGGTTGAATAGGACCAGGACAAAATATTTGGAGTGCAAGTTCAGCAACGGGAGCGACCCTGAGGCAGGCGTGGAGGTAAGGCTTGGTACTCAGGTCATTTCAAAGAAAGGAAACTTCAAGTACCTAGGGTCTATTATCCAAGAGAATGGAGAGATTGATGATGATGTCACACATCGTATTGGGGCAGGGTGGATGAAAGGGAGGCTCGCATCTGGAGTCTTATGCGATAAAAAAGTGCCACCAAAACTTAAAGGCAAGTTCTATAGGGTGGTGGTTAGATCGACTATGTTGTATGGGGCGGAGTGTTGGCCAGTCAAGACTTCGCACATACAAAAGATGAAAGTTGCAGAGATGAGGATGCTGAGATGGATGTGTGAGCATATAATGAGAGATATGATTAGAAATGATGATTTACAGGAGAAAGCGAGAGTGGCCTCGGTGGATGATAAGATGTGGGAAGCGAGGTTGAGATGGTTCGGACATGTGCATAGGAGAGACATAGATGCCCCAGTGCGGAGGTGTGAGAGGTTGGCTATGGACGGGTTCAAGAGGGATAGAGGTAGGCCGAAGAAGTATTGGGGAGATGTTATTAGACGGTATATGGCGCATGTGCAACTTACTGAGGACATGACCTTAGATAGGGGTTGTGGAGGACACGAATTAGGGTAGAAGAGTAGTAGATACTCGAGCTTAGTCCTACTTATGCTTACAATTTGATAGTTGTAGTGTTACTACTGTAGGTCCGAATAGCCTATCACACTTATAAGCACATTATTGTTTTATAATCCACTGTAGTTTAATTTCTGTTGCTATGTGTTCTTTAGTGTATTTTGTTTAACTTATTTAGTTGTGTTAGCTACTACTCCCTTTTGTTCGAATGCACTTTATACTGCTTTAATTTCTTACCTGAGTCTGAACGTTTCTCTTGCTCTTTCTTTACTCTCTACTCTTGCTTTGTTTTGACTGCCTTGCTTGTGATTATGCTTTGCCTTGAGCCGAGGGTCTCCCGAAAATAGCCGCTCTACCTACCAAGGTGGAGGTAAGGTCTGTGTACACTCTACTCTCCCCAGACCCCATGATGTGGGATCTCACTGGGTATGTTGTTGTTGTTGTATGTACATATATAGATTTTGCATGTCCACGTTCAGAAGATAATGGTAGCGGAGATGAGGATGCTCAGATAGATGTGTGGTCATACTAGAAGAGACATGATTAGAAATGAAGTTACACGGGACAAGGTCGGAATGGCCTCCGTGGCGGACAAGATGAGAGAAGCGAGACTGAGGTGGTTCAGGCATGTGAGATGAGGTGTGAGGATGCGTCAGTTAGGAGGTGTGAGAGATTGGCGATAGCAGGAGTTATGAGAAATAGAGTTAGGCCGAAGAAGAACTAGGGAGATGTGATTAGACAAAACATGACACAACTCTAGCTGACTGAGGATATGACCCTAGATAGAAAGATTTGGAGGTCGAGGATTAGGATAGAAGGTTAGTAGGTAGTTGAGTTTTGTCGTAATGTGTGTGAGAGGAGTAGGTCTTCTCCCTTTCTTTGTAGTATTATTTAGATTTCGCATAGATCCATACTTTTATGTAAGTATTCGTATGTGTTGCTTTATTTAATTTTTATTGTTATCTTACTATCTTATTTTCCTTGACTTTCTGCATTAACTACGTTCTTTTGAGCCAAGGGTCTACCGGAAACAACTTCTCTACCCCACAAAGGTAGAGGTAAGGTCTGCGTACATCTTACCCTCCCCAGACTCCACTGTGTGTGATTACGTTGGGTATGTTGTTGTTGTCATTGTTGTATAGATTTTGAATATCCTAAACACAAGACTAGAGGTTGGTTTAATGGTTTAGGGGTTCAAAATTTATCTTGAGGTTCCAAGTTCAAATTTCAAGAATTAATTTTTTTCCGATATCCTGGATCCACCACTAACAAGAAAGATCCATATCTATGACAGAATATTTATGACGAATAAATTGGTATCCAAAACGATTTAAGATTTGGAATTATTTAGTCCATCACAAAATTTGTGATGCTCGATAGTCGATATTTACAACTAAACTTAGCTGGTTGAATTTGTGATAGATTTTGCCATCACAACCGTACCATATTCCAGTTCAAAGATTAAAAAACGTCTCACATAATCAATATCAGTTGTGTGAGGCACATAATAAAAAAAATTCCGAAGTAGAAGATTATCATCTCATTTGATTTTGGCATATAGTCAAGACAAGACGGATTTTACATTTAAATTTGATGAGTTTAACCTTAAATCATGCCACAGTGCAAAGTGCAAACTTCAAGCCATTGACCCGAAGTTTGAACTGGAAAGCACAACAATCTTAAATAACTTGTGCATGTTAACAATCTTGTTCTTGTTCTTAACATGACACTATCTATCATCATGAGGGTTCAAAGATTAAACCGAATTCTGACTGGAGATCAAGATTTGCATTTCCAATTAATATCAAGTTTGTTGAATGAGAAACAACTACATTCCCACATCTTCTCATGTTGATTTACATGAAGAAAACATATATTGAGTGGGAAAAAAAAAGGAACGAATACACTTGGTGATCGACATTATACACATGATTTCCTTCCTCCGACTTCATTGCTTTTTCTCCAAACTTTGAATAGCCAAAAACTGAGAATTTTTTCGTTTTCGACTATCATAACCTGGTAACTTCAAGTGACACTTACAAAATTGTTGGAAAAACATACTTCACAACTTGTGGCTGGGTATCAAGATCTCTATCACCACCAAAGAATCGAACTCTATTAGTACTTCAGTTCCACATTGATCCTTTAACTTTCTAGCATTCTCTATTATCGTGTCATCTCAGCCTTTGATCTGTCTCAAAAAGAAGCAGTTCAGATAAATGGTTCTACAAGAAAAATTAGGTAGAATAGCCAAATAGACACCTCTACTGGTACCGGTCTGACATTCCAGACCTCAAACTTTACAGGGTATCATTTAGGCACCGTGAAGTTCGGGAGGCGGTATGTCAAACTAGTATGCATGCTTCAAGATTCTTAGTTATTTTGAAATTTAGGGAGGGCAGGAAGGACGCTGTGAAGCTGTTGTGCATAGCAAACAGGTAAATGAGATGACAAGCTCACTCATTAATGAGGGATCTGAACAAGAATAAAGGAAATGCTGTATAAGCACACGGAAATTGCGACACCGGCAATAAAGTTGTGGAGCAGCTTCTGATTGTCTCTTGTGGGTACGAAAACGGATTTGAGTGTGTTGGTTAGTTCAAAAAGCCTGCAGGATAGCTGCAATAAACAAGCAATGCTGAGATGGAACCCAGGAGGAGAAAAAATGGTTTACAACTCAAAATTGAAAGAAATTATATGTTTACCAAGACATAAATTGCTGTAGTCAGCATGAAATTAAGCATAGGATAGCCCGGGATAAACGAAAGGAGCCATTTAGGCTGTCCATTCGGCATATTTGATCTGCACATAAAAGTCAGAAAGTAATAAGTCCTCGAAGCATGTTGCTAACATCCATGAAAAATACACTAACAGTTGATAGAATGAAGTGCTGAAGGCCATTATTTTTTGGATAGGATGCAGCTTCAAAGTATCAGGATTAGATATGACAAGGCCAACTTCTTTCTTAGCTAAAATTGTATAGCTGGATCTCTCAGGAATGTTTAATCTCACAATTAAGCATTCCTTTTTTGCTATGATTGCTTGCAATCAGTGTTGTTTATCAGTGGTAAGGTCCAGTCCTTTTTATTGTGTTCTCATAATGATATAAAACTCCTCCCAGGACACTCCCCTGGATTTTATTTTTTTTAAAATGAAGAGAAGTTGGTTGCTGTTGGATGGACGGATTGATGCTAAACAACAAATTAGTTTGAAATTTAAGGTCAATGATTTTATTCACTTCTTTCACTCACAGATCCCAAAATTGAAGAGAATAGTAGGTACAAGTTTCAACAAAATCCAAAATCTTTCAAGGCTCGGAGATGTTATCATGTTAATTTAAGTATAATTTCTACATGATGCCGTAACCATAAGAATTGTCGCCCTTTGGCCAGAAGGTTTCAGGTTAAAGCCGGTAAAACAACCTCTTGTAGAAATGCAAGGTAAGGTTGCATAAAATAAACCAAATGTGGTCCGACCTTTCCCTGAACCCCGCAGATAGCGGGAGCTCACTATGCCAGGCTTCCTTTATTGGTATACGACAATTGACGGCATATCGACAGGTCAAGGACAAACCCCAGGGAGCAATTATTAACCTTAAGAAGAAAATTGAAATCAACATACCTCAGCCATATGTGGAACTGGGAGACATAGGTTTCTAAGGTAATTTTGCCGAGCCACCTACAATAATAGACCACAGTCAATCAAGGAGAAGCAAGGTAGTTTCAACTTATTTAAAAGATCAAATAAAAGATCTTTTAATTCTGTAGAGCTTAATCATTTGTATCAGAACTAAGTAAAGGAAGATTTAAAAGCCACAAAAGTGAAAAGGAAAGACAGGATGGTGTAAAGACAAAAGACAGGAAAGGGAAGCATGATGTCTGGTGATTATAAGGCGCTGCCTACTGGTTTAGAAACTTACGCAAAGAGTGTCAGAGAGAAATTTCGCAGCTCCTGAGTGAAATTACGCAAGCAGATGTATACACTGTGAGGCAAAGAAAACAAATGACTACCTTATAGGCAAGCAGAGAGCTTTTTGATTGTTAAGTTCTTCAATTAGTCAAACAAACAGCAGTAATTTACATTAGTATATGTTTCACGCAAAATCAAGGGATAAAGAGAATTAGAAATGTTTAATACATACGTAATGGGAATCCATGATGTGTAGGGGTGGAGTTTGTTGTAAGCTGTCTTGTCCAGATTGTATACATATTCAAACCACAAGTACCCGATCTGAGGAAGACAATGTCCAAAATGACAAACTTCACAAACAAAGATAATCTGCAACACCTATTTAACTGATCTGATGAACTTAAATGTGACTCACGATTAAAGATACTGCACAGATGGATGACTTGATTGTCCGTCTCCTCTTTGGTTCAGACTCCTCCAGTTTCTCCATCAACTTCTCAACCTAAAAGGACAAGATACTGCAAACTTCACTCCCATGGAAAAGTGAAAGAAAAGTGGGAGAAAGAACTAAAAGTCAAAGTTCTTTTGAACTACATTTGGGTGAAAATAGGCATATATCATGCCAATAATCCATATATAGCGGTCAAGCCCAGATCTAAAATGCCATTCATGCATTCGAGGGAGATCCGGCTTGGCTGGATCAGTATAGCCTACAATTGTGAAAACAAGAAAACAAGCATCAGATGACACTGCTTAAGAAGCATCTATAAAATTAAATACAGGAGATCTTTTCGGAAAAGTTGTTTACTGTTCATGCTACCTCAATAGGATACAATGATACTTACTGTTACAAAAACAATACCTGAACCTAAAATAGGCACCTTTGAGCGTGACACTTATCAACATTTAGTTCCACATAGTGATGGATCCCATGAAGACATCAATCTTATGCCACAAGTATCTCAAACCATATCTACTTCCATTTTTCTTTTAATTGTTATATCTACTTCCAAATTATTATCACAAAAGTCGTAGTTCAAAATTTCTGATGACAAAAACTCAAAGCCAGTATAATATTAGAGAAATGTTCATGAAAACATAGTTGAGCTCACTTTTGAGACTAAAGCTAACAGCTTTCCAGCATGCAGAGTATTTGAGAATTTATAGTGATGTGGACAGAAAACAAAATGTACGAGAACACAGAGTAACCAACCTAACATAAAGCCGAATGGACCCCAAAGAAATTCGAACACTCCAGGAATCTCCCAAACCAAGATAACCACAACAAAGCACATAAGAAACTTCAAAGCCATCACTGATCGTATCTCGTTGTAGTTGTGACCAATGCCAAGGGCCCCATAAACCATCACGGTGAAAAGTGTGTGCATCGGGCAGATGTAATACAACATGTAGTCGTTGTTGAGAACAATACAGCAAAATATTACAAAAAAGTTCAGCCTCCACATCATCTGCATAAAAGATAATATTTCATTATTAACAATGCACAGAGAAAATGGATATGTGAGATTAAACTACTAAACTGAAGTCTTCCTATACCAATCAGTGAAAAAACAACAAAAACCTAATGGTACCTGAGAAAACCGAGCTAGACTAAAATCCTTTCTTATGTAATAATAGGAGAAGTTCCCAAAACCAGTCATCCATACGTATGCAGCAATGAAAACCCGAATTGCATTGTATATCTCTGTTGCAGCAAAATAATGATAAATCAAAAAGAGAACCTGTTGCAGAAAAAGGATAGAGTGAGTCATTATAGAAAGAGCACAAAAATATCTCTAAAGAAAGAATCAGTGTTTAAATGAGATTTTGAGATACTTCCTCTTTTCAGGAGGTGCGATTTTGCGATACAGCAACTGACGAATGAGACACATCGCAACAGAAGTTACAAGGATCATTCACACGACATATTAACACAAATTACTAGGAGGTAGTAAAACAAACATGCAGCTATACTAGTGCACAGAATTACTGGAGAAAAAGACACCCAAAGAAAGTATTGCCAAAAGAATCAATATAAACCCGATTTATGTCATGCTAAAATGAAGCATGAATAAGTGAAGGGAAATACAACAGAAAAAACTTGCCTGCATCCATCCCTTCCACTCCTCTGTCTGGTGGCGATTAAGATAAAGTATCGATTTGCCAGAAAATGCTGATTTGACATTATGTTTCTTGAGAGAAGTCATTGCCGAAACTATGATCAGAAGAATATACAGAAAGATGAAGAGATCACGATTGTAGCTCTGTTCAAAGAAAACATCACGCAGAAACCTGTTACTAAATGCTGGTCTCATGGATATGCAAGTATAAGAAAATCTTAGAGGTCTCAGCAATGAGTTTGGCATACAAACTAGAAAAACAATTGCAGCAACACAGAGATTTTCAAAGATCAAGTCCAATAGTATTAGTCCAGTATCAGAGTTCATATTTACCCCTCCATACCCACATCCAGTACATAATTAAGGGAAGGGGGTAACAGAAGGTAAAGACAGTCAAAAGCAAGTATCCATAGTGAACTGATTACTTGCCCGTAAAGAATTTAAACTGAGTAAAACATGAAAAACATTTAGTAAGGCAATTACAGTTTTGCAACAAGAACAATCATCAGCTTTGAGTATCAGATAATCCAATGCTATGAAAAGGAATAAGGTCTAGACATAAGCATGTGTATCATATGCTAGTCTGTTTTTTCAATGTTATACATGACCTAAACTTAGAAGACACTACGATAAAATTATTATGGAAGTTGCAATTCCAACAGTTCAATCAAGACACCAAGGTTCAGGAGTTCATAATGCACAAAGAAGAATCCGAAGCAACAAGTCATTTTGTCTGAACTGGCTTAACATATATTTCATATGAATATGCAAACCCCTGGTTACTCGATTGCACCTCAAACTGCTTGTATGCGCTTATTCCATGAGTTGATTCAAGTTATTGTGATGCAAACAAAACTTACAATTAAGAATAGATATTACACAGCACGACCTTAGCAAATCAAATCTTTATACATTGTTTCAGGAATAGAAGATCACACACCTTAGTAGAATCTGCAAAGAGATTTGTACGGTCACAGAGATAATAATAAAACAGGATTCCCCCAAATTCAGACCTGTATGAGATCATAAGGAAATATTAAAATTAGAAGAGATACTGTATGCACCATAATCAAAATATCCAAGTGACTCACATTGCTCTTAGAGTTGCTCGATTTTCTAGAAAAAATGCATCCTCCATTGTTAGAAACCTACAAAATATGTGGAAAATGTTAAGGAAAGATTCATGAACTTCAAAAGAAGAATGTTCAGAAAATTGAATGTATGTTAGCACACCGACCTAATTATATTTGTTTTTATCGATGAACTTGACAACTTCACAGATGCAGATTTTGACAGACCTCCTTCCAGTAAGACTGCTCGATCTTCTTCCTTGGTTGTTGAGATCTCCAGTTCAGCCAGATTATTATCTGAATGACTGCTGGCATGGAAAAGTGAACCATATAAATAAACACTTCAAAGCTAGATTACGTAATATCCCTGGATTAACTTCCATGTAGACTAAACAATCAGTATGGTGTTTATAAATCAAGAATCCCAAACAAACACTGGGATCAATATTATTTACCTTATTTTAAAAAAAACGAACATAGCATTCATATTCCACACACAAACACTAGTATCAAAATTATTGATTCTGTATATCCATCAACATTTTGTAGCAAGCGTATAATGTAACATTTGTTCGCATTATCTAGATGAGAGTTGCTCACATTAAATCCATTCTGGTTTTCAAATTGAGCTATTATACAGTTTTTGGCAAACGACTTAGATGAACCACATAAATGCTTCAACTGTCCTTTCCATAGTAGCCCCAGGCAGTTTGTGTTTCCTCCTAGTAAGCATATCAAGAAAAAAAAATAGCAGCCTATTTTTTTGTAAAAATATGATTAGAATTTAAAACAATTTTTGTGGAACTTAATATGTCTCAGTATCTAGCTGCAGCATGACGATATATGAGTTTCCAGTCGTTTCCTTTTTCTTTTGAATGGAGAATGGATGGGTTGACTTACACTTTGTAGGGGGACAACCACTTCTTGTACTCCAACCACTCAGCATATATCCATGCGATGAGGACAGGGATATATCCAAGCAAAAATGACACCTGAGACATGATAAGGGTAGGCTTCAGTAAATATCTACGCAAGATTTCCTCGAGAGCAAAACAAATAAAGCAATAGTTGATGTTCCACATTGCAGCAGCAGTACAGGTGCATTGAAACCTTAAAATGCAAGTACATGCTAGTCCTAACAAACTTTGTGAAAGACAATTCCAGAATAACCAGATTCTACAATATGCAGATAGCACCTTCTTTCCGCCACCAGAACCTTAACCCAATACAAGGAAAATTAACCCAAAAAGAAAATTTGAGGAAAAAGAGCACTCTGAAAATTTACAAATGAGATATAACCTTATTGGATTTCATCAATGAGAGATCTGAGATTCAGTATCACTAAAAAATTGTAACTGTGTCAGATATAAAGTAAAACAGTATATATTGTCATAATAGATTATAGATCAGACATCAAGCACACACTTCGACTTTTGCTCTACGTGATGTCAAGATTTCATGTAAGGGGTGATAAGCGCTTGTCCTAGGAGTCCGAAGTTATTAATAGGTTTATACGTAGCCAACAATTGTAGAATCCTTTTTTAACAGGACCAACAATTGTATTGTCCTGCATTCAACATGATCAATACACACATAACTCAAGCATATCTATTCACTACTAAAGCATGCCTATGTGAGCTACTCACCCAACTTTCCCTTGAAATCACACAAATAGAAAAACATGAAATTTTTCAGATACCAAAGTGATAGAAAACCTACATATAATTCACCTGAAAATAAAAAGTGCAACAGTTTTTGAAGATCCAAAAGTTGCTCAATTTAATGAGTCATTTCTAAAGAGTGAATGTTGCAAGACAACTCCATTCCTTGTAAAGAAAAATCCAGCAATTTTTTACGAGCATAAAGAAAAATCCACCATTACTTTATCCCAATTAACTAGGTTTGAGTTTCTTTTACATAACTGAAAAAAGACAACCCCTATAGTTGGAACCTGAAATCTACTTATTGTTACTGATTGTTAACCCTTTGTCATTTTGAGCAGACTCGACTTATTCTTTTAGGCCACATTGCTCCCTGGAAGAGTCCAGCTTTACTCTTTAAACAACTGAACCATCCCTTAGGACAATCAACCTTCCTCATAAAAGCACCAACTAGTGGACAATGGCAGACTAGATCAAAATCTATGAGGAAAATCTTTGTCCTCCAAAAAATGAGCACAGATAATGTACAAAAGACAAGCTGAATTCGTATTTCGTCAACATCACAGCAGTTGACCATCGAGCCTTGGCAGTCTCAGAATCCACACCTTAGCGATGTGCTATGTCAGATTTGGAGCTAATTAGTGTCGAAATAATCATAGCAACGAAAACAACAAATCTGTCTGGCAATTCTAAAGAATAGCTTGTACTTTTCAAATCAAGTAAATTCTTCGCAAAAAAGACTATCAAAGTCTTCCAGTGATAAACACGAGCAATATCTTAAATTCCACATGACTCAGATCAGCTCATGTCACTGCTTTAAAATCAAAATCCAGCATAATTTTTCAAATTTTAAGCATATATTATATACTTCGTACATACTTTCAGAGGTTTAGCTCTTAGAAGGACCCTATACACTTCAATGGCTCAAAAAAACTCACATTTCATCAGTACCAAAACGAAATGATTAGAAATATATATTTATATATATATATATCTTAAATTGAACGACTCAGATCAGCTCATCTCACTGCTCTAGTATCAAAATTCTGCATACTTCTTCACATTTTAAGTATATACGTATCCAATTAACACTTCAATGGATCAAACAACTCACATTTCATCAGTACCAAAACGAAAACAATTCCAAAACTCACCTGTCCTGGCGTTACAGGTCCAGCAACCGCCGCCATTTCAAAATCCACAACTACGAACAGCACAAAAACCGAATCGAATCCGATTCAAATTCAGTCGCTCAACAACAATACATGTATATATTCATATACAAAAATGAACGTATCATCAATATGTATACAATACTTATATATATACAATACTTATATATTGATGAATTTGAATCTTCAAAGAAGATTTGATGAACCTTCAAAGGAAAGGAGCAGTTATAGAAATGGTTGAAGAGAAAGAAGAGATCTGAAGCAATGAAGGGGGGTAAAACGACGTCGTTTGTTGAGGTTTAAAATAATTATTAAGGTTTTCCGGAAGAGACGTCTCTATATTTGGTAGTTGTGGGATTGGTTCAGTTGCTCTGATCTTTTTCATAATTCGTTAGCCTTAAATATATTTAATTTTAAAAAATAAAAAAATATATCTTATAAAAATAAATTAATACATTGAATTAAAAAAATATATATTCTGTGTGATTATTGGTAAATTATTATGTGAATATATTTAGTTTAAGTGATATTATATGCATTAATAATGTATAAAAAATTAATATAATCACGTAGTTTAAAAAGTAATTATAGATAATTCTTATATATAACAGATCGCATTGATTGATAATCTTGAAGAATATTGAGTACTATAGTAGATATAATTATATTTATGATGTCAGAAGTTGTATGTTTTTGTTTTTCACTTGGTCCGCATTAAAGCTCTAACTAATTTGGAAGTGCACAATGTAAGACTCATTTAAGGTGGTAAAGTAATTTTATCCATTTCATCACAACTTTTAGTAGTTTTTATTATATCATTAGTGTATATAATTTGAACTCAAAATATTTACATAATCATATTACTTATAACTTATAAGGTAATTAGAGGTAAATCACATGTTTTCATTATAGGCATTACTTGGTATAAAAATGTTAATTACCCTACTATATATAAGTTAAACTGCAATGATAATTAAAAAATACGCCATTATATTGTAAAAATATATAATTTAAATTCAGTAAGAACTTAACCGTACTTGACATTTACACAAATTCAATAAATGTTAAATAAGGCAATATACACACAATATACAGGTGTATATTGCCTTATTCAATGTCTCGGATTCTGCCCATATTGGTGGTCTCGGTTTTGGTAATATTGGACATAAGAATATTATATATTTTAAAAATATGATTCTCTTATTTTGTAACTTGTATATATACCTATTCAATTAATGAAAATAATCAAGGAGATTATTTCTTTCAATAAATAAATGATACATGTCTTCACATAGATTACTATCATTAAGCTATAATTAATTAATTCTCATCTTAATTTATCACTTAATCATAATATGTTAACATAATTTCATAAAAGCATCGAGTGCGAATTAATTTTTACCCTTAAATTCTTTAAGTGAACATGGGAGGTTTTTCCACTAGTGAGATTTTAATGGGAAGATATGAGACGAAACAACATGAAATATGGCCAGGTGCATTGTGTTCATATCTTTCTTAATAGGAAAATAAATTAGAGAGTAAAAAACCCTTTTAAAGGTGTTAAATGTTTAATTAACGAGGATTTCATTTTTAGTTTTGTTAAGAGTCCCACATCGGATATAGAATGGGAACATGCACTCCTTATATAGATTTGAACAATCATCACCCTACAAGTTAGCTTTTGGAGTTGAGTTAGGCCCAAGATCCATTCTTTATATAGTATCAGAGTCAGACTCATTCCAATTCTTTGTTCACCGATGTTGGGCCTCCAAATTATATTATCTACGCTCTAGTTAGCAAGGTCTCAATAAAAAGAATTGAACACCAACCATGTGCGGGGAGTGTTAAGAGTTTCACATCGAATATAAAATGGGAACATGGACTGGACTTAGACAATTCTCACCCTATAAGCTAGCTTTTGGGGTTGAGTTAGGTCTAAGATCCATTCTTTACCGGTTTATTATGCAAAGAACTTTACCTAACCAAATATAATACAAGAAATGGAGTTGACTAAATTCAATGAAATGAACCTTTTTTTTTGTGGTGAGATGATTTGTATTAAGTTCATTTCTTTTTATTCCCTTCAAAACTTATCATCATCGTTTCATTAAAAGGGTAACTAACTAAATTTTGGGTTAATATTATTTTTGGTCTCACATTTATGAATAAATTCTGATTTTAGTCTTTCTGTTATACAACTAAAGTTTAATTTTCATTTACTTAAAATGTGTACTTTTGATTCTTTTGTCTGTGAATAATCACAAATTTTCTGAAGTATTAACAATTCAATCATTTAGTTATTCATGTGTTATGTTAAAGTTATATTATTACTTCATATTTGAGGGTAATATATTTCTAGAAATAATCTAAATATAACATATTTTCTAAATAAAGAGATCAATATCACACAACTTAATTAATTAAATATTAAATGTCCAAAAATATATATTACAAGAATCAAAATCATAATATACCCATAACTAAGAGACTAAAAGTATTATTATCCCTTAAATCTTTATTCCCGCTATCAACATATAAAAATATCAATGCTATGCTTATTAGAGAGCGTAACAAAGAGCTTGAGATTGTCAAAATAATGAATTTCTTGGAAAATCATTATAAGTGAATTTCAACAATAATATACCCAGTGTAATCTTACAAGTGAGATTTGGGGATAGGAGAGGATAAAGTGTACACGTATCTTACTCCCATCAATGGATGTAGAGAGGATTGTTAATGTTGGATTTGATGTTGTGACATTTGACCCAACATATCTCCTGAAGTATTGATTTGAATGTATAAGAATGTTGGGACAAATGTTGCACAACATTCGGACCAACATTTTTCAGAACTGATTTTGCCTTACTTCACGTAATGATTACTATATAGTAAATATGACTTGGTAAGGTAAAAAGGAGTTGGTAAACACGTGTGAAGAATGAGTCAAGACTGCTGCTTTTCGTGAGGAACAAGTCAAAGTTGTTAGAGGTTTTTGCTCATTGATCGTCTCCAACCAATCCTACCAGCTGCCCACATTTCCCTCAACCTCCACAACCGATCGATGAGTTTTTCAAGGAAGACTCTCTACTATAAATAGAGAGGCTACTACAGTGAATCGATATCCAGAATAAGAAAGCAAAAATATCAAGAGAGCTCTCGGGATTTCATCTCAGAAATCTGGATCACCAGTGTTGCCTGAGTGTGTTGACAACATTCTGTCCAACATTACAATTGTTGTTTAGATTCTAGATTAGTTTTGTATGGAGTGATTGTAATGAGAGGTTGTCTATGTCTACTTAGTTATATTTTTCAGAAAGAAGTCATATGCGACTTCAACTTTTAATTATTTTTCATTTTATATTGTAAATCTGTAAAGAAAGAAATTTGTATTGTTGTATATAATATATATACAATACATTTGTTCATTGACCATCATAAGTTATATTATATATATAACTTATGAAAATTTAAAATCTTTGTGTTCTTTAAATTTTCGCTGCATTTACTCTTCAAAGTTTTATGTTTTGCTAAAGTATTGTTACTGGTGTCAGACGACATAATTGCCGACATTCGAAAACAGAATTGACATTCGATTTATTTTCATCTCTTGTTTTTACTTTTCGTAGCATTTGACACCCTTCAAGTGGTATCAGAGTCGACACTTAACACAATAAGTGCTTGATTCTGTTGTCATAAGCTATGAATTCGGCAAATCCAACTATTGGTAGGCTTCTTATTTTAGATGGATCAAATTATGCCTATTGAAAGATTTGTCTACGTTCTCATATCAAATCAATTGATGTTAGGGCATGGAGATCTATAACCAATGTGTATATTGTTTCAATGTTGTCACCGGATGAAGAAGGTGACATTCTTATTAAACCTGAATCCGAATGGACTACAGAAGAAACCAATTATGCTAGTTTTAACGAAAAAGCCTTAAATGCAATTTTTAGATGGGTTGATATGTATATGTTCAAACTCATTCAAAACTGCCCCACGACTAAGGATACATGGGATACTCTACAAGTTTATTGTAAAGGTTGCTCAAGTGTTCGTCAAACAAAGTTGTGCATGCTCATGAGTAAATATGAACATTTAAGGATAGAAGAAGCGAATGATATTAAATCTTATTTTGAAAAATTGATTGACATCTCAAATGTATGTCAGGTGCTTGGTGAACCATTAACAACTCAACTTGTTGAAAAGACTCTCCATTCTCTTCCTGAAAAATTCAATTTAAAGATTTGTGCTATTGAAAAAACTCACAATCTTGCCACAATGAACATTCATACCTTGATGAGCATTCTCAAAACTTATGAGATGAACATTGAGAATCAAAAGGAATTGTATAAAAGCAAGAATATGGCACTTCAAGTTCAATCCTTGGAGAGTCAAATCGAAGAAGGAGATGAGAATCTTTAAGAAATTGGTGATGGTGCAAATGTTGCCTTACTCACTCGAAAATACAATTCGATGGTGAGGAAGTTCAACAATGAGAGAAATCAATCTAAATCTAAAGAGCACCAAAACCAAGTCTTCAATCAAAAGTCCATTAGATTCCTTCCAAATATACAAAAAGGAAATCAACTAAGAAGAATCAACTTAAATCGTATCAAATTTGATCCCAAATAACTTGAGTCCGTGCAGTATCATGCATGCTCGGGTTGGGGTCACTATGCTAACAAATGTGCAAACACTCTTAGATAATTCGTAAGAACCTATGGGTTTCTCTTAGTGATGATGAAGGAGAAGAGGAAGGAGATCGTGAAATTGAAACACAAGCAATGTTGGCTACTGTTTTCGAACAGTCTCTATCGGATAATGAATATGTCGTATACAATGTTGTCTCATATGCCATGACATTTGCTCCAACATCAGCAACGATCTGTCTGAAAGTAGAAGTCAAATAATTTGTGTTATGATAAGTCCACCTTACGTACAGGGGCGGAGGTAGAAGCTTACGAGTTCGTCCGAACCCAACAGTTTTTGCTCAAACAATGTACTTTTGCAAAGTAATTCATTAAAATATATACATACAAAAAAAAATTTAGAGCCCAGTTATTAGCACTTAAAACTTGTCATTCTAAAATTCAGAACCCATAAACTTGAAATTCTAGCTTCGCATCTGCTTACGTATGAGCTCTTTTACGGGTGGCATGACGAAAAAAAGATTCTAAATCTATTCCGGAAGTAGCAATTATAGGTCAACACTAATGCTCCGGATAAATAACATAAAGAAAACCAAAAGGTCAAAAGTATCTAGATCATCCAACTGATTTGAGCTATACATTTTTGTTCTTATATACCTTTGCCAGGTGAAAGCCAGTGTGCCAATAGAAAAAAAAAAAGAAGAAGGATTTCCAACCTGAAGTTATTTATTCGATCCTGCAACCATCTCAAACAAGCCACAGCAACTCTTCCAGGAAGTTCTTTGCACTGTCTTACTATAAATCTGGAGAAGAAGTTGTAAACCTGATGGTCATGAAGAGAACCGTTCATGTCATCTGCACAAACACAGGCATCAACTGCAGGCTTATCGTACGAACACTCTAGTTTGCCGTCATCGTTTAGAGCCACAGAGGGCCTTGCGCCTGAAGTTTCTACAGCTTCATTGTCTCTTTTCTCCAATCCCGTATCCACAAAATGTGAAGCGCTTGTGGCCACCTGAACTACATCCTCCGACATAGCAGGCTTGCTGCTGCTACTTGAACTCCTCCTTCGTAAGCCTCCTTCATGAGGGAATCTCGCGGGTCCGACATGCTCAATGTTAATGTTATGGCTCGTAGATTCACCCTCAAGCTTCAATTCTCTTTCGACCTGAACGGTACCTCCCCTTTATATTACTACTATATTCGCTTCCTTGCTTCCATTTTTCACCGCATTTGATTTATTCTCATCAAAGGATGATCCACTATGTGGAATTTCCAATTGGTGATTTTGAGATGCAGGGTAACTAACCTCCCCGCCATCAGTCTCTTTATCACCATCGTGTCTCAAATCCTCCTCACCTGTCATGGATTGGTTCAAGCCCAATGATCCAACACAGAAGTATTTTCACAAATTAGCACTAACCGGTCAAGTGATGCAATCCAAAAGAACAGAACGATTCAATGATCTAATCAAATAATAGTACTATGGTTCGAGAGAAAGTAACAATATCCACTCGGACACTACAGTGGAAGAGTGTTGAAAAGCGGAAAACAATGAAAGTAACATGTGCCAGCATTGCAGGCTGATGTAGATATTAGCTAATTTACCAAAAGAAAAAAAGAAAAAAGTCATGAAGTTAGATAACACAAACACACATCATACACAAATAAACATAAAACAGTACACTAGAGAATATAAGCCAAAAAACCCCAAAGCCAAAGTTCAGAGGACAGATCAAACTGTAAAGGTATTGAAGATAAGAAAATAAGTTTAACCTTGCAGACAGATATGTCCAGTTTTGATTAAGATTAGTAAACGGGGCACACTAGAAAAATGTTTTCTGTTTGATTACCTTAAAGTTGTTGAAACTACCGAAAGAAGAGAAATGACTTTCCAAAGTAGTAATTTTCTTTTACAACCATCCCCATTCAAGTTGATAGCACTCTACTTTTTTCAATCAACATTTAGCTATTGTTCTTAACTTTTCATATTCATTCTTATTAAAGTTTTATGCACTAAAAAGGGCAGACCGGTGCACTAAGCTCCCGCTATGCGTAGGGTCCGGGAAGGGCCGGACCACAAGGGTCTGTTGTACGCAGCCTTACCTTGCATTTCTGACAGAGGCTGTTTCCACAATGTAAAAAATATTTACATAATCAGGTCACTTAAAAGTCATCGACGTTGTCCATGCATTTATGAAACCAAATGTCTCAACTAATCCGGATTGATGTCACTTAGATCTCAATTCTCCTACCTTATCTTACAGCTAGTACGACTACCATAAGTCATCATTCATCAATTGTACATTGTCATATATCATCAACTTTTATATTACATTGTTAATGCATATCCTTAAACAGTATTTATAAGAGTTTAAGTTCTGCAGATTAATGGTGTATAATAAAAAATATTTACATAATCAGGTCACTTAAAAGTTATCTACATTGTAAATAGATATAACTTCAATCCTATTGATAAATATGTTTAGATTTGCCAAAACTCAATGCCTTGACTAATACGGATTAGGGCCGCGTACTTGCGGTAATCCTCCTACTTTATCCTACAACTTGACTCAATATTACCTCTACACTACTACTCTCCCTCCCAAATTATTTATGAAAGAAAAAAATTGAAACTTGTGATCCAAATAGACATTTGTGTGTCTATAATTTCACGGCATTAAAGATAAAACTGAAAAGGGCCAAAAAATATCCCTGAACTATTGAAAATAGAACAAAAATGTCATTCGTTTGGTTTTTGGTCCAAAAATGCACCCGAACTATTAAAAACTATGACAAACATGCCCTTGTTGTCAACAAACTGGCCCAATCACTACTAGAACAAAAGTTTTTCCAACCAACATTTAGTGAAAAAATTTATGCTATAAAACATGATTTTTTCACCTCATTCTCGCCGAACCAGCTCACTGGAAAACGCATAGCGGAAAATAAGTTCTCATTTAAACGCTGGGAAACTTTTTAATTTTTCCGAGTGAAAATACTACTGTTTAGGTTTTTTTCCACAGACATTTAGTGATAAATAGCCCCTGAATATTTGTCAGTGGTAAAATAGAAATTTTTTAGTAGTAAGAGTAAGGTAAAACATCTTCTAGGAAAAGGAAAATATTTTTCTTCGTGTCAAATGCATAATATTTTGACAATATAACTTTTGATGTTTGACTAACACGAAATTTAAGGAAAAATTGAAACAGTTACTATAAAATAGACATTCATAAAGTTAAATTATTTTTGATTGTGACATATAAATTGTGACGGATGAAATAATAAATGAGGAGAGTGAAAAAGTAACATGAGAGTGAGAATTATTATTTCCTCCCAATCTCTTCTTTTTCTTCGCAGCTTTTCGCTTCTTCGCACCTGATGGCATAATTATATGTACCAATGGATCGTTTTAATTCTCTCTCTCAATTGAAAAAAATAATCTATTTTCTCTTTCTATAGCTTTTTTGTTTGTGGTGGGGCTATGGCTAATTGGCTATGGTGGATTTTGGTAAATCAATCGTACTAATGGAGAAGAGTGACAGATTTTGTGGGGATTAAGTAGCGTTACCTTTTTGCCTCAATATTGGCCTAATTATTTTTGGTTTTTATTATATTTATTCATTTTATTTATATAGTATAACTAATAGATAGTCCCTCTCCCTCCATTCGAAATGATGTGACACTCTTTTTCTATTAATCAATTTAAAAAGTGATAATGGTATAAAAAAAATTCAAACTATCACTTTTTGCCAGTTTCACACTCTTTTCCTACATAAAATATCACAATTTATATATTAAGACACACGTGGAAGATGACTAGGTCAACTATCAGATGTTTTCTTTTCCTATCTAAATGTGTGTTTTAATATATAGATGATGACAATTCAAGTAGGAAAAGGAAACAACTGATAATGGGTGTGGAATTCGTGAAAACTGATAGTTAACGTGTGCTTTTGATCATTAACTCTTTACAAAAAGTATAACATATTTTTATATTTAGTATAATAATTTAAGTTAAATTTTGATTAGATTTTTACGGTCACACAAATATATATGATAGAAATTTAAGTTTGGGCTTTATATAGATGAAAATGCCAAAGATATGCTTGTTACACAAACCAAGCTTATGAGCGCAACCGCATATGATCTTTCAGGAAGCAGAAAATGCTCTCAGTAGATCGAGTGCATGACCAATCAGATTGAAGCAATAACAAGGCCACATTTGATTGGTCAAAACACATATCACTTGTACACTTATCACATATTTATTGGCCTTTGAGCTATCATGTCATTTGACAAGTGATGCTTTCGACTCCTTCATTTGTCTTCAAATGCAACATCATTTAACATGTGGCACAAGTTTGGACGTCTCGAATAACATACATATTGGGCTAACAATGTAGTTTCATCATTTGAAACACCAAATAAATGGACTAGCCCAACAGTATAGATCTATGGAATAAAATTTCATATTCAAAATAAGATATACTAATATTATTCCACTTTCAAAACATAACAATAAAATTTTCAAGGGAGGTCTGTCGAAAATTGGCTCATCAAAACTTTTCCGACGAACATCTAGTCGGAAATCCCATTTTTCGACAAACTTCCCTCAAAAATTGTAATCGAATTTTTGCGTGTTTTTAATAGTTCCAATAATCAGTTGCATATATTCATGGTTTGACTCAATACTTTCAGTTCAATTGAGTTCGGCTCAGCTCGGCTTGGCTAGGCTCGGCTCTACTCAACGTCCACTTTTAGTTAAAAGAATAGACTAAAGAGAATTTAATGGCTATAAAAATACTAATAAAAAGGAGTAAATTAATTATACAATCTAAATCCCAACCTATAATTATAGCCATATAGGTTTGGTAAACATCGTTACTATGTGAATTCTACCTGATATGTGTAGCCGTGTAGGTCAAATTTTCTTAATGACATAAAAAAGAATTACACTATCAAATGCACATAACTTAAACATTTGGTAAAATCTAAGCACTTTTTATGCATCGGGGAGCGGAGCTAGAGGTGCGGAACAAGGAAGGGGATTCATCAGAAATTTTTTGCCTGAAAATCACGATGTATAGTAGACGATAAATTTTCTTAGTAAAAATTCTACCTTCACCACTTAAGTACATAGATACTTTTAACACAAGCCATATTAATTAAGTATAATGTTTCTTGATACATTTATTATAATTGAGGTTAAATACATAGATGCCCCCTTAAATTTATGGCATAATGTATAAACAAACCCTCAAACTTGGCTTTAGCTGGCAAGCACGCTCTCCAACTTTGAGTGTGCACAAGTAGGCACCTCAACTTGTATAAACTTGAACACGTAAACACAAATGCTAACGTGACATTGATGTGGCACTGATGTGGGACCTCCAAATTTTATGTGTCATGTTAGTGCTACGTCAGTATTGGTGTTTACGTAATTAGCAATGAAGGATCTGGGAGCCGCAAAGCAAATCCTCGAGATGAGAATCATCAGAAGTAAGGAGAGTCTCAAGCTCTCACCAGAAGAATCCGTGAAGAAGGTTCTCAAAAGGTTCAACATGGATGCTGCCAAGCCAGTCAGTACTCCCTTGGCTGGACACTTTCGTTTGTCCAAAGATCAGTCGCATGTGACCAAGGACGAGATGGAGCATTTGGATAAGGTCCCTTATGCTTCTGCTATTGGTAGTCTTATGTACGCGATGGTATGTACGAGGCCAGACATTGCACATGCAGTGGAAGTTGTTAGCAGGTTTATGAGCAATCCGGGAAAGCAACACTGGAGGCTGTGAAGTGGATTTTTAGGTATCTGAAGGGCGGCTCAAGTTCAGCGTTGTGTTTCCGGAAGTTAGAGACACGATTTCAGGGATATGTTGATGCTGACAATGGTGGTGATGTTGATAGCAGAAAGAGCACATCCGGGTATGTTTACACCTTCGAAGGTACTGCGATTTGCTGGGTTTCAAAGTTACAGAAGATAGTAGCTCTTTCTAGCTGTGAGGCTGAGTACGTTGCCATGATAGAGGCCACGAAAGAGATGATGTGGCTATAATTTTTTCTGCGGGAACTGGATCAGGACCACGAGGGGAGTGTGTTATAATGTGATAGCCAAAGTGTTATTCATTTAGCAAAGAACCCGGTCTACCATGCTCGCACGAAGCATATACAACTCCGGTACCATTTCATCAGATCAACTTTGGAAGATAGAGTATTAGTGTTTGAGAAGATCCTAGGGAGTCAGAATCCAGCAGACATGCTGACGAAGGCCATGCCGAATGATAAACTGAAGTTGTGGGCAACTTCAGTTGGACTTCTTGGATGAGGATCGGAGTCGCCGTTGCAGATGGAGACAAATGATTGAATTAGTCTCCAGTGAGAGATTGTTGGATTGTGGAGTCTAATTCATCGCCTACACTAAGAAAACTAGAGTCTAATTGTTGAGGGTATTTTGGGAATTTCGGGCTTGTATTATGGTCGCCCTAATTTTCGCTATATATATTATAGAGCTCCGATTTTTTTCTTTGTAGAGAGAAAAGAGAGAATTGTAAACACAAACTCCCTATTCTAATATAGTAAAATCTGCAGAGGTAAAGTGAACGTAGCTCTCGCATTGAGAGTGACCACTATAAATCTGTGTGTGTTATTTATTTTTCGCTTATTTACTGTTTTCTGATTAGGTCGGATTTGGGACTCAAATCCTAACAATTTTATATATCATCTTTCTTCACTTAAAAAGGAAAAAGAAATTATTTTGTTAAAATGAAAAAAGGTATTTTGAGTAAATCTGATAAAGATAAAACAGATTAAAAAATACTTATATAATATATGTGGTTATGTTGATGATATGAGCATCATCATCTTCTTCCCCAAAATTCTCATCCACTCATTCGAAAACCCAGATTCATAGAAACTAGGCAAAATTCTTAAATCACAAATTTAAAAAATGCATATTAAAAAATCACCATTAATAATACAGTTTGTTGTTGCGTCATACTGTTTTGAGAAGTATTATTGCTGAGATTTTCAACCCATTACCTTGTGGTTGTTCGAGATAAAACTTGTAAAAATTTCTACAACATTGTTCGAGATTTTCAATTGAATTCAGTGGGAAGAAAGCTTTTTTTCTGAAATTAGGATTCTAATTGGAGAAGAAAGCATTGATTTAAAGGGGAAGGGGGTTTAGCCATGTGGACAGCCATGTGAGCAATATTTTTCATGTCGGACTGCTCAGTCAGCATTTGTGGTAGTCCGTTAACGATCGGGGCATTCACGGTTCCTTGGAATGACGGCGATGACTCTTTTGGTACAAAAAATAAACGGAGGATATATGTGGTCTATTTTCGTTATTATATTTATTGCCTCTGAAATTCTAATTTCTTCACATCCTTCTTTCCTTTTAAAAAAATAATAATTCCTAAACCAACTTCCCTAAGCTTCCTAAATGTAGTGGTAGAAAAGAGAATGCTTTTTGTTTCTAGAATAAGAATAGTATAAGAATCATATTCTTTTCCTAAAAGAATAAATGCCAATAGATATGCAAATTGCGTTTGGGATTTCTCTTTTCATGTTTTGATGAATAAAACACAAAGCTACTTACTTTTCTTCAATAATGTTCACCAGAATCAGATGCCTATAGAAAAATAACCTTTCTTTTTTTCATTTCTTCTTCCTTTTTACTTACATAATTAACATGAAAGTAAGAAAAAATCACTAAAACATCTTAGTAGCCGGAGGAATAGAAAACAAAAATAATTTTTGTAGCTGACGCATTACGTGAAAAATATTGTTGTGGGAGAGTTTGCTATCTTAAGTCCAACTCTACTGGTTCAGGCATAGTTTGCACCAAACTTTACCTTGCGAACTCCAAATTATGTCTTGCGATTTTTTTTTTAGTTTTTTCTGAGCGGAGTTCGAATCCGAAACCAAGGATTTTAGGCAAAGACAAAAATTTAAAAATTTTAATTTGAGGGGAAAAAATTAATGAACACCCCAAAATAAGGACATTCCTGCGAATTGCCCATTTTTGTCTTCACAAGAATCACAACAATCAATTGTGTTAACATTAATTGATATATAAACTCAGTACATCAAACAACCTTATTTTTTTGTCTATTTTGATGCTATATCTTTCCTAGGATAGTCTGACTCAGTTCTTTTTCCAATTTATGGATAAATTTGTTGAATATAAGGTGAAATCACTTGAAAAATGTTTTGTACCCGTGTCGGATCCTCCAAAAAATCCTGCAAACATCCCATGAAAAATTTTCAAGGATCTGGGTAGAGGAGGAGTCAGGATTTGGAACTTATGGGTTCAGGATTCTATTCGATTTAAGTTATTGGGTTCTAAATAAAAAATTTGTGCATGTTCAATGGATTTGTTAAAGAGAATTATAGGGTTTGGACCAAAGTTAATGGTTCGGCCGAGCCGGTAAGCTACCCTCTTAACTCCTCCCTGGATCCGAGCAACATAGCCTTAGGGACTATTTAAGGTTTTTTGTTTCCTATTGTTTGAACCAGACATGTTGCTTATTATATTTGATAAGATGGAGAGAAAAATGTATGAGACTTGAAGTCAATTAGTAAAATAAGCTCAGGAAGAAAAAGATGTAGCACCAAATTGATTGATGGACATGCGTTGTTTAATGTTTAACTTTTGAGTCTTGATTTCATTTGAACCATTTTAGAGGTAGCATGTTGGGTGGTTACTGGCGAAAGGCAAGCAACTCGAATAAAATGCTTATACTTGAAAACAATCTTAAGACAAGATATCGAATTCTTCGATACTCAATCAGCAACAGGGGAAGTTATAAAGAATGTCGGGAGACACTATTCTACTTCAAGAAGCCATGGGCGACAAGGTTAGTTCTAACTCCTAGTATCTATAATTTTAGTTGTACTGACTAAATTTTTACTATCATCGTTTACTCCCTTTGTTCCATTTTGTTGAGTTGTTGAGCCTAATTCATCGCCGACACTATGAAGACCCTACGCAGAGTGTGGAACACTGATCGACGTGGGGGTTGGTAAACCCCCCTCCCTGGGGAGTAGGGGGTGGAGCCCCCTGATTTTTTTTATAATGTAAGGTTATTTAGTGGAGGGTATTTTGGGAATTTCGGACTTGTATTATGTTCGCTCTAGTTTTCGCTATATATATTTTAGGGCACCGTTTTCTTTTTCTGTGTGTGATGAGAAAAAGAGAGAATTGAAAAAAACACAAACTCCCTACCTTGATAATAGTGAAATCTACAACGGCAAAGTTGACGTAGCTCTCACATTGAGGGTAAACCACTATAAATCTGTGTGTTATTTGTTCTTCGCTCATTTACCGTTTTTTGATTAGGTCGGATTTGAGACTCAAATCCTAACACATTTTAGACATTGTCATTGTTTTAGGAGTTAACGCCTTTTTATTATAATATTTCAAGAATTTTTAATATATATTCACAGATTGTTATTGATACTAATATGTTTACGTGGTTTCCAACTATGTAAATTTTGTTCGAAATAAAATAAGGAATTAGTGTCAGAAATGAATTAAAATTTATCTGGAGGACCTTCATACTCCGAACTCTGTCATTCTCTTTGAAACAAATGGAGTACTATATAGTCATGAAGATTAGGAGGAGAGGGGGGAGAGGTGGAGCACCTTTAAGGAATTCAAAAACCAAGTGCAATGATGCGCGCGTGCACACACACAACCCAAACACAAACATGTATTACTCAAATAATACCTTCCTAAGATTTTGTTTAACACTTCGAAACTCCCCCATTATTAACCACTTGGCTGTCACTACATATTACATGAATTAATTCATTGAGGGATCTAGTAAGTATGTAAGCTTCTAATCATCCTACTCTTCATAGTTTAAACTATACCAAAAACAACTCCTTAATTCTAAGTTAGTCGAAGTCGGTTATATATATCCTCTACATCTATTTTTCTCCACCATAAATTGACCAGTACCGCAATCTCCTTCTTTATCTAGATTTTAGACTAACAACACGTGCATGCTCATATGTGTGGAGTTACTCTCGCTTTTTTTGTGTATCTTATTTGTAAAGATGTTGAGTCTTTAATTTAAAATAAGGTTACTTATTGGTTGAATGTGTTAGGTTGCGAATTTCATTATGAACATCTCGACTTTCTTCGGAGGATTTGTAGTTGCGTTTATCAAAGGATGGCTCCTCACGCTGGTTTTACTCACATCCATTCCCGCAACTGTCATTAGCTTCAAATGTGTAGCGTGGGTCTTGTCCAAAATGTCGGGAAGTGGACAAGCTGCTTATGCAGATGCAGGAAAGGTAGTTGAACAAACAGTGGGAGGAATTCGAACGGTAAACTTCCATATTTTAGTAAATTTTTTGCAAAAATATATTTTGACAGCGTAAATTCTGTTTCTGTTCATGTGAATTCAGAGGCGGAGCCAGAAATTTGAGTTTATGGGTTCTGAATTCCATAGAATACTGGGTTCGGGGTAAATTATATATACATAATAAGTGAACTTCTTAACACAAATACAAGTTTTTGATCAAAGCTACTGCGTTCTGCCAAACCTGTAGCTTTCTCTCTAGCTCCGCCCCTGCATGTTATATAAAACAAAAAACATCCAACTTTTAAGTCTGTTGAGTTATGTACTTATGATCCGTCCATTTTATTTAATTGTATTCTTCCTTTCCCTAGGTTGCTTCTTTCACAGGAGAGAATTTGGCAATAGTAGATTATAATAGTAAGCTGGAAAATGCTTATACCGCTACTGTCAAACAAGCATTGGCTACGGGATTCGGACTCGACACGATAATAATGCTTATCTTCTTTAGTTACGCACTCGCCTTATGGTATGGAGCCAAATTGATCATAGATAAAGGTTATAAAGGTGACAACATCGTAAGTGTAATATTCACAGTTATGCTAGGTGGAAGGTAAGAATAAAATGATCGGCTTTATATAATCCATTTGATTTTGTCCATGTGATATACTTATATTAGTTATTGGATTACGATGAACATTTCAATGTTTCAGTTCACTAGGTCAAGCATCTCCGAGTTTGAACGCATTTTCAGCAGGGCAGGCTGCAGCATACAAGATATTTGCGACTATTCAACGTACACCAAAAATCGATACATATGATCCTAGAGGGATTCAATTGGAAGATATTAAAGGGAAAATTCAGCTTAAAGATGTGTACTTTACATATCCAGCAAGACCAGATGTGCAAATATTTTCTGGATTCTCGTTAAATATTCCGAGTGGTAAAACAGCAGCCTTAGTTGGGCAAAGTGGAAGCGGAAAATCAGCAGTTATTTGTCTGCTCGAGAGATTCTATGACCCCGAAGCTGGTGAAATACTTACAGACGGAGTTGATATTAAGAAATTTCAACTCAAGTGGTTGAGACAGCAAATGGGGCTAGTAAGTCAAGAACCCGTGTTATTTGCAACTACTATACGGGAAAATATAATATACGGGAAAGAAAATGCCAGTGAGGACGAAATCAGGAGGTTGAGACAGCAAATGGGGCTAGTAAGTCAAGAACCCGTGTTATTTGCAACTACTATACGGGAAAGAAAATGCCAGTGAGGACGAAATCAGGAATGCAATCAAGCTCGCTAACGCAGCTAAATTTATCGACAAACTTCCGAAGGTTGAAGCAACATTTATTTTAGTATTATAAACACTTGTACGCCTTTTTTATTTCTTAGGTTCTAAATTAACATTTGTGCACACATATTTCTGGGGCTTGATACGATGGTTGGCGGTCATAGTACTCAGATATCTGGTGGACAAAAGCAAAGAATCGCCATCGCAAGGGCCATTTTGAAAAATCCAAGAATTCTTCTACTCGACGAAGCGACTAGTGCATTGGATGTTGAATCGGAACACATTGTACAAGATGCTCTAAGTAATATTATGGTAAACAGGACGACTGTGGTTGTTGCCCATCGCCTGACAACCATTAGAAATGCTGATCTCATTGCAGTGGTGCATCTTGGGAAATTGGTTGAACAAGGTAATACACGTATTACTCTTTTCGTTCTGAAACTATTACCGGACTAATGAATAAAGGATCTAATTAGTGGTCTTTGGCGCCTATCTACCACTTTAAACGCTATCAGTTTGGTTCTTATATCCGAATGGAATGGCTTCGAACTTCTCCTAGAATAGTTTCCTCTATGAAATAAATTCATAAGATATATATGAGCAATTCAAAGGTTAATATAAATTTTTAAAAAAGGGCAGCACTTTGGTTTACTAGAGACATCAACATATTGTTTTAGCTCGGTGGAAACAAAATCCTTTTCCTCAGGATCAGCCCCGTGCACTAAGCTCCCGCTATGGGTCTATTATACGCAGCCTTACCTTGCATTTCTGCAAGAGGCTGTTTCCACGGCTTGAACCCATGACCTCCCGGTCACATGACAACAACTTTACCATTTACTCCAATGTTAATATAAATATTTGATAGTATTTCATTCTTTTCCATCTATGATACTCTGTTTTCTTAAAGGAAAAGTTTATTATTCTTTTCTGTGATCAGAGACGGAGCCAAAATTTTCAGTTTTTGGATTCAACTTATAACCATTTTTATATATAAGTTCTTGATATATTAATTATACATATCAAATGAATTTCTTAACTCAAAATAAGATTTGAGCCAAAGCTACTGGGTTCTTCCGGACCCGTATCTAAAAGGCTGACTCCTCCCTGTTTGTGATGTTCTATCACTACTCTATGCTCCAAATAGAAGTGATCCATGTCGTAATATTTTTTGAAATATTATTATGCTAATAAGTGATCCATGAAGTTTTTGTTGCTGTTGTTGTATCTTGATATAACTACCCTTTAATATTACTTACAGGAACCCATGATGAGTTGATCAAAGATCCCGATGAAGCATATTCTCAACTTGTTCAAATGCAGCAAAAGAACAAACACGTCAAAAACACCAAAGGAAAAGAAATTGAGCACTCGAATTCACAAAAAACGTTAGTTATTCGAAAAACGTTTCTGGTAGGAGCCGGAGATTCTCTATTTCAGGTAGAAATTCTGTGAGCAAAGGATCGAGCAGTAGATTTTCCCTTGCGTATGACTTGGGAGTTAGTGGCGTCGTTGATTTCCGTGAGAGTATCAGAAGGGATGATAATGCTGAAAGCAGTGAGTATATTGTAGACAGTAAGAAAAACGTCTCCACTCAAAAGCTAATGTCACTTGCATATCTAAATAAGCCCGAGTTTCCCATAATGCTAGTGGGAGTAGCTGCTGCCATATTGGTATGGTTTTTCCGGTATTTGGCCTTCTGGTATCAATAATTATCAAAATCTTTTATGAATCACATCACGAGCTTCAAAAGGATTCTCGATTTTGGGCTCTAATGTTTGTGGTTATTGGAATTGTTGTCATGATTGTTTCGCCTTTGCAAAATTATGCAGTTGGAGTTGCTGGCGCAAAACTGATCCAACAGATACGTTCCATAACATTTGCTAAGTTGGTATACCAAGAGATCAGTTGGTTTGACGACCCTGCAAATTCATGGTAAATTTTGCTAGTATGTGATGTCTTAGGGCCCGTTTGGACATGATTTTTCTTCTTTTTTTTCAATTTTTTTTTTCAAAACAATGTTTGGTTGCACATTAGAATGATCTTTTGTTTAGATTTTGAAGATGAGTTTTTCAAATTTAACTGGTTTTGACCTGCTTTTAAGTGCATTTTTTCCCACTCACAAAACTTAAAAAAAAAAAATTCAAGTGAAATGCTTGTCCAAACACGACTTCAGCTTTCTACTACTACTTTTTTCAAATATCACTCAGTTCATGTCCAAAGGCTTACTTAATGTTTTCTAAGCTTGGCAAATTTCTTGACTCTGAATTTTACCAAATGCAGTGGTGCTATAGGTGCAAGACTATCTAGTGATGCTTCGACTATCCGGAATATGGTGGGAGATGCATTAGCAATATTAGTTCAAAATATTTCCACTGTTGTAACTGGAATAGTGATAGCGCATATCGCGAATTGGATTTTAGCACTTATAACACTGGCGATAATGCCTCTTCTAGCTATGCAAGGGTACATACAGATCAAACTTTTGCAAAAGTCAAATGCTGAAGCGAAGGTAATGTAATCCTTTATAAACTAACCTTTTCCCCGTTACTTTTGGAATTTAACTTATATACGAACAAAGGAGGAATAGAAACGTTGATTCTTCGTTCAGTCTTTGACCTATGATATGGTCAATGGCTTAATCCATCCATTGGACCCGTTACTTTGGATTTTCTTATTTAATCTTATTTTCTTTGATTAAGATATCATCAGACCAGTAAGTTTAAGAAGAGATGTGTAAAGAATGGATCTTGAGCCTAACTCAACCCAAAAACTAACTTGTAGGGTGAGGATTGTCCAAGTCTATAAAAGGAGTCCATATTCCCATTCCATATCCGATGTGGTACTCTTACACTCCCCTGCACACCCAGACCTTGTTAACTGGAGCGTGGATAATATAATTTGGGGGCCCAACATCAGTAAATAAAGAATTAGAATGGGTCTGGCTCTGATACCATGTAAAGAATGGATCTTGGGCCTAACTCAACCCCAAAAGCTAGCTTGTAGGGTGAGGATTGTCCAAGTCCATATAAGGAGTCCATGTTTTCATTCCATATCCGATGTGAGACTCTTAACAGAATGCATTGATTTTGTGATTCCTTCTTTCCGTTCTTCGCTTAGCTACACCAGCTTACAGATGCCCATGTCCTTCATGGATCTAGGAGTTAACTAAAGGCATTAGAAACTTTTGTGCCTTCTGTACAAGCTGTCGCCTTATTTTCTAGGCAACTAGTTCCACTTATTATGAGCCATTACCGGTAATTATCTTTTAGGTGACCTGATAGTATAAAAATTCTTTCACACTTACAGTGCATAAAAGTCAAACTCTTAAATTTAACAAGCACGTTTGATCAGTGAATCCGAATGTGTTGTACTGTTTGGAAGCTAATGAATGAAGAAGGAAGTCAAGTTGCAAATGATGCTATTGGGAGCATTAGAACCTTCGCATCGTTTTGTGCAGAACAGAAGGTGATGGAAATGTACCAAATGAAATTGGCAGCTCCTTTGAAACGAGGAGTAAAAAGTGGACTTGTTAGCGGAGTTGGTTTAGGCTTCAGCAATTTCGTGCTGTACTGCCTTTATGCGTTGTCATTCTACCTTGGAGCCGTTCTTGTGAAGCACGACAAAGCAAAATTTTCTGAAGTTTTTAAGGTACATAATAGCTTCTTGGCTTTAACTTATGCACTAATATACTTTCTATGGACGATTATTCTTTTGCACTGTCGGTGTATGGAAGTTCAACTAGAAGTAGAGGTTCCTAAGCAACTTAATTGTGCAGGTCTTTTTTGCTTTAACGATGGCATCAATTGGGCTTTCTGTTCTTAGCAACCTTTCCTCTGATCTGAGTAAAAGTAAAGGAGCTGCTGCATCAATATTTGAGATAATCGATAGTAAACCGAGAATTGATTCAAGTAGTACTGAGGGGATCACATTAGATGTTATCGAAGGCAATATCGAACTCCAGCATATTAGCTTTAAATACCCCACAAGACCAGGCATGAAAATCTTCAGAGACTTGAGCTTGAGCATTCCTGCAGGAAAGGTATTTATCTAGTATTTCACATTGATACGGATTTAAGATATATAAACACACACACACACACATTGATTTCTTACACTGTCCATGAATTTTCACTCGTGCTAGTAGGCCAGTCACCATCCTTACTAATCAGGTTACCAATTAATGCTTATCGTAGAGATTTATCTATAATTAGCATACAAGTAACCTTATTGTGTAAATTTTTATCACACCTCCGGTGCATAGAACATAAACTCGACAAGGATTTTATAATTTCTTGCAGACAGTAGCACTTGTCGGAGAAAGTGGTTCGGGGAAGTCAACGGTGATAAGCCTGCTCGAACGGTTTTATGATCCCGATCAAGGCAACATATATCTCGACGGAGTCGAAATCAGGAAGTTGAACTTAAGATGGTTGAGGCAACAAATGGGATTGGTAGGTCAAGAGCCAATACTATTCAATGAAACAATTAGTTCTAATATTGCTTATGGTAGACAAGGAGAAGTAACAGAGGAGGAGATTATTTCAGCAGCAAAGGCATCAAATGCACATATTGCCTAATGGTTATAAAACCACAGTTGGAGAAAGAGGGGTTCAATTATACGGTGGACAAAAGCAACGGATCGCCATCGCGAGGGCCATACTGAAGGATCCGAAAATACTTCTGCTCGACGAGGCGACTAGCGTGCTAGATACAGAGTCGGAACGTATTGTGCAAGAAGCGTTGGATCGCGTGATGGTGAATCGGACGACCGTTGTCATCGGCTGACGACGTTTAAAAATGCAGATGTTACTGCAGTAGTTAAAAATGGTGTTGTTGCTGAGAAGGGAACACACGATGTGCTAATGAATAATCCTCAAGGGATATATGCTTCTTTGGTTGCACTTCAAACAGGATCAAGTTAATTCAATACTCTAGTGTTAAGCATGATAAAAGATTTTGTATTTGTTGGTTACTATCCTAAATATTTGTAATATTGAAATGTATACCTTGTATTCTTAGAATTTACATATTTACCGACCATAGTCCGAAATGTTATTCTCTTGGTTCAAGTTGAACAATAGATTGAAATAGCCTTTTTATCTCTGGTTGATCTCGTTATTTCTTGTCTTCTACCCTTGTTGAGAATATCTTATTCAATACATTTCACCTGGTTTAAATCCTTATTCTTCTTCTCTCTTAATTGTGCTAGTTTAAATATTTCTTTCTCCATTTTCAAAGACCTCATCGATGAGAGACTTATCACCCCCTTCTCCCCCTCCATGCTTAGGATAAAAAAAATGAACGATAGTTTAACTCAATTCAAAAGTTAGTTAATGAGGAGAATTGCTGAATATCATATAAGCAGTCCAAAGACTCCTTATTCCTCCGATTTGGGGCTCCAAGAATAACGTCTTATAGCACTCTCTTTTAGTTTTAATAACTCTTTGCCATTCATTTTTTTAATTCATGTTCTACGTGTTTGGCCCCATGAAAAAGAATTAGACCGCACATTAGTGGACATGTTGAACATAATATATGGCAACTCAACGGTTTCGACAAAGAAAAGATAAAATTTTGAAAAGGTTAAAAGTGAGTTTTGGAAGATCAGATTTCCCCAAAAGCTTAATTCTAGGAAATATGCAAAACTTTAAATTCATCCACCAAAACATTTTTCGAAATCTCAATTTTGATATAGTGCAATGTATTTGGTGTCTTGAGTTCAAAAGGTAATTACTGTTTTGTCCATCTCAAATTATTTGTTGGGGTTACTAAAAATAGTTATCTCAAATTATTTATCGTTTTAGAAGTTCAAAGCACAATAATTAATTTTTCTCATTTACCCAGTAGAATTTTATCATTAATAGATATGACACATAATTAATAGAGTAAACATTTAATGGAAAAAAATTATAACGTAGACATAAATAAGAGTAAAGTAGTCAAATACTTCTTCTAATTAATTTTCTTAAGAGACGTGTAAAATAAAAAAAATGATAAATAATTTGAAATGGAGGGAGTACTCTCTTTTAATTTGAAATAATTCACATGTATATGAATTTTGTAGGAATTAAATTACTCAGGATTTGGACTAATTTATCCCGCCGGGATGTTGGGATAAAATAATTCAAATTTGATTGGATTAGATGAGATATTCAAAATAAATTTACACCGTTAATCAAATTAAAAATAAATTTACACCGTTAATCAAATTAAAAATAAATTTAATACTGGAATATACAGCCTCATCCTGCATACCAAACAACACACAATCTAAGTCCAAACAGTCCCTAAAGATGAGTTCCCTATAAGTATCCTTTCTTTCCTAGTGAAGTCAAAAGCACATAACTCCAAAAGAAAATGGCAGCTGAAGTGGAGAAAACGACGACGTTTAATGAATCCGAGAAATTGAGAGCCGATGAACTTGAAGAAGGAGAAATCGTCGAGGAATCAGATAATACGGCGTCGTATTTGAGCAAAGAAAAGCATCCATTAGAACATTCATGGACATTTTGGTTCGATAACCCTATGGCTAAATCTAGAAAAGCTGCTTGGGGTAGTTCACTTCGTAACGTCTATACATTTTCCACTGTCGAAGAATTTTGGGGGTACGTTTTTTGTATTTCAATTTTTGTTGTTGTTGATGAAATAGAAATGTCAACAAACAAGTTTAGTGTTAGCTCAAATTGCAAAAAAAATAATTGAGTATTACTAAGGAGCTGATAAAATCCAAAAATGGGTCACGGCTAGTTACATTGGTTAGCCTCGAAGTTGAGATTCCATCAAAACATCTACGATTTTGGCTTGTATTTGTTGTTGGTTGTGTTATTTGGTCTTGAATTATCGGTTTTAATTTACTGTTCCGGAGAATTTTGTGGGTGCTATGAGACTTTGTTGATTTAGGGTTTTGAATATCAACTGATTACATGTATACTCATGTATAATATTTATATAATCGCGTATAATCAGTGTATAATTTTATAATTTATGTATATCTGGTTAGAATAACAGTATATACTTTTTGAGTAAAGATCCTTTTTTTAATGAAGTAGATATAAATTTCATTGAACAGTATCAACTAGATGTGAAGATTACTAGAGAGAGAACAAAAAACATGATTATTGTTAGCAAATACAAAAAAAAAGAACTTTTATTAAGGAGCTGACAAAATCCAAAAATGGGTCAGTGCTTATTAACTAAACTCTTATGATTTTAGCTTGTAATTGTGGTTGGTTGTGTTGTTTGCTTGTAAATTATTGGGTTTTTGTTTTACTGTCCCAAGAATT
Source organism: Anisodus acutangulus (assembly GCA_029783415.1). Classification (NCBI taxonomy): domain Eukaryota; kingdom Viridiplantae; phylum Streptophyta; class Magnoliopsida; order Solanales; family Solanaceae; genus Anisodus; species Anisodus acutangulus. The sequence continues at coordinate 52,159,462 of CM056499.1, read as the reverse complement.
TAGAGGGTGCTTTAGGACTTTGTTGAATTAGGGTTTTGAATATCTCCGGATTAGGTAAATATTGGTAAAAATCGTATCCTGTTTGGTTAAAAATCGAATTTTGTTTGATTTCTCTCTCGTAATTGTCAGATTTTTTTTTGTTCCTTTTTGCATTTTTAGTTAGCTTGCTAAGGTGTTAATCCGTCAGTGCTCCCTTCGCGGCGTGCATACTATTTTGACTGTCAGAAGATCTTTTTGGGGTTACATTTTTCATTTTTTTTTTATGAAGTAGAAATTTCATTAAACAACATCAAGATGTAGATTACAAAAGAGAAATAAAAAACCAAGATTATTGTCAGCTCACATGCAAAAAAATAGATTATTGCTAAGGAGCTGATGAAATTCAGAAATGGGTCAATGCTAGTTACAAGAGTTGGCTTTTGAGCCAGCAGAACAATTTAATTGAACTTTTTTGCTTTTAGGGAGTGCCTTAAAGTTTAGATTCAATTGAAACATCTATGATTTTAGCTTGTTTTTGTTATTGGTTGTGTTGTTTGGTTGTAAATTATTGGATTTTATTTCACTGTTCCGAAGAATTTTGTGGGTACTGTTTGGACTTTGTTGATTTAGGGTCTTGAATGTCTTCTGATTATCTGCCTTCATGTAGGTGATATTGGGTAAAATTGCATCTTGTTTGATTTTCAGGCAAAGGATTCTCCTCTCAGAAGTGTCAGATAGTTTTTGAGAGTATTAAACTAAATACGACCGCCCACCTAACCTCTTAAACTAAAAATAGTCGGCGGATGTATAATATATGTATAATTCATGTAATATGTGTATAACTGTGTATAATCAGTGCATCGGCTAGGAAAAGTAAAGTGAATTTGGCAAGCTATTTGTGTTAAGATCCCCTTTTTTGTCCTTTTTGCATTTTTAGTTACCTTCCTAGGTGGTTGATGAGGGGCAATCTTACTTTGGAGTGCCTGAATTTGTTTGAGCTTTAATTTACGCAAGTTGTGTTAGTACTTATACATTGCTTTCTTGGTACTGTTGTATTGTAGCTGACTTTTCCGGTTAGCGACTTTTTAAAAACTAGGAAGTTTGGTATTTCAGTTGCTTACCGATTTGAATTGTAGGTCATGAATCGGATAAAGTACATTTAACCTTCAATGAGTAGATATATGCTCATTGGTGGTGGGAAGAAGAGGATAGAGAAATTAGTCTGGTGTGAAAGAGGGGAAGTGCAAAACATGAATGGAAATTGAGCCAGTTGAACTGGGGAAGTTCTAGGAAAAAAGAGTTAACCTTGTAAAAAGTCATATTTCTCTTCCTTGCACAATCTTGTGTAGGAATGACTTCAATTGGGTTATAACGCTCGATAGTTTCTTTTGCTTCAAATGTAAGAACCTCTTTCGTGTTTGTCACATGCCCATATTTGCAACTAAGGATATGTTACAAATACCATTTTGAGCTAATAAACTAGTGGATAATGCTTTGGTCTTAGTTTTCTCTCCTAAGCACGATAATACAGTTACTATTTTCAAGTACCAACTGCTTCTTCTTCTTTTATTAAATGCACATATAAGAGCAAGGTCGTGTGTACTTCACAGTTGTGATCTCTCTATGTGCACTTGTCTTAGTATACCAAGCTGACTATCCATTTAAAAAGAAAAAGACAGATGCTTTTCTATTTCTTAATTAGGCTAAAAGACATTCATATCCCCTCTAGATTGCTGAGACTAAGGACCCGTTTGGACATGAATATCTTTTCCTTTTTTCAGAAGAAAATTTCAAAACAGCATTTGGTTATACATTGGACTGATCTTTTGAATTTTTTTGCAAGATGAGTTTTAAGTGAAATTTTTTTTCCACTCACAAAATTTCATACTTTTTTCAAGTTAAATTCAAGTTTAAACACAATTTCAATTTTCAAGTACCCTTTTTCAACTTCTTTTCAAATATCACATTTTTTTTTATGTCCAAACGCCTGTTAAACTTAGCTGCAGGCCAATATTTCAATCTCATGCATGGACCTTTTTATTAAGTCCTAATTTGATTAAAATTAGATGGGTTATGATGTGAATTTGGTGAGTTCTTTATCGGTCTAATTTTTCAAGGCACTTGAATTGTGTACAACTTGGACTATGACATACCTGTTTTAATATTCTGCATCATGGATTAGGTCTTTTAATTGCTTGGCTTTGCTTGCTTTGCGTGTGATTATGCGTTGTCTTGAGCCGAGGGTCTCTTGGAAACAGCCGCTCTACCTACCAAGGTAGAGGTAAGGTCTGCGTCCGCTCTACCCTCACTAGACCCCACGTTGTGGGATTTCACTAGGTATGTTGTTGTTATGGATTAGGTCTTTTAAATGCTATTATTTTGCTGGCTCTTAATGAAATCCTTGATCTGTGTCGCGTGAATTCTGCAAACAGTGCTTACAATAATATCAACCACCCAAGCAAGTTAGTTGTGGGAGCAGACTTTCATTGTTTTAAGCATGGAATTGAGCCAAAGTGGGAAGATCCTGTATGTGCCAATGGAGGGACGTGGAAAATGAGTCTTTCTAAGGGTAAATTTGATACCAGTTGGCTATACACGGTATAATGTTATGCACTCTAGTAATGTTGTTTTCACCTTTGATATAATTTCAACTCTTATTCTCATATGGGATTATTGTAGCTGCTGGCAATGATTGGAATCAATTCGATCATGGAGATGAAATTTGTGGAGCTGTAGTTAGTGTACGTGGTAAGGAAGAAAAAATAGCTTTATGGACCAAGAATGCTGCAAATGAAACAACTCAGGTAATTTGCTTCTTATTTTTGGTATCAATGACCAGGACAGACATTTTTGTTGTGTACATAATGTAGTGCTGATGTTTATTCAAGATATACTATCACATACATAGTACCATTTGAGGATATTAGAAGTTAAGAGGGAGGGATATTTGAAGTTAGAGGGGGGACAACAACATACCTAATGAAATCTCACAACGTGGGGTCTGGAGAGGGTAGAGTGTACGCAGACCTATCTCTACCTTGGTAGGTAGAGCGACCGTTTCCAAGAGACCATCGACTCAAGACCAAGCACACGCACAAGAAAAGTAAGAGAAACGGTCAGACCCGGACAAGAGATTTAAAGCAATATGAAAATACTAGTAACAAAAGTGAATAAGCCATGATAGCGCATTCTGAAAAAGAAAGCGGTAACTAACGCAGGTAAATAAGATAAATAAAGTACACTAAAGAACACAACAACATAATTAAAACGACAGAGGACTATAAAACAATACTGCGCCTACTAGTATGGTAGGCTAAGTAGGCCTACAATAATAACACTACAACTACCAGTTTGTAAACGTAAGTAGTACTACGCTCGACTACATACTACCCTTCTACCTTAATTCGTGTCCTCCACAACCCCCTATCTAAGGTCATGTTCTCAGTAAGTTGCACCTGCGTCATATCCCGTCTAATCACCTCTCCCTAATACTTCTACGGTCTACCTCTACCTTCATGAACCCGTCCATAGCCAACCTCTCACACCTCCGCACTGGGGTGGGTGGGGGTGGGGGTGGGCGTGGGATTCGTACCCTATCTGGTCAACCAATTTTGCATATTTTCGAGGGAGATATTCCGGACAGATTCAATGATTTATGTAATCAAAACAAAAGCTATGATGAAATTGAGGAAAATGGAATAACTTGTATATAGAAATTTCTCACTCCTTTTTCCTTTATCTCCCTCTGAGATTCTCCTCTTGATCAATATTTTCTCCTCAAGTTTCCACATAATTTAGGTTTTGTAATTCTATTTTGTAAATTTTGAATTACTTTTTGCCGAATTCCCGCACCCGTATCCGTACCATGATCTGTACCCACGAATCTTAAAATTTAGATCATGGCGAATCCGACCTTTAGATCGGTACCCGTATCCGACACCCATGACTGAGTCCAAGCAACATAAATTAACTACTTTATTTTACATTCTAGGTCATAGAGGATATCAAACTTCGCCACACAGTGTATTTGTCAAACTTTTTGGCTTTTGATAGTGAATTATTTTCACGAGAAAAAGATATAGCTGGAAGCCCAAAAAGAAATATGCTTATGGATGAAGGGAAGTGTTTGTTAATTTGTCTGCAATAATATGTTAAATTCATTATTAGGTAAGTGTTAATATGTACGGAGCACTTTATGATTCAAGAAGTCATTTAAAATTCTTTTGTCCCCAAGGTTAATTTTTTTGGTGTAACCATCTGGTATCCGGTATCCACTAGTCCGACTAATCCAAATTCGTGCCCCGTAAGGACCGTTAAAAGGGGTAGCGCTACTTAGGAGAAATTTCTCCACAGGGATCGAACCCGAGACCTTTGGTTAAGGGTGGAGGGATCCCGTTGATGGTCTCAAGGGTAAGTATTAACATCATGCTCATATGGTTGAATGTACTTCGTTCATATACACAATGATGAGATATCTAGATATCCTTGTGAGGCGTGATATCGTCTTGTCTCGTCGGTTGTGTTTATTACTTGATAAAAATACCTTTTTCTTTCAGCCCCTTTTGTTTCTTTTTTCTCCAGTGTACTCCCTTCTGCTAGCCTCATTCATTTGAAGTACCAGGCCACTTTAGTCTAAATTCTGCGAGTGGAACCCCTTTCGTGCTTCATTGATAATATTGAATCCTTTCAGCTGTCTACGGGTTCACTATTTTTTAACTATACATAGATTCATGCTTGTCCCATCTGCTCTGAAACTTCTCTTTGCAGGTTAGCATTGGTAAGCAATGGAAGCAGTTTCTAGATTACAGCAACAGTATTGGCTTCATATTTCATGTATGACATTTTTGGCCATCGTGTGCCTTGAAATCAGTTTCTCTTTTATTTGCAAGACACGTAATAAATCATCTTTTGTAGGACGATGCAAAGAGGCTCGACAAAGGTGCCAAGAACCGTTACACAGTATAGTTCTTGATGCAATGTGGGAATGCAAGAAACACAATTTGCACCGGAAAGTTGTAGGTACTAGTTTAGTTTGTCGTTTGATAAGCTGCTGGTTTGAGTATGTACTGGTATTTGCACTTCCTAATCGAGAAATTTGTATGGTTTTGAATTAATGCCTCTACAATTCGCATGTTCTGGTTCCCAGCCCCCCCCCCCCCCCCCTCTTCATTTTTTGCAGTAATTCTCTTTAGTATTGTTGAAGGGGTTGAATGTGACCAACTTGATACCAACCGTTAAATTTGAACAACAAATGGTGCAGGTGAAAATTAAGCCACTGGCTGATGAAAATAATAGAACAGAATGAGTTTTTTGGTATTACAATTTCCAATACAATTTTTAGGAAACCACAAAATGAATAAATAACATTGAAGTATGCTGACTGTTTCTTGAAATTTGCTCAGCACTTGGAACTTTTCTTTATACAATAGCTGTGCTCAATAAAAAGTTGAGCACATAACAAATCACAATGGGACATCAAGGTACTACAACTGGACGCATTACCAAACTCCAAAAGAATGAGAATAGAAAAAACATAATCTTGGATGACTTTGATCGGAATTTTTTTAGCGAAGTCTAGTGTTTATACCAAACCAATGAATGTACGACATATGTCACATTTATGTGCTTTAGCCATGATTTTTATCATGCATTGGACTCCAGGAGAGGTCTTGTTGGTTCCTCATTAGATCTGCTATATCTCCAGTACAAGACCAGCTGTATGACCCCAAAAACTCCTCCTATACCATTTGGGACCTGATTCATAGAAATCAAAATGTTATTCTACATAGAGAAAATGGGAGCGGATGTAAAGTGTAATTATTACATTCATTCGAACCAGTAGCTTTTTGTGTTAAGAAATTCATAGAATTTGAACAAAAAATAAATTCCGGACTCAGTTATTAATAGTTTAGGTCGCTGTCCTAGAATCCCGAACATATAAATGTCATATTCTGGATTCGTCTCTAACGGGAAACGACAACAAATCAATGGTAAAAAACAGAACTCGAGGAGGGTATAAAAAATTATATTCTCCGAGGTAAAAAAAATGGGTGACCCGGTGCATGAATCATCTCACGTTCACACAGGGTTCGTGAAGAGTCGCACCCCAAAGGGTGTTATATAAGTAGTTTACTCTGTTCTGTAGCTCAAACCCGTGACCATGATCACACAAGCACAACTTTACTGTTATTCCAAGTCTCCCCTTCCATATTTTCCGATGTACTTCCCAAATATTAGAAGGGAAATAGAAATTACAGAGCATATATAAGGAAAAGACTGCATAAACAAAGGAAATCAAATTACTTACAGAGATAAATGGATCTTGCTTAAACATTCCATAAGCAAAGAAGGAAAGGCTCATAAGAAAAGTTGCAAGTGAGAGATAGAATGGCATGTACTCAACACTCCTTGTTCTGATCACCAAATTCTGCAAAATAGAATACTCCATTAGTCTGATCGAGGTAGCGACATTGATGAAAAATATTTTAATTAGGCGTTGCTCTCGTTGATCGACTTACAATAATGAACATCGGAGAAGCAAACATGGAAATCAGAGATACGACGGTCAAAAATCCGACAAAAGTTTGTCGATTCGGAGGTTGAAATAGACAAATGCTGATGGAAACCACAGCAGCAAATGCAGCAAAAACACCAAGCAACAGCCCCAACATCTTCAACTGCATTGAACATGTAATGGTATAAGCATCATTTCTTATTAGCAAGTTGGACAAAATTAAAGGATACGACAACATAACTAAGAAATAAAGTTATGTTTTCTCGAACAGCTTAAGTTTTTAGTCTCGCTTTCTCTTGCTAGTAAGTTTATGGTATTGTTGTCGTGCTCGTGCCGTGCCAGCAGTGTTTGTGAATTTGTAGTTTTGAGGGGAGAATGATGAGATGGTCACACAATTCAACATTGTATCAGAACAAGTTGTAAAGAGGCACGGTGAACAAATAATTCAGTAAATAAAAGTGTGTTTTATCTAACAACTTAAACTTTTAAACGAGATGGTCATACAATTCAACGGCAGGTACAAAACTTGACCTTTTTTGTTCGCTCTTCATGTATGACAAAGATGATTATATAAGCCAATTGGAATGATGCTCCGACATAATTAAGTAAATAAAGTTGCATTTTTTCAAACAACTTTAACCTTTAGATGAGATGATCAAACAATTCAACATGGTATCAGAACAGGCTGTAAAGGTGCATGCAGCGCAAAATAAAGTAAATTTCTCTAACAACTTAAACTTTTAAATAAGATGGTCAGACAATTCAGCGGGAAATAACAAGCCTGACCTTTTTCTTTCGCTCTGCATATATGATGAAGATGAGTATATAAGCCAACTGGAATACCGCTCCAACGGAATTAACTGTGAAAACCAATATAATGCCCGGGGATACAATTGGTGTTCCATACCAGAGGCATATTAAGCAATTCAACAGGGCATATATATAAGGCAGCCCAGAAAATTGTTCTGTTGACTTGCTTCTGATTATCCTCCTGAATGTTGGTCTAAAAAATGGGACCGAAAACATCAGTTTAAACGGGCGAACAAACAGACAAACACACGTATGTTATCGACATGCTTATATACAATTTTCTGTTTAAGGAGTTAGGATACTTACATTGGTGACACAAATAAAACAAATGCACAAAGGTTCCCTGCAATATGCCAAAACCAAACATTTGGTCACTAGCATTATTCTAAGGCAAATTGAAGAAATGTTACAATGTAACCTCTATATAACAATGCCGTTTGTCTGGATATTTTTTTACTGTTATAACGAAATGATATTATAAAGAATGTATAGTATCACATAACATGAAAAATCAGTTTTAAAAAAACTTGAGTATTATTGTGAATGTTGTTACAGATAACTATATTTCAAAGCAAAAATAGAGATATCATCAAAGCTCCAACTTTAAGCTAGGGATAATTAGGACAAAAAAATAGTTCATGTGTGCACCGAATAAATGGTGCCAAATTTACGGGTCCCAAGATATTATGCCCAAAAAAAATCTGATGGTCCAATTCATATGTGTATAAATTAAGTGAAGAAAAAAAGATTTTCTTACCATTTATTCATTTCTTTTTTTTTTTGTTGACGAAGGAACCCGCAGCCGCTACTCTCTCGAGTGCGCACAGGGTAAACCCCGGACTGACGCAATAGCCTGCAAACCACGTCAGCCGATTAACCACACTTGGCAAACCATGTGTGACAGGCTCAACCAAGAAGGTTTATGCAGGGGATCGAACTCGTGACATTGCGATCCCGCGCTCTACTGCTACACCAACTTGGCTACCCTTGCGGGTACCATTTATTCATCTCTAAAGTCTACATCAGGGGATCATCAATTGCCATAACCAGAAACATTGATTGCAGATTTCTAAACAAGAAAAGGAAAACACCAGAATACTATTAATAACCCCTCTCCCCCCCCCCCACACCCCACACACATTATGGTCTATGAATGAGATTCTTCATCCTTAATCATAGGTCTCGGGTTTGTCCACGTAAATAAAAGATCCTTGCAGGAACGCTTTCCTTTTAGTGGACCTTATACAGAGGAAATCCAAATTAATCGAACAAGTAAATTCGAATACCGAATGTATAAAGGGAAAAAATATTGCAATTTGAAAAAAGTTAACATGAGGAGCAAAGTCAAGATTCTTGAGACTTGACTAATGTACGTCCAATTATTGCTCTGCCCAGCAAAGTTTCTTCACACCATAGCAGTAGACCAGAAAGGAACTATGGAACAATATGGTGGGATAGACGATTTCCTTCGCTCTTAATCAAAGGTGCGAACTATGAGGATGGACAAATTCTTGATATGGAGTGTTTCCCTTTAAAAGTGAGCCTACGTGACACACGAATTAATCGGGCCAATGATTCCGAATACTGGCCGAAAGACCAGAAAGCCATAGCAGTAGACCAGTACGTAACTATCAAATAATGTGGTGGGATAGATGAAATTCTTTCATTTTTAATCATAGGTTTCAAATTCGAGCTCACCAACAAAGTTTCTTTGAAGATAAGTAGCTCTTGACAACACCATAGCAATATTCCAAAAAGAAACTATCAAGTGATGGGATATATGGAATCTCTTTAGAAGCATCGGAACCGAGTTCCAAGAATAGAGAAATTCCTAATAAAAAACATTTCTCCTTAAATGTTCTACTTGATATAAATCTGGATTAGTCGGGCCAGTGATTTGGACCAGAATGTCATAGCACTGGATCAAAACGCCATATTAGTAGACTAGAAAGCAACTACCAAAATAATGTGGTGGGATAGATGATAAAAATTCCTCCACTCTTAATCCGAGATCTCCGGAATGAAGAAATTTCTAGTATGGAGTGCTCGCTCCTTAAAAATGAGTCTACACGATACGAATCTGAATTAATCGCGCCAAATAAAAAAAAGGTAGGAGTGAAGGAGAAGAAGAGATACCAGCAATTCCAGCAGCATTACTGCAAATTGAATAAGTTGAGAACAAACCACCTGCTGCTGACACTTCCATTTTGCTCAATGAGTTCAAAATTCACATATCATCTAATTTATCTTTGTCTTTCAATGTTGGATAAAGCGTGGAAGTTTGATAAGATATATTTGGACAGCTCAGAGTGGGAAATATTTTATGGAAAGTACAACCAAAATATGTAAATCAACAGTTGTCAACCACTAGTGGGACCCGCAATATTATATCATTATTCACGTGCATTTTACTCCCTCTGGTTCGGTTTATAAATGTCAGGTACAAATAAAATGACACCATTGTTTTATTTGAAAAAAGATAATTTAAACGTCTATTTTATTATTAATACGAAGCTTCTATAGCAATATATTTCATTCGTCTCAATTTTGATATAGTTTAACTTGACATAGAATTTAAAAAATAAATAAAGATTTTTATATCTTGTGATCTAAAACAAATCAAAAATATTTGTATGATTATAGATTATATCGTTAAGCGTAACATGTAAAAGTTAAAGTTAAATTATTGTAAAATAAGGAAATGTATCATTCTTTTGGGATGAACTAAAAAGAAAAATATATCACATACACTGAAAGGTGGTAAGTTATTTGATTGAATCAAATTATATCACGGAAATTGAAATTGAGGAAGTGTAATAGTGTTTGACATGTCACCTAATATATATAAAAAGGAAAGGCTTTGTCACATACATAAAATATTTTTAGAATTTATTCACTTCTCTAGCAAATAGAATATGTAAGTACAAGTAAAATGAAAAATTTATAGTTAAAAACATTTTTAAATATAGAAGAGATAAAATTCTTATAAACAAAATGAAATGGAAAAGTGGTAATGACACTGCAAGGACTATTTCTCTGTTTTATCTTACGTAACATTATTTTTTTTCCTCGTTAAAAAAATAATTATATCTTTGTATATTTGAAAAGAATTTTACCTTGTACTCTTTATTTTAGTTTTAATGATATATTTTATAGAAACAATTTTTTTATGACATGTTTAATTTTTTATTTTTTTTCACTTTGTACCAAATCCAACTCTGCCACATTAACTTGGATGAATTTGGTGGGTGGGTGGATGGGGGGAGGACATCTCAGGGTAGTATACAGCCAAACTCAGTAATGAATAGTTGCACCCATTAGTGGGAACCACATGCAAAATATCTTATTCCAAAAGGTGGAATCTCCCATCCCAGGAGCCCCCACACCCCGGTCCGACAGGTCTGTGAAGGAGGTAAATCATGGTGACTTAATTGATTTCAAAGGTTAGATCAGTACCACGCTGCGCACAAGGGGCCCTCCTTTATTTCAAGAAGAAACCCCCACACTGCAACCACATGCAGAATATCTCAAAGTTTGCAAATGAAGAATTAGAATTAAAGAATTATATTAGAGAGCATTTACCCCTTAGCTAATCTGTCCGATGCAAATTTAAATTAATCCAAAAAAAGTGATCTACTAATACTGGCGGAGTTAGATGTTGATAAAGGGTTCAATCAAATTCCTTTCTCCGAAAGGAAAATTCTAATATAATATTAAAGATGGATTATAAATTACTTTAGGTTACATGCCATTTTAATATTTTTCTGAGTCCCCTTATGTGTTAATATTAGACCTGACTAAATTCGAATTGGCCATGAAGTATCACATCTGGCAGGAAGGGTGGGGTGAGGGTGTTAAAACGCTCACTATGAAAGGTGATTTTCTATATTCAGAACTCGAACTCAGACTTCAAGAACAAAGAAGTACTTACAATTCCATCACAATCCGAATTCGAATACGATATCTGTATATCTTCTCTTTTTCACTATTGACTCCACCTTACTAATTTTATTTTATTTTTAGAAAAAAAAACAAATCAAGAACTTGGGATCTAAGGTATAAAGTATAATCAGAGTTAAAATTTCAATAGGAACGTTAATGTCTACCCCATGTGTTTGACATCCAAATCATTGAATGATCTTGTTTCTTAAAGTGCACTGGTACTTAAACAATTATCTTAGTGGGGCCCATATCATTATATGGATATAAAGATATACATCCACTCAATTAAAATATTACTATTAGTTTTAAGAGTTAATAAATTGGGATGAAAGAAATTAGGTGTGGGGATCACGTCTAACTCCTATCTTATAATTTGCTCTTCCATTGAACATAAATTAAAGAATAACCAGGTGAGAGAATTGAAGTTTATGTTTTAAAATTAAAAGGTTATATGGCCCAGTGTTTTAAAAGGCGGGACGTGCGGCGAAACGTTTACCTAATACGAGACGAGATGTAAGCCCTGAAGTATGGGTGTAAGCCCCATAGATCTTTAAATTTTTAATTTGTAATGTAATAAAATAGTATAATAATATAAAAATAAAAAAAAATATATTAATAATTAATAAAAAATTAAAAATATGATTAAAGAAACTCATAGAAAATAAAACTCCTAACATAATTTTACAAGTAATGCAATGATATAAAAGCTATTATGATATGTAAATTAACTCTAACATTTTAACTTTCAAACAATAATAGAATAAGAATTTATCGAAGTATATTACTATCATACTATTCAATTTACCTCATTTGTCTAATATTCTTCTTCTATTTATGTGTGTGCGTCATACAAGCAAATGAATGTTTGGATAAGAATGAACATATTATTTTTAATTCATATACTTTCAGTGAAACCAACGAAAGATAAAAGATTATATCATACTAATATTCTTTTTAAAGGGAAAGTTCTAAATTAATACGATAAAATTCATTTTTTTCAACCTCTATACTAATTTTAAGATTTTATTTATTATGGGACCGAGGGAGTACTACTTAACTATTAACAACTTTGCTCATGAAAAAAATCCACTGAGTGAGATTCGTTTCATCCATAAATTCCTGGAAAGAACTGAGTTAAACACATATTGGCCGAAAGTATATAGAGGAGCAATGCTTCTTTCATGAGTGATTCATAAAATTCTGTAACGACTCGAAAAGTCGTTTTGCTTATTTTATTTAGAAATCTTCAAATTATCCTTTTCGAGCCTTTATTTGCTTGTTTGTGACTTGTCAGGATGGGTGACACGGCTTCCGAGTTGATCAGGTAGGTTTCGGACCCACTTTGGTAGGTTTCAGAAATTACAAGTTAAGAGAGTAGAGAAGTTTGATCTATAGTTGACTTTTGGGTAAACGTGTTCTGTTCGTAGTTTCATCAGTTCCATTAGCTCCGGAACGACATTTATGACTTAGTCGAACCGTTGGTTTGCTTCCCGAGGCAACCCAGTGAGTTTTGGGGGTTTAGTTGTAAAATTGTGAACTTTGAGTTTAAGAGTTGACTTTAGTCAAACCCAAGCCTTAGAGACCTTTTCTGGGAATTTCGAGTGCACGAGCGTGTCCGAAATGTATTTTCTGATAAGAATGGATGTTTGGTTTGTGTTATTTGACTTCCAAATGATTTCCGAGGGTTAATTCGAAGTTGGAGAGAAAACAACAAAATCAGGTTTCAGCTGTTCTGGTTTCCTTCTTAGCTATCGCGATGGAGGGAGCGCGATCGCAAGCCTTGGTGAAACCAGGCTCTCATGATCGCGATGGTGGTGGTCGCGATTGCATGGACATGCGTCTAGGGAGAGGCGAGTCACGGTGCTTCGAGGTCGCGAGGTCTCTTTCGCGATCACAAAGAGTACTGTGGGGGTCGGGTCGGGTCAGCCTACGCGATCCCGAGCGGGGTCTCGCGATGGAGATGAAGGCACTGTAGCAGCAGTAGTTAAGTTCCCTAAACGAAATCGTAGTCCCCGTTTTCATTTTTCAAGTTCCTAGGCTCGACCTTTCTGGCATTCAAGGTGTAAAATCAAGGTTCTTCACATAGGTAATTCCTAATTTCCAATTCTAGTTATATATATTGGTATGTTCCATTGTTTTAGGCTTGAATCCATGTTTGGGAAATAAAAATTAACTATGATAAGAATAAGAGAACCTAAATTGAGAATTGGGGGTTAAATATCGGACTATTGTTGGTATATATTAGTTATGTAATTGACTAGTAGATGATTATTAATTGATCAATTGCATGCTTAAACCCTTTTAAGAATTGGGAGAAATTCTAGGGTTGTGAATTGGAGATTTTGCCTTATCTTGAAATTGAGGACCCAATTGGGGTCCATTGTGAAATTAACTTGGTATTATGACTATCTAGCACGTATGGATCCTATTTGGGTAGAAAAAAAATCGTATTTTGGTAATGTGGGCCAGGGGTTTCTTTGTAAACTAGCTTGGAGATTATGAGTATCGGCTATACCGTAATCTCATTTACTTGATATGATTGATCACAGCGGGATCTTGAGGAGGCTCTACGAAAGGGGAAGGCTATTGCGTGACTTCTTTAACTCTATCCAGACTTTAGTGTAGCATTACGTGTTGGTATGTGTTGTAATGAATTAAAGGGAGTAATGAAGATTTGAAGGTCCCGTATTAGTGAGGTGATGAGCACTAATACGGTACCGCTTGAACTTAATTGAGTAATTAATGAACTAAAAATACACATGTGAAATAGTTTATGTGTTTAGCCTTCAGCCCACGATGTGCGGTGAAAGAGTCCGCTCAGGTTGGTATGATTGATGTTTACTTGGGCTTGTAGCCATTTTATATGATATTATGATTTGACTTGTCATGCATTCATCACTCCACATCTCGTCTGAACACTTGAATGGAAACTGATAAATACTGATTGGAGCAGATTAGATCCCAACATTTTGATTATGCTAAGTTGTGCAAAATCTGTGACAAGGTATTTGCGGGGAGAGGCAAAGGAGTTTGTGATTGATAGTGAGGGTGTTTTGAGGATCAAGGGTCGGATTTGTGCTCCTAGGATGAGTGACTTGACTAGATTGATCATGGAGGAGGCCCATAGTTTGAAGTACTCCATCCATCCAGTAGCTACGAAGATGTACCATGACTTGAGACAACATTACTGGTGGTGTAGGATGAAGAGGTATATAGTGGAATTCGTGTCCCGGTGTTTGAATTGCTAGCAAGTGAAATATGAGCACCATACACCTCGTGGTGTGTTTCAGAGGATGCTCATTCCCGAGTGAAAGCGGGTGAGGATTGCCAAGAATTTTATGGTAGGATTGCCCCGTACGTTAGGCAAGTATGATTCTAGATGGGTCATTGTGGACATCTTGACCAAGTCTGCCCATTTCATTCCAGTTCAGTCTGCCTATAATTCTAAGAAGTTGGTTAAGATTTACCTCCGAGAGATAGTCCGATTGCATAGGGTGCCTATTTTTATCATTTCTGATCGGGGTAAGCAATTCACTTCTCACTTTTGGCGGTCTATGTAGAAGGAGTTGGGTACTAGAGTGGAGCTTAGTACATCCTTTCACTCTCAGACCGATGGCCAATTTGAGCGGACTATTCAAGTTCTCGAGAATATGTTGCGAGCCTATGTGATTGACTTTGGGGGTCATTGAGACTAGTTTCTACCCTTGGAGGAGTTTGCTCACAACAACAATTACCATTCGAGACCTTGTATGGTATGAGGTGTCGTTATCCCGTCAGGTGTTTTGATGATTTTGAGGTTCGGCCTTGGGGTACTGATATTCTGAGAGATTCGCTGGATAAAATTAAGTTGATTCAGGACCGACTTCTTACAGCCCAGAGCAGACAAAAGAGTTATGCAGATACTAGAGAGTTCGTCTTTTGGAGTTTATAGTTGGTGAGAGGATATTGTTGAAGGTTTCACCCATGAAGGGTGTGATGAGGTTTAGGAAGAAAGGCAAGCTTAGCCCGAGTTTTATTGGCCCTTTTGAGATTTTGGATAAAGTTGGCGAGATGGCCTATGAGTTGACTTTACCTCCTGGTTTATCTAGTGTGCATCTTGTGTTTCATGTGTCGATGTTGAGGAAGTATGTTCCTGATGATTCTCATGTGCTTAGATGGGACTCGGTGATGTTGGATCAGGATCTAGCTTACGTGGAGGGGGCCTGTAGCTATTCTAAATAGACAGGTCAGAAAGTTGAGATCTAAACATTATCACATTTTCTCTGCTTTCCAAACAGAGAACGATAAGTGTAGTACAATTCACGTTTACTCATGTAAAGACTATGTTCGCACAGGTCAAGAATAATCTGAAGGATCTTAGGGTGATTAGTCCTTTATGAGTAGTGGACTGGTTAGTGTAGAGATGGCTACCTCAATTGTCTTTGAGAAAAAAAATCCGTTCCAGTTCAAAGACATATTCTTGATAAGCAAGGGATCAAGAAGTCATCTTGCAAAAGCGCTTACCGCATCAATGATTACCATTCCATCCTTAATCTTTCTCACTACTTGTTTCGATGTGAGTTCGACTAGAATAAATATTTTCGTGGATAGGTCCACTTTGGCGAGGGTTAGGGCTTTGAGGCACGAACAAGAACGTTTGTTTTTGTTGTCGGAGAGGATTTCTATGATCTTAGTGTCGGAGACGCTAATGCGGAATTGGAGCCGGAGGCGAAAGATAGGTAGAAAACATGATCTGGTTTTCTTCGTATCTTATTAATCTGGAAGGTTGGTACTTCTAGCAAAATGATCCAGCAAATAGAATTCACATAGATCCATAAAACACCTCAAGATAGAGAAGCATCTACTCATCATGTTCATGGCCCTAATCAACCTGAAAAAAGATCATAATCAAACTCAACCAGAAAATCTGCAAATGGATCATGAGGATCTAGGAAGTTTTGAAGCCTCCAACACCTTCCAGCCAAGCCACCTCAAGACGGACATTGGCACACCCTCGCAAGTCAAGCGACAAGAGGTTGTGGTAACTATTGAGTATGTTCATCTAGCCTATCTCCCACAAGTTGAAGGTGGCGCATATGGGGGTAATTCTGCTTCATCATTCAAGACGAGGTTATGGTAGTGGTGGCCAAGAGCAGAAAAAGGGTATTTAGTGTTCCATAGCACTCATACAACCTAACCTCCTCGAGCAATGGAAATTTTCGAATGTATGACTTGAGTAAACTCATGCAGAGCCAAATCTCCTCTTAAGACAAAATTCGTAGCCTTTTCCAAGGAGATGAAAGCTAGGTTGTCCAAGTCACCGGAGAAGCAAATCCGGGAGACTTCGCCTTGGTTGCAATCAATGGTCCTATTTCGGAGTGTTAGGCCATGGGTATCTTCCATATCTATATTTCTCCACATTCAAGACTGAGTTTTGCACAATTTCATCCATGCAGGACATATGTTGGATTGTCTAACTTACCATACTTGTGAAGTTTAAGAGGCTATTTAGTTATTTAGCTTATGTAATTTTTTTTACACTTTTTATAAATAATTTTAAGGATATTTAAGTCATTAATTTTAACTGAAAAAGCTTTTATTAACACTTTTTACCAAATACGCTGACAACTTATCAATTTCAATACTAATATCCAGATATGTAACTGCTTATTTAGTTATTCAAATTCTAAATAGTACTTCGTGCAAAATTGAACGTATTCACAAAATAGGAAACACAGAAAGTATAGGGATATTTGACTAAACACGTTTTGGCTTATTTACGTGATTGAGAGATATTAAAAATGCTTATAAGTCAAAATCAATCAAAAATCATAAGTTGGTATCTCCAATTTGTGATTTTAACTTATAAATACTTTTAGTTTGACCAAAGCCTTTTATGATTTTATCCCTAATATATTTTATAATCTTCGAAATACTTTTTCTAAAATATACATTCTAGTTATCTTTCTATTCTATATCCATTATTCGTAATTGTTATGCAAAAAAAATTTTCTTATTTACATTTCTATAAATAGTTTTAAGGACATTTCAGCCATTAATTTTAACTGAAAAAAATGCTTATCAACACCTTTCCTTTTATCAAACACGCTAACTGATTATCATTTTATAACTGCTTATTTGTTACATCAGATTTTGCACCTAAAAGTGTTTTTTAATATTTTCTTTGTCTAAATTTATATGTTGTGTTTCTCTTTTACACACCCCTTAAAAACATGATTAAGAGGGGGGTTTTGATTATTTTACCACTTTTTATGTCTTAAGATATAATCTTTCTTCATTGAATATTTATTCTATCTATGTGCAGTCTTCTCACAATTGAGGTGTTTATAGTCCTTAAGAACAATTTTACTATTAATGATAAAATGGGGTAAAAATAATTAATTTTTCCTTGAACTTTTAACATGACAAATAATTTGAGACATTTACTTTTAGAAATCACGACAGATAATTAGAGACCGAGAGAACACTTGATATTTTGTTTTGCAACCCCCAAGGAACACTTGATATTTATCAGCTACTTTCTAATCAGCTAACTCAACCAAAATCTATATATTATCACTTTTTAAGATTAATCACTTGATTTGATATATGTAGGTAAGCTGATTATTCTTCATTAGTTCCTGGAACCTTGAATTGTTTATTACCCTAATTATTTCAGCAATAATTAAAGATGTCATAATCATCTTCCTAATCTAGAAAGTATACAATAGCGCAAACAACTCGCAACTGTTAACGATACGTAATTCTCTTTTGTTTTTTTGTCTTCATTTTTTTTGGTCTCACGTTGCTATCAAAATTAATAGGAACAATTTCCGTTTGTCTAACAAATTAACTTATTCTCCTTTCTTTGATAGATATTTTAGAGATTGAGACCCGAGATATATTCAAAATTTTAATTTGATGAATTCGACCTTTAAAATTCTTATCACTTAATTCATTATACATATAATATTTCTTATATGTTTTCATACGAAAATGTATATATGTGTTGAAAATATTAAATTCGGATAAACTCAATGCTGAAACACTGAATCTGTAACTACTTGTTAATTAATAACAACACGTAATTCTCCTTTGTTCTTCTTTTTTTTTGGCCTCACGTTGCTATCAAAATTAATAGAACACTTTCCATTTTGACTAACAAATTAACTTATTCTCCTTTTCTTGATGGATATTTAGAGATTCAGAATTTTAACTTGACGAGTTCTAACTCTTAAGATTTGTTTTACTTAACTCATTGTACCTTTAAATTATAATATCTTTTTATAAGTTTTCATACATATACAATACTTTATGTCAAAAATATTGAAGTCAGATAAACCCGATGTTGAACACTGAATCCACCCTGATTGTTTGTGACATCAAGATTGTGATAAGTAGCTAGAGAATATTAGTTCAACATTTAGGCTAATCATTTTTTGTGGTAGAGGAGTATCATTTTATTGAGACGTTTTGAATTCTAAACATAACAAGTGGATAAATATCTTATCTTCAAGTTTTTGAAAGGTAGAAGGAACTAACTTATACCTGAAAATTAGCTACATTTGTCCCTTTTAGAGAAGTGTTGGTCCTACTAACTACTTGTTCAAGTCATAGTGATTTATTTGATTCTAGAAGTTTTCTTGAATAAGAAAAAAGTCTCAGTTAGAAGAGAATGAAATTAATTACCAATATTCTTGAATTGATAGTGTCTCAAGTATCTTTTTCCCTTTTGACACTCTCTAATGATCTCATAGTTTAAAATTAAATAGATTTTTTCTTCTTTTATCTACTAAATTTGAAAAGATTCACAAACATTCCTAATTATATCTATTGTTAGACTATGAGTATACCATATGCTAAAATAAATTTTAAAAGTTTGTATATCTCGTTATTATGTGAAACCATATCAAAACTGATCACTACGTTTGTATTGTAAATATGCAGTTTCCAAGTTAATTAATTTTCTCAGATAATCCTCTACCTATACCATCACTTTAGGTTTATCTCCCTCAATGCACGTCCATCGACGAATAATTTTTCTAGACTTCTCTCTCGTATTTATTTCGTTCCATTGATCCACTATAGTTCTTTTCTACACATATTCTTAACCTTAATTTAGCCCTTCTCATTATATTCCAAATTCACAATTTAGCCTATTTTGACCTACTCTGTCTCCAGACCTACTCATTATCCGTAAAGAATGGATCTTGGGCCTAACTCAATCCCCAAAAGCTAGCTCGTAGGGTGAGGATTATCCAAGTCCATATAAGGAGTCCATGTTCCCATTCCATATTCGATGTGAGACTCTTAACACTCCCCGCACGCCCAGGCCTTGTTAATTGGAGCATGGATAATATAATTTGGGGGCCTAACATCGGTGAACAAATAATTGGAATGAGTCTGGCTCTGATACCATGCAAAGAATGGATCTTGGGCCTAACTCAACCCCAAAAGCTAGCTCGTAGGGTGAAGATTGTCCAAGTCCATATAAGGAGTCTATGTTCTCATTCCATATCCGATGTGAGACTCTTAACATTACCACCTTAATAGTTCTCTCTCAATCTCAATATTAACTCCTTAAAAAAAGAAGGGAAAAAGCTCAAATATGTCATCGAACTATCGGAAATGACTCATTTATGTCACTTGTCAATAGTTTGGCTCATTTATGTCATCGTCGTTACCAAAATGGCTCATCCGTGTCATTTTTCATTAATGTCAGTTTTACAATATCATTTTATCATTAACGCCGGCGTTTAATGAAAAAATGACATAGATAAGCCATTTTGGTAATGACAATGGCATAAATGAGCCATTTGTTAAAGACAATGACATAAATGAGTCAAACTATTAACGAGTGACATAAACAAGTCATTTTTGATAGTTCAATGGCATAAAAAGTAAAATTAAAATAAACTAGAAGTCTTCGAACCATGTAAACCTAAGAATTTCATTACATGTACATAAAGGTATTAGAGAATGTATGTGTCCTATATTGACCGTGCTAGTTTTTTATTGAAAAGCTTAACCTTGAACAACTACACCAATTGCTTTAAGGTTTTGAATTGAATTTTCCTATTCTTTTCCACATATTAAAACTTTATGATTTTGACACATTCAAACTATTTTGGTAAGTTAAAAGCCAAATGAGTGGAATCTTTGTGTATGTGATAAGAACTATAAGTTCTTAAAAGGTACAACGAATTTTATACCTGAAAAATGCTACATTTGTTCTATTTCTTCAAGCAATGATGCTTTAAATATATAATTTGGTTCTAGACGTTTTCGTCAATAAAAGCAAGTGCTAAAAAGTCATTTTCTATTAGCACGCGTACATTGTATTATATTTAATCATATTTAATATTATATAATTATGGTAGATATATGATCCATGTTGTATGAAGATTCCACATTTTACATCAT
This sequence comes from Anisodus acutangulus, assembly GCA_029783415.1. Lineage (NCBI taxonomy): Eukaryota > Viridiplantae > Streptophyta > Magnoliopsida > Solanales > Solanaceae > Anisodus > Anisodus acutangulus. Next base: position 52,138,815 of record CM056499.1, on the reverse strand, counting down.
TTAAAAGAGCTTGTTAACAAACAATCATTTTCAAATTAATCCATAGTTATTCCACGCCATCTTTACCCTCTCCAATAATCTCCATATTTGAAAAGTATTTTGGCTAATGCTTTGAGTTACTAGTCAAAATTAATGAAAATTTTATAAATAGCTATAGTTTAGAGCGTAATTATGCAGTAAGAGCAGCAAGCTAATTCCCAATTCCACTCCTTCAATTCAAAGAGTTGCAGTCAACTAATGGGGAACTAGCCAAAAAAAAAAGTAGCTACAATTTGAGTAATTACGAAATGTAGCTATAGTTGTTGTATTAGACGAAAGAGTTGTATCAACGTTGATAGCTACATTTCGTAGATACATTAGCTACGTTTGTAATTTTTCCAAAATTATACTTTGGGATAAAGAAAAGTCGGATGGTTTTCCGAAAACAAAGAGAGAATAATGCAGAAAGCGAAAACATTATTCATTTACCCTTATTATTTATAATTTCAGGTGCAAATCTGATTCTATTTTCTTCAATTAAATATAAAGATTTTTATAAGAACGTAATAGCAAGATATTACAAATTTATTAGCTTATACAATTCGACAAAATCGAGAAATGGTCAATATTAATAATCAATAAATAATTTTCTTTGGAAGTTTGGAATCTCTATAACGTCCAACCAAGAAATAGAGTAGCAAATCAAAGAAAGCAACAGATACGTAAATCTCATCATTTTTTGTTTTGACACCTAGCACATCTAAAATAATATAAAGATAGAATAATATAATCCCAAGTGTTAACGTCTTACATATTAACTTTAAATGAATTAATTGTTTTTGTCACTGCATTAGTTTGGTACGTTTGAGATGATGGGTGTAGAATCGAAAAATAATTCGTTAGTCATTGTTAATGGAATTGAAAACTAAAAATATTATCTTAGAAAGTCAACTCTATATCGTGGTTCATATTTTTCTTAGAAAATCTCCTTTATTCACTAAAGAAAGTGTCTTTTTGACATAATAACTATTAACAGAGATATAACCCGATTCTATTTTATTTGGAATTGAGGCCTAATTGATGTTAAGTATCTTCTAAACACCCATAAGATTTAGAGATCCAATCATACTGTTTTTGACTTTAAGTATTTAATATCTCAATATAATAGTGTCTTAGTTTGTCTGTTTTTTGCCATAATATGCAGTAATCATGTCGACGTGGTACCTTAAACAACAAGCCTTCAGATTAATATTTAATGCTCTATTTAAACCTTATTTTATTCATTCTTAATTATTTTTTTGTCAGATTTTCAAAAGTAGAAATATTCTCTCTATGTAGCTATTCTATTAGTTTTGCTTAATCATTGGATAAACTTTTTGACTTTATCCATGAAACCTGTTGGCCTCCTATCATCCAGCAGAGATTAAGTCATTGTTAAGACTAAAATAACTTCAAAATTAATTAAGAAATAATTAACAAACTTTAAAATATATTTGGAGGTGACTATCATTTAATAATGTGTCTTTTATTTTCCCATATAAATTTAAACTAATTTTTTGTCTTTCACCTAGTGATCGGTACTCGTACTGGAACATCGACTAGTTTGGATTGACGTTGCTAAGACTCATTAACACAGAAACAAATTTATGATTTAAGTTTTATGAGTTCAAAATTTAAGGTTCTTACCATTGAACTTATTCTATTTTTAAAATTATGAATTTATATTCACTATTTATTATAATTTTAATAAAATTTTATACATAAATATATGCTTTGCACAAAAAATACCGAGGTCCATATGAATCTAATACTGCAGTGCTACTTCCGCCTCTGCATTGAAGGGGAAAACGCTTTCTAGCATATTTTTTCATACCTACAACATAATTCTTAATTTCGAAATTTAAAAATGATAAAAACTCTTGATAAGAAGGGATTTTCCCTTTATGAGTCGTATGTTATTGTAAATCTGAATTAGTCGGAATAGTAAATTTCGAATACTAAATGATTGTCTTTTTTCTTTTTGTTAGTATTGAATAATATAAACAACAATGGCCTCCATAAGTTGGGGTATGTGGTATTGAATAATATAAACTATTATTAAAAAATAACATATACCTGTATATACTATATTGATCTGTATTTTAAATACATTAATTTATGTACATTTCCCAATTATTAGTTATTACATACTTCCAAACGAAACATTAGTCCTGTCATCGTTCAAAACCAGCTGTTTGTGTTTGGCTTTTTCTTTAGATGAGATAAAAAAAAATCACAGAAAACACAAGCAGTGTGCTATCACACTGGCACAATGTGCACGCATCTGAACATCTTAACAGAAACCTACTCCAAATCAACTACTTGGATTTGCAATTCTCATCACTAATTCTTTCATCATTGACATTTTCACATAAAAATATTGATCTTTATGAGTTTTTGTTTCGACCTTAAATATATAAGAGTATATGATAATAACTAAGTTCATAACTAAATATTATTGATAATTAGTGGATTTTTAATATATTATATAAAGTTTGGATAAAAATTATTAAATTTACGTGAACTCGTAACTTATAAGCTCGCTCCGCCCCGCATAAAATCATAATTTTAGAACCTAGCATGTATTCTGTTGGAATAATCAAAATTCGAATTCTTGTTTCTTTTTTCCTTTCAAATTTTATATATATATAAATTCATAAATGATTTTTAAGAGCTGAACGAGAATGAATACCATGTAAAAGAGTCAAAATTAATTTTTCTAATGGAATGTTTAATCGATTCATTGTGCTCCAATAAGTCTTCGACTGTCTTCAACTAGGACATGTTATATAAAGCCGATTCAGAATTTGAACTTTATTGATTGGAAATGCTACCGAATTCATTGACTAGACTTGAAATTTAATATTTATACATATTTAGTAGATATATATCTTAACACACATGCATAATTTGAGCCAAAGATATTAAATTCGGCGAAACTCATAGCTTATATTATACATATGCTCCGCTATTATATGACTCCAGCACAAAAATCTTGTATATATTTTCTCCATTAAAAATAGCTAGGTATGATAAATTCACACTTGATTGTGATAATTATTTTATTGAAACTTTCTAACTAGTGGAATTTTGTTTAAATTCTTTGTATTTTCTCGATTACAATGATTAATGGAAATTAATGAGATTCCAATAATTGGAACTCAAAAAAAAACTATTTTCTTTTTCATTTTTTTTCTCTCGACTGAACTCTAAAGTTACGTTTCAAGAAAACCAGTCATCCTAAGAATTGAATTCCTTACTTGACTCAAATCTCTTCCCTTAAGTGTCCTTCCATAACCACTACAAATAGAAAATGACATCATTTTTCCGGCAATTCTCCGGCCGGTGATCACGTGTGGCGGCACCATTTCTCTTTCACCATATTTCCCGTCTTCAAAATGATTCGATTCATTTTCCACGTACTTGAACCATGAACTATTTCTTGATAAGTTTTCTGGAATATTAATGGGAACGGAATTGGAAATTCGCTTAGCCTTCTTTCTCTGCACCTTTGAACTAAAATCGCGATTTTGAGATTTGTAGTCTTGATCATTTTCTTCATCTATTTCTTCATTTGAAATATTTTCTTGAAAAATGACATCGGATTCTTGAAATTCCTCCTCCATGGAAAAATATGGGTATATGGACAAAGGGAAAAATATGGGTATATGGACAAAGGGAAAAATGGGAATAGGAATAATTGGGGGGAAATGAGAGGAATTTATAGGGAATTGTGGGGAAATAGTGAATGATTGAGTAAACTTTTTAAAGTCAGTATTGTGTGGGGTGGGCTGGTGGGGTGGGGGTAGGGGGGGTGGGGTTGAGTGTGGTCCCCGCATTCGAAGTTGTAAAATCCAAAACAAGACGAAGCTTTCTTCTATTATTACTTGTGACTCACGGCTTTTGTTTGTGTGTATCTATAGTTTTGCTTTGTGCATTAACTAATTGACTATATGTTTAATGATTGGGAAAAGAAAGTGTTGTCGGTGTAAAAAATATGTATGCAATTAAATTGTTGATAAGGTAAGTACATATTAGACTGTTATGATAGCTGTTATTTGTAATTATAGTAAAAATATACTCTTTCGATTTTAACTCATGTGACAAAATTTGAATTTATATAAATCTTAAGAAAAAAAAAATACTTTTTGAACTTGTGGTACAATAATTATTTACTATTTGTGTGGTTATAAAATCTCTTAAATAAATATTTCATATTATTTATGTAGTTAAAATTCTCATTAAGAATAAAATAAAAAGTTTAACTTAAATTATTTTATCTAAAATATCAAAGATACTCAACGATGCAATCACAAAACTTTTAACCTCATTCGACTAGTAGATATTGAAACTTCATGATATTATCCTAATAAAAATTTGTATGGTGTAAGAATCGGATTTGACTAACTTACGTAAGAAAAACTACGCGAACGACAAGATCGTCGTTCTAAATTAAATTAATTTTGATAAACAAATGAACAACATCCAAAAAATAAAACCTACATCAAAAGTAAGAAACAAAACACCATATACGAGGCAAATAAATGACTTTAGATTCACATTAGGCTAAAAAAAACCTTATCTAGCTAATGATTTGATTGGAGCCGTCAATTCGAAGCTACCAACACAGGTTGGTGCATCTGGTCCGTCTTTCGTGGTCCACGCAATTATGAATTATCCACAACTGAAGTGCAAATAATTTTAAACACGACAAGCAAAATAATTGTGCCATCACACGACACACGCTTGGAGGAATCTTGATTATTTTCTCTTTACTTCCACTAAAATAGTTTCATATATTTGACTTCAAGTTATATGCACCATGGCTAAAGACTCGGTGTATGCCTATAGTACGTTAGTGGTGGCATTGCTTGTGCCGAGCTATGGACTATTAACGGGGGATGATGATGCGCCGTGCGTGTGGTACCTCTAGGTGTTGTACGTATGGGACTAAGCTAAAGACTTGTCAAATGTATTAACGTGTATAGTTTATATATTTAGTCATATTTAGTGTTGTATAATTATGATAGATATATTATCTCTATTGTATGAAGATTTCACATTGTACACACTATATATAAATGTATTAATGAGAAAGACTCCCCAAGAGAGATTAATACAATTTTACATGGTATCAAGAGCCTAAATCCCAAAAAAAAAATTCTTTCTTCCACCCCACTGCCGCCGACCCCCCTAATTTCTACCCTCGACCGACGGCGGGCAGTCCACTTCAGACGGAAAAAAAATGTTTTTTTTCCTTTCTTCCTTTGCTCACCCTCTTATACATACCCACTATAATGACTCATCTTTCCTCTCCCCCACTGGCATCACCCTCATCAATCGTCAACCCCACCACACCACATCCTCTTTTTCACTATCTGTTCATCCAGCACTCACCGTAATCAACATTAAGAATTTTATCCCTATCGTTCTTGATCAAGAAGACGGTCAGTATTCTCCATGGGTTGAACTTTTTCGTATTCACGCATGTGTCTATAACGTGCTTGATCATATTGACGACTCCCTCCCTCGCCCCAGTGAGGTTGATGACCCGACATGACGTCGTTGTCAAACAGTGGATATATGACACTATTTCTAAGGACTTGGTCCTTACAACAATGAAACCAGCGCATCGGCTCGTGACTTATGGACACGCTTGGAAGAAATATTTCAGGACAATACGCACACCCGTGCAGTCTACTTGGAGGAACAATTCAATAATACACGTCTTGAATTTTTTTTCAACATGTCAAAGTATTGCAAACAATTAAAATTGGTTGCGGATCAATTGTCTAATGTGGGGACGCCCGTCTCTGAAACTAAAATGGGCCTTCAACTAATTGTTGGTCTTCCAAAAGGTGAATATGACACTCTGGCCACCATGATACAACAAGCTGACCCTCTTCCCACCTTCAACAAAGCCCGGTCACAATTATTATTGGAGGAAACCCGGCATGCAAAGCAGGACGAGCATAATCAGAAGGTCTTAGCGGTTGAAAATCAAGCGGCATCGGCCGCCCCCACCACTGAACCACCACCGTCGGAAAACCAATCATCGCGGGGCAGCCGCGGTAGCGGCAAAGGTCGCGGAAATAGAAAAGGGGGCAGGGGCCGCGGGCGTGGTGGCCGTGGTGGACAACACCAACATCCTAACAGCAATTTACCGTGGCCAGGCCAGGGCAGTGGCCCAGCACTAGCCACTGGCCTTCATCTCCCTACCCAGCTTCTTTTCCAATGACCCACTATTACAATGTGGGACAGGCAAGTCTCTTGGGCCAGTATCCAGGCCCACGACCTGCGTCTACTGCCTCCCAACAGGCCCATTTTTCAGTAGTGACCCAACAACAGTCTGGCTTGGGTCTGGACCCCTCGGAATTGGGCCAGGTCTTTAACACATTAAGTCTCCAGCAGCCCAATGAAAATTGGTACATGGATTCGGGAGTCACGTCTCATCTCACTCGGTCTTCAGGTAATCTCTCCCAACTATTTCATTTAAAGTCTCCTCAATTTATTACAGTTGGCAATGGTCACCGCATTCCAATTCAGGGCTATGGTAACGCTTACACTCAACCACCTCACCCACCCTTCTCCCTAAACCACGTCATTTATGCCCCAAACATCATTAAAAATTTAATCTCTATTAGAAAATTTACTCGTCACAATTCTGTGTCTGTTGATTTTGATCCATTTGGTTTTACTATGAAGGATCTACGTACGGGGACACCTCTTACGAGATGCAATGGCACAGGGGACCTCTATCCCTTCACATCCTCTTCCGCTGCTAGTTCCCGCTCACACACCTCCCTCGCTGTTATTTCTCTGTCAATTTAGCACAATAGACTTGGACACCCAGGAGCTCATGTTTTTAATTTTCTTAGAAGCAATAATTTTATTCATTGTAATAATGGGGAACTTGCCCAAAACTCTATTTCTTGTCAATTAGGGAAACATGTTTTTCCGTTTAAATCATCTCTTAGTGTTATGTTTGCTCCCTTTGATATTGTCCATACTGTACCACTTAGCTATGGACCCCTAGGGTCTATTATCCAAGGGAATGTAGAGATTAATGAAGATGTCACACATCGTATTGGGGGATGGTGGATGAAATGGAGGCTCGCATCTGGAGTCTTGTGAGACAAAAGGTCCCACCAAAACTTAAAGGCAACTTAAAAGCCGACTATGTTGTATGGGGCAGAGTGTTGGCCAGTCAAGACTTTGACACATACAAAAGATGAAAGTTGCGGAGATGAGGATGCTGAGATGAATGTGTGAGCATACAAGGAAAGATGGGATTAGAAATAATGATATTCGGGAGAAAGTGGGAGTGGCCTCGGTGAATGATAAGATGCGGGAAGCGAAGTTGAGATGGTTCGGGCATGTACAGAAGAGAGACACAAATGTCCGAGTGTGGAGGTGTGAGAGGTTGGCTATGGACGGATTCATGAGGGGTAGATGTAGGTCGAAGAAGTATTGGGGAGAGGTGATTAGACGAGATATGGCGCAAATGCAACTTACTGAGGACATGACCTTATATAGTGGGTTGTGGAGGAAACGGATTAGGGTAGTCCTACTTATGCTTACAAATTGATAGTTGTAGTATTATTACTGTAGACTCGATTAGCCTATCACACTTATAGGCACATTATTGATTTATAATCCACTGTAGTTTGATATCTGCTGCTATGTGTTCTTTCGTGTATTTTGTTTAGCTTATTTAGTTGTGTTAACTACTGCTCCCTTTTGTTCGAATTCACTTTATACTGCTTTAATTCTTTATTTGAGTCTGATCGTTTCTCTTACTTTACTCTTGCTTTGTTTTGATTATCTTGCTTGTGATTATGTTTTGTCTTGAGCCGAGGGTCTCCCGAAAATAGTCGCTCTACCTACCAAGGTGGAGGTAAGGTTCGTATACACTCTACCCTTCCCACACCCACGGTGTGGGATTTCAGTGGGTATGTTGTTGTTGTTGTGTTGTTGATATTATTCATGCTGATTTGTGGACATCTCCCATTACTAGCCATCTGGGTCATAAATATTATCTAGTTTTATTAGATGATTACTCTCACTTTATTTGAATTTACCCACTCAAGTTCAAGTCTGAAGTTTTTGCCAAATTCTTGAATTTTGCACTTTCATCAAAACGCAATTTGAAAAAGCCATCAAATCTTTTCAATGTGATAATGGTTGTGAATTCAATAACTCCACGTTTCACAAATTTTGCAAAAATAATGGCATGGTTTTTCATTTTTCATGTCCTTACACCTCTCCTCAAAATGACAAAGCAGAACATATCATTTGCACCATAAATAACATGGTTCATACTTTCCTGTTTCATGCCTCTTTCCCTCCATCTTTTTGTGTCTATGCAGTCAAAATGGTAAAATACCTCCTTAATATTTTACCTATTAGTACTCTTCATAAGATGACCCCAACTGAAATACTATACCGTCAGATCCCCTCACATGATCACCTTCATATTTTCAGTTGTCTTTGTTTTCCAAATCTCGCATCCACCGCCTCTCATAAATTAGCACCCTAAACCACTCCATGTGTCTTCGTTGATTTTTCGTCTAACTATATGGGCTATTTATGCTATAACTTGTCCACTCATCAAATTCACGTCTCTCGTCGCGTCACATTTCATGAGACCACATGCCCGTTTTCGGATATCCAAAAATTATGAAAAATGGACTATACTTTCCTTGACAAGTCCGACATCTCCCCGTCATCCTGAGCGAACCGTGGTCACCCACCATCACAACCCATCTCTCGCCACCTCTTCGCCACTCACCACGTAACGCAACTTCGGCGTCTGTCACCCGCCTGCTCTCTGTCATAGTCCACGCCGATTGCCACCACCATCGACAATCGGCCCAACATCTCAGTATCATCACTGATCACCGTCCCCACAACTGTGTAACCACCATAACCCCAACACCACCCCGTAACCATACCAGCCACCGAAAAACCACATCGTACCACCATAATTACACCACCACACCTACCCATCAACCCCACCTCACCACTGATACCTTACCCCACATCGTCGACCTCAGCCAATCTTGATCTACCCAGATCGTCGACACCACACAACCCCGCCACTGTCCCCAGTCTGGACCTACCTAGATCGGTAACACTACCCACACCCGCCACTGTACCCAGTCAACAGACCGACATACTTCACCAAAACCCAATTCCAACCCCACACAATGAACCCGACCCGACACCCAACAAACATACCCAACTAGCACCCTCACACCGTATGGAAACCCGTGCCAAATACGGGATTTTTAAACCCAAAGTCAAATTTAACCTATCTACACAAACCATATCCTCAATTCTCAAAAACCTAAAATTAGCCAAACTATACCCAAATTGGAATGCAGCTATGTGTGAGGAGTTTAATGCTTTAACGAAATAACACACTTGAGATTTAGTTCCTTGGCTGGAGTGGGTGAATGTGATCCGATGCATGTGGCTTTTTCATCACAAATACAGAGACAATGGTGACTTAGAAAGTTATAAGGCGAGGCTTGTGGCTAATGGTACTAATCAGCATGAGGGCATTGATTGTGGTCAAACATTCAGTTTGGTTGTTAAACCGGCTACCATTTGCACTGTTCTGAGCATTGCTATGGGTAAGTATTGGTCGATTCATCAACTTGATGTGAAAATGCATTTCTATATGGGAATTTAAAAAAAACTGTTTACATGAACCAGCCGCATAGTTTTGTCAATCCAGCAGCCCCTCAGTATGTATGTCATTTTCGTAAGTCAATGTATGGTTTGAAACATGCCCCAGAGCGTGGTATGAACGTTTTGTCAGGTACATTATGGAAATTGGGTTTGTATGAAGCAAGTGCACTAATTCTCTTTTTTTATTTTTCATCGAGTAGTAGCACTGCTTACTTACTACTATATGTGGATGATATTGTTCTCACTACCTCATCTGCTATATTGAAAAATGAGATTATTGCATTACTTAAGATCGAATATGCTATGACTGACTTGGGGAAGTTGAGCTATTTTTTGGGGACATCAGTGACTCGTTCTGCCGATACTATATTTTTGTGTCAGCGCAAGTATGCGGAGGAGATAGTGTACATGGCTAAAATGATGAACTGCAAGATCATGTCCACACCGATTAACTCTAAATCAAAACGTAGTGTTGTTGATGGTGATCCAGTGTCCGATCTCACTCTTTACATGAGTCTTGCAGGTGCACTACAATATCTTACTTTTACCAAGTCTGACATTGCTTATGTCATTCAGCATGTGTGCGTATTCATACATGCCCTAGGGAGCCTCATTTACTGCTCTTAAGCGTATTATTCGATACGTTAAGGGCACACTTGATTATGAATTGCACTTATACCCTCAGCACCGACCAGATTGTTATCATATACATATGCTGATTGGGCAGTCTGTCTGAACACGTGACGCTCCACCTTCGGCTATTGTGTGTTCTTAGGGGATAACCTCATTTCCTGATCTGTCAAGAGGCAAGTCACCTTATCCCATTCGAGTGTAGAAGTAGAGTATAGAGGCATTGCAAATGTTGTTGCTGAGATCTGTTGGCTTCGTAACCTTTTTTTGGAGCTTCAATGTCCCTTGCGTAAGGCATCTTTGATTTACTGTGATAAAATATCCGCCATATATTTATCTCATAACCCGGTTCAACATCAGTGAACCAAGCACATTGAGATGAATATACACTTTGTTAATGAGAATGTTGCTCTAGGTCATGTTAAGGTATTGCATGTGTCGTCTTCGTATCAGTATGCAGATATCTTCACGAAAGGCCTTCCTAGATAGCTCTTCTTCGACTTCAGATCCAGTCTTAGCGTCCGGCCTCCTCCTGCTCCGACCGAGGGGGTGTATTAACGTGTATAGTTCATTTATTAGCTATATTTAGTGTTGTATAATTATGGTATATATATGATCCCTATTGTATAAGGATTCCACATTGTACACACAATATATATTTGTATTAATGAGAAAGACTTTCCAAGGGAGATTAATACAATCTTACAAAATGTGTACAGTCATAGTAAGTAGTGTCAGTGTAAGATTTTTAATCTATAAATATACTTTGACTGATCTAATAGTGTAAAATATTCTTTACATTGACAATATATATATATATATATATATAACGAGATAATAATACAAAAGGTCACTTAATTATGTGAATTGATCTCTCAAGGTTATATTTTTTTTTGTAACTACAAGGACATTCAAATTTTTCTATATCATATCTAAAGTCACTCAACTAATATCTATCCAATAAAAAATGACATGACATTTAATTTATTCCACATTAAATTTTACTTATTCCATATGATATTTTTTAGTCCAACTGACATTTTTTTAGTCCAACAGACAACCAGACCGACACTAAGGATTAAAAATTGAGATTTATCGTACGGTCTAAAAATTGAAATCTTGATCCTCGACCTCATCCTCCACATTAACTACTACATCCCCTTCATCCTCACTTTTTTCATTAGCATCTACACCATTATCCAAAGCACTAGTTCCCTGAAATACCCCATCCAAAATGTTCAACCACTCATATAGAACACACAAATAAAGATTAATTCGACAATGGACAAATAATTTAGATTATAACCCAAAACCCAAATTATTTATATATATAGATATAACACCTGACTGAAAAAAAAAATACTAAGCCACACATGTCGTTCCTCAATTTGAAACACAAATATTTAATAGACTGAGAGATGGCCACTTTTTTCGAGATGCAATAGCCAACAAAAAAGAAAAACACTAACCTCGTTTTCTCTGATGTTCCGTGCAGCATCATCTACACAGTGGTCCATTTTCGCATTAAAGAATGCCTGTGGAGAAGAGATGAACCCTTTCATTGAGATTTCATAGCTTTCGACTTCAATACACCAGTAGTTTCCAAGTTCTGAATTTTTGGGGAGAGCAAAAAGTTTCCCTCCTGATTTTGTCCAACTGAATAGGGTTATGGGTTGGGTCGGATTGTCAGTTGGACTAAAAATAACAAATGTCATGTCATTATTTGTTGTCGTTGACTGATTTTAGATATGATATATGTTTGTAGTTATAAAATAAAGAAATACGACTTTGATAGATTAATACACATAATTGAGTGATATTTTGTGTTATTTATTTTTTTATGTAAAAGTATACTGGGGTCAATTTGGTTTGTGGCTTATTATAATTTTTTTCTAAAATTCTTATGTTACTTTTTCAAGATTTCAAAATAAAATATAAATTGTAAAGGGTTTATATCGAACCATTTTCTTAGTATACTGTATACGGATTATTATACATATAATTACATAATTTTTGAGAGATTAATTTTAAAGTTTATTTTAACTCTAATAACTTGTTTGGATGGTTGTTAGAATGTAACGTTTGTTTTGATTAGTATTAAATTTTACTATTATCTCCGTTTTAATTTATGTGAAGGGCACATAAGAAAGAAGAGAGACTTTTAAACTTGTGGTGTTAAATGAGTCACATACATATATATACATATATACATACATATATACATACATATATACATACATATATACATACATATATACATACATATACATACATATATACATACATATATACATACATATACATACATATATACATACATATATATATATATACACATACATATATATATATACATACATATATATATACATATATATATATACATATATATATATACATATATATATATATATATAATGACAGACACTAGCAGCATATATTTTTGTGAGGCTATAAATCACTACACAAAGGTAAATTATTTTCAAATATAGATAGAGGTCATTCTTTTTGCCGCGGACTAATACGAAATTAGGTTCACATAAATTAAAATGGAAGAAGTATATCGTATAAGTTCGTTATTATGTAACGATGAAAAGGGTCATTTTATGATGATAATTTGGCGTAATTATATATTTCACACTATTTTTTTATAATAACTTACATGTATCCTATTTTTTCTTTGTATTATTGTAAGTTTATTTTTTAGACTGCTAGTGTCTGTCATTATGAAACGACGGAAAATAATAGAATATTTCAAATAATTGAGTGATATTTTGATAGATTAATACACATAATTGAGTGATATTTTGTGTTATTTATTTTTTTATGTAAAAGTATACTGGGGTCAATTTGGTTTGTGGCTTATTATAATTTTTTTCTAAAATTCTTATGTTACTTTTTCAAGATTTCAAAATAAAATATAAATTGTAAAGGGTTTATATCGAACCATTTTCTTAGTATACTGTATACGGATTATTATACATATAATTACATAATTTTTGAGAGATTAATTTTAAAGTTTATTTTAACTCTAATAACTTGTTTGGATGGTTGTTAGAATGTAACGTTTGTTTTGATTAGTATTAAATTTTACTATTATCTCCGTTTTAATTTATGTGAAGGGCACATAAGAAAGAAGAGAAGACTTTTAAACTTGTGGTGTTAAATGAGTCACATACATATATATACATATATACATACATATACATACATATATACATACATATATACATACATATATACATACATATACATACATATATACATACATATATACATACATATACATACATATATACATACATATATATATATATACACATACATATATATATATACATACATATATATATACATATATATATATATATATACATATATATATATATACATATATATATATATATATACATATATATATATATATATATATACATATATATATATATATATATATAATGACAGACACTAGCAGCATATATTTTTGTGAGGCTATAAATCACTACACAAAGGTAAATTATTTTCAAATATAGATAGAGGTCATTCTTTTTGCCGCGGACTAATACGAAATTAGGTTCACATAAATTAAAATGGAAGAAGTATATCGTATAAGTTCGTTATTATGTAACGATGAAAAGGGTCATTTTATGATGATAATTTGGCGTAATTATATATTTCACACTATTTTTTTATAATAACTTACATGTATCCTATTTTTTCTTTGTATTATTGTAAGTTTATTTTTTAGACTGCTAGTGTCTGTCATTATGAAACGACGGAAAATAATAGAATATTTCAAATATTATAGTTGTCAAAATAATACAGTAAAAATATAATAAAAAGCAATACGATACATTATGAAATAAGAGATAGACTCACGAGAGAAATTGTCTGAAACTATATAAAAAGATACTAGCATTTATATATTTCCTTAACCAATTAAGTGGAATGCTCTACCACCTATCCGCATGCTCTAAAATATCGACGTGAACAACATAGCGTGAACAACATAATATGAAAATCTAACTTTTGATAAATCATGACCAGGTTAGGATAATCCAGCATTAAGCCTAAAATTAATGGCTCCCAATATGACAAAATTTTGCATGTTTGGGAAGAGTTCCGAAATAATCAAATACTTTGAATTGACATTTGTAAAGTAAATGAATACTACAGTTACGTATAAGCGTTGAGCAATAGTTTTTTTTGACAATAACTGAAAAGGACGGACTAATTCCTTCTCATCTTCAATCATTGACCATTAATAACTTTGCAGGCATTTTTTCCAGTCCACCTTTTTTTTTGGTTTTCCACTTTCTTAAGTGGGGTCTGGGAAAGATAAAATGTAAGCAGATGTTATTCCTACCTCGTGGAGATAGAGAGACTGTTTTTGAAAGACTCTTGGCTCAAGTGTAGCAAATCAGAGCAGTTATGAAAAAGAAAATACGCAGTGAAGAATCTTTTTGACAAGGCACCAACTTTTTTTTTTGATCCATGAGCGGACATGATAACTAAATAAGAAAAGTAGTACAGAGTGTTAGAGCAAAGTACGGTAACAACAACGAAATAGTGCGATTTTTTAGTTTTCAACTAGGTGTGATATCTGTTTTGGTGCTCGATCATTTTAAATTCGTGTTGAAAAATTTTATTTTGGAAATATAATGCTTTTTACAAAGAACGATTTCATTCCCAGGACTTGAACCGAAAACTAACTTCTAATTAAGGACAAACTCGATCACACTCTTTGATAGTAGATTTTTAACTTCATTCTCATCTCGTGGCTTTTAGAGGCTGCGTCATCCTTAGATGCGCCCCTATTTTCCTTTCATAAACAATATTTATCACATTATTGTATGCTGAATCTCTAGAGGAATTGGTCTCATATGTCCACTTACTATCTGAATAGAAAAACTGACGCTATAAAGATCTAATTTGTTATGTTTTATTTACAAAATTTCTGTGCTATTTTTAGCCAATCTCTTACAATGAAAAAAATTATATAACTAAAAATAACATTTGTATAACTCCATGTTTGTCGCGTAATACGAAAAATTATAAACGAAATAGGAGCCAATACCAAAGTCAAAAAGACTCAAAACCCGTACTAGCCCAGTAAATTCAAAAAATTGCACGGTTTCTCTTCAAAAGGGTTAGTTTTTAATGTTTTCCCCTTAAATGTTTGGTCTTTAATTTTTGTCCATACTTCTCATTTAATAAAAATTTATGGGTCAATAGATCCTTATTCACTGGTCTATAAAATCAGAGATACTGAGTTCGATCCCCAACAAAATAAAAAAAAGACAAATTGCAAGACAATGTTTTGATAGAAATTATGCCTATTCGCGAAAAAGATATATATAAACTATGCCTTATCCGGCATAGTTATATAATACTAATTCGCAATGCAAGTTTTATAGTACCTTTTCGCGGATAGGCATAGTTTCTATCAAAACATTGTCTTGCGAAATTAGATCATAGATTCGAATTTCTCTTTTATTTTTTTCAATGTCAGAGGTAGTCTTTGGACCATTTTTTTGTTACTTAAAGTGTCGAAGAGTAAAAACTAAAGACCTGCAATTTGAGGGACAAAAATTAAAGACCACCCCAAAATATGGACATTTGTGCGAATTGCGCCAGTAAATTTCAGGCCAAACTTGACCAAGAAAATGTTGTAATTCTCACAACAGATAAATGGCCCAATAGCCATCTTATAAGGGCGATTCGCACGATTTCCCCAATTTTGGGGTGGTGTTTAATTTTTGTCCCTTAAATTGGTGGTCTTTAATTTTTATCCTTCGTCTAAAAAAGTTAACGAAAATATTCATGAGGTTCTAGGTTCGAACCCCAACCGAGTTAAATCACAAGGCAAGATTTTGATAGAAATTATGCCTATTTGCGAAAAGGTACATAGAAACTATGCCTTGTCCGGCATAATTTCTATGAAAACTTGCCTTGCGAATCAGTACTACATAACTATGCCGAACAATAAATACTAGTTTAGGAGATTTCAGGTTTCTCCTTCCAAATCGGATTTGCAACAACTTCTTGAATTACCAATCGGAAGGAATTACTTCCTCTGTCCTATTTTATGTGAAAGGGTTCGGACTACGAGCGTAAAAACACCTAATTTTAACAGTAAATTAGGGTATATATTCTTTAATTTTTTAAAAGTAAAATTTTATATTTTTAAAAATTATATAAAAAGTACAATATAGCTAACTATCAAAAAAGTTAAGAAAATTATAGTCAAACAAAAACTTCTTGACTTTAATCATATGAAACTTCGGACACTGATGTCTTAGTAGTTCCGAATTAAGTAGACTTGCAATTTCTTACCCTATGACTTAAATGGCGGGTCCCAAAATCGGATATTTGTGCACTTCGATTTTTTTCTCCTTGCGAAAGCGGATCTGCAATGACTATGACACGAAATATTTTCTTGATTTCAACAGCCTTGGTATCCTCTATAAATAGGTAGTTCCTCTTTTTTGCATATATCATCATTCAATAACTCAACAATGTCTTCTTGTGGGAATATAGTAGTATGGTTCATTTTGATAATTTCAATGTTTATTATGATTTCATCAATGGTAGAAGGGGAACCACAAGTGCCATGCTACTTCATATTTGGAGACTCAGTAGTTGATCAATGACCTTATAACAACAGCCAAAGCCAATTATTTCCCTTATGGCATTGATTTTCCCACTGGCCCAGAAAATGGAAGATTCACCAATGGCCGCAACAAAGCTGACTTTCTTGGTTAATTTTCTCTCCAACTGTTCTTTTTTTTCTTTCTTTAATACATATATATAAACTCTATTGTTCTTTTAATCATTTGTTTTCTGTCAGTCACCTTCCATCTAATCATCTTCGAATCATTTTTTCTTTTAAGTATGTTATCCACGATCAACGTATGGACGTGAATGATCGTGGTGATCAGTTGGGAAAACTTTATTATACAAATAAAGTAATATTTGACCAATGTATATAGAGTATACTCCAACACTTTATAATTTATGTGATACACTTTTTTTTAATAACTGTCCTAAATTAAAATAATGACTTTATACTTAAAGAAACGAATTAGCTTTAAAATTCTTATTTTACCCTTATTGAGATGAATTATATCCACATAAATGCCTATGACTTGTTTTAGACCATGATTTTCAAGTCTTTCGTTCTTAAACTCGGTGCCCTATCAAATTAATGCCACATGAAATGGAACGGAGGCACGGGCGGAGCTACATTGTCCGAAAGGTCAATTGAACATCCTCCATCAAAAAATTATATTGTGTATATCAATGAAATATTATTTTTTTCACATATATATTAATTCGTAAACATCTTTAACGGAAATCCTGACTTCGTCACTGGACGAAGAAAATATAATTTTCCGACTAATCTTCGTCGGGTGTTGCACCACCCCCTCGGCTAACCACATTTTACTTCCGTGCACTAAATAGTAAATATCAAGAAATATTTTATCGTGAACCCAATTATAATTGTGTCGAATTCATAAACTTTAAATTTTAAATACGTCTCTGTCCATAACTAACGGCATTTTACTTCCATGCAGTTGAACTCGTAGGATTTGATAATTTCATCCCACCATTTGCAACTGCAAGAGACGCGGAAATTCTTAAAGGTGTCAATTATGGATCAGGAGTTGCTGGAATTCGTGATGAGACCGGCTATCGATGGGTAAAAAAAACTCATTAATTGTGATCATTCTGTTATTTATTTTTTACTTATATAAAAAATATATAATTCTTCTATGGACGGAATTTAATTAAACCCGTCCCACCGGCCACCATCACAACTCTACCCCTTTTGATATAAGTTACTTCTCAATACACTTTTCTTTCATTTTATTAAAATTTCATGTACTGGTTCTTGCACATGTCATACATGTTCCTTCTTTCACCAACCTCTTCGCATCAAAATGTCTATTGCATCAACTTGGCTTTTCATAAGTTGAGACAAAATAAAGCGTCCATAACAAAAGCGTTTACTATTGGTTCTGATTCAACACACTTTTCACTGTCCGAGTAGATATTGTTACTTTCTTGTATAAAATCTTGTATTCTCTTAACATAAGAGAAATGCAGGTTCAAATTCCAGGTATGGTATTTTTAGATGTTCTTAAACAACCTCTTTATCAGAAAATTTGACTTTGTCGAGTATTAAGTAGAAGGTTAGTAGGTACTCGATCGTTGTCTAGTTTTCCTTATCAATATTATTATTATTCTCCTACTATTCCATTCTTCGATTTTATTATTTCCTGTTGTTGCCTATATGCTTGAGATTACTCAACAATATATAGTTTCAAAAATAAAAATTGTTGCCATTTCACTTCATTGCATGTAAGTGTGACACTAATTTCTTGAAAATGACTATGTTATAGGGTGATCGAATCATCATGAACAGGCAACTATTGATCCATAAAGTCACAATTTTAAGAATTGTTTCTTTACTTGGAAATAATGTTACTGCTGCTAAAAGTCTCTTAAACAAATGTCTCTACACTGTTGATATGGGCAACAATGATTACCTCAACAATTATTTACAGCCCCAATATTACCCAAGTAGTACACACCAGAAAGTTTGCAGATGTCCTTGTTCAACAATTTTCAAGACAACTAAAGGTAATTTCTACAATTTAATTACTAGTACAACTTTGTTTTACTTTCCATGAATGTAATCTTTAAAATAGGGGTGATAAAATTAGGTCATGAGAATATGACTGGTGCAATCAATCTAAGTTTGGGTAGGTTGATTTGGGCATATTTTTATGACATATCAACTTGGATAGAGTCGAGTCAATCTAAAAGTTAGGCTGAAATATAATGATACATTACAAAACTTGTCTAAATATATTTTCAAATTATTTTTTGTTTTATCGGTATCTTTTATTTATTCAACAATGAACCTGTCAATTGCCCCAATGGATGGTGAATTTCCCACCACATACATCATAATTGATTGTTTCCATTCGATTTCCTCCGGCTGAATTTAAGCTATTTTCTCCCATCAACATTTATCGGTTATACGTACTGCAATGTCTTGCCCTTTGCTTTCATCTTCGAAAATAGTGAAGCCCATGTTTGCCCTTTAGTTGCATCTTCCCCAATTGTACCTTCCCTATCTGGGTTTGCAGAAGGGTTTACTATTGGTGATTTTGCTTTTACAAGCTCCCCTTTCCCCGATCGATGTGCTCCGTCATCCTCTATTTCTTTCCCTAGTGCTGGCAATTCTTCCAATCGGATTACCCTGTTCATTCTAGCAATCGGTGATTCCATTTCTGAGTCATTGCATGGGTTATTCCTTGCTTTCGTACTCGATGGAAGTATCTGGCTTCCTCTCTTTCTTGGTCGCCCTCGCTTCGCCATTGTCAAGCAGAGGACTAATTAAATTGCTCAAGGTTGAGTGAATTTTAATTGTTCGCAAAAATTAATCTTTAGCCTAACCAGCCTACCCCTATTAACAACCATTACCCAGGCCTCCCCTACTAGAAAAAAAATATATATTTTATTTCGCGTTTGATGAATTTTATTTTTATATACATATATTTTTAAAATTATTTATATTATAATTGTGATACTCTCTCCTTTCTAATTTATGTGACATCATTTGACTTGGCGCAGAGTTTAAAAAAAAAGGAAGACTTTTGGAATGTGTGGTCCATAACAAATCTTATATAAATGTATGGCTGTAAATCAATTCATAAAGTAAAAATGTTTCTAAATATAAAAATGTGACATTCTTTTTTTGATAAACTAAAAAGAAGATTGTGCCACATAAATTGAGACAGAGGAAATATTATTTTATTCCACACATTAAAATAGTATGTTGTTAAACTTTCTTACATTTCAATATCGAAAATTGTTGCACTTCTTCATTTTATGCCTAATATAAGAATTAAACAAATTACTCCTATCATTTTCTTCATTCTATTTATCTTTCCTTTGCTTTGTTAAAGTCAACCATGATTATCTAGAACTAGAATATTAATCTACAACATTATATTACAATGTATAAGAACTCAAGACATATAATTAATAAAGTTTAGAAACTTGTTTTAAAGAAATTAGAACTCTCACATCGTAATTTCATTTTTCTCCTTAAAATTTTAAAATTCTACTTTTCAAAGTGTTCTTTCATAGATTTTTTTCTTCTTTAGCCGATTTCTTTCACAGAATTAATACAGAGGCGGATTTAGCATGTTTGTTATTGATCAATTAACCAAGCCCAATATTTTTCATAAGAGTATATATTTCTACGTAAAGATTAATAATATTTCAAACATATATCGAACCAATAATTCTAAAAGTTCAATAGGTTTAATTTAATGATAAGATTTTGCTGAAATTTTCATTGGCTATTCCCTTTTGGGGCAACTATTTAGTAGATTAAATGACCTCTTTTTATTTCTCTTGCAACTTATAAGTCTTTTAGAACACAGACTATTAAAGATTCGTTTTGAGCTAACTAAAAATCTTATGAGAAAATTTTAAATTACAGTCTATAATTTCGTAAGTTGTTGCAAACATTGGGCGGCAGTCTAATATTTTGTTTGGAAGATTGAGAAATATATATATGAGCAAATATTAGGCTCGACTCTAATATTTTTCCGAAGGATAATTTCCCAAGGGTATATTCATGCAACGTTTAAAAGTAGCAACAAAATCAAAATGATTGCCGAAAAAAGGAATTTGCGTAAATCAGACAGGATTTTAAAGGTTAAACTCATTAAATTAAAATACTGGATCTGCCCTCTAATTTAACAAAATTATGGTCTGCCTTATATTAATATGGTACTTAATTGACATTTGATTTCTTACTTAATTTTCATTTTTTTTCTTCAGATTTTACAGTTTTCGACTCACCATGCTGCATAGTATCAGACACAATAGCTATAGGACAGTGCAAAGAAGGTGAAATTCCACGCAGTAACAGAAATCAATATGTTTTCTATGATAATTTTCATCCTACAGAAGCTGCGAATTTGGCCATTGCTAGAAGATCATACAATGCTTTTCTACCGTCCGATGGATATCCAACGGACATCAATACGCTGATATAAACCTAATACAGTCAAAGTTCTCTATAACAATATCGTTTGTTCGAATTTTTTTAGTTATTATATAAAACATATAATATAACACATAACATAACATGCAAAATCGGTTCCAATAAAAAAAATGTGACCGCTATAATGAAATGTTGTTAGAGAGATATGATTGTAATAATAATTTCTCAAAAACACGACATGTTTGATTACACAAATATAAATTGCCAACTGGTATTAATGTAGTTGTTGGGAAAATTTGACATAATATAATGAAATTTAATGATATAAATTTTCACATCTTTACTAATGCAATTATTTTCTATGAACAATGTTGTTTGTTCGGATATTTTTTGGTTATTATGTATATAGAACATACGATATAACATATCATGCAAATTTGGTAAAAGGAAAAAAAATGTGGTTGCTATAATAAAATGTTGTTATAGAGGATAATTATTATGTAAAGATATGATTGTAATAATTATTTTCCAACAGCACAACCTGTTTTCCCTACTTGTATTAATGTAGCTTTTGGGAAAATTTGACATAATATAATGAACTTTAATTATATAAATTTACTAATGCCAATTCCTTTCTACGACTTCAAAGACATCCCTCGTAGCACAAGAAGCTTTTCCTTTTTTCCACCACCATCTGATATTCAAAATTCAGTGATCTGATTAATTCGGATTTTTATCGTGTAAAATTCTGAATTTAGTGATCTGACTAATTTAAATTCACGTTGTATAACCCAGGAAACAATCCCACCAATGCTCAACATTTACTAATCCCAATTCTTTTCCATGCCTTCAAAGATTTCCCATGTAATGTAAGAACGTTCTTTATTTATTATCTATTATTCGAAACTCACTAACTTGATTAGTTCAGATTCTCGTCGCTTAGGACCCTAAATCCATTGACCCTATACATTGCGTAGAGCTTATTAAACAAGAAGCGATCCCTACTAAGAATTTCTTCATTCTCAAAGCTTGAATTTGAAATATCTCTAGTTAAGAGTGAAGAGAGATTCTATTCATCCCACCACATCAATTAGTGTAAAACAAAAAGTTCAGTTAATGACAACTCAAGATGCCTCTCATTTCGATTTAGATATCCAAATAACTAACCTATTGTGGTAGGATGGATAGAATCACTCAACAATTAATCAGCGGTCACATGATCGAGCGAAATGAAAAATTATCTAGTAGAGAACACTTTCCCCTTTAATGGGCACACTGAACAAAACCGAATTAATCAAACTCAAAATAGATACCAAAACACCGAATGAAAAATTAAACAAAAAATCGGACATATGCGTAGATATAGTCCCAAAGTCCAAAAGTATTTGAACTTGAAGTCAAAAAATTTCTCTCCCCTCGTTTCTCTCTCGGCGCACGTTAATCAAGGCTGCTAACGTATACCATCTATAGGAGCCATTATGCGATTTATAGCAGCAGAGTGGAATTTTGTTTCAAAACCAAAAGTATACTATAGTAACAATGGGTTTTTTGCTGTTAAACTCAATAGTGTTGAAGATAAGAATGCAGCCCTGGTATCTGGACCTTATATGTTTCGTAATAGACCTATCATATTGAAGGGTTGGACCCCGGAATTTGATTTTGATAAGGAAGTACTAAGAACTATACCATTATGGGTTCAGTTTTCTAAGTTGCCTTTGCATTGATTGAGCAGAACAACTCTTAATAAGATTGGGAGTGCACTTAGAAAGCCTCTTCATGCTGATGAGTGTACTTCTTCATTTGGAAGGATATCCTATGCAAGACTTCTGATTGAGATGGATATAACAATGCATCTGCCTAAGAAACTACTAATTCAGGACCCAGCTGATTGTAGTTTGACACAGACAATTATGTATGATTGGGAGCCTATCTACTGTCCTACTTGCATGGTGTGGGCACAATTGCCCTTCTCAGCAGCAAAAGGAGCCGAGACTAAAAGACATTCATGAGAATAAAGTTCAGCAAAGCAACAAGGGAGAAACAAAGGGAAATATCAACCAACTAGGCAGGAATGGAAATCAAATGTTAATGCTAAGCCTCAAAGCTGTAGTTGCACCTACTACTCAAACTGAGCCTATGATTACTGCAGCTCCATAAAAGAATGAGAAGGGGTGGACAGTAGCTATAGGCAAGTCTGCTATCAAGAGTGCACAGATCAACCAAGCTGAAAGGTCTCAGATTAGCACAAAGAATGACTTTACTAGTCTTGATCCTGGACAGTCTGAACATATAGGGGTTATGAAGAAGGACAATGTAGTGATTCAAGAAGCATAAGGGGTAATCAAACTAACTCTCCCATTACATGATGAATATAATTGTTTGGAATGTTAGAGGTTTGAATAAAGTGTATAAATACAATAAACTTATTGTGTTTATATAGGAGAATAAAGTAGGTTTAATAGCAATAACTGAAACTAGAATTAGAGAGGACAAAGCAGTTCAGATTGTGAGGAAGGTTGCAAACAGGTGGCATTGATGTAATAACTATGTTGATGACCCTGGTGGTGGGATTTGGAAATTGTGGGATCGTACAAAGGTGGTGTTTCAACTACTTGGTACTCATATACAAGTCGTACATGGTGCTGTTAGAATCCTACAAAACAACATAGAGTTCAATGTAAGCATGGTATATGATTTGCACACAGTGCCTGATAGACAAGACTTATGGGTTGAGTTGAAGAGATTTGCAGATACTTACAATGCTCTTTGGATACTCATGGGAGATTTCAATGTTGTCTTGCATATAGAGGATAGATTGATAGGATCTCATGTTCAAGAGGTAGAAGTGAGAGATTTGAAACAAGATGTTGGATACTGGTACCACAGAAATGAAGATCATGGGTAGGAAGTTCACCTGGACAAATGGGCATACCTTTCGCAGAATTGACAAAGCTATAATGAATGCTTCTTGGTTTCAGAACTGGACACATTTGGAGTGTAGAGTTATGGCTCCTGGATTCTCTGATCATAGTCCACTTGGAGTCACATTTGAAGTCTGGTAGGCCAGTGGTCCAAAACCATTTAGGTTCTTCAATTGTATGGCTGAACACTCCCAGTTCCTAGACATTGTAGAAAAGAGATGATCAGATGGTGAAAGGGCAAATACAATGCTTGAGGTTTGACATAAGATCAAGACACTTGAGAATTCTTTGAGGAACCTCAGAACTCAGGAATTCCAAGATGTACATAATAAAGTGCAACTCATCAGAGGCCAACTTCAAGACCTACAGGAGCAAATGAGAGATAGTTATATAAATGTAGATGCAACTCAGTTTATTGAGGAGAAACCACCAAAAGAGCAACTGGAGAAATGGGGGTCCATTGAGGAGAGCATCACTAAGCAAAAAGCTAGGGCACATTGGTGAAAGAAGGGGATGCTAACACAGCATACTTTTTTGCTTGTTGGAAAAACAGACAAGCTTATAACCATATCGCAAGCCTCACCTCAGCTACTGGAGTAATCATAAGGGATGAATTGGGAATAAAGGAGGAGATTCTGAGCTTTTGTAAGTCCTTACTGGGGACAGCAGCTAGGCAACTCCAAGCTGTTCAACCCTATATTATGGAAAATGGACCTGTTTTAAATAGAGAACAACAGTTGCACTTGATAAAGGAGGTCACCCCTACAAAGGTCCTTGATGCTCTTAAAGGTATAAATGATCATAAGGCTCCTGGTTGTGATGGTTTTAATGCACTATTCTATAAAAAGATATGGCCCATTCTTGGAAGTGAGATTACTAAGGCTGTTTTGGAGTTCTTTGCAACAGGGAAGATGTGTAAAGCTATCAACTGCTCATCCATCACTTTGATCCCTAAAGTGCAGCACCCTTCTTCTGTGAGAGAGTACAGGCCAATCTCATGTTGCACTATCTTATATAAAATAATTTCCAAGATATTAACCACTAGAATGCAAGGAGTAATTGGTAGTTTGATGGATGCCAGTCACGCAGCTTTTGTGCCAGGAAGGGTTATAGTGGATAACATTCTACTAAGTCATGAAATGGTGAAAGGGTATGGAAAAAAAGGTGTGTCATATAGGTGCATGCTAAAGGTGGACATGCAAAAAGCCTATGATTCTATTGAATGCCCATTTATGGAGCAAATTCTAGGCTATTTAAACTTTTCAACTATTTTCATCCAGTGGCTTATGGCTTGTCTTAACACTGTCTCCTATTCTACCTTGATTAATGGAGAACAAACTCCTTCATTTGAAGCAAAGAAGGGTTTGGGACTGGGGGATCCTCTTTCCCCCACCTGTTTGTATTATGTATGGAGTATCTAGGGAGAACATTGAAACCCTGAAGCTGCATAAGGATTTCAAGCACCACCCAAAGTGCAAAAAGAGTATATATAGTACAATCGGGATTTGCTGATGATCTGCTTTTATTCTACAGAAGTGACCTGATATCTGTCCAGTTGTTATGTGATGTATTTACTAATTTTTCTGCAGCACCTGGACTAATTGCAAATAAGAGCAAAAGTTCTGTATATTTTGGAGGTGTGCCTCTCACAGTGCAGGATCAGATTTTGAATTATACAGGCTTCACTAAAGGGGATATGTCTTTTAGATATCTTGGTGTGCCCCTCAGTACTAAGAGATTATCTATTGCTCAATGTGAACCTTTAAGTGGAGAAAATTCTAGGCAAAATTACTTTTTAGACAGCAAAGTTTCTATCTTATGCTGGAAGATCTCAGTTGGTAAAAAGTGTGCTATTCTCTATGCAAACATATTGGTCTCAGATAATTATCTTGCCCGAAAATTGAGCAGATGTGTAAGAGATTTCTCTGGTAAAGCTGAGTACACTAGAAAAGCATTAGTGGCTTGGAGTAGACTTTGTCAACCACAGTCAGCTAGTGGTATGAACTTTATTGATGTTGCATTATGGAATCAAGATGCTGTTTGCAAGTTGCTATGGAATATGTGTAGGAAAAAAGACAAACTATGTGTGAAGTGTGGATCCATGCTTACAAAGAAAAGGGGAGAAATGTCTGGGAATTGGAACCTAAACAAGCTTCTTGGGTGGTTTAACAGATATTTAAAGCTAAGAAGTACTTTGATGCAGCTGGTTATTCCAGGTCTGATGTATATGGACTGGCGAACATTACTATAAGAGATATATATCATAAGCTGCAGGGTCAATTTGAGAAGGTCAGCTGGAAAGGTATTATTTGTGGTAATCAAGGCTCTCCCAAATGAATATTCATTTTGAGATTGGCTGCTTTGGAAAGATTGTATATTTGTGATAGGCTTATCAATTGGGGTATGGATATAAGTGATCAATATAAGCTGTGCAATACTTAGCCAGAAACTCTAAATCATTTGTTCTTCACTTGTTCATATTCTGGAAGCACATGGGATAGAATCTTGAAGTGGTTGCATATCAACAAAGGCACTATGGAGTGGTCTGAGGAGTTGAAGTGGGCTGAAACCTGGTGCAAAGGGAGGAGTTGCAGAGCTGAGGTCTTCAAAATAGCACTGTCTGCTACTGTGTACTATCTATGGAAGGAAAGGAACAATAGGAGTAATGTAGTAGAGTGGAGATCACCAGGACTATGGGCATGTCCAGTGCTGGTTTTTCTATTTTTTTTTAGCTGTAAACGTTTCACTTTGGTAAATAAAATAACTTTAATTACCAAAAAAAAAATAAAAAAATGAAGCCCAACCTGATTATTATGAGCTAAAACAATGCCTATAGAAGTAAAACGCAAATTTCATAAAACAATTATAAGACCAACAATATTATAAGAAAGTGATGTCCTCGATGAAACACTTGCATGTATCATAAAGAATTTAATATACAAAAACAATAAGAAAATGCTTAGCTAAAGATATTCATGCCAATGACAAGAATAGAAGGTTTCAATCTAGAAAATAATTCAACAGCCTAATACTAAAAGCAACTGAAAAAAATCTGCAGACAATGTGGAGAGTAAAGAAGCTGTATGCACAGTTGATTGAGCAAATCAATTTTTGCTTATTTCCAAAAACTTCTAGATGTGGCGCATAGATCGAGATGAACGATTCCGGCTACTTAAATCTGAACTATCTTTCTTCCACATTGCTTCTAAATGCTGAAAACATCTCAATGGTCTAATTACCTGCATGTAGAAAAATATTCATGATGAAAAAGAGGTACCTAAGTATCAAGAGAAAAATATGTTATGCTAACTGAGGTCATAGCCATAAAACTAAGGGTCGTGGCTAGATTAACGTTTGATGAATTTAAGTGGGGGACATGGTTGGTCAGTGAGGATTTATATAGTCGACTCCAACTTGTTTGGAACTGAAGGGCCATTATTGAGTCAAGTAACCGAAACCGAGCAAAGAAGCCACATTTGAGCTAATTAGAATGAACTCATCCGCTTATATTATACCAAGCAAGACCCTTTTGTAGTTTACTCATTCGCATACTGGTGGCAGGGCCGAAGAGGTCATACATCAATTCTATCTCGTCTGCACAACGATATCCACCCATAAAAAGACTGAGGCATAACAATGAGTCATTGTAGTAGTAGTAGTTTTTACACCAACAATTCAAATACAAAATTACATGCCACATTTCTAAAGAAGGATTACATACCACTGGATAGTTCCACCTATATTACTGGAAAATGGAAATAACTCCAAGAATAAAGGAAAAAGAAGAAAATGAAACTACGTGCCAGCTGGCTCAGACACCATATTATATATATAAAAAAAAGCATGCAACTCGAGTGATATAGCTAATATGTCTCTATTTGATGAAACAAATGGCAAAAAATTTGATTCATTGATCACTAAAAGTGATAGTCTCAAACATATAAACACCAATCACATAATTAAATGCACAAGAAACAGTTGCAAGGGGAACAACGACGGAAAATTTACCTTCCAATGCTTGTTGCGGTCAAACTTTTTATAGAGGGACTCAAGCCTTGGGATAATTTGCTTGAAACTTGGACGCTTGGCTGGCTTCTCATTCCAACACTCTTCAATCAACCTGAAAACCAAAATTACCCCTAAAAGTTACCACATTTACTAATCGACATGTTTTTCATGTTCTCAGATTATAACACACAATATTTACCCTAGAATTGCATGGTTTATTATAGTAGTAACCTATCGTGATTTACAGTAGCAACTGAGGGAAAAACCGAACTTACTCTTTCAGTCCATAGGCATAAAACTTTGCCAGGGATTTAAAAGGAGGGCGCTCTTTAGCAGCATATAATTTAGGTATATCGTTTTCTTCCTTCGCATGGAAAGGGGGGTAGCCTTCAATCATCTAAAATACAGCAACATCACAAAAATAAAACTTATCACCTGTTTCTAGAAAGAGAAACTGCAAAAGACACACATCCTTGACTCACAAATTTTTATCAAAATAGAATTACTTTCAAAACTTTTGCAGATATACGATGTAAATAGATTAGATTAGATCAGAATTTAAGTAAATGAAAAATATTAGTTGAAAATAAATGATACATTGGAATGGTAGAAAATGAAACTTGAAGTATATAGTGCATAAACATAATCACTGCTTTTAAAAGTCATCGCTTAAACATTAAATAAAGATATTAATATAAATATGGTCCCACAAGAGTGAAAAGTGCAAACGAACTGTAGTTCCTCTATTTTTAAACAGTAACTAGATAAGAGAAAATTTTACCTCTTGTAAAATTAAAGCAAATGAAAAGACATCAGCTTTGGTATCATATTCCTCGTTCTAGAAAACCTCTGGAGCTACATATCTGCCTATTCGTTGCACAAGAATTTGAAAGGGAAAAAAAACAGAAAATGATATCAATCAACATGATCAGATAACATCTCAAATTAAGAAAGCTTTTTTTCTGGAGCTATCAAGCAAACTCGAAAACACTCGACAGACTTGTATACTAATAGTAATTCTGCATCCACAGTAACAAGCAACATTCACAGGGAAAATGACAAAAATGGTCCCTTATGTTTGAGGGTAGGTTCAAACTGTAAGTATGCACTTAAACAGTTTTGGTGCTTTAAGTTGGCCAAAAGTTAACACTTTTAGTCTTTGTTAATCATTTAATAATTTATGTCTGTGAAATATGACGGAAACAACGGGAAGAAAATATTTTAACCTTAAACACCAAAAGGTTTCATCAAATCTTAAAAAATGCAACACAAAAAAACTGCACTAGACACTAAAAAGATATTAAAAAAATAGTAAAAATCACACCTCAAAAAAATGCACCAGACTTTAGAAATAAATCAAAAATAGCAGAAACTACAAAAATTGTACCTCTAAATGTAAGTTCCCGCAAATTTCTTCTTTTTTTTTTGGGCATAATTCCCGTCAAATCTAATAGACAGAGTTCGGTAAATATTTGACAGAGACTACCTTAAAGGACCAAAACTGTTAAGTGCATACTTAAAGGGACAATTTTGAACCTACCCTCAAACATAAAGGACTGTTTTTGTCATTTTCTCTCCACATTAACAACCAACATCGCACATACATTATTTTTCAGCCTGATGTACTGCTACATTATCTTTTCCAATGGAGCGGAATAGGGAATGATTGGATATCTAAAAGAAGAAATACTCACGATAACTGTCTTCATATGTCAGAGGCTTGTCTTCTTTGACCCTTTTTGTAATTTTCAGTAGTTTGCTTACTCCAAAGTCAGCAACCTTCAGATGTCCAGTATCATCCCGCAAAATATTTCTGTTATCTTACTCAAAAATAATAAATTACTATTACATGAAGAAACTTAAAATCACAATATGAAAGCTTTATGGTGATTGATGCTACTCGAAAACTTAGACAGAATTGAAACTTACGAAGGCTCAAGATCACGATGAATAATTGCTTCTTTATGCTCATGCAGATAGTTCATTCCCCTACAACCAAATATTTTATATGAGAATTTTTATACTCAGCAGTAAAAATCGAATCAAAGGACTACAATACTTTTTTTTTTATAAGATAAAGGTTAAGGACTACAATACATTGAATATTTACATCCAAGAACATTGCTTTTTTCAAAAAATTTAAACCATTAGTGTTGCAATTTATAGAGTTATAATATTGGTCAATGGCAAATATTGGATGTGAACCTTGCGATGTCCATTGCGAATCTGAGAGCTTTAGTTGGTTTGAGCGCTCCTTTTCTATTCAAATATTCACGGAGATCACCCTGGAAACATACGTCAATGGAAACGTCATTTCATAGTGATAGCTTTGTTGGAAAAGTTTCACAAATACTACTTATTCAAAAAGAAGAAACGGGAAAAAGGAGAAAACATAGAAGACAGAAAAATAATTAAAAAAAGACCTTTGGTAGGTATTCGGTCACTATCATCATAGGACTACTTTGTGTTACAGCACCAAGAAATTGGACCACATTAGGATGTCTTATCTTCTGGAGCAACCCAAGCTCATCTCTAAATGAGCTCCTGCAGAAGCTCTAATATTAGAGAATGTAAATCAAAAAAATAAATGAGCGGAAGCTAAACAATATGAAGTAGAAACTACGGGTTTTCCCTTTGTTAGTAGAAAAATAGAAGCAATCAGTTAAATTAAATTACTTACACTTTATCCTCATCAGCAATCACATCCTCTCCAAACTTTTTTACAGCAACTTGTATTCCACGCCATGATGCAATATGGAAGGTTCCCTACAATATCTTTGGGATTAGCAGAGAAGCAAAAGAGAAAAAAGTTTTATATTGGAGAAAAAAGAAATAGTATGTCACATGAAACTAACAATGATGGCAGAGATGGAAAATGGATTATGTAAAACTCAGAAGGGAAAAAGGGACTAGAGAATCAACTGAAAATAGCTTTGCATAAATCTCTGCAAGAAAACAAGAGTGAAAATAAAATATATTACCTTGCTCAACTCAATGCTATTAGTGAAATCAAGTTCTTTAGCATCAATCTCGTATTCTGGAACTTCACGGCAAGTCTTAACATGCATGGGAGCCATCTGGATGAAAATTAATTTAGACAATCATCAAGCCAAGCAACTCTTATTACAATATGAAATACTCCCTTTGTCCAATTTGTGTGACACTCTTTCCATTTTAGTCAGTCACAAAAAGAATGACACCTTTCTATATTTAGTAACGATTTAACTTTAAAGTTTCCATTTTACCCTTTCTAAAATAATTTATAGCGACACAAATATCTATGGTTTGTTTTAGACCACACATTTCTTATAGCGACACAAATATCTATGGCTTGTTTAAGACCACACATTTCAAAAGTATTTCTTTCATTCTTAAACTCCGTGTCCAGACAAACACCTTCACATAAATTGGGAGGGAGGGAGTAAAAGCTTTTTCCCTGATCGGTAGCTAGAATGGAATGCAAACTTACTGGTGGCTTGGCACCATGTTTCTCCAGTAGCTTGATCACCGCATAATTTTTATAATGTATTGCATCTGTCAGGGGCTGTTCAAGCAAAGATTAGGTTGTTGCCACAAATGTAAACTAGTAATAAGGAAAAAATGGACACTCTGAATTTTCAGATTCTGTCCAACTAAAGGTGTCCTTAATACTTTGAGACGGTCATGCTCGTCTTGGACCCGGCCGTGCCCTCTCGGGCCGGTCGGGCTCATGCGACGCCGACGTCGATGAGGAATGTACCTTATCAAAAAAAAAAAAAACTTTGAGAAATCAAATTATCCTTATTTGGTGATTCCGTTTATGATACTTTGAGAAATCAAATTATCCCTTTTTGGTGATTAATGATAATAACATTGTCACTTCTACATTCTTTAGCTTTACCACTATACATGAAGGTAAATTTCCTTTGTAAGTAATTCTGAAGTGCAATAGTTGAGTGCATGAGATTGCACAGCATTGATATGAAGCAAAAGTGAATTAAACCTATGTTCTATCGAATAAAAACAAAAATGAATTCTCTGTGTCTGCCTAAAGATTGCTATGTAGAGTTACCCTTACCCAGTATATATGCTGGTAGCAGGTAGCAAGTACTTGGTGGATTAGTATTGTCCAAATACAACAACAACAACAACAATAACAACAACAAAAACAAAAACAAAAACAACAACAACAACAACAAAAACAAAAACAAAAACATACCCAGTGTAATCCCACAAGTGGAGTCTGGGAGTAAGATGTACGCAGACCTACCCCTGCTTTTGCGGGGTAGGAAACTGTTTCTGATTAGTATTGCATCCAAATAATAACCATAAAGGTTAGACATGCTAAAGGAAGGGAAGTAACTGTCAAGTGAGCAAAATTACCCTCAATGACCAGCTAAATACCCAAAAAAGAACCTTTTTAAAAAAAAAATTATAAGCTAGGTTACTTCTAGTACCAACAACAGCAAACCAACAAAAGATCATAGTGATGATCAAAGATCGACAAACCAAATGGGCTAAAGGAAGGGAAATCGCGAGAAATTGAGCAATACTACTCTCAATAACAAGCTACATGCCCAAAAAGAACCTTCTTTTTTTAATTTCATAAGCTAGATAACAAGAAGTAACTGTACCAACAACAGCAAACAAACAGAAGATCATAGTGATAATCAAATATCAACAAACCAAATGGGCTAAAGAAGGGAAATAGTTATCAATTGAGCAATACTACTCCCAATAACCAGCTACATACCCAAAAAAGAACCTTCTTTTTAATTTAATAAGCTAGATACCAAGAACTGTTGCAATTACCAGGCTACATACCCAAAAAGAACCTTTTTTTTTTTAATTTCATAAGCTAGATACCAAGAAGTAACTGTGCCAACAACAGCAAATCATCAGCAGATCATACTGATAATCAAACATCGACAAACCAAATGGGCTAAAGCCTAAAGGAACGGAAAAAGCTATCAATTAAGCAATGCTAATAACCAGCAACATATCCAAAAAAGAACCTTTTTTAAGTTCATAAGCTACATACGAAGAAGTAATTGTACCAACAGCAAATCAACTGAAGATCATAGTGATAATCAAACACAACAAACCAAATAGGGTTGTCATCATATCATAATATGGCTAGAGTGATGATCCTGGGAACTAAGGTTCGAATACCGCTAGATACAACACTAGGTAAATTCTTTCTATCCACCTAAAGATTGCTAGGCAGAGTTACCCTAACCGTACTTATGCTGGTAGGAGCTAGCAAATACCTGGTGCATTAGTAGTGTCCATAAACTGACCCGGACACTAAACAATAACCATAAAGGTAAGATGGGCTAAAGGAAGGGAAACAACTGTCAATTGTAACCAGTGACATACCCAAAAAAGAACCTATTTATTTTAATTTCATAAGCTAGATACCACGAAGTAAATGTACCAAGAAAAGCAAACTACTCTCAATAACCAGCTACATACCCAAAAGAGACTTTCTAAAAAGAATCATAAGCTAGATACCAAGAAGTAATTGTACCAACAACAGCAAACAAACAGAAGATCATAGTGATAATCAAACATCAACAAACCAAATGGGCTAAAGGAAGGGAAATAGCTATCAATAGAGAAATACTAAGTTACCAGTTTCAAAAAAAAATTGAGCAATACTACTCTCAATAACCAGCTACATACCAAAACGAACCTCCTTTTATAAATTTCATAAGCTAGATATCAAGAACTAGTTGTGAATTATTTCTAATTGCCATGCAGACTTGCCTTTACCCAATACCTATGCTGGTAGGAGGTAGCAAATACCAGGTGGAAGGTAAGATGAGCTAAAGGAAGGGAAATAGTTGTCAATTGAGCATTACTACTCTCAATCTATGTTTTGCTTGGACCCTCCAAAAATGTTGTCCCACCCGTGTTGGATCCTCCGAAAATGCGTAGCTTTTGGAGGATCCGACACAAACTAACCAGTATTTTTGAAGAGACCAAGCAGCATAGCTCTAAATAACCAGACATATCCAAAAATAACTTTTTTTAGTTTTTAAGCTAGATATCAAGAAGTAAGAGGGTGTTTGGATTGACTTTTCAAAAGTAGCTTATAAGCTAAAAGCCATAAGTTGGTAATACCCAACTTTTGCCTTTTGACTTATTTTTGGCCTAAAAATAAGTGGAGAAAATTGAACTAATGGTACCTACCTTTCAAGTCCCAAAATTAGAAAAGGTGACAAGTTTGACCAGCCAAGGTCAAACCCCACTTAAAAATCTGATTAAATTAAATGGGGTCCAAAATGTAATTTTTAATACTTATGTAAAATACAAAAAAAAAACAACTTAACCCCAACCCCCAACCCCCAACCCATTTATTTCAAAATCAAAATCTGAAATATTCGTTCTCACTTCTCCACTCTCTCTCTTCTGCGACTCCTCTACACAACAAAACCGGCGACTCCTTGTTCTTCCTCTTCCGACAACATGCGACTCCTTGTCTCTCGTTTCTATCTCTTCACTGCAGCAGCAGCTGCTTCATTCCTTCTAAGGTAAAGGCTTTTTTCACTTTCACTTGGCTAAAAAAATTAGGATTTTGAATCCATCACTGAAAACGATTATTGTTCCATGCTTTAGAAATGCTTATTTGGGGTATTTGTTTCACTTGTGTGTTTATATAAATAGAGTATTTGGTTGTGAAATTATGACTTTGCTCTTCTTATAGGGTTACGAAAAAAGGACTTGCACTTTTATTGATTTTTGTTGCAGCAACTTCAGCACTTGTTTGACAAAAGAAAACATCTGCTGAGGTTGCATGCTTAAAAGCCCCTTATTTGGTGTGGTTTTTGTTTAACTTGTGATGGTTGTAAATATCGTACACTGGTGATGAGATGGATGTTTTTGTCCCGGTATGTTTAGGAAAAAGGGTCTTGCGTTTGTTTTTATTTTATCCAACAGTTGAGGAAGTTGTTGCAACAGATTCCTCTGTTGGTAAAAATCAAAACAGTTGATGAGGTTGTTGCAGTCATTGAAGCCATTGTTGCAACAGATTCACAAGTTGTTGGAAAAAATAGAAACTGAGGAAGCTGTTTTATTTTTTCCAACGAAAGAATCTGTTGCAACAACTTCCTCAGCTGCTACAACTTATTCACCTGTTGCAATAGCTTCATCAGTTGTTGCAACAGATTCTTCAGCTGTTGGAAAAATCCATTACTTGTTGTATTTGTTTGATTAGCTATTGCAGTTTTTTTTTCTCATTTACTTTGAATAATGTCGAAATCAATAGAAATTTTTTTGTTTATTTCCCGTGTGTAGATAAAATTACTCCAAGCAAAAGAAAATGAGTGAAATCAACTGAGGCATCTAGAGATAGTAAAATACCTAAGGTGCAAACACCATTAGAGGAGCTTGCTAAACAAACAAATGTTATTTCTGAATCAGCAAATGTATCTCTAAGCCATAGTCAGAATGATAAACAGTCTTCAGATAGAAATGAGGGCTCAGAAGGAATGTAGATATACATGAACAAAAATCTAGCAAAGTTAGAGATAAAATTGAAGAAAATGATAATGAAGATAAAGAAGAAAATGGAGATGAAAGATCGACGACCGCAGCTGAAGTAAGACAGAAAAATTAACATAATGTGAATGTCAATACTGCTGAGTGTTCTAGTATTAGCACAAATCCTAACAGACCTTCCATTGACAATGTTGTCAAAAGTTTTAGTATTGACAATTACGGGGTGAGGATGTCGTTGGATGTACACAATGATTTGACTGGTGATATTGAGGTCAAATCAGGCATGGGCAGGAACTTCGATAAGTTTAGGACCATACTTCAAGAGGAGAATTTCTTTAGGGCTAGCTGTTTTGGGCAGTATTTAGATTTGCTATTTGGAACCGGTGCACGGTTTCAAATGACCATGGTGTATGGGCTTGAAATAGACCATTTGGAAATGCACCATGGTCATTTGAAACCATGCACCGGTTCCAAATGGCAAATCTCACTACTGCCCAAAATAGCTAGCCCTAAAAAAATTCTCCAAGTTCTCTTGAAGTATGGCCCTAAACTTATCGAAGTTCCTGGCCATGCTTGATTTGACCACAGTATCACTAGTCACATTATTGTGTACATCAACATCGTCAGTGGAAGGTCTGTTAGGATCTGCGCCAATACTAGAACACTCAACAATATTGGCGTTCACATTATGTTGATTTTTTTGTCTTACTTCAGCTGCGGTCGTCTACATTTCATCTCCATTTTCTTCTTCATTATCATTTTCATTTTTTTCATCTTCATCTTCATCTTCATTTTCTTCATTATCATTTTCATCTTCTTGATCTCCTTCATTTTCTTCAATTTCATCTCCATCTCCAACTTTGCTGTATTTTTGTTCCTGTGTATCTACATCACCTGCTTCTTGACCATCTTCAGATTGTTCTTCATGGCTATCTCCAGACACTTCTACTTGAGAGGTTTCTTTAGACACTAAGCCCTTGTCTCTATCTGAAGATTGTTTATCATTCTGACAATCACTAAGAGATACATTTGTTGATCCAGAAATGGCATTTGCTTGTTCAGCAAGCTCCTGTAATGGTATTTGCACCTTCAGTCTTTTACTATCTTTAGATGTCTCAGTTGATTTCTCTCTTTTTCTTTTGCATGGAGTCATTTTATATACAAATAGAAGATGAACAAAAAAAGTTTCAATTGATTTGTGCATCATTCAAAGTAAATAGGAAAAAAATAACTGCAGCTATTGATCAAACAAATACAACAAGTAATGGACTTTTCCAACGGTTGAAAAATATGTTGCAACAAGTGAATAAGTTGTTGCAGCAGCTAAGGAAGTTGTTGTAGCAGATTCTTCAACTGTTGGAAAAAATAAAACAGTTGCAACAGCTTTCTCACCATCAACCTCAGCAACAATTTTGATTTTTTCCAATAGCTTGTGAATCTGTTGCAACTACTACTTCAGTTGTTGCAACAAGCTCAACAACTGTTTTGATTTTTACCAATAGCTGAGGGATCTGTTGCAACAACTTTCCCAGTTGTTGGATAAAATCAAAACAAACGCAATGTCTTTTTTCCTAAATCATACCAGGACAACAAGAACAACACGAGGAAAACATCTAATTCACTACTAGTGTATGATATTTACAAACACAAAACCATCACAAGTTAATCAAAATACACCAAATAAGGGATTTTTAAGCCTGCCAACTCAACAGATGTTTGCTTTTGTCAAACAAATGCTGACGTTACTGCAATAGCTTCCGCAACTGCTGGAAAAAATCAATAAAAGTGCAAGTCCATTTTTCGTTACCCTATGAGGAGAACAGCAAAAACCATAATTTCACAATCAAATACATTATTTACAAACACACAACCACAACAAGTGAAACAAATATCCCAAATAAGGATTTCTCAAGCATGGAACAACAAAAAGTAACATTGAAGAGAAACTCATGTTCTTCTTCTTTCTCCTTTAACCAAATCATCATTTTCAATGATTGATTTCAAAACCCTAACTTTTGAACCAAGTGAAATGATTTACGTGAGAAGCAGTAGCGAGAAGAGAGAAACGAGAGGCGAAACGAGAGAGACCAAGCAGCAAAGTCATCGGAGTCACAGTGGAGACGAAGAAGTCGCCGGAGCACAGAGTGAAGAGGGACGGTTGATCGAAGAATAGAGAAAAGCGAGAGGGTTTTTTTATTTTGAAATAAATGGGTTGGGGTTGGGGTTGGTTTTTCTTTCTATTTTGCAAAAGTTTATCAAGTCTTAAAAATTACATTTTGAACCCCGTTTAACTTAATCAAATTTTTAAGTGGGTTTTGACCTTGGCTGGTCAAAGTTGTCGCCATTTCTAATATTGAGACTTGAACCCATTTGTTCAATTTTCTCCAAGTTCTTAAAAGCACATTTTATCTTTCTAAACACCTCAAAAGCTAGAAAAGAACTTAAAAGCCAATTAGCACTTAAAATAAGTCAATTCAAACATCCTCTAACTCTACAAATAGAGGCAGACCAACAGAAGATCATAGTGATAATCAAATGATCAACAAACCAAATGGGGTTGATCATCATACTATGCTTCCCCAACGATTTTTGGGATCAACCTCAGACCCAAAAGTTTGAGCAATACTACTCTCGATAACTAGCTACATATAGGGGCAAATGATCTTATATTATCCAGCACCAATGCACTAGAAAGGCTGAAGGTGCACTTGGTTGAACCCTAAGTTATTTACCCAAAGGAACAGGGATCGATTCCCAATTAGTACATTTTTTCCTCCTTTTTAGTGGTGCACCCAACAACAACATACCCAGTGAAATCCCACAACGTGGGGTCTGGGGAGGGTAGAATGTACGCAGACTTACCTCTACCTTGGCAGGTAGAGCGGTTGTTTCCGAGAGACCCTCAACTCAAGACAAAGCACAAACACAAGCAAAGTAAGACAAACAAAGCGAATAAGTCATGATATCTCATTCTTAAAAAGAAGCAATAACTAAAGCATGTAAATAAGACAAACAAGGTACACTAGAAAATACATATCAGTATAAATCAAACGACAGAGGACTATAAAGCAATACTGCGCCTACTAGTATGATAGGTTAAGCGGGTCTACAGTAATAACACTACAACTACCAGTTTGTAAGTGTAGGTAGGACTACGCTGGACTACCTACTACCCTCCTACCCTAATATGTGTTCCATACCCCTGATCTAAGGTCATGTCCTCAGTGAGTTGCATCTGCTCCATATCCCGTCTAATCACCTCTCACCAATACTTTTTCGGCCTACCTCTACCCCTCTTGAACCCGTCCAAAGCCAACCTCCGCACTGGGTCACTTGTGTCTCTCCTCTGCACGTGCCCGAACCATCTCAATCCCGCTTCCCGCATCTTATCCACCACCGAGGCCACTCCCACTCTGTCCCGGATATCATCATTTCTAATTCTATCCCTCATTGTATGCCCAAACATCCATCTTAACATCCTCATCTCCGCAACTTCATCTTGTGGGTATGCGAAATCTTGACCGGCCAACACTCCGCCCCATACAACATAGTCGGTCTAACCACCACCCTATAGAACTTGCTTTAAGTTTTTGTGACACATTTTTATCGCACAAGACTCCAAATGCGAGCCTCCATTTCATCCCCAAAGTAACTATACCATCAACAGCAAACCAACAGAAGCTCAATAGTAGTAATAACCAAAACATCAACAAATAGACATGTAAAGAAAGTGATTAGCCATCATACCGTGCTTCCCCACTGATCTTTCGGATCAACTTCAGCCCCATTATCAAGCAATAGCTGCACAACATCACTTGAACCTTGACAAGCAGCAACATGAAGTGCAGTCCTCTTATCGATATCCCTAAAATTCACATCAGTCCCACATTCCAAAATCTCCTTTATCCCTTCTATATCACCCTCATTCGCCGAATACATCAACCGCACCCTCGGATCAATAACAAACCCATCTTCACCGTCTTCTCTTTCAGCTCGTAATACTTCCCTCTCTGGTGCTAATGATGATTGTTTACCTAATTTGAATCTCACCGGTGAATTCGGTTCCATTTTCAAGAAATAAACACAAATTACACTACCCTAAAAATTAAATTTGCAAAAAAATGTACTTCAAGGTAGCTTTTTGAAACGTAAAATCGACTAAATATCACCAAAGAAAATAACTCAAAACTAGGCAAAAGTACCCAAAAAAAAATCAAGAATCCACAATTGCAGAAGGGTATTAGCAATTATTTTCAGATTCAAGAAAATGAACACAATTTACACTAACCCTAACAAATAAATCAGCAAAAAATGTACTTAAAGGTAGCTTTTTGAAACGTAAAATTGACTAAATAACACCAAATAAAATAACCCAAAAGGTCAAAACTAGGCTAAAATATTCAAGAATCCATAATCTGCAAAAGGGTATTAGAAAAAAAATAGTTCTTGAAATTACAAATAAATATAAAACCCTAAATCTTTGAGATATTTAAAGGTTTAAACAAGAACCCTTTACAGATAAAAAGGGGATTGGTACACTTCTAATATAAGAATTTGCTAAATTAAGAAGGAAAAAAAGTGAACTTTAAACTTGAAAAGGGCGAAAAGTCGTGAAAAGCGAGAAAAAAAAACGAATGTGTGTGTGTATATATATATATATATATAATTGGGCTTTAAGGATTTGGGTATTTTAGGAAGCGTTGAAGTTGACATTTTTGGATTGGAGAAGGAGTGTGGAGGCACGCGCTAAGGGATGCAAGTGAAGGACAATTTGACAGGGATGATTTTTTTTAAGTGGGTTTGCCATTAAAATTAAATATTTTTCATTTAATTTAAAATATTTGATTGTTTGAATATATTAAAAGTGAAAAGAATATTTTATGTGTTTTTCAATGTGTCAAATACTAATTTTCAAATAATAAAAAAATGAAAAAAAGTGGAAAACTCGTTACTAAAGAGGTCCTAGGTTGTTGTGAAGTAATTTTTTCTAATTTTTAATTAAATAGTTACATCATATGGACAAAATGGTTATGCTATTTATGTGTTAGTACCATTTTCATTTTCATATATATAAGTATCTCTTATTTATTTAGTTTAATAAAATGTCGCCAAGCTTTAAATTTAATCATACCATCCAAAAGGACCAAAACTAACACTTCCTATTTAAAAAATCTATATTACACCAAGCACATTGATAAAATAACTTACCTATGTCAGTCTTATACCGTAAAATTTTCATGCATCCTATAATTTTTTGCTCCAAATTAATCTAAAGTTATTTCTTGTAATCGCAAAGATATTATTGCTACTCCTTTATTTAATTCTTAAATTCTTCTTTCATCAAAATAGATGAACAATCAGATTCACTCTTCATAAACATATTTGAGAATTGTAATTTCAGATTAGATCGATTCATAACTCTAATAATAATAGTTGGATTACTTCTTCTGAACTCATTGAGAATGACTCTTATCTATCTAGTTTATGACTTATTAAAAAAAGTAAAAAATGCTTCCGTAAGATCTTCACGGCCAGAAAAAGATTGCATGATCTAGTGAATAAGAAATATTCTTGTTTTACTTCTATTTTTATTCTCATATAGATTAGTCAATCGATGCTGGGTCAAAGGTAAATAAATAATCAATACTCTATATATTAGGAGTCAACTTATTCTTGGGTCACCCAACTTGTATAGTTGCATGCATCAACTATTAACAAAGGAACATGGATAAGACTTAAAAGAAGGAAACTAATTATAGGAACTTAGACTTGTTCTTCTTTAGGTACGAAATGGATAATAATGTTGGGCTATTTCTAATGTGTAAGGTCAAAAGAACATATTCATGAATATTCTCTTCTTTTTCCTTTATTTTTTCACGTCAACTTGATCTTTATTTAACCTAATTTGAAACTCATAATCATACCGTGTGTCTAATTCACAAATTACATGTTGCTTGTCCTTGTTTGTAGAGCCTGTATATTGTAGGTAATCCAAAACTGCACAGAACGAGCCTCCAAATAGAGGCAAGTGAAGCTAGTGACGCCAAGAGCTCATACCGGCACGAATGTTTAAGCCGTATGTATGATGTGTAACTATCTCCTGCGGGGTTCAAAGAGAACTAAAAAATTAGCTAGTGTCCTCATTTTTTATAATCGTAGTGTCCAAATCAACTCGCACACACCTCAACTAATACCAGGGGGTGTCTGCTATTTCCCCGTATCAGATACCTCTATCTTCCAAAGTTTGGACAGATGGAGAGAAATCAATTGGTATTTTTTTACCTACTTAAATATCAAGAATCAAAGAGAACCTTTTGATTGCTACTCCATGGAGCTGAACTTGTTTATGACATTCTTTGCAGAGTAAATAAAGACCAAATTTTGGCAATTACAATGCTTTATGCTTGTATTATTAACTCCCGGAAGTTTTGCAAAAACCCAAAAATATACAGAGAAGGGAAACCAACAACACAAATTTTATGTATACTACACCCAAAAGACTCAAAAGTTGCTCGAAATTGAAAATTAAGGTAAAGATAAGGCACACCACATTTTCTCGAATTAATAACAGTGTCGTTAAAACTAGTTAGTGCTGAGATTGTACTCTTCGATCTTCTCCCATGATTTGAGGCTTTTGTCTTCGGTGTCTGTTTTGTACAATGCAAGGCGAGATATCTGGAAGGTCAAGTTGCCAATGCTCTCGTCAAGGATATAAGCCCTTTCTTGAGCTTTCTTCTTTTCTTCATCTGTCAAATCGGCATAAAGCAGACTCAAATGAGGCATGTATGCTGCATGATCACAAAAACTAAACATCAGCAAGAAAACCTAGCTCATGATAGGACGAATATTAGCATAAAAAGATCAAAACAAGAGGAAAGGGCTGGAAGGCAAGTAATCCCATAATACCAACTCCGAGAAACACACGTAAAATGAAGATTAAAGATGAGAGTTTAAGAAGGTGAACATCCACGTTTTAATTAAAGTAGAGTTGATTCCCCTTTTCAGCAAGGAAAAGGTGGAACTTCAGAAGCCAATGACGTTCAGAAGCTTGAAGAATTCATGCGTTAAATTGGTCAAGGACTTGAAAGCTGGCAGAAAGTAAACCACCAAAGTGTTGACAGCTCGACGAGTAAGCAGGTTAACGTCTGGTAAAAATTGTGCAAAGTCGCTACTCCGAATAGCATCATTGCTATATTCTAGAGATTTAGGCACACTCCGTATCCTGCTCCCACCTAAGAACCTCTTCCAAATTCTTCTTTATTGCAAGAACCATACAAGCATAATAATGATATGCGCCCAAGGGTGTGGGTGTGGCTAGTGGTCAATGAAGTGGATTGAGAACCATGAAGTCTCAGGTTCAAATTGAGCCTAGCATAGTAAAAAAACACCAGGTCTTTTCTTCCATTTGTTCAAGTCTTGGGGATAGAGTGATTAGAATCTCTATCCAGAACTTGTATTGGTGGAGGTAGCAGGTACCCCTGGAATTAGTCGAGGTGAGCGCAAGTTGGCCCGGACACCACGATTATATAAAAAAAATGACAATAACATGATCCAGCAAATAGCACTTACGACAAGATATGAGTCATTCACCATAGCTGGTGCAGATATTTCAACTTTCTGATTTTCCAAAGAACCTCATGTACACCAACTGGCAACAATCAACACCGTCTTCCAAGTCTCAGGAAACAGGGGACTTTCAATTTAGTTTTCAACACATTGTATAAGGAATTGGGGAGTTTAATATTCCAAACGAGCTATCTCTAAGCAATTGACTGAGTTCTATATTCCAAACGAGCTAGTTGCTATCGTCAAGGTAAATGAGGAGAAGTTAATAAAGGGTCAATGTTGATTTGCCTACCATCTATTTCGTATTATTAGTATCTAGGCTAAGTATCCTCACTGCGATAATGTAACAAGCTGATGCAGAAACACAGAGCAATTGTAGCCGCACAAAAAAAGTGAAAGCTTCTTGTGACTAAATTATTAAAATTGAAGGGCCAGAAAATCCGAAGAAAGAATATATATCTTACGACTTGAGCTGTTGAAACCAAAGGTGCTGCAGCAGCGTGCACTAGCCTCCACAACCTGGTAGAAGAATTTCATATCACTGATTAATCCTCAGCAACTCAACTTAAGTGATCATAAATTAGAAAAAATAAAATCATGGTAAAGAATAAATAAAAATTCCATAATTCTTAAATATGTATTCTGTTTTCCCTTTTCATCAGTCTCAAATTAGATATTACATTGACAATTTAGCCAGTTAAAAACTTGATTTCCCTAAGGTTAGATAATTTTAAACCTCTGGCATTCCTAGACCCTTCAAAAGAGAAAACACATTAGATTTCCAAGTTTTTGTCCCCTTATATTTATACTACCTTTTTCCGCACAACCTTAGTTTCCATGTCATTCGATACTTCTCTCTGCTTTCAAGTTTTTATGTTTTAAGCCAAAGTTGTGCATATGTCAATATAGAGCATGCTTACAGCCAGAAATTTATGTGAAGAGATTGAAAGTTACTAAAATATCACACTTTAGGATTTGAACCTATTACCTAAAGCAACTTTTAAACCCCATTTGCCACTACGCTAGAATTTTCCCTTATGTCAAAGGGATGCAAAAGTTTATATGTAACCAAAAGAAATTAGTCTTCTCTATTTACGCAATATAAATGTCCGATGAAGGGGATTCAAAGAACCCCCTTGACTCTATATAGCTCCGGCCCTGCTTACAGA
This sequence comes from Anisodus acutangulus, assembly GCA_029783415.1. Taxonomy (NCBI): domain Eukaryota; kingdom Viridiplantae; phylum Streptophyta; class Magnoliopsida; order Solanales; family Solanaceae; genus Anisodus; species Anisodus acutangulus. Next base: position 52,094,293 of record CM056499.1, on the reverse strand, counting down.
TGAAAGACGAAAAAAGTTAAACAATATAAGAATTTTTCTCCTCGTATTTTGGCTTTTTTTTCATCTCTCTATCAAATTTATATAATATCTTCTTCATGAAACTCTCCACCATAAAGAGGAGTACTTTAGCTTTTCAAGGTCTATACACCTTATTGTCTTCAATTCTAAATGTTGAGTCTCTAATTCACTTCTTCTGCTGACTTACCATCTCCAAGTTGGGATTCTTACCTTATCAAAATAAAGGAGAACGATGGATTCTTTCAAACAAAATTGAATGGCACCAAAAAAACTGTTGGAAATTTACTAATGTGGAATTAAGTTTATCCCATTATTTATGACTCGAACAATTGGAGCCCCGCACGTCGGAAACGTCGTTTCCACACACGTGCACTCGTAGTGCCAAGTATCGTAAATTTCGTTAGTGAAAGAGATATTGGTACGTAAGTAAATGTTTGAGACATAGAATAATGGACGGTTATTGGCTAAATAACAAGTGTTCCACGTCGGTAAACGAAGGAAGGATTGTGCAAAGTGTAAGATGGTACGGGTCGGGAAGGGCCGCGGCGCCACCCGGATGGAGCGCCGAGATACCTCCGGCCAGCGCCGCGGCGCCGGCCAGGCAGTGGTGTCTCTGGAGCTGAGGCGTCGCGGCGCTTCACTGGCAGTAAGTGCGAAGGAAGTCCAAAAGTTTGGCTGATTATGGAGAGGTTTTGGTGCATTAAAATGGCAGTTTTTTCTCCGTAAATCAGTCATTATTTGACTGCATTAAGTGGTGAATTAAAGGGCCATTACATGGGCACTTGAAGAAGTCATTCTTACACTACTATAAATTGAGGTCATTCTTACACTACTATAAATTGAGGCTGATTTATAGTAGTGTAAGAATGACCTCTTCAAGTGCCCATGTAATGGTCATTAAATGTCATGTAATGGCCCTTTAATTCACCACTTAATGCAGCCAAATAATGGCTGATTTATGGAGGAAAATTGTCATTTTAATGCACCAAAACCTCTCCATAATCAGCCAAACTTTCCAACAAGAACACCAAATCAATATATACTACACCTCCATTACCTAATGCTTAAATGTAACTCTGAAATTGAATTTTAAAAAAAATTGGAAAGCCTAGTGAATATATGTCAAACACATCAAGCACAATAAGGGGTCGTTTGGTAGGAGGTATTGGAGATAATTTATAACTCCACAAATTGAATAAAAATATTTATAAAAATGATTAGTATTTTTTTACCTCAGTAGTAGGGTGAAGCAAAAGGTAAACACACTGGTAAAAATAGTGCATGTATCAACTTTATCAACCGTAACACTATACATCCTTTTCACTCCATCACATCCTTTTATAAACTTGTCCCGTGCCTCATCTTCTTTTTAACTGAATCGCTCCAACGACAGTCACGTGCGGCTCAAATTGGGGCCCACCAAACTCTAATCTTAGTCCACTCATCAATTTCTTAACCCGATCCCTCACTTCTTCCTATGGAAGCGCCCACAAAAACTTCTCATTTTATCCTCAATGAAATAATTTAATTTATAGCCACATAAATGTCTAAGGATTGTTTTGAACAACAAATTTTAAAAGTCTTTGTTTGTGTCAAGTCAAACGCTGTCATATAAATTGGAACGGAGGGAGTAGCAATTAAACTTTAAACTTCCAATTTTACTCTTAATGAGATTTTATACTCGCACAAATATCTATAAAGAAAACAACAGTAAAAAGACTAATTCTCAAATTGAATAAAAAAAATTACTTCCGTAGTAGGGTGAAGTAAAAGGTAAACACACTGGTAAAAAAAAAAGTGCCCATATCAACTTTCTCAACAGTAGTACTCACTTCACATCCTTTTTTTAAACTTGTCACGTGCCTCATCCTCAGCCAACTTAATCGCTCCAACGACAGTCACGTCAGGCTCAAATTGGGTCGCACCAAACTCCGATCTTGGCCCACCCATCAATTTCTTGATCCTATTCGTAACATCTTCTGATGGATGTGCCCACGGAACAAAATTTCCTATTCAATTTAGACTTTTAATGATATGATTTATAATCATAAAACGAAAAAAATAATATCAAAACTACTAATTCTCATATCGAATAAAAACCATTAAAAAGATTATTTTTCTACCTTAGTAGGATGAAGCAAACGGTGGCAAAAAAAAGTAACCGTATCAACTTTCTCAACAGTAGCACTATATGCCTTTTTAACTCCATCACATCCTTTTCTAAACTTGTCACGTGCGTCAATCCCTTTTCACCGAATCGCTCCAACGACAGTCACGTGAGGTTCAAATTGGGGCCCATCAAACTCTTATCGGAGCCCACTCATCAATTTCTTAACTCGATCTGTAAAAACACACCAACAAACTCCGATCCACCCTGCACTATCCACCCACCCCCTACCTGGCTACTCCACCCAACCCCTTACCTCCCACCAACCCCCAACCCCACCTACCCCAACAACCACCTACCCCCACTTACCCCGCCTATCTTCTGTAACTATAAGGGCAGCTACCGCTATGTGCTACCGCTATGTGCAGGGTCCGGAAAGAGTCTAACCACAAGTGTCATTTCTGTAACTATCTTCCATGTGAATCAAACAATCAACAAAACAGCACCAAAAATATTAATCTTCAAATCGAATAAAAATCTTTAAAATAAAGATAATATTTTACCTCAGTAGTAGGATGAAGCAAAAGATAAACACACTGATAAAAAAAGGTCCCAGTATCAACTTTCTCAACAGTAGCACTATACATCTTCTTCACTCCTTCACATCCCTTTCTAAACTTGTCACGTGCCTCATCCTCCGTCAACCTAATCGCTCCGACGACCGTCACGTGCGGCTGAAATTGGGGTCCACCAAACTCTAATCGTAGCCCACCCATCAATTTCTTAACCCGATCCGTAACATCTTCCGATGGAATCGCCCACACCGAATAAACTTGTGTTTTGGTGTCTGCTTCATTGGGCTGTACTTCTTGCATTGGATGTGGTACGATGAGGATTGAATAGAGTAAGAGGGAAATACCGATGAGGGCGAGAAACCCGAGGAATCTGATGAGGAAAATGTTATTGAGCATGAAGATGAAGATGATGAAGGGATTGTAAAGAACCCATTTTTAAATTGATTTGATTTTGATTTTTAAAATTGAGTGAATTTTGTGTTGAGTTGAATAGTGTTTTTTTAAGAGGTGATGGTTGAGGAGTTGGTGGACTTTGACAGAGATGGTTTAGCTGGGTTTGAGAGTTTATTAATGGGGGAATTGTAGAGAAGGTATGCAAAAATTATTATGCTGAAGAAGTGGGGAACATAGTAGGTATACGATATATATTGTTTCAATTTATGTACTCCATCCGTCTCAATTTATATAATGTAATTTAATTAATTATGAAATTTAAAAAATAAAAAAATGATTTTTAAATTTTATAATCTAAAATAAGTCCAAATATATTTATGTGGTTATCATCTCATTAAATCTAAAAAACAAAGTTTAAATTAAAATTGTTATCAAATAAAAAAATATGTCATTCTTTTGTGACCGATTAAAAAGAAAAATGCGTCATATAAATTGAAACATTGGGCGTGCCGCGTAGGGTCCTACAAAGATGTCTTTTATACACGGTACTCGAATCCGTACCATCTGATTAAGGGATGAACAGTCTAGTCCACTTAGAGACGTTATTAAAGATTAACAAAGGTAGGAGAGACTGAAACAAAACAAAAAGTCATTGTTGCATCATATCGGGTTAAGAACTTACGCTAAGTGAATCCCCACTCAAATATCGTATCCTTTTTTTAAAAATAAATCTTTCTAAATGACGACTTTCTCAAGCAAATACTAAAAACCGAGAGGAAGGAGCAGTCTCATCCACTTCACTAAAATGAAGGTTGTTCCAATTTATGTATTATGATCATTTGAATCTCCATAGTCAATTTTTAATTTTAATCATGAATTTAAATGTATAAATTTAATTTTTTTTAAAATAATTTGCATAGTTGAAACTTACAATAATTACAAATAATATTTAAAAGATATATAAAATTGCGGTAAAAAAGAAAACTCTGCAGTGAGTATATGTATACTTTAATGCTTTTGAATAATTAGTATAGGATATTATATGTAATATTTATAATTAAGGCATATTATGGAAACAATTACATGTTATATGTAGTTCATAATTGGAGTGTATTATGTAAGGAATTTGTATAAATGATGTAATTGTATTTTCCAAAGTAAAATATGACAATTGACTTTAATCTTACTTAGTTTGTTATAAGAAGTTAGTTATCATTTCCGTTGGGCTGGCTTTTCATGCGAGAGTAAAAAATTATCAACCAATGTTTATATTTATAACAAAAATTTATATGCAATATAAGTAATCACCCTTTGCTATAATATAGCGTACTTTACAAGTGAAGGCCGAGGAGTAAGCTTGGGATTGTTCACTAAAGCGGTAAAACAGTATTTAGAATTTTAAAAAGGCTTTAACATAAGCTCATTGCTATAAATGTACTTCAATCATCAAGAAGTTCTTGTAAATGACCCAAATGTACATGACAACCGATTAAAAAAGAAAATCAAGGAAATCAATTTCATGATTTATTTTATCTCAAGTATACAAATATATACAATTCTACCTAATCAATTTAGGCTATCGCTAAGGATAGGTTAATCAATACAATTGATCTTAATTATATGATTTTAATTACAACTTAATTGATATGATGGGATATGATGGAGATAATTAGGGATTATGTTCCTAATTATTCTAACAATCCCCCGCAGTCTTAGCGGGAGGTTCTCGTATGCTGAGACTGTCCCTGAAATCATCAAACAGTACACTCGGGAAGACCTTTGGTGAAGATGTCGGCAATCTGATAACGGGACGGTACATGGAGAACACGAACTTGTCCACGTGCAACCTTTTCTCGGACAAATAAGATATCCATTTCAATGTGTTTGGTGCGTTGATGTTTGACAGGATTACCTGATAAGTAAATCACACTCACATTATCACAATAAACCACGGTTGTTTTTGCAATCGGACAATGGAGTTCTAATAGTAGATTATGGAGCAACATGATTCAACGACCACATTAGCTACCCTTCGGTATTCTGCTTTAGCACTTGACCAAGACATCATCGGTTAGCTGTCGTTTCGAGGACCATGAAATGAGGTTTTCTTCAAAAAACACACAATAACCAGAAGTTGAATGACGTGTGCCCGGGCAGCCACCCCAATCAGCATCTATATAAGATGAGAGACTCGAAATGGAGGACTTATACAGATGCAATCCAAAATGAAGAGTACCTTTAACATATTGCAAAATCCGCTTGAGAGCTCCCATATGTTCTTCTTCCGGATCATGCATATGTAAAAACACTTGTTGAACGCATAGGAGATATCAGGTCTCGTGAAAGTAAGATAATACAACCCTCTACTAGGTTGCGGTAATATGTTGGGTCACTGTATGAAGTACCTGCAGAGTTACTCAATTTGGCATTAGTATCAACCGGTGTGTGTGATGGTTTGCAAGAGGACATACCGGCTTTGTCAATTATCTCATCGGCGTATTTCTTTTGACTGAGAAACAGACCACCTGCAAAAAAAAAATCCTTCATTGCAAATTTTGTTGCAAGGAGGGAAATAATAGACCGGCGAAGTGATGTAGATGAGGCCGTGATAATGAAGTCATCTACATATAGGAGGATATATGCCATATCGCTCCCCTTCTTATAAATGAACAATGACTAATTGGACTTGTTGTGCGAGAAACCCAATGTGGATATAAACCTACAAACCTGTTATATCATGCCTGGAGAGCATGTTTCAAACCATATAAAGATTTTTTCAATAGACAAACATAATCCAGATATGTAGAGTCTCGAAAACCCAAAGGCTGGTGCATGTAAACTGTCTCCTGTACATGGCCATGTAAGAATGCATTTTTGACATCCAACTGATGAATGGACCAGAACTTTGATAGTGCCAGACTAAGAACAGTCCTTATAGTTGTTGCCTTAACCACCAGACTGAATGTTTTACCACAATCCACGCCAACCTGCCATCACCAACAAGACGAGTTTTGTTTCTCGCAAAGGAGCCATCAGAATTCTTTTATGACAGAAAACCCACATAAACCTGATAATGTTCACATTAGATGGACGGGGCACTAACTCCCACGTCTTATTTTTAATAAGAGCATCAATTTCGTCTAACATGACAGCTTTCCAATTTGGGTCTGATAGGGCTGCTTTGGGATTTTTCGGAAGAGGTGATGGTTGGACTGAGGATGTTAGGTTAAAATGACGTTTGGGCCGAAAAATCCCGTGCATGGCACGAGTTTGGGGAGTTGGATTGTCAGGTAGGTTATTGGGCTGAAGGGAGGTTCGATGTTGAGCCAAAATAGACGGTCCAATTACTGCTTGGTGATTGGACTGACTCGGGTCAATGTGTTGGCCCTAAAGTGAAGGGTCTGGGTTCCGGTTGGTGGACACAGGTGAGGGAGCAGTGGGCTCCCTCATTTGGGTCTGCCAGCCACGATATGTGGACTAGGCCGAGGTCGACGGTAAAGAGGCAGTGACATCCTCACCGCGGATTGGCCCAGTCCCATTTTGTGGTTAGGCCGGTATGGTGTGGGGAGTATTTTGGGTTTGTCCCATCTGATTTTGGGTATTGAGATGGTGTTGTAAAATTGGATGTATTCCATCGTCCAGAAAATCATATGAAGGTGGAGATTCCACATGAGAATTAGCAAAAATATAGACTCATAAAAAACTACGTGATAAGAGAATGATTTTCCCGTTCGTCATATCATAACATTTATATCCCCTATGATTTTGTGGGTATCACAAAAACACACAAGACGTGGAACGAGTATGAAGTTTGTTAGTGGTTGTGGACGGAAACAATGGATAACAAAAACATCCCAAAACCCTTAAATGTGTAAAAGATCGGAGACGATAATACAACCTTTGTGTAGGTGACACGTTCGAAAGTAGTTTGCTAGGAAGAATATTTAAAAGATATGTGGCCATTTGAAGTGCATGATGCCAAAACATTGGTGGTGTGGATGGATGCACAATAAGTGTGCGAATCATATTGTTAATCGTTCGAATTTTTCTTTCGGCTTTCCCATTTTGAGGAGATCTACGTGGACATGAAAGATGCAAAGACATCCCATTTTGGTGACAAAAATTATTAAATTGAGCATTTAGGAATTTCCTCTCATTGTCACATTGAAAACATTTAATGGATTTGTCAAATTAGGTTTTGATAAAAACACTAAATTATTTAAAAGCGGTGAAGGTTTGTGATTTTTGCCCTAAGGGAAATGTCCACATAAAATTCGAATAATCCAAAATAGAACTCAAAACTGGTGATGTCCACAAATCACAATGCATAAGATCAAATGGTATAAGCGTATGTGAAGTAGATGATGAAAAATGAAGTTTAACATGCTTCCCAAACACATAAATATGACAAACAGAAGAGTCCAAAAGGTTGTTACAAGCAACAAAATTATTCTTTCTAAGAGTATTGAACACCGGTGCTCCCGGGTGTCCCAACCGATTGTGCCATACGATAGGGGAAATAGCTGCAAAGGTTGATGGTTGTGTCACTTGGTTGTTGGAAATGATAGTGATGGGATACAAGTCCCCCATGCTATTACATCTCATTAGCGGCATCCCCCGTCTGAAAATCCTTCGCAGAAAATCCAAACGGATCAAAATTGACAGAAACATTGTTGTCAGTTGTAAAACGTCGTACAAATACCAACTTTTAAATCATTTTTGGTGCATGTAAGACATTTTTAAGTATAACGGTGGGTGAGGAGGGAGAAGTTTTACATTAACAATACCACGAATTGAAATTTTCTGCCCACTGCCGACAACAATATTTTTATTACTGCTCATATTAAAATAAGATGAGAGATTACCTTGAGATGTCGTCATGTGTGACGTAGCCCCTGTGTCTATGTACTACGAATAATTTGGAACATTCAGATTCATGTTGTTCATGGCCTATTCGATATAGGTTGGAGCATAACTCGCGGAAGATGGTGTATGAGCTGCAAATGCTTGTTGTGGACGAGATCCTAGAAGTCTGGGTTGTCGGTTCGAAGATGATGGTCTGGCCCACGACGAGGTGGGGTAGAGGCATGGAGGGGCAACCCATTATGGTGCCAAGCCCACAGCGGGTACAGGCCCCTGGTGGACTGGGCTTGTGGCTGCCACTGCCCTTGTTGGTGGTGATTGCTGCTGGCCGCCACCCCTTCCACGTCCCTTTCCGCTATTATTTTTTCCTTTGTTGTTGTTGCGGTTCGACCCCCATTTTTTACTATTGTTGCGATTTCCGGTTCCTCCCGAACTGGAATTTGGTGTCGCAAAATCCATGGAGGTGGAAACGAGGGTTGTTTCAACGGTGACTGCCCCAGAGGTTGTCTGCTTTGCCTTGCGGGTTTCTTCAAGAATCAATCTCGAACGAGCCTCATAAAATGGAGGCAACATATTACTTTGTTGAATGAATGTATCAACCCCATCATATTTTTCATTCAACCCTGCAATCAATTGAAGAACCAACATTTGATTTGTCACCGGCGCACCAACGTTGGATAGTTGGTCGACAAGCATCTTTAATTCTTGACAATAAGTGGAAACGTTTGAGAAGTCATCCAATTTAACGTTGGTGAATTGATTTTCAAGATATACCGAGAAAGTTTATTATCTTGAAAAACATTTTGCAAACATTTCCACGCTTATTAAGCAATAGAGTTCGGTTCCAATATGGTATGCAAAAGGTCGTTAGAGATAGTGACCATAATCATTGAAGGACTATAGCATCTAAACGAGATCATAACTTTTTATTAACCCCGATGGTATCCGATGAAGACTCGGAAGGGATGATATGGTCTATTACTTCATAGGTGTGGCAGTGAATTTTAAATAACTCCGCCCAAGAAGAGTATTACCCCTTTTCCATCTCAAGGGTGATTGAAATAACGTTCTTGAAACGTCAAGTAAGAGCGAGATGAAATTTTTGTTCATCGGCCATAGTTTCTCACACAAAAAGAAGAGAAGGAGAAAAAAATATTTTATGATTGGTGTAATAAACCCTAATGATGTCTGCTAGGATTGGAGAAAGAAGAGAAACAAAACCTAAAAGAGGGAATGTTTTAGGTTAGCCTACGAGGTTGGGTTTGTAGAAAACCCTAAAGCTTGTTTTGGTTGGGGTGGAAAGAAAAAGAAAGGCTTCGGCTATGAGGGAGGCGGGAGGGGGGGGGGATGTTTAGGGCAAAAAATTTGTGACTCTTGATACCATGAAGGAAATCAATTCCACGATTTATTTCATCTCAAGTATACAAATATACACAATTCTACCTGATCAATTTAGACTATCTCTAAGAATATGCTAATCAATACAATTGATCTAATCATCCTAATTATATGATTCTAATTAGGACTTATTGATATGATGGGATATGATTAGAGATGGCAGTGGATCCTGGACCCGGTGGATCCAGGTCCGTTTTATAGGATATGGATCTTCAAAATTTGGACCCGACGGATCCGGATCGGACTCGGATCCACTTCTGACGGATCAGATATGAATATGGATCTTGTATTTGAGATCCGTATCCGATCCAGATCCATCCCGTGGATCTATTTTTTATTAAATATATTCATAACCTAGAATGTAATTTTATAAGTATTTTTTTAAAATTGCTAAGCACATCCTTGCAAGTTTGATTCTCAAAACAAGTTTAATTTATCCCCGCGTTAACTAAAAAACCAAAAAATAAAGAGGTAACTTCGATAATAAAATCAATGTTATATTAGTGAATGACTAACATCTCAGTTAAAATTATATTCACTTCATTTGTAAAGATTCCAAGTACATGCAAGTTCTGCATTGTGGAAATACTAGTCAACATTTTTCACAACTATTATTATTGTCCAACATTTTCAATTAATAGCTCACAATCAAAACGAGACAACGAACAAAATATCTCATATGAACATTTCAAAATTGAAACACAGTAAATTGTTAGCTAAGTAAAAATCATTTGTCAGTTCAAAAAAAAATTCTTAGCAAGGCAAAATTTTTTACATGTGGATCCAGATCCGATCCGTGGACCCGGTGAATCCGGATTTGGATTTGATTTTTATGGACCCGACGAATCTGGATCTGGATCTAGTAGGATCCGATCCAGATCCGATCCGTTGCCATCCCTAGATATGATGGGTCCCTAATTATCTCTACAGAAGAAAAAAAAAAACAGACGCTTCATCCAGCATAAACTTTACACATTACATATACATATGTTCATATATTCATATCGATCCCTTACCAGGGTAATTTGTACGTAACCCGCAAACTATAGACATGAGTTAATTAAAACTATGTAAAGCCTTGCACACGCTTGTAGAAATAGCTATGGTGCTCTCCTATACCTCAATATCCTCAACTTGTACGCAACTCATGGGAATGGAGCGCTCTTCTTCATCTCAACATCATCGACATCGATCGCGAAACCCTTGTGGTGCTCCACCCAATAATCCGCCCGTGGGTTGAGATGCGTGGGCTCGGATAAATCAGACCTCGTTCTTTTTATGGCATCGGTCGATATGCCATACTTGTAATCTCTTTTCTTGACCAGACCAATGTTCACAATGCCCAAATCCACTGACTGTGGAGACATCATCAATGTTGGAGGACCAATTGGTAACTTGTCACCTTTTTAAGATCGCAAAACAAATTATGATCACTATCTCACCTTTTTTATATATAAAAAAAAATAGATTTTGATTTATAAAGTTGTTCTTGTAATTGTGGACTTACCTCTATCAGTTTGCCACGTGCACCAAAATTTGCCATAGGTTTTGGTAAGATTTTCCAGCTCAGGCCTTACAACCATTTCTGGAACTCTAGGATTCACCCAAAGTCCTGATTTTATCTTAGATACAAATTTTCACAAAGATTCAGCGTCACTATCTATAACATGCTAATAGAGTAAATTTAATTACTTTCCTGTCCCACTTCGATTGAAAATTTACCTAAAGTATACTTCCCCGTCCCAATTTATATGATGTAATTTGACTGGACACACATTTAAATCTTATGATCTAAAAAAATTAAAAAAATTTGTGTGGTTATAGATCATCTCGTTAAGCCTAAAATATAATATTTAAAGTTAAATTATTATCAAATAAAAAAATGTGTCATTTGAACTAACTAAAGAGGAAAAATGTGTTATATAAATTGAGATATAAATTGGGATAGGGGGAGTATTACATAAGCTAAAGAAAAATCATAACATCCCCCCCCCCCCCCCCCGTTAAAATTTGTCTTTGGTTGAAAAACCAAAATATTTCTTAGAACAATTTGGTATATCAAATGTATATATCTTTAAATTTTAAGATCACACGATTTTAAAAAAAACTTATTTATTTTATTAAATTTCGTGTCCAATCAAAAATTAAACTTCGTGCACAATAGAGGTGAAAATGAGCAAACCTCGTGTGCATGAGAATGCCAAAGCTTCTGTTCTTCTTGAGGCAAACTTTCAAAGATACGATCAGATATTATATATTCCACTCCTGCCCATAATACATATAACAACAATTTTTAGAAACCAAATATAACCTACTAATTTAAGGAGAGTCACAATTTAAAGTTTAAACTTGAGTTCTTGATTCTATATATTAGGACAACGAAACGACCTCAGTGGTTATTAACTAATTTCTAATTCTGAATTCGATTACTTGTACATATGTAACAAATTTTGTAGCAACATATACCTTTATTATTTGTATGTATTTATTAAATTTTTACAAAATTACTGAGTTCTTTCAAACCGTATGCTAAAGCCTATATTTATCTAGGTTGCTTTTAAGGGTCCACAATATGGTTTAGGGAACAATACCGATAAGGCGACCGGTGTAAACAGCACACTGGAGGAAATCTTGATTGACACGGGTGACATAGTGATGTGTCTCGATCTGACGGTGCATGTCATGGCTGTACATGGCGAAAGTACAAACATGTTGGCTCATTTGCTTGATGGGTGTCAAAGATTGCAACATTTGAGCCCCTTTGTCTAGCATGTGTTGCCCCATTGACATGGGCTCTCCTGGTGGAACTTTTGTTGCAGCAGCCATAATGTTTGAATAATATTGAGTTGTTGTTGTTCTTGAAATTAAATGTGTAGTAGTGTTTGATGTGTGGATTTGGCTAGGTTCTTATTGATTCAAGGGGTTTTTGATGAGTGGAATAGTATGTCCGATCGCCGTATTTTTTTTGTTTTACTGCCCGTAATTTTTCCTCTGTCAGGCTTAGGCAGAATGGCAAGTAAATATTAGTAGCATAACAAAAAAAAAAAATGAATGACGTGGAGCGGTGGAGTAGCCACGTAAGCATGCATGAACTGTTGAGGTGGCTAGTATGGATGGGGCCAGTTGACACGTTGAATTGCATGTGGAAGCTGCTTTCTATTTGGAGGACACGTAACTTTGATTTTTTTTTTTTGTTGACGAAGGAACCCGCAGCCGTTACTCTGTCGAGTGTGCACAGGATAAACCCCGGACTGACGCAATAGCCTGCAAATCACGTCAGCCGATTAACCACACTTGACAAGTCATGTGTGACAGACTCAACCAAAAAGGTTTATGCAGGGGATCGAACTCGTGACCTTGCGGTTCCGCGCTCTACTGCTACACCAACTTGACTACCCTTGCGGGTACGTAACTTTGATATTTGATTTGAGGTAGTCGGGATTTGTCTTAATAGCAAAGGTTCCACTCATTTGGTCGAGTAACAAGTTAGTTCGGAAATAATTATTTTAAAATTAGTTATTTTATTTTTAATATAAAATAAAAATTAATATTATAATTTCACAATAACTAATTTTATGATTAATTTTTAAATTTTTTTATTCCAATTAAATATAAAATTAATTTATATCAAATTTAATTTCGAGATTAATTATATCTTATTTCTGTACCAAATAAGCTCACAATTTTTTTGAATAGATCAAATTGTTGGAAGACAATAGAAAAAAAAAAGATCAAGTGGGATTAAAGAAATTAATGGACTGATCACTACCTAGATATAGATAGATACAAATTCTGAGATCACTATATAAAATTTGGTTCTGTTGTTCGGCTGAGCGGTATACCGGAAATAAAAGTAAGAAGATAGAAGTGAAGGAAAGAAAAAATGAAACTTTACAAAAGCAAGACAACAAAGGGTGTATTCATATATGCACACAAGATGTAAGAATATTACCTTAAAAATACTATATTTTGGTTTGGCTAATGACCTTCATGATGCGATTATTACAAATACTAGTAATATTTTTATAAGGTTTAATATACTTTTTCTTGGGTATGATTAATATACCTTCTGAGTGGAGTTTCAGTAGGGCATAAAGCAGAAAACAAGACTTTTATCTTAACAATACTAATAAACTTAGATTAAAAGTCTACCAGAAAGCAAAGTTACTCAAATTTCGAATAATATAAGGAACATTTGACCCTTTTTTCCCTCAAAACAACTAATATTTCAAACAACTGAATTCCCAAGTACAAAAAAGAGAAAAAAACATATAACTTCACTTTTAAATCTTCATCAAGACCATCAGTTTTCCATTTATGACTTCTTCATCTGATCATTTAAAGCATGTATTCTGCTATCATCTTGATCATTAGCACACTTTTGTACCCAGTACTTGTACTTACTAGCAACAATCAAATACATCCCAAAATTCAAACAACATGACACAGCCAACATCAAATAAAACAAATTCAAATGGTTATTAAAATTATTCCCAGCTAGCCACCCTCCACTATTTGTACCTTTTTTAGTTGCCTTGTTCACAACCTTGACAATAATTGAACTCAAGAAGTACCAAATTGACACTGAAGTCCAAAGGAAACAAGATGACACATTTTTGGTCCATTCATATCTCTACCATCAATGTTGGAGTCATATAAATCGAAAGATGGTCAGTAGTTCAACAGCCTTCGTCGGAAAAGTATAATGCATGTTAAAAATTACTTTTTATGTACATATAATAAATCTTAAATACCCTCGATGAAATTTCTGTCTTCGCTACTGTCTACCGTTAGTAAATCGAAATGAGCGTGTCCAAATTCGTTGAGATTTTTTTTTTCAAATTTACCTTCTTAACTTTTGACGATGATTTAAAATTGCATTGGAGTTTCTTTAGGGGATCAAGGGAAAAACGAGACTTTTTCCTTAGCAATATGAATAATATTAGACCAAAAGTCTAACATAAGGCAAAGTTACTAAATTTCGAATAGTACCAGGGACATTTGACCCCTTTTGCTAGAATTTTAATAATATTTTTGAAGCTAGCAAAACAACTGAATTTCAAAATACAAAAAAGTAAAAAACATACAATTTCACCTTTAAATCTTCATCAAGACCATCAATTTTCCATTTGTGACTTCTTCACCACCTTCGAAGCATGTACTCTGCTATCATCCTGATCACTAACACTTTTCTGCACCCTATACTTGTACTTACTAGCAACAATCAAATAAATTCCAAAATTCAAACAGCACAACGCAGCCAACATCAAATAAAACAAATTCAAATGGTTCCTATTAAAATTATTCCCAGCTAGCCAACCTCCACTATTTGTAACTTTTTTAGTTGCCTTGTTCACAACCTTCACAATAATTGAACTCAAGAAGTACCCTATTGACATTGAAGTCCAAAGGAAACATGATGACACTGATTTCAACTCTTTTGGTGCTTGAGAGTAGAAAAATTCAAGAAGCCCCACATAAGTGAACATGTCTGCAATTCCAAAGATGAAGAATTGGATTGAGAGCCAAAATACACTAATAGGCAATGGCTGCAAGACCGGGATCGCGTCGAGCATGTTGTTGTCTCGCGCTACCTGTTTGCGCTTAACTTCTAAGATGGATGCTGCTGTCATAGATAAAGCGGAGAGGACTAAGCCAACCCCCACTCGTTGTAAGTATGTTATACCTGTGGATAGAGGTGACAAAATTAGCCCATGCAAACATGAACCATCATCAATTTGAGAAACTAACTTAAATGGCCGACCATCCAAAAAGATAGCTGTATGTATATAAGTTATGTATATTAGCTAGTAGATGTAAATATTTTTGGTCGAGTGGCCAAATATGCAACTTCCCCTTTATTAGTTCAGCTATTTTGACCTACTCAATTCAACTCATGTAAAAGTTGAGAATATATGTAGCCTAAATTGACCTATGAGAATCTTGTCAAAATATTTTTAACCTTTTTTTATTTGATATATTATATAAAGTCATAATAAAGAAGAAAAGTTTTATTCAATAACTAGATAAATTATAAAAAAACAAACAAAAAAATTAGAACTTAACAACCCATTTTGACATGTCCAAATTCACCCGCCCATTTATTCACATAATCGTTTTGCTTATTTGACACCCTTACCTGTGGGAATGCCGGTAAATTTGCGCAAGATTGGAACGATGATTTGATCGTAGACAGGGATGAGGATGATCAAGAACACGATGGGGATAATTGGTAGTGATGCAGGTGGTATGTGAAAGGAATTTGTGATCCTTGTGTCCATGGTGAAGCCTTGCTGAATTGAAAATGTCTGAAGTTGGGCTAGACAAAGTGTCATAATAATTGTACAACAGAAGACTGGTATCATGCTTAGCAGGATCTTTGCATTTTCTACTTGTGTGACTCTGCAAAGTCTCCATGGATCAATTGGTTTTGAAGATTGTTGTTGTTGTTGTGATGTCTGAATTGCTGCTTTGTCCAAGAACCTAGAAAAGAAGATTACCATAAAATGAGGACTTTCCATATCAGTCCATATCAGTGCATTTTTTTGTTCTGGAGATAACTGCATTGTGATTGAGTAATTGATATAAAGAAAATGAAAGTAAGGTAATCAAAAAATCTTTTTTCCGCCTTATTCTCTAGGTTACTGATTCTACTTAGTACGGGCGTATCAATAGTTATCTTTCAGGTGACCTGATAATATAAAATTTTTGTTACCGGCAGAGAGGATAAACTTTTCTACTAATTGGCTATGTCCTTTATTATCACGAAGGTTTAAATGAAAAGTCTTAGGTGTATGAAACAGAAAGATAACTAACTTGTATGTATCAGTATGATGTAAAAATTCTGCTTGAAGTGCAGCTTCCTTATCCTCATCAATCTCATAGAGATCAGCAGGGTCCTCGGGAAGTTTAAGATTTCTGTTTCTTATGGCTGCAACATAAACCTATCAATAACACAAGAAAAACAAACAAAATTAGAAAGATACTTCCTTGTCACACAAAGAGAATTATAAGAGTATGACTCTATGTTTATTGGATTTTCTAAAAATATCGCCGCACTTGTATCGAATCCTTGTCGAGTTTTTCTTTATGAAAATTTTCACCCAGTGACTCGTACTCATGTTGGAGTTCCGATTAATTATTTGGATTGGCGCCACCTAATGCCCATTAAAGAAAAAGAACTCTATCAATTTTTTGTACCCAAGGCTCAAATCCGATACTCTAGTTAAAAAGAAAAAGAACTCTCTATCAATTTAAGTCACTAAATGATTTTTTTTAACAAAAAAAATTACTTATTTCCTGATTATCGGCATTTTCTATGATACTTAGGCAAGTTCGAGTGACTTTTTGGTTACCAAATTTTTTTTTAGTGCCTTTATGTGATACTTAAGCATAGTTTCCACTAAAAGTAGCAATTAAAAATCTCAAGAACCTAAACAAAAATGCAGAAGTGAGCGTACCACGAGAGACTTTCATTACTACATATAGTTTATCAACTTTAGTGCAATAAAATAGAAGTTGAGTGACTATGTGTGAAATTACCCCTTTCCTTACGAGTACAAATAAGATACTATATCATAAACATAAATCACCAAATACATGTCTATTTCTTGAGCAGGATGACGATAGAACACAAAAAGATCTGTTTCATGCGAGTCATGTCAAATTCCTGAATAACTGAACTGAATTTACCAAACCATGCTATGTTAAAATTTAACAAATACCTGGAAAATCTCTGTGATGGCACTGCTTCCCTTAATAACAAATATCCTATACCATGGTAATCCAACACAAAAGATTATTGCACCAAATAACATAGCCAAAGTGCTAACAAAAAAACCCCAATCCCATCCTTTATGTTCTTGAATCCACACAATAAGTGTTGTACTAATTGAACCACCAATGCATACTGCTAACAAAAGCCAATTAAAGAAACTTGACATTTGAATTGCTTCTTTCTTGTCATTTTCATCAAATTGATCAGCACCATGTGAAGGCAATGCTGCTTTGACTCCTGCTGAGCCAAGTGCTACCAAATAAAGAGCAACAAATAAAAGGGCTGCATTTTTTCCATCAACTTTCTCACATGTTGATGTTGGATCAAGAATGTTGCAAATTTGTGGCTTGTATTTGGGATAGTGAGCTTGAAATGCTAGCATTCCTAGTCCCTATCAAACAAATGGAAATTAAATTGATTAGCTGCCAGAATCACTACTAAAAATACAGTCAAAACCAACGTGGAAAACCGATCTCAAAAAGGAGGTCAGTAATATCTTGGTCGGTTTCTTTTCAATATATATATATATATATATTATCGACCTCCGGTGGTCTGTTTTAAATTTTCCTGGTCTTTGGCGCCAAGAAAACTGACCTTTGAAGATCGGTTTTGTTAAAAAATAGTTAGAGGTCGGTTTTTACCAACATTTTTTAGGCCGGTTTCTGGAGGTCGTTTTTCGACTGTTTTTTAGCAGTGGATATATGTGTACGATTTTCATACTTTAAGGGATTTAAGTGTTTAATTTATATTATAGGGAGTGTACCTGCATTGGGGTGTGGGGGGGGGGTAATTTACCAAAAGATAATTAGAGGTCATTCACAAATGATATGTACATTATGTAGGATTTCCATGATATTAGGGGTACAAGTGTTTGAATTAAAATTATAAGAAGTGTATATGCATCTCTTTTTTTTTGTTGACGAAGGAACCCGCAATCGCTACTCTCTCGAGTGCGCACAGGGTAAACCCCGGACTGACGCAATAGCCTGCAAACCACGTCAGCCGATTAACCACACTTGAAAAGTCATGTGTGACAGGCTCAACCAAGAAGGTTTATGCAGGGGATCGAACTCGTGACCTTGCGGTCCCGCGCTCTACTGCTACACCAACTTGGCTACCCTTGCGGGTTGAAGTGTATATGCATCTGAATCATATTATAGGGGTGTTTAACATAATTTACCAAAATATAATTAGATGTCATTCACAAATGATACGTACGTATATTGTGTAGGATTTCCAGTATATTAGAGGTACAAGCGTTTGATTTTAAAGTATATGAAGTGTATCTGCTTCTGAATCATATTATAAGGATGTTTCGTATAATTTATCAAAAAGTAAATTAGATGTCATTCACTAATGATATGTGAAGGAAAACCTACACAAATCAATGTTTTACTTTGGAACTAATAGCCTAGTTTCTTTTTTCCCCCCGAACTAATAGCCTAGTTAACATGATACTATATTATCCATTCAATGTTCGCTATTCTTACAAAATAAACCTAAGATAGCAGACACGCTTTACAGAGAATTAAAGAAAGAAAGGAAAATTTTTAAAATTTATGGTCCAAAATAAATCTTAGATATTTGTGTGACTATTAATCATTTCATAAAATTAAATTATTTTTAAATATAGAAATGTGACATTCTTTTTTGGGACAGACTAAAAAGGAAATTGTGCCACATAAATTGGGACATGAAGAGTATTTTGTTGCAATTTTAGTACACTTTTACACATAAAAATGTGTCACATAGAAAGTAATGGTTTCAAATGACGTTTAATAATGCATCCAACTCTACATGTTTATGTACCATTATTATCAAGTTAAATTGCTATGTTACATATATTTATATATTGTCAATGCATAAAACTTAAAAACTTATTTAGATAAAACAACATCAAGATAATATGCATACCAAGAACTCAATCCAACATGAAATAAGAACAGCTTTGAATCTGCCAATATAAGTATCTGCTAGAATGGCCACAAGGACAGTAAGAATATAACTGGTTCCTGAGTAATTTGTAACTTGAGTTGCTGCATCAGCTACATCATAATGCATCACTCCATTGAAATAAGTCACCAAGGTTACTCCTAACACAAATGATGCCATGTTCTCACAAGCAAATGTACCTATTAAATATTATATTTGATACACAAAATGTTAGTGATTGAATCAAGGTGTGAAGGGTTTAAAAGAATCTAACTTGAAATATAATGGTATTTGTTTGTTAGATCTTACTGGTTTATGCCTTAAGATCCTACATATGAATTATTCTTAACGATGTGAGGACTTTTGAAGAAATAATGTGATAGCTTGATACATAGCGAACAATATCATACTATGTTAAGGATATCCTTGAACTGACTTAACCCAATGAATTGGTATCACATTAACGGTTCGACAGATAGATGAATATGGAAATAGAGGAAAAGCTCTCATATATATTGCGGCCCATGAAGATCTAATAGAAGAGGAGGGATGTGTGTAACGGACCGGGTCAGTCCGGGCTAGTTAACTGCATTTGTCCATATACGGGCCGGTTAACTACCTTTGCCCACAGTTTGGAGATACGAGCACAAGGAGAAGTATTTGGGCTTTAGTGACCATAAATACTCCAATGATGCAAGTAACTCCAGATAAACCTATAAATCTAGGTAATGTGTCGGCTATGTGGTCACTTAGTTTTATGAGGAAATTGTTGTATGTGCAAATAAAGTTTCCCATCAGAAGTTGATAAGAAAAACAAGTTGCATCAAAGATGTAAGAATATTCTTAAGGCATAATACATAAATAGACCCTCAAACTTGACCTCATTTTTAAGTATGTCTTCTAATTTTGGGTGTGCACAAGTAGACACCTCAAATTGTACTGGTGACGTGACACATAAATTTTAGAGGTATCTACATGATCATTTTGTAAGTTAAAGTGTTCAATTGATAAAGTGAAGACAAGTTGAGGTGCTGACATGTGCACACCCAAAATTGGAGGTATACTTACAAAATGAGACCAAGTTTGAGGACTTATTTATGTATTATGTCTATCCTTAAGTATGTGAAGCGTTTTGCGAAATATTGAACGAACTTAGCTCAGAGCGAATAGTATCACACCATGTTACCTAATGATATATTTCGGTTGAATTACCTAAAATGAGTGTGGAAGGACCTTGTCCTCCATGCTTATCCTTAGTAGCTGTTCTTCCTCTCCAATCCACCTTTCCTTCAAGAAGCTGACTCTTTTCCTATGAATAAGTAATTATAAGAAGAAAAAAGATCAAGAAAAATAAAAGAAATAAAATGCATATTAATTATATGAATCAATATGGAGAATGGATCAAATAGAAAATTAAGTACCATTGCCATTCAGAAATTTTGATTCTAATGCATGCAAATGGAAGAATAAATATTAGAGTGGCAAGAATTGGTAGGAGTGTTAGTACTATTTATTAAGAGACAAATACATTGAGTTATTTGTTACTTGACGAGTTGAGACAAATCTTTAAAATCAAAAGAAACCATTTTATGCTGCCGACTTTGAAAGAGAGATTCTCATGAGTATATGAAACATTCAAATAATAATGCAAAATGTGAGAGCAAAAAGTTAAAAAATACAGGGTCAGAAGAAGGTGACAATAATTTCATATTATCAACTTACACTAAATTTGCTAGCTATGATCTCAATTATGCAATATTATAATTATATAAATTAAATTTTTTTGTTAGGATCCAACCCTTCCCATTATATCAAAAACTAAAGTTGATAGTATGGATACATCATTTTATTCCATCACGCAAGCATCGTGTTCGACCATGACTTTGACTCGGCCTATCATTTGGGCCTCGTTGTAGGAAGGATATTGACGTTACAAACAATTCATGATCTCTAACACTTGCCACACGCAACATGATGTTCTTGGAAATTAATCGAAGTCATATATTTTGGCTCTGATACCACTTTGTTAGTATCAAGCGCTTATCATCATGCAATAAATTATAGGAGGGAAAAAATAAATAGCCAAGCCATTACTATAACTTACCTTCTATTAGCCCTACACAATTTAGTCATAAAATATTCAAGTCAGAAGTTAGAAAACGGAAAGAGAAAAGAAGGTAGTCATAATCACGGTAGTCTTTCCTATGTTATCTCCTAGAATCAATCTTAAAATTTCTCTAGCAATTGCATAATTTATTATCTCTAAAATTTATAACCAGAATTGAGAAAACTTGGATGAAAGAAGACAATCTTTTAAAAAAAAAAAAACTATCAGCTCTTCACAAAAAATTGCACATGTGTATAATAAATGCATAAATAGTTTATAATCAGTATATATATAAATCGATATATAATCAGTATATAAGGAATACACACAAATATATACACACACGTGCATACTCATTATACAACGATTATACACAGATTACATAATGTATAAGTAACTTATTTTCTCCGTCTCTCATCTTCTCATGTATATTCAGTGTATAATATTTATACACGAATTACACAATGTATAAATGACTTACATACAAAAAAAAAATTGGAAAATTTTAGGTCATGTGAAGATTGTATTTTACGAAAATTCTATTATGAAGTTTGTATTTTTTTTCTTCTTTCGACCAATTTTACTCAATTAATTAAAAATATTGAAAATTTCTGAATATTCTAGTCCAATTGATTTTCTTGTAAAAATCTGAAAGTACTTCCCAAAGTTTTGATAAGACTTGGGGAACTGTGAGTCCATGAATATGGGAGAAGAGGAAGTTGTGGGGAGTGGGTAAGAGTTATGTAACGGAGAAGTTGTAACAGTTAGAATTTGAGGATAAAATTTTACCTTAAATAATGCCTAAAAGTAAGGAAAATAATAGTTTAAAAGCAACTTGCGATAGTTAGTATTATTCTCTAAATTGTATGCTTAAATAAACTGGCTTAAAAAACAAAGAACTATTAGCGAACGTTTAAAGCGGGTAAAAAAATTAAATAGGTTCATTTTATGTTTAGATGGGTTATGGGTTAATAATAACAGTGCAACTTTATTTCTTATATAAGTCCATCAAGCACGTGCCATCTTCGACCATGACTCTGACTCGAATCATCCAGGCTAATCAACTGGGCTTCGCTATAGACATGATGTTAGCATTACCCAAAAGATTTACATGATGCTCAATACAAATTAAATATTAGGATATAAAAAGTGATTTTTGAGTTAAATTAGAGTGATACTCCCTCATTTAAAAGAGGATGACACTATTTTCTTATTAAATCTGTTGCGAAAAGAATGATACATTTTAAATTTGTAAAAATAATTTAACTTGAATTTTTTAATTTACTCATAATGACAAATTTAGTATTATGGCATGTCTATTAACACAAGTTTCATAAATGTTATAGTAACACAAATATTATGACATATTTAAGATCATAAACTTTTTAAAATTCTGTGTCTAATTAAACTATGCCAAATAAATTAAAACAAATGGAGTATTAATATATAAATAGAGAAATTATTGGATATGACAACAAAAGACCCACATTGATAGCTAATATAAAAGGAAGCTACATATAAGGTGTAAGAATAATTTTAATGATGAGAGTCTTTTTGGAGAAAACTGTGCGGACTTGATTTAAAGCAGATAATATTATATAATATTAAAGTTATTTTTGACTGACTTAGCCCAACAATTGATATCAAAAGTTATGTATGGTTTGCGTGAGACAATATAGAGATGGAGGAGTGACTATCTTTTCCATGCCAAAGGGAGCTTGGAGACGCATGTGCATAAGAAGAAGCTAACCCTGAATTTCAGTTGCCATAAATGTTCAATCATACGGGTGGCACACAATAAATCTCTTAAATTGACCCGTAGATTGTGATAATAGACCACATGAAACTTAGTTCAGAGAGGTTATTGACGGGTCATGTGGAACTAATTAGTTGGAAATAAAGATTGTTGGATCTTCGAATAAAAGTCCTCACTAATTAATTGCTAATGAACGGAAGCTTCTCCTATATATAAGGTGTATAATAATACTCTTACTAGTGTGACACTTTTTAGGGTATCACAATATATAAATGTAGCTTCCATAAATTTAATTGTATTTCTCTCTTTCATTTTTTCTTCTACGATTATGAAAGACTTTTTTAAATTCTTTTCCAACTTATAATCTGTTATTATTACTTTTTTTTTATTGTAGGAGCTATAATTTTCTTTAATTATGGAAAAAAGATCTATCTAGAAGCTTAAATCAAGCGAATAAAGTTTATAAGAAACATAATATTTTAAGGTAAATCTCATAAATGTTTCTTTAATTAATGAGATTGAATTTCACGGAGCTCTTTTAGTTAGAAATGAGCTTAAGGTGTAAAGTTCATTAGTCTATTAGAGATACACAAAATTTGATAAAAAAGTAAGTAAAATATTTAAAATTAATTATAAAAATTAATATTTCTTATATATATAATTATAAAATTATGTGTATGATTTGTCAGTTCGGTTCGATTTTTTCTTCGGTTTGTTTTTAATAAAACCAAATATTAATCAATTTTTTTAAAATTTAAAATCAAACCAAACCAAATCCAACTAACTATCGGGTTTTTTGATCGATTTGATTCGATTTGCGGTTTGAATTGATTTCTAACCAACCGTGAACACCCCTACTTTTGCCTATCACAATCCACAAACAATGACTAATTCAATTGCTCGATAATGTAAAATGAATCTCTCTCACACACGCACATACTCATAAGTGAAATTCTGAAAGGAAAAGGACAATTAATAGACCTTTTTTGTTCTTGAGGAAAGTGAACACTAGCAAGAAACCATAGCTTACTTATTTTAGATTAAGACAAAAATTATATATTAATTCGCTGCATTTAATTTCACGTCAAGTGTCATTAAAATTAATGCAATATGCTTTTTTTTTTTTAGTATTTGTTAACACTCCAATGTGTTTCTAATATGGTAAACAAGTTAGTCCAGTTTAACGACGGAGAAAACAAACTAATCTCTCCATGTATTTTGGACACTTGAAAGCAAAATAGTAACCACTTAAATGTTTTGTTGAATGTGGATTTTTTAGAATATTTACTTGATGTTCGATACGGTATTTTTTAGGACCTGATTAATTTAAATTTGCACCGAAAAGTTTCACTTTGTGAATAAAACTCTATATCAAAGATGATTCAATCTCCGAGCTCGAATTTGAGATCTCTAATATAAGATATTTCCTATATGAAGGGATCAAAATCACACATTTAAATTAATTAGATATTAATATACTTAATTAATCGAATATCATAAGGAAGAAAACTAAAGTTTATCAATATTTGGAGGACCAAATATGCTATTATCCCTTAACATTATAATTAGTGTCGACAAAAAAGAAAATTGGAAGTTAAAATTGAAACTCAAATGAAAGTCAATAGTCCCTATATATTAATTTGTTTGGTCAATTTAATTTGGCACAAAGTTTTAATAGTAGTTTTAAATATGTCTTTATACGTGTGTAATTATATAATTTTAAGTAAGGGTAAATAACACACCTCAAGTATCACTTCTTTTTTAGTTTCCTACCTGGACTATCAGGTGGGAGAGTTTCCTACTAAACTATCACCAACCAGTTAGCAAAACACATCTCAACTATCAGGTAAACTTTTTTCACAATCTATGTCTCCCACTCACCTTCGGTTGCCGATCGAAGTCTTTGTTTATTAAGTTTTTTCTTAGACATTTCATCAAACACCATGCAAATCAGGAGTTTCTCACTTTATTAGTATTGATAGTGCTTTAATTTCAGCCAAAGTTGAAATTTTATCACAATCCATTGCTGTGGTCTTTGTTTATTGTGGAGAAAAAAGAGTTAAATGGTAAAAACACACATGAACTATCATTTTTTCGCGAGTTTCACATCCCAATTTTCAATTGTTCTCTTTTTCTAGTTCAACTATCACTATTAAAACACAATTCGAAGCTGACTAAGACAACTATCAGTTGTTCGTTTTTTCTATCTGAATCGTCACTGTCTAATCAACTAGATGTGTTTTAACACTTAAACGGTGATAGTCCAAATAGTAAAAAGAAACAACTTCTAATTGGAGTGTGAAACTCACGAAAAAATGATGGTTCAGACGTGTCCATTATCTCTGGTTAAATAAGCGAAAAGGAGGGAGAAGTACTATTATGGGTCCTAATGTAAACGGGTAAATTTTACTCAAAAGAAGATTGTTAGTGCAATCATATGCATATGCAGGAAAAAATTATTTTTGAAAATGACTCCTGTTGAGACTAGTTACATTCCTTATTCATCGGAAGTTTAAATTTTTTCATAGTCTATTGCCGTGGTCTATTGAGAAAAAGAGGAAGAGATAATAGTTAAAAATACACATGAGATATATTAATTTTTTGTGATTTTTTTATCTGAATTATCAGGCGTTCGTATTTTCTTCTGAACTGTCATTAATTTTGAATCACAACATACCTCAATTAGTATCTAATAATGCGTGGTATACACTTCTTTTTTTAAAAAAAAAGAAAGTTGGTGGCAAATGGCACTCCACACGAATAATTAAAGGAATTAATTGAATTCTTTATTAAAAAATAAGAGATAATGGTTAAAAATACACGAGTATAATTTTTTTTGCAAATTTTCTACCTGAATTATCGAGTGTTTGCACTTAATACATAAACTATCACCAATTATTTATCAAAACACACTTTAAATATAATGCGTCAGCTGCCATGTGGGCAAATTTATGGGCAAATTAAACGGTCACACGTCTAGTTAGCTCGAGATATATTTTTTTTTAAAATAATCCGTGATAGTTGAGATACAAACACAAACAACTATAGTTGAGCTAGAAAACTCTCAAAAAAACTCAAAAAGGTGATAAATTTTTTACCATTATCACAAAAAAGAAAGAAGGTAATATCCCCGATCTGTTGCTATGGTCTTTGTTTATTGAGTTTTATTTCAGTCATTTCACCAAACACCTTGCACGCAAATCAGTAGCTGCACACTTTATTAGTATTAATTGTGCTTTAATTTCAGCCAAAGGTGAAATTTTTTCACAATCCATTGCCATGGTCTTTGTTTATTGAGAAAAAAGAAAGAAGATAATATCCCATTTCTATTGCTATGGTCTTTTTTTTATTGAATTTTCTCTCAGACATTTCATCGAACACTTTCCACGCAAAACACGAGTTGCTTTAATTTTACATAGAATATGCTCTTTTTGTAGTGGATTTGTGGTAGTGAACTGATTCTATGAAAAGGTAATTGAAGTGGGCACATAAGATAGAAACTAGTCAAGGTCTCTATGGAACATTATTGAAGGTTTCAGCTTTTCAGCTTTATAATATAAAGTAGAAATTTCAAGTAGGAAAGTGACAAGAAAATGGTGGATCCTTACTTTTTGGAAAAGATAATTAAGCTATGCTGTAAGGGCCCAGAAGTGGAAACAACAAGAAAAAGTGAAGAAATGATTATTCTTTTCTATAACCTACATACCAGTTATGTCGCTCGAACTTTCCAAAAATGTTGCCGCAACTCATGTCAGATTTTCCAAAAATGTTGCCGCACTACTTTTGGATGATCCGACACGCACTTGACGGCATATTTGAAGAGACCGAGCAACATGCACACCAGAGGAGGATCCACATTGTTGTTTGTGCGTTCACGTGAATCTAGTAACTTTTTCTTACATCCTATATGTGTATTAAGAAATCCACTAAATATCTATAAATATTGGATTATGAACTCAATTACTCTCTCTTATCCCAATTTATGTGATACTTTTCGCTTTTCGAGAATCGATTTAACTAAAATTTGAAGTTAAATTGGATTAGATTAGTCAATTTTAAGATTAAAATTTATATATTTTAAAACTAAATGAAAAATACTATAAGTTGCAACTTTTCTCACATCAATGACGTGAGAAAATACATCTTAAAATGTTTGTCAAAATTCATGTAATTTGAATCTCGAGAAGCGAAAAGTATCACATAAATTTGAACAGAGGGAGTACTATTATATATTAACTTGAGATTGAGATTGTATAACTGGTTAAATTTGAAGAAAGGATGCGACTATAAAGGTAAGAGCGCATATTTGAGAAACTGTAGGATTAAAACATTTTTAGTGAGCTAATATGGCAATGTTCATGTATGTTTACAAGGTTTTCGTTTCCCTTTTGGTGGTTTTAGTCCATTGTGAGATAACTGTGGAACTGGCTACGCAAGGCCCTCTTCGCAAAATCTGTACAACAACTTGGTACCAAGCAAATTTAGCGGAAGTACATCCCCTTGCCAAAGAAGACGGTAAGAATGCGAATGTCTTAGTAAATATGCTATTCTTAAGTTATAAAGATAGCCGTGCTATTCCTTGAGTTCCCTCAAATTTATTATCTTTATAGTTTCACAAAGTGAAATTTGCTTTATGCTAGCCATCATTTACACCAGATAAGTGTATATGGAATCGTCACAGTAATTACTAACTATATATGTTGAGAGAAAATCTTACCGTTTTCATGGTCTCCTAGTAGAAACTATATTAAGATGCATGGATCCATATAATATTAAATTCTAAAAGTGTCAAATAAGTAAACATCTGCTTCTCCCCTACTTTATTTCTTCAAAACACCCCTCAGTTTTTTGTTTAAATTCTTTTTGTTTGGCCAAGTGGTCCGAAGCTATGTTGTTCGCACTCTCCAAAAATGCCGTTGGGTGCCTGTCGGATCTTCCAGAAGTAGTGCATTTTTTGAGGATCCGACGATGGTGCGGCATCATATTTGGAGGGTCCGAGCAACATAGGTCTGGCTCTCACTTGGAGACTAATTTCAATCATTTGTCTCCATCTACAACGGCGACTCCGATCTTCATCCAAGAAGTCCAATTGAAGTTGCACACAACTTCAGTTTATCATTCGGCACGACCTTCGTCAGCATATCTGCAGAATTCTGACTTTCTGGGATCTTCTCAACCACTAATTCTTCATCTTCCAAAGCTGATCTAATGAAATGGTACCGGAGTTGTATGTGCTTCGTGCGAGCATGGTAGACCGGGTTCTTTGCCAAATGAATGACACTCTGGCTATCACAGTATAGCACATTCCCCTCGTGGTCCTGATCCAATTCCCACATAAAAGATTGTAGCCACATCATCTCTTTCGTGGCCTTCGTCACGGCAACGCAATCAGCCTCACAACTAGAGAGAACTACTATCTTCTGCAACTTTGAAACCCAGCAAATCGAAGTATCTCCGAAGGTGTAAACATACCAGGATGTGCTCTTTCTGCTATCAACATCACCACCATTGTCAGCATCAACATATCTCTGCAATCCTGTCTCTGACTTTCGAAAACACAAAGCTGAACTTGAGTTGCCCTTCAGATACCTAAAAATCCACTTCACAGCCTCCTAATGTTGCTTTCCCGGATTGCTCATAAACCTGCTAACAACTCCTACTGCATGTGCAATGTCTGGCCTCGTACATACCATCGTGTACATAAGATTGCCAATAGCAGAGGCATACGGTACCTTGTCCATATGCTCATTCTCGTCCTTGGTCATAAACGATTGATCATTTGACAAGTGAAAGTGTCTAGCCAAGGAAGTATTGACTGGCTTGGCATTATCCATGTTGAACCTCTTAAGAACCTTCTTCACGTATTCTTCTTGTGAGAGCTTGAGGCCCTCCTTACTTCTGATGATTCTCATCCCGAGGATTTGGTTTGCGGCTCTCAGATCCTTCATTGCAAATTCTTCTGACAATTTCTTCTTCAGCCTATCAATCTCATGTAGGTCTGCTTCTACGATCAGCATGTCGTCAATATAAAGAAGTAGTATCATGTAGGAGTCTTCAAATCTCTTGAAGTAACAACAGTGATCTGCTTCACACCTTAAGAATTCGACTTTCTTCATAAAGCTGTCAAACTTCTTATACCACTGTCTTGGAGCCTATTTCAGTCTGTACAGGCTCTTTGAAGCTTGCACACCAACTTCTCTTTCCCTTTGACCTCAAATCCCTCAGGTTGCTTCATGTATATTTTCTCTTCTAAGTCACCATGAAGAAAAGCGGTTTTCACGTCCATCTGTTGAAGATGCAGAACCTCCTTTGCTACCAGCCCAAGAACAATTCTTATTGTCACCAATTTGACTACGGGAGAGAAGATCTCCGTGTAGTCAATGCATTTTTTTGTTGAAATCCCTTCACAACCAGCCTTGCTTTATAGCGCTTACTTCCATCGTGTTCTTCCTTTATCCGGTAGACCCATTTGTTCTACAATGTCTTCTTTTCCTCTGGTAACTTAGCTAACTCACATGTATGATTTGACAACAGTGAGTGCATCTCATATTTCATTGCCAGCTCCCACTTGATCTATTCATCAACTTGCGTCGCTTCTTCGTAACATTCCGACTCCCCTTTGTCAGTGAACAAAATGTAGTTGAGGGACGGAGAGAACATGTGAACCGGCTTATTGATCCTGGATGATCTGTGTAATTCTGTGATCGGCGTCCGCTGATTTGTTTCAGAACAAGCAGCACTAGAAGAAGGCCGACATGCCAGTGATGTCGAGGTTGATGAAAATGCTGATTTGTTTCAGAATCAGCATTTTCATCAACCTCGCCATCACTGGCTTGTCGACCTTCTTCTAGTGCTGCTTGTTCCTATGCCACAGTAGTACCTTGTTGTAGCTCGAGTGACGAGAAGTCTCTCAAATCAGCTGTTTTTGATTCCTTGTTCTTAGATTTTGAACTCTCCCGTAACTTGTCCTTGTACAACACATGTTCATTGAAGGCGTCCCTGCTTCGGATGATCTTCCGATTTTGGTCATCCCAGAATCGATAACCAAACTCGGTGTCACCATAGCCAATAAAATAACACTTCTTAGATTTCAGATCAAGTTTACTTCTAGCAGTAGCATCAATATGAACATAGGATAAGCAACCAAACACTTTTAGAAAAGAAAGATTTACCTTTTTTCCACTCTAATCCTCTTCTGGAATTCTGAAACCCAAAGGAACAGACGGTCCTCTGTTAATCAAGAAGGCTGCGATATTGATTGCATCTGCCCAGAATGTCTTGGGCAATCCAGCGTGTATTCTCATGCTCCGTGCACGCTCGTTCAATGTTCGATTCATCATTTCCCCTATTCCATTTTGTTGGAGCGTTTCAGGAATAGTCTTCACCATCTTGATCCCATTATCAACATAATACCGTTTGAAGTCACCATCAATATATTCTCCACCGTTGTCAGACCTCAGGTTCCTCAGCTTGAGATTTGTCTCATTCTCGACCATGACTTTCCACCTTTTGAAGACAGTGAATACGTCTGATTTATTTTTCATAAAATAGATCCATAACTTCCTGGTTGAATCATCAATGAAGGTCACGTAGTAATGTGATCCTACGAGTGAGGGGACAGTAGCAGGTCCCCACATGTCAGTGTGTACCAATTCAAGCTTCTCAACTTTTAATTCTCTACCTGCACTTGAAAAACTTACTTGCTTCTGTTTTTCGAGAATGCAGCTCTCACATATATGATGATCCATAGACTTCAGTTGCGAAATTATGCCGTTAGTCACCAGAAGCTTCATCCCTTTCTCGCTCATATGCCCCAGCCTGCAATGCCACATCTCTGTCTTCTTGGTGTTGTCAACAACATGAATTGTATCACGATAGCTCGTCGTCATATAAAGAGTACCAGTTTTCTTACCTCGACCAACCACCATAGCACCCTTCGTCACCTTGCAGGACCCATTACCAAAGTTAAGATCATGTCCCTCATCATCAAGCTGACTCACTGAGATCAGTTACGTTTCAAATCCGGCACATGTCTGACCTTTGTGATCTTCCACACGTTTTCATTTGACATCTTCAAATTAATGTCTCCAATACCAACAACGTCTAAAGGCTTACCATCTGCCAAATAGACTTTACCGAGATACCCAGCAACGTAATTTATCATTATATCACGATGTGGGGTGGTGTGGAAAGACGCTCCTAAGTCAAGCACCCAAGAGTCGATCGGGTTGTCAACAGACAGCAACAACGCATCACCAATGTCACAGTGGCAGCATTGATTCCACCCCTTGTTGTCCTCCTTCAGTGCCCTGCAATTCTTCTTGATGTGACCTGTTTTCCCATAGTTCCAACACTCAAGTGTTCGCCCGAATCTGGATTGACTCATACCATTCCTTGACTTCGATTTGCCCTTATTTCGGTTGTAGTTTCTATCATAATTTCTGCCTCTGTTCTCAACATTCAAAGCAGAACTCACCGATGCCTCACTAGAATCTATCATGCGAACCTCCTCAGCAAGGATACAATCTCTAACATCGTTGAATTTTAGTTTATCACTGCCAACAAAATTACTAACCGCTGCTCTCATTGGCTCCCAGCTGTTCGGTAGAGACGCCAGCAAAATTAAGGCTTGCACTTCATCGTCAAACTCGATTGCAACAGATGAAAATTGATTGGCAATCGTGTTGAATTCATTCACGTGCGTTGCAACAGGAGCACCTTCCTCCATCTTTAGATCCAAAGAGTTTATTAATGAGAAATACCTTATTGTTTGCCGAAGGTTTCTCATACATGTCGGACATAACGTTCATCATGCCAGCGGTGGTCTTCTCCTTCACCATGTTGTGAGCAACATTCTTCGACAGCGACAATCGAATGACTCCCAGAACCTATCTTTCAAGGAGATTCCACTCTGTATCATTCATCTCCTCTGGCTTCGGATTCAGCGGGTGATGAAGCTTTTTGCCGTACAAATAATCTTCAATTTGCATTCTCCAAAATGCATAATCTGTACCATCGAATTTCCCAATACTGTGCGTCGAACCATCTTCGCCTCCTATCTTTTTCTGAATCGCAACACAACCAGTCGCTCTGATACCAGTTGTTAGGATTTGAGTCTCAAATCCTACCTAATCAGAAAACAGTAAATAAGTGAAGAACAAATAATACACACAGATTTATAGTGGTTCACCCTCAATGCGAGAGCTACATCCAGCAAATTTTACTATAATCGAATAAGGAGTTTGAATTGTCCAGCCCACACGTCGACCTGTCCGCTCAGGTCGATCAGCGTTCCACACTCTGCGTAGGGTCTTCATAGTGTCGGAGGTGAATTAGGCTCCACAACTCAACATAATCAACATTCAGGGCACTCTTGCGAATGGAACTGCCATCGCAGTTAAAAAGCTTTCAGCAACAAAAGAAGGAATGTACGAGTTTGTGGAAAAGAGTCATACAATTGCTGGCATGAAACATCCAAATCTTGTAATGCTAATGGGATGGTGTGTAGGAAACAACCAACTCTGCTTAACTATGAGTACATTGGAACTAACTCTCTTGAAGATGCATTATTTGGTAATGTCTTCCATTTATGAAACATTTCTTCGTTAAGCCTCCGCAGATGTAGTAAAGAAGGGGGAAAAATAATCTTAGCTGTACAAATAAAAGTTGATCTTTGGTTACATACAGGTTCAGACGAACTTCGAGCAAGATTAGATTGGCCAACAAGGTATAGAATTGGTCTTGGCTTAGCAGAAGGTTTAACTTTTCTTCACGAGGGGTCCAAACAGGAAATTATACACGGGGATATTAAACCAGCAAACATTATTCTTGATGACGATCTAAATCCGAAGATATATGATTTTGGATTTGCAAGGCTTTATCACAAGCAAAAGTTGGAAGGAACACCCTAACAAATATATTTCAGATACAAATTAGTAATACCCTTAGTTTTGGTTATCACAATTGCACGCCTCACTAATGGAAGCCTTTTGCAGGTCATATACAGCGCCTGAAGTTAAAGATCGCCCCTTAAAAGCTATACACAGATGTGTATAGCTTTGGAGTTGTCACACTTATACTTGTCAGTGGAATGAAAGTCAAGACCCCGAGGGCCGGTGGTGACACTGAATACCACGTGGATGAGGTGAGTGAAAACTCAACTAACTGCAATAATTATATACATGAATCAACGTTAATACAGGAAACTAAATAAAGTTATAGGCACAAAAGAAGGATCGGAGGGGAACTCTAATGGAACTAGTCGATCATAATCTGAATTATGACTGGGAAGAAGCAGAGATGATTCTAAGATTAGCAATCTAATGCATAGATTCACCGCCATTCAGACCGACCATGTCTACAATCGTGAAGATTCTGAAGAAAGAACGCTCATCGAGGCCATTTTGATCAATGCATCTAAGCCAGAGGGTGATTTCTCCATGTAGCATACTCAAACGTGGTAACAATTTGCTCTTATTGGCTTCTGTGACCTACTACAACATCCCAGCGAAGAAGGTTACGGACCAGATGTCTTAGCTGATTGTTCTGCTGAAAAAATACCAGCCAGATAGAGAAGTAAAAGAGTATCATATTTGCTTTAACTGTGTGCTTGACCAGAGGCAAAGCTGGAAGGCAACTTACACGTTCAGGCGAACCAGTAGGTCTGTCCTAAATCTTGTATTTGTGTAGTAAAATTCACTAAATATGTATAAATTTTAAATTTAGAATCCAATTATTAGCACTTGAAGTCATTATTGTAAAATTCAGAACCCATAAAATTCAAATCCTTGTAGCGCGTTTGCGCTTTACTGTTGTGCTAGTACTCACCAGGACTTGATATTTAAGGAGCTTGCCAGGTTATGTAAACTTTGTGGTTGTGTTGCCTTATTGAGTTAGAACCTCGTTGCTTATGTTGAAGACGATAACATTTGGATGCACAATGCCATGTAAATATTTTGTGTTGACATTTGCTAGTTTGCGCAGAAATTGAGTTAGCTCAATCAAAATCGTACAGTAAGAATTGAACTCACATTTATTGTGTCAGAAGCTCCTACCGACGCCACTAAGCTATAAGCATTCATGTACATACTTTGCTATGATTCGTCTATATGTGTTTTGCATGGAAGAAAATGAAAATCATTCTTTGTATCATTTTCAATGTTTAGTTGGAGATAAAATTATGTGACTGTGATAAGATATGACGATGATAATGATAAAGTTTTGGTGATTTTTTAGTAATTAAAAGTTTATAATAATGTCTAGACGTTGATTGATGCACAAGTGAGAATGAAGAAGATTTGGCATATTCTTCAAGGAAAATTACTTATGTTTTCCCCGTTTGGTGAACCTTGATGAAAACATCTTCCAAATTTCAAGGTATGACGGAATATATTTAATTTGTTAACATTACTATCAAATATAATGTATGTATTTTAAAAAAAAAGTATTTGTAGCTCTTCCATATCTAAAATCCTTCCGTATATTTAGCTCCATATCTTTTTAAAATATTTCCTTACGTATTTAGATCATTCTCTTTTTAAGTTATTCCTTTCTAAAAAAACTCTTACCCTTGTTTTTAGGTTTTCCGTATCTTTTAAAAGTCCAACTAATTACAAAAAATTTAACCAAAATTAGAATTATATCCAACATTTAAGGGTAAAAAAAATCGATATCAACATTTCACATAGGGTTTCGTGCTTTTATAATAGTAGTATATTATATAGTATGATCATAGTATCGATAGATAGATTATTTGGTACTCTGCTTCCTCTGTAACAAAGCTAACTAGTAAACGTACTATTTAGAGTTCAAGTTATACACCATCAGTGTAAGAAATTTTTATATATCAAGTCACTCTTATCTTATCTAGGTAACTTATCTTATTTTTAAGATTAGAAATTCCACATTTTAAGGAGGTTTACTTGTAGATATTCTTTTGAGTGACATAAAAAGTATAAATTATTATTAAAATGGAGTTGTATGTAAACTTAAACTCTCAAAAAAGAACTTTCGCATAGAAGTTGAAAGAGTTATCCATTTGGGATTCCAAAAAAGAACGTACTGTCTTCTTCAATCTTCATCACCAAATACAATTCCTTCTTAATTTGCCTCTGAAATTGTAAGGGTCACAA
This sequence comes from Anisodus acutangulus, assembly GCA_029783415.1. Taxonomy (NCBI): domain Eukaryota; kingdom Viridiplantae; phylum Streptophyta; class Magnoliopsida; order Solanales; family Solanaceae; genus Anisodus; species Anisodus acutangulus. The sequence goes on along the minus strand of CM056499.1, from coordinate 52,059,236 downwards.
AACCCTCGTTTAATACTCATTCTTGTGGCTTAATGCAAAAAAACTAAAAAAAATAATTAAGCTTCAATGGAAGTCACAAGTCCAAAATATGACATTTTCACGTGTGATATTTGTGCTGATGAGAAATCTGCTCCTACTGATATGTTCAAAATCTATGGCTGCAATCATTCTTATTGCAAAAATTGCATGGCTAAGTACATAGCCTCAAAACTCCAAGAAAACATCTCTCAAATTTCGTGCCCCGTTACGGGGTGTAACGGGCAATTAGAACCGCATAATTGTCGTTCGATTTTGCCTAAACAAGTTTTAGATAAGTGGGGAGACGCATTGTGTGAGTCGATGATTTTGATATCCGAGAAATTTTATTGTCCGTTTAAGGATTGTTCGGCGCTTTTAATTGATGAATGCGCGTGCGAAAATGTGGTTATTACTCAATCGGAATGCCCGGAATGTAGAAGGTTGTTTTGTGCTAAGTGTAAAGTTCCATGGCATTCAGGATTTGTGTGTGAAGAATTTGATAAATTGAACAAAGATGAAAGGGAAATAGAAGGTATACAACTAATGCAACTTGCAAAGAGTCAAGAATGGCAAAGATGTCCAAGTTGTAGGATGTATGTTGGAAGATCACAAGGTTGTGCACAAATGAGATGCAGGTCAGCTTTTACTTCATATGATTTTCATGTTTTTTTTTTCTAACAATCTCAACGTCCTCGTTAAGTCAAATTGCGTGTGAGACATTTAGTAGTCTATATGACTCACGGTTTTCGAATAGTAAGTCTAGGTTCGTTCCCGGCTTGTCTTGCTCTTAAGTTGGCCTTTTCTACTTAACCAAGTACAAAGTATTCTACTTGTGCAATGGTTGTATGGGCTAGTCAATGATACGATCAGCTATAATATACTTAACTTCTTCGTTAGGTTTATTGAACATAAATCTCAACCCATTCTCGGCTTGCCTCGTTGTCTAGTTGACCTTTCTTCTTGACTTAGTAGTATGACTAGTATCCCACTCGTGCAATTGTTATATGGGCTAGCCCATGGTGCGGTCAGCTATGATATACTCAATTTCTGTTTAATAGGTTTATCTACAATACTCTTACTTCAATTCTTCTCACGTATTGATAGGATTAAATAGCTAAAATAGCAATTTTCGGTCCCTGAAATGTTGTGTTTTTATCCTTGAGTAATTTGACTAAGCATATTTAATCTTCGGTTAAATCAAATGTGTGAAATTAATCCTTGAAGTTGACTGGCGATAAAAAAAGGTGAAGACGGGGTGCTTATTGCATCTTCCAAAAGTCAGTTAGCGTACACAAAATTTTGCTCTAGGTGTGGCTCCAGAATCACAGTTTCTGCTTGTTAGTCGGTTTGAGTTTGAGAGGTGATCTCAACGCTTTTTTTTCTATTCCAAATTGATCTTTATGTTGTATTATAATTTTCAAATGGTGTTGGCTTCTTACATATGTACAAATGTTTCCTTTTAAGAAAATATTACCTAGATACATATTTTTGACCGGCAGGGTAAGGTCTGTGTACATCCTACCCTCCTCAGATCTCCCACTTATGGAATTATTCTGGGTATATTGTTGTTGTTATATTACCTATATATGTATGTATGTAGGTATATATATATATATACGAAATTATGAATTCTTGGACAGTCCGAGCAATATAGTTCAGCTATATGCTGAAATTTAAATGCGTAATTGGTGTCTTTACAATTGCAGGTGTGGAACTGACTTTTGTTACAAATGTGGAGCTCACTCAAGTGATCATTACTGCAGTAGCTGTGGCACTTAAACGACATTTATTGTACTTTTAACATATATTTTTCTGTTTGTTATATACAATTCTAGAAAAAATATGAGTCCAATATATCAATGAGCTAGTTTCAAGTGCTTTTTGGAACATAGGGGTGATTTTGTACTCATTACTAAAGGGCTACTTCTTATCATGATTATATATGTGCTTACATTTTTTACTATTTGTGAATCAGAAATTACAATAGAAATAGTGTTCAACGGTCACTTTTGTTCCGGTTTATAAAAAACAATCATTATCATGAAGTTTCAAATTGCACTTTATGAAATTTCATCATAATGTCCTATAGTTATATTGGTGCAATTTGACACTCCGTGACTATTTTCTAATTACAAAGGTTGAAAAGTGACTATTTGTGAATTTTTTTCTAAATTTCACTAGTTAACCGAATAGACACGGGCAATGTTGGTGAGGTTGAAACGCAATAAACGAAGTATAACGCTTCTCCTGAGAATCGACTAGTGAAAACTTAAAGAAATAATTAGTCTCATTCATATGGTGTGTCACAGAGCTAGATGGTTATAATTGGTGCATTTAAGCAGCCAATAACATGTAAGAGTATGAAAAATAGCTAAGTAGGTATATCATAGGTTCGTGATATTAGTGTGTCAATGTCATCGGCATAGCTGCCTTTGTAAAGCCGATATAATTGAATTTCATTCGGTTGAAAATTACATTATGCAGAAAATAATAAAAAATTATTTATATAAACTATTGAATACTCTTAACATCTTCCTATATTTGGTGTGATATTTTTAGTTTCTTTTTTTTTTTTGGAATCCTTTTGCTTAAATTTCTAGCTCGGCGACTTGATTGTTGCATGTTAGGCACGTCGTTATGCTGCGGAGCGCTATATGCGTTAGGGCTATACAGTGGTATACAACGTAATATACATGTCGTATATACATTTTTTAGGTTTGATTTTATATTTGAAACAAGGCCAAATCACTTCTAATCTTTCTCAAAATTTGTGTATAACTTCATTCAAATGCGCTTCCAACCAATTCCAACAACATCCAATCACAGAAGGAGGAGGAGGAGAAGGAGATGAAGAGGAAGACGAGGACGAGGAGGAAATGGAAGAGGAAGAGGAAGTGGAGTGGAAGAGTACGTAGAGGAAGAGGAAGAATATGTAGAGGAAGAGAAAATGGAAGAGGAAGAGTACGTAGAGGAAGAGGAAGAGTACGTAGAGGAAGGGAAGGAAGTGGAAGAGGAAGAGGAAGAGTACGTAGAGGAAGGGAAGTGGAAGAGGAAGAGGAAGAGTACGTAGAGGAAGTGGAAGAGTACATAGAGGAAGAGGAAGAGGAGTACGTAGAGGAAGAGGAAGAGGAAGAGGAAGAGGAAGAGGAAGAGGACGTAGAAGCAGAGGAGGAATATTAACTAATGCTTAGCGCTTTTTGAATTTTTAGGTACACCTAACCATTTATAAATGTTGCAAACTGTAAATGCCTGAAGTTTTTGTTGTCTAATTAGTTAGAAATTAAAGTGAGAATATGCCTCAGTTAATTATGATTAAGTGATAAATGATTGTACGAAAGATATTGCATTCACTAGCTTGGCGAACTCCAGTAAGAAGCTAAAGAACTTGTAGGGGTATTACTTTAACTTTATTTTTTATAAAGTTAGCCTGAGACGAATTTAAAAGTAACTTGATTAGGGAATTCATATAGCCGATCACAATTTATTTACGATTGAAGCTGAGTTGTTGTATATTTAGGTAAGAAGCTATCAAATTAATATTCTACAACGTTCATACAAAAGGTACTTTACTCGGCAGAACTTAAGAACCAAATAGTTAGAAGACGGTCATTTCTATGTTCATTCCAGCTATTTCTCGGTTATCTCTTCTACGGATTCTACTCACACAAGATGCATTGTGCACCGAGCTGTCCTTCATCTCCTAAGCCACACATCTGAAAATATATATCCACGATTTAAGCAAAATCAGAAGAAGAAATTACGCATTTGCAGCTTTTGCACTCCTGGAGATGCCACACTCCGTTCAGCGTATCTGAAAAACAAAAGAGCTTAACCAAAAAAAAAAAGAAGAAAGAGCATCTCAGCATTAGTTTAATTAGTTTCATTCTTCGTGGAAGATAATATATCTTTTTCGAATTAACGTAAAAGCTGTCCACCCAACCGCAGTGTATAATCAGTGTATACCGACTAGAAAAAGTAAACAGTGTTCCCGGTCAGATATTACTGTAAAGATCCCTATTATTATACACCATTTTTGGTTTTGCACCCTTTTCTTTGTTTTTTATAATGATTTAACTCTTATTATACATCCCTTAGAATGTGATCATGCAATGTAAATGCATGAAAAATGCATTTACCAATTTCATGCTACAGAGTGGCTTTTAATGTTCACATAGAATCTTGACAAATTTAACACCATATATTAATGAAATATCATCATTGTCATCGTCGTCGTTATCGTCGGCGATATTTATTATCTTCACGGCCGAAGAAGAACTAGCCACTTCCATTGCTTAGTAATTTTTTTTGCATTAAGCAGCAAGAATGAAAATGTATATACTATGTATGTATAGTGTTGTTGAAGTTTTTTGTGAGTTTGTGACCTTTCTGATTCAGAGGCAACGGAAGTATTTTTTTTTTTTTTTTTGGAATTTGGTGATGAAGACGACTGAGTTTTTTTTAGGGATTTGAAAAGGTAACAATTGGAATTTCAAATGCAAAAAAATTGTAAATTTATTTTAGTTGTTTGCCGCGAGAGTACCAAATAAGTGGTACCTTGAATATTGTGATATCGAGTGTAAATACTGTGGGTTACAACAATTGCAAGAAACGAAAAGTAAGTAAATATTACAAATTGCTAGAAAGGATAAACTAAAGATTACAACAAAACTGGAATCAAGAACGTTACAAACTGCTTGTGATTTGCTGAGTCGGGTGATGACACTCTGTCTTTAAGACAAAATTGCCCCGTATATATCCTTTTACGTTGTCGGGCAATAGTATCCCAAGATACAACAACAACTTAACAAATGAGCAAAGGAAACTCAAGTATTACTCTTGAAGAACTTTGAGTATAGTAAAGTTGCTAGAGATGAAGAAGAAGAAGATGTCAGAAAATTATGTAGTGTTTTCTTAGTGTGTTGAACAATTGAGTCAAATGCCTCAATTTATAGTGTAAGAAGATGACCCCTCAACTAGCCAACTAATGACCTTCAATAGCCATGTAATGACACTTATTGAGGGGTTACATTCAGCCAAATAATGGCCGAATTCATGTGCCAAATAATGGAGATTCAATGCTCCAAAACCAGCCCAAAAGTTCGAACTTTCCATCTTCCCGTCGCAGCAATCTGCCTCTGAAGTGTCGCGGCTCTGCAAATTAGCGTCGCGACTCCAGTGACTGAAGACCCAATTAGCGTCGCGGCTCTCCGGTGACTCGACTCTGACGGGGCTGCGCCGAGGCTCCGCGGCGACTTCCGACTCGTTTCATCTTACACTTCTTACTTCGTTTACTAACGTGAAATACTTTATCATTTGACCAATAACCGTCCATCATTCTATGTCTCAAACGTATTACTTACGTACCAATATCTCTTTCACTAATGAAATTTGCGATACTTGGCACTACGTGTGCACGTGTGTGGAATTGACGTTTCTGACGTGCGGGGCCCCAATTGTTCGAGTCATAAATAATGGGATAAACTTAATTCCACATTAGTAAATTTTCAACAATCTCCTCTTGAAAGAGATTGTGGCGCACTCACATGGTGCCTTTTCCAGCAATCTTTCAGCGGACTGATGTTGCATCAGGAGAGGTAGCTTCAACTTTGAACCTTCCGTAGTTGAACACCATCGGACTTACTTACTGCGCGGTGAATGTGATGTCTTGAACCGTCAGTGTTTTGTGTAAGCCAAGTCAACGGTACCAATACAACAACTTTCCTTACTCTGTTCTTCGTAATGTTTTGTCCGTTGTGGCCTTGGACACTTCTTGAATTCTTAAGTGTGTTCATTTGAGGCGGCATGTTCTCGCACTTAAATAGGTGGTCTCCTACAAGGTATCCCGCTATACCCCACTTTACAAGTGTTAGGAACCATTAAAAGTTTTCTCAAACATAACCTCAACCATTGAGGATCATTAAAGGTTTTGGAAACTTAACCTTTACCCACACTGCAGATAGCACTTAATGTTTATCGCGGGAACGACTTTGGATTTGATGTTTCTTTTCAGAAATCACTAACTGAAGCGCTCATGCTTCCACCGAAGCGCTCAACTGAACCTTTACAGCTTAGTTTTCCCATTGAACCTAATTTCTGGGATCTCCAGTCAGTAAGGTTGGGTTACCACCGTATTGGTCCTTATAGCTTGAGTTTTAAGCCCATTACCCGCGACAGGCAGAGCATCTGATCTTTGGGTAAGCCCTTTGTCAATGGGTCCGCTATGTTATCCTTTGATTTTATGTAATCAATGGATATTATACCAGTGTTGATCAGCTACCTAACGGTCTTATGCCTCCGCCGAATATGACGAGACTTGCCGTTGTACATAGAACTACGTGCCCTTCCTAGAGCCGACTGACTGTCGCAGTGGATCATTACAGAAGGTACGGGTTTGTCCCAACAAGGAACATCCTCTAAGAAGTCGTGAATCCACTCAACTTCTTTTCCTGCTTTGTCTAAAGCGATAAACTCTGATTCCATTGTGGATCGGGGGATGCAAGTTTGCTTAGAAGATATCATTAAAGGAAAATAGGAATTAGCAATACACAACTTCTACTTGGAAACAAAAAATCCATCGCTAGTTTTATTTAGCGATGGATTTTTAACCTAAAAATTCAATATCTATAAATGTCAAATCCTGAATCTGTCTCTACTGATGGGAGGTCACATGAACCAAAAACATGTTAATTATAGGTAACAAGTTCTAAGTAAAATAATATAGATACGCAAATTATCCCCACACCACTATTATTTTTTATTTCTTAAAAAAGAAGGCAGATCAAGACACTAGAGATATGCAAGTAGCTTGCACACTCACGAGGGACTAAGAAATTTAACAAAGTAGCAAGTTAAATAAGAGACTAGAATCAAAAGCTAGCCAATAAGCTTCTCAATTTGAGCATAATTATCTAATTGAATTATTAAGAAAGCGGCCCTCCATTCTCATACAATCAAGATGTTGTTGTTTCTAAACGACAAATGGTAGATCTTCCAGAAAAAAATGGTGGATCATACAATCAAGACATACAAGATCAATAACTTTCAAGTAAAAGGTACTATACTATATCTTTAAGTACCACACTTTTTGCAATGGTGATGAGCAGACTCAGCTCCACATTTGTATCAAAATGCACATCCTCACCTGTAATTGTAAAGACAAAAATAATGCATCAGAATTTAAAACATTTGTTACAACTTGTTAACAATTCATATGCGCGTGTTTGCACATGCTGTGTATTTTTTTTTTATGAGGGTAAAAATAATTCGAAAAATTTAGATGTGTTAATTGATAATTTCGTCATAATTTAGTTGTGTTTCTATGTCTTATCTGTAGTGAACTATTGCAGGGTGCTCTACCGTACGAATTAATTGCCAATGATGAAGGACAAGAAGACTTGCTGAAATACTGGAGGCAGAATGAGAAGACATTCTCGACGCTAACAAAGATGGCCCGAGATGTGTTAAACATTCAAAGGTCATCAACAGCGTCTGAAAGCACCTTTTTCGTGGGAAGATTTCGTATTGGAGAGCACAGACATTCATTGGCGGAAGATACATTGGAGATTGCAGTTCTATTCAGAGACTGGATTCGTGCGGAGCGTAGGAATTGCGGCCAACCGGAGACCAGTGAAGAAGAAGACTACAACTACAACGAAATCTTGTCTGATGGAGCAGAAAGCGACGTTGAAGAATTTGACAAACAAATTCCAATTCCAACAGAAGATCCTCAAGACATTGTGAGGAAATTCGAAAGAGTATGGTTGAATATGTATTGTAGTATTTTACTATCATTTGCAACTTTTGAACAACACACAAAGTTGTAATTTTGAAATTGTATTACTATGTCATATTTCTATTAAATAATATAAGAGGCACAAAAAGCAGTCTTGGGCTATTTTTATTACACTATCTTATTCAATTATTGAAGTGTTTGTATATAACTATATATTGATTAAGTGGGAAAAAAACTGAGTCCCGACCCGACCCACCCCAACCCAACCATGTTCCGGCGGGATGTGGGATGGGACGGGACGTCCCACCGTCCCGCCGGAACCCGAGTCCCGATCCTGCCCAGTCCCGTCCCGCCGGGACCCACCCCGGCCCCCCCGTTGGACACCCTTTGTATCTACTACCTTACACTAACACAAGTATAGAATAACTTTGGCCACTAACACTTGAGCAGATACAAAGAAATCACCTAATATTTTTTGTCCTATTGAAATTTTGCCTCTAGAGTAAGGTATGTGTACATCCTACTCTACCAGACCTCAATTGTGGAATTACATCGGGTATGTTGTTGCTTACTATCTTAACCTTTATGGCCAAATCAATTGTTGACTCAACTATGTACAATTTTCTAGACAATTAAGCAACCAATGAATCACTTTGCCTAGATGTTTTTTGGCCTTTTTTATTTCTCAAAGGCCACAAGGCATATAAAATCTTTGATTAATATTATTTCTTGTTGATAGGAAGACAGAATTTCAGGCAGACCACATTTTTAGTTTTGAGAGCCCACCTTTGAAGACTAGCAGCCCCTAACTACATGACCTTACACCATTTTGGGTCTACAAACTTCTCCACTATGAAAAAGAAACAAGTACTAGATGAATATAGCTTGGCTAATTTTAGCATCTAAGGCACTCCAAGATTTTGACATAACAGATCCTAAATGTTCAAGTGCACCTCAATTATTTCACTAAGTACTCGTTATCTTCTATCGTACATGTACCGAGTAACTATGTTCACCAAATCTAAGATAGGTAACAATATCTTGGTCGAGAAAAAGAACCGCACTAGTTAGAAATTGGGAGTCTAAGATAGGTAACGATATCTTGGTCGACAAAAAGAACCGCACTAATTGGAAATTGGGGAAAGATAGAGAGCTCTCTAGTCTCTTCTGATCGAACTGAGAGTTCACTTTGTCGGTCCATGAATATACAGCCCCCAACAGTTTGAGTTGTTGGCCAGATACGAGTAGAAGCACTACCTCAAAAATGTTTGGACTTTTGGGCAGATTCCAGTTCTCTCTGTACATGTACTGAGTAACTCATATCCACCAAATCTAAGGTAGATAAAAAGACATTACCTAACATTTTTTTTTGTCTCGACTCGAATTTAAAACCCGATGTCTCATAATTTTCACCGACTTCATTGATTGGTTAAAGCCACACTCGGTGCAGATCCTACATATATAATTCCAACTATAAGGAACTTCTGTCCCTAACCAAAATATAAAATCCAATCAGTCATTGAGGTGTTAACTGGTTGAGCAGGCAAGTAATTGCAGATAGCAATAACGAATCCAACAGCCAACTCAGAATAAGCTAATGAATTATCAAACATATTGCATCAAAAAAAAAAAAAAGATCAAGCAAATCAAGGTGGGCTCCTTTTTTATAGGACACATTTTGGCTAGCCAGTTCTGTTGCTCAGACTCCCCAAAAATATTATCATGCCCGTGTCGGATTCATCAAAAGTGCACTACTTTTGGAAGATCCGACACACACCGGACGGCATCTTTGAAGAGTCCAAGCACCCAACATACCTATCAAGTACAAAAATAAAGAAGTGAATGATTGTGAGAAAAAAAAAAGATGTACCATATCAACTACAAAAGAATAGATGGATCATGGGAAATGAACATTGACCAACTGAAGGGTGAATCATAACACAGCATAAGTAGTAGAGCAAAACTGTTGGTACAAAACAACGAACCTAGTAAGATCATCGGAAACCTATGTTGCTCGGACTCTTCAAATATGCCGCCAAGTGCATGTCAGATCCTCCAAGAGTAGTGCATTTTTAAAGGGATCCGACACGGGTACAGCAGCATAGTCGGGAGCTTCATGAGCATCCTCAACAATTTCAGAAGCAAGTCAAACTAGACGCGTTTAACCTAAAGTTTCGTGGAAACAACTCTTTAGATTATCGAAACATAACCCACTCACATTCTCATCATAAGAGCCTAGATCCAGATCAGAGGTCTACAAAACTTCAGGATATTTGGATTTACAGTCCCAATAAGGAACAACTTTCTCAACTCCAGATCAACAATATGGTTCAGCCACCATTCTACTTTACATCAACAAAATCTATCCTTTTCAACTTTGTTGACATAGAAGAGATTAAAATGCATTGTTTCATAGGCTATTTCAGACCTAAGTTATATACTAGTCAAATGTGCGAAACTGGAAACAAGAAGCATCAACCAGAATGAACGTAAGGGATTAGCATTAGCGCACACTTTCCATCAATGCTGATTGCTATCAGCTGTCTAATGAAGAAAATGTAATACATATATAGTGTGTGTAGTCAACAAACATTTTAACAACCAAGAAATGTGTGAGCTATTGAATACGTTGACCAGCAACTATTTCCTCGCAGCAATTAGTTTAAATGCCAAGCAATCGCCAAAATACCAGAATTCATAAGCTTTCTCCTCTCATTCAATAAAGTTATCTAAAACGAAAAAGATTGCATGCGCATTGTAAATCATACAAGTAAAATAACAATACATATCTAAATGTATTTATCAACAATCAATATAGACAGAGTCATGCAGGTTGTGTTTTTCTACGGGAAGCATGAAACAACTCAACACTCTGATGTCAAGAAATACATACAATATCACCAGGCAATATTTAATGTAACAAATTTACTTACTATAAATGTATGTGAAAAGAAGAGGTTTTACTACTTGCTTCATTAATATCACCTATCATTCACTATATCATGTCATGCCCACTAAGGTAAAAATAAAAAAGAAGGTTATACCAAACTTCTATCTACTCTCTAAACAAATCACTTTCTCTAAATTTACAATAAGCCAGAGACAAAAAACATTTACTATCAAAAATAGTACATAACCTGCCACGTTATGTTTTCTCCGCAGGAGTAAGATGTTCCAACTGTTCCGGAAGGCTATTTACAGTTTTCATATTCCACCAAAATTTCCCTTGCTTGACTGTTTTCGATTCACATACTTTGCTATCTGTATCTTCTTTTTCCGACTTTACATCAGTAGAACCAGGGTTCTCAGTTAAGAATTGTTCCCAGAATACATCATTTACTCCTGTTGGCACATTACTAGAAGCGTTTCCATTAGGCTCAGAATTCATGTCAATATCAGAAATCTTAGACCCAACATCAACATTTAATTGTGGGTCCGCACAACTAATAGATTCATCCAAGTCCACCGAAGACAGTATATACTCCCAAAAGATCAAAGAAGATTCCAACTGATCTACCAGTTCCATGTTGAGAGTCAAAAGAGAAGTGGGGTCCACATTTTCCCTAGTCGAATCATCAGCAGAACTCGCTTCACTATCATAAAGATAGTTATTTCCTGGCAATCTTCTCTTTCTTTCATTCATTGCCAGCTGCGGCATGAGACTCAAAGCTAATCCTGATTTATTTATGGTTCGAGCTAAAGTAGATAACACGTTCTTTTGTCGGTTTTTCGCTTGTTGGACACGTTCAGTAAAAGCCTGCATTTGCATTTCAAGTCCTTGTAGTTCTAAATGAAGCGATTTGTTTTCATGCTTCAACTTTTCAATATCTTCCTTATAACCCCATCTTTCTGATTCGGTCAATGCAGATGAAAGGCTTTGAATATTCTGGGCAGAATGACTGTGAACAGGTTTCCGTCTATAGATATTCTTCAAAAGATGTGGCTGACCTCTAAGAAAATCCTCGTTTGTGAATTCCCATTGTTCAGGATCTATTTTCCTGAATCCCTGGTTTGACGAGAACAAAAGACATGAGAATAAGAACAAAAACACTAAGGGGTCGTTTGGTTGCTGGTTAGAGTTATGCAGGGTTTAGTTATTCATGTATTAGTTAATCCATATTCTACACTGGGTAGAATAATACTCCCTCTGTCTCAAATTATATGTCGTGATTTCTAAAAATAGTTCAAATTATTTGTTGTCTCAAATTATTTGTCAACATTAAATATTTTTTCCCATTTTAACCTTAGTAGTAATTGTTCTTGAAGATTACAAACACCTAAATTATGGGGTGAAGGCACATAAATAGAGTAAATATTCAATGAACAGAGATTACATATTAAGACATAAATAAGGGTGAAATAGTCAAAACTCCTCCTAATTAATATTTTCTTAAGGGGCGTGTAAAATAGAAACACGACCGATAATTTAAGATGGAGGGAGTACATAGATTCCCTCATAATTTATACTTCCTCTATCCCAATTTATAGGACACGCTTTCCTTTTTAGTCAGTCCCAAAAAGAATGACACATTTCCTTATTTGGCAACAATTTAACTTTAAACTTTACCTTTTACGCTTAACAAAATGATCTATAATCACACAAATATTTTTGGCTTGTTTTAGACCACAAGATTCAAAAGTCTTTCTTTATTTTGTAAACTTCGTGTGCAGTCAAACTACATCATATAAATTAGGACAGAGGGAGTGCATAGTATTAGTTATGCGGGATTGTAAACTGGTAACTAAATATCGTACTTAGTGTGCTGAATTTTATATATAGCAACTAAAATGCTACCAAGTATGTTACTAGTTTAATACATGAATAATCCACTTCCTAACCAGCAAGCAAACGACCCCTAAAAGATTGAAACTCAATTTAAAAACAATATCACTGCAAATGATTCACGTAAAATGAATTACTTACATAAGTGTTTAACTGTCGGATAAAGCTGGAGAAATTATTGTGCTTGAAGTATCTAGGCAACAAATCTCTAGCAAAATCAAGAGGATTCCAAACAATGAAGCTTTTATTATTTGAACTCCAGGAGACTATTGGATCAGTGGAAGGATCATCCACCATTTCATATGTCTTTGCAATAAAGGGTGGCAGCGCATTGGTGCTGCAAGGAGCTTCAGCCATAGTAAGTTCAAGTCCAGATCACAAGCCCCTTGAAATTAAAATCACAATGCAAAAGCTCAACTACAAGTTGACAAATCCTAATTGATGAGGAAGATCAACTTATCAGCTTCCCAGCATACGCGTCCAACCATACGAAATTGTTATCACCCTGATTTCCTTCGATAAATTCAAGTGAAGCAACTCCCACCTGATAATACAAATTCATGGCAAATTCACATTTCCGTTACTAACGCTAGATGTTGCTATCATCAAATTTTGGAACTCACAAAATTCAAATCCTGGCTCCGCCTCTGGTTTCAACAGGTCGTATTTCACACAAATCCAAGATTCTCGACTCCTTTTCTACTTATTACTCAATGAAACTCCAATGACTGATCAACAATATCAATCTTTCCTACATCAAAAAGCTTCTTACTGTAACTGCAATTTTAACAAGTCAACTCACATATAAACCTCAACCTCAAAGCTCAAAGCCTCTCTAATACAACAACAACAACACCACATACTATATCTCAATCCAAAATCTAGTTGGGATCAGTTTTATGAATCCTCAAAAATCACCCTGCTCCCAATTGGACCAATTTTTGTTCAGATACTCAATAACTTGTCTTCAAAAAGAGAAAACCAAGACTTCCGGTGATCAAACAAGTGCAATCAACTTGAATTCCAAAAAGAGAGCCTTTTTTACCCACTAAAACTCAGAAATTTTGCAGACCCAATTTCCCTGCGCTTATAACCAATCACATTCAAAATTAGAAAGTGCAAGAAAATGAGAAAAAGTCCATCACTTCTCAAATAACCCAGAAAACCCATTATAAAAGCCGTTAAAACAATCATGATTACTCCCAAAACTTCAAGCAGAAGCTCAAATAGTTTGTCTTTAAAGAAAACCAAGATTTCCACTGCTCAAACAAATATAAAAGAACAGTCTTTTCACACTAAAACTCAGGAATTTACAAACCCAATTTCCCCTGTGTTTACAACTAATCACAGTCAAAATTAGAAAGTGCAAGAAGATTAGAAAAGTTAATCTCTTTACAGATTACCCAGAAATCCATTACATCAAAGTAGTTAAAACATAGCACAAATAATTTCTGTTTAAATAAACCAAGATTTCCAGTGCTCAACAATGCTAAAAAGACGACATTTTTACCCACTAAAACTCATAAATTTGCAAACCCAAACCACAGTCAAAATTAGTAAGTGCAAGAAGATGAGAAAAATTCATCACTTTTCAGATTACTCAGAAACCCATTACATCAAAGTCGTTAAAAACAATCATTATTACTCATGAAACTACAAGCAAAACCTCAAATCACACATAAATACAAATACCCACAAAAAGATATACAACTTCCCCTGCGTTTACAAACAATCACAATCAAAATTAGTGCAAGAAGATGAGAAAAGTCCATAACTCATTCGTTAAAAACAATCATTATTACTTCCGAAACTACAAGCAAAAGCTCAAATCACATAGAAAATACAAAGACCCACAAAAGATATACAGTCATATTCAGAAAGTGCAAGAACATGAGAAAAGTTAATCACTTTACAGATTACCCAGAAACCCATTACATCAAAGTCGTTAAAACCAATCATTATTACTCATAAAGCTTCAAGCAAAAGCTCAAAGCACATACAAAATACAAAAGATATACAGTCATATACAGAAAGTGTAAGAAGATGAGAAAAGTTCATCACTTCACAGATTACCCAATAACCCAATACATCAAAGTAGTTAAAACAATCATTATTACTCACAAAATTTCAAGCAAAAGCTCAAATCACACATAAATACAAAGACCCAGAAAAGATATACAATCAGCAGTATACACAAGAATGTATCGTCAGAAAATTACCTGCAATAGAAAATGGAGAATAAGCTTTGAATAGGCAGACAGAGAGAAGACGACGACAGTTTACTTTGATCCACTTCTAGAAGACTTGTTCTCAATGGGTTTGATTCGTTGGTACGTCCGGTTTTTTGGATGTTTATTTCAATTAAGGTGAGCTGTATTTTGGTGAGTAAAAAATATTGAGTTAATAAATTATCGGATTAATGTATTAAGTACTTCTAAAAAATACTAGATTAAAAGTTCAAGTTAGCTATGGATTGAAATGTAAATAAGAAATAATAAATAATTCTTTTAATATGAAAATAATATGGGGAATTCGAATTTTTCTTGAATTTTCATTGCCGTAAAAAATATTGGATTCTAAAATATTTTTCTCGAGTTTCAATTTTGACGAGGAAAACTCCAAAATTGTATCGAGACAATTCTAAAGTTGAAACAAGCATTACTATAAAAAGCTTTCTATCTGATAGAAATGAAATATGGTATAACTTTAGTAAAGACGGCTGGAATTCGAAACTTTGATAAGTAAAATTCGAAATGCATTCCGAAATTTTAAATGTGCAGTTTAAATTTTTAATTTTTCAAATAGATGTATTTTTATAGACTAATTTTACAATCAATACTATATCGTTATTCATATCAAATCAATAAATGTATCCGTGTTTGCATACACATGAATTTCTATCACGTAATCATCATATATTTAATATATATATTTTCATCTCATTAAGTTAATATGATTTGATATGAATATCGGGTAAGAATGAATACTTATCGGTCTTATACTGTACGAGTAAGAAGTTATTTGTCTTTTACTTTAAAATGTCGTATGATATTAATATATCTAACTTTTTGTTTAAATTATTTTACTTCGATTTTATTTTTGCTAATTACTGATGCAACCCCTAGTATTTCAAAGACAAGTACATAGATCTGCATATAATTGAAATCTTAACAATATTCAAGATTTCATTATATTGGAATATAATTTAACCGTTGTTTTTTAAATATAAGGTCATTCTTATATTGTACTTATATAATTTCATTATTTGAGATTGTGATTTTCTTGGGTTGGATGGATAAAGCAAATATTTGTAAATTTATGTATTTTTTCAGGCGTATGCGTGACGCCACTGCTTGTGTAAGCTATGTAGAATTTCTCATAAAATATTATGGGAATCAATCAAGTGAAGTTTTTTTCTTCTTCAACTTATAATCTTTTATCCTACATAACAGTCTAGAATTAGGTTTCTTCATGTGATAAAATTTCTTCGTTAATGACTATTGAATCAGCTGAAAAATCACGAATTTTGTTAAAATTATTTAAAACTTAACATGCATTTGAGTTATATGTTAATATATATTTTTTATAACAAGGTGTGTAGACGTCAAAAGTTTACCGGATTTAAAATAGGACTCTACAAGACGAATTAAATTCATCTTCAAACTCTAATTTTCGTTCGGGTTTCTGAATGATGATGTACCCTAAACCCTAGCTCACGCAATCACGCCTATATAAAGGGATATATATTCCCTTGAAAAGACATCTCAAAAATTTCTTAAACTCTCGAAATATTCACGAAGAAATCAATACATCAAATATTATTTTTCTCAACGCCAAAATGATAACAATCAAATACATGGAGGTTGGCATCATTCTATGTTCGAGAATAATGCTTATACTGACTACCCTCAAATTACCGAGAAAAATCATGAGAGAAAATCAACAGAACAAATATAATTATATCCGCATTATATAATAAAATATTTTTATTTCTTCATATTTTATTTGTGATTGTAATTTATTTAGGCATATCATAAATTTGTTGCAAACAAGGTGTTCATTCATCTACTTTTGTTGTTGGCATATTCACCCTTGCATTAAACTAATAAACACAACCCATGATTGGTTTTTCTCCAAGTCTTGAACAGTGATTAGAACCCCCAAAGTATGTAAATTTAGATACATATACGTAGCGGCGGATTCAATAATATAAGTATAATAAAAAATTAGAGAAAATATATAAAATTACTCCTAAATTTGTCCCCAAAATTTATAAATCTTTTTGTTTTCCTTTTAATTTTTTTCCCTTTCTCTTTCTTCTTCTTTTTTTCTATTACTCTTTTCTCTTGCTCGCTACCCAGATCCGACGCAGACCATCTCCCTCCCCATCTTTTCCCTCATCTACACCATTTTCTTTTTCTTTGTAAATTGAAAATTGAAAATATATCATAATATACATGCATCATATACACAGTATACTATCTTATGTATATCGTGTGTATCACGGAAACCCAAGACAATTGGGAGACCGTGATATACACGGTATACACACCGTGTATATGATGGTTTTGGTAATAAGTTTTTGTATATAATTAGCATTGTACACTTACCATAATTATATAATTCTTGTACAAATAGAATAGAATTTTGGGAGTAGAATAGGAATATGATTTTTCATATTATGAAAATTGTAAATTGTATATATACTCATTCATTAATGAAAATAATCAAGAGATTATTTCTCTCATGGTATCAGAGTCTGGTATAAGCGATTTGCAGACTATGTATCTACTATTAGGTTTTCTCACAGCATGTCTGATAATTCTCTGTTCATATATTCTCTTGTATGTGGATGATATTATTTTGACAGCTTCTTCTGATGATTTACGAAAGTCTATAGACAGTGATGGCGATTCAACTTGTGTACTCTAGTCTCGGAAAGGAAGTAATTTACTAGAAAACCATATGATTAAGTGCTTTAACCTTCCAATCAGTTTTTAGATGATTTACTTGAAAACAATCTTCTCAGTGAAAAAGAGGAAAAAAAGCAAACTTATTGCTGAGCGCAGATTCATCCTTACATACTTTTAGGTGATTTTACTTAAAAGACTACCAGTAACTATTTGGTTTTACAATTTTTTTGATTAATCCATGCAAATGGTTTTCCAATTCATTAAATTTGATCTCCCTTCATTTCACATGCTGTAAGTTTTCTACTGCGATCCTGATCAACCAATAGTATTAGCAACTACTAACTAGATAAGTAAGACAATTAATTTCAGAATGTCGTTCTAGCCATTTACCTATAAAAAATGTCATTCTTGCTATTAACCTTCTTTCTTGGGTAACTTATCTGCTAGATTATTACATACGTCAACTACTGCGCTCACAATCTGTCTCATGTTTTCGCTTTGTATATGAGAGTTGAAGTTTAGTTGGTCAATGTGTACACAAGTTAGCTTGTAAAAGCAAATTAGAGTGCTACCTTCATAAAGAACCACAATAGAGTTGGCTCCACATTCATAAGACTATTTGTACGTTTAAGTGGTACCGCTGCTCTGGTGGGGACACATCTATCTTCTGATGAACAATAATAGAGATGAGCGGTCAGAGTGCAAGTATGTGCAGAAATTAGTGCTCATGTTTGGTCGATTTGTTGGAGTGGATAATTTAATCAATAACTTGGAAAATTATCAGGGAATTCAGGTCTGCCTGATTGCTTGGCACAAAGTTACAACTTAAATGTTTGACATCGTTGAAGGACGGTGAAAACTTAAAACTTAATGAGCTTGGCTAATTTTTTATCAGCTAGTCATCAATGTGCCAGACCTTATGAATATTACCTTTTATTCTGCCATAATTGCATAATTCTGGCGGTAGATTTATTATCATCGCTTTTTGCGATTATCCATTTTTGTATATGCTTATCAATTCTTCTGTTTTCCAGGGATGCAAACCAGTACAACACATGGATATCATAGGTTATTCAGCATCTGTAAGCCCCTGTTCATCTTCTTACCAACCGAGTCCAGGTGCTTCATATAATCGAAGCCCTGCTTCGTCGTCTTTCCCTAGCCCAGTCTCATCACATTACGCTGCAACCGCCCAAAATAATCATGATCCTAACACACTAATTCCTTGGTTTAAGAATCTCTCATCTGGATCATCGCCTTCTTCATCCAAATTTCCTCACCATTTGTACATTCCCGGAAGCTCTATAAGTGCGCCCGTTACTCCACCTTTAAGCTCTCCTACGGCTTGTACTCCAAGAATGAGCGATGACCCCATGGCAAATTCGACGTGTGCCCAACAACATTATCCCTTCTTGCCATCCTCTACTCCAGCTAGTCCTGGTCGTCAAACACCACCGGATTCAGATTGGCTTTCTGGGGTTCAAACTCCTCAAGACGGGCCTTCATCTCCTACGTTTAGCCTCATCTCACCAAATCCATTTGGATTCACGGAACCAATATCAAATGGAGGGTCTCGGATGTGGGCACCAGGGCAACACGGGACATGTTCTCCAGCAATCGCGTCAGGTATCGACCGAACAGCTGATATACCAATGTCGGATGCTATCTCAGCAGAGTTTGCATTTGGCTTCAATATGAAGGGACTAGTGAAGCCATGGGAAGGTGAAAGAATTTATGAGGAGTGTGACTGATGATCTGGAGCTTACACTTGGGAACTCTGGCACTAGGTAACCTTTTCTTATTACCAACTTTTATCGAAAATATGTTTGCAACACCCTCATACCATCGAAAAGGTATAACAGTGCAGTCCGAGCAAGCGTACGCGCACCTCGACTAATTTCACGACGTACTTGCTACCTCCCACCAGCATAGGTATTGGGTAACTCTGCTCACCAAGGCGTGGGCAGATGCAAAGAAATCACCTAGTGTTGTTTGCCTCCATCGGAATTTGAATATGAGACTTTATGGTTCTCTGCCCACTTCATTGACCACTAGACCACACCCTCGAGTCTGATTATTATTTCTTTTGTTTCTTTTGCAGATAGAGAAGTATAAGAGAAATCGACTTATTCATTGATTCGATCATAGACCTATCTTTGTGCAAATTTGAAGTTTAACTTCTGTTGATCACTTCTGACTATGAAGATGTTCTGGTTAGTACAACCACTTTAAAATGCACAGTAGAAACAAATGTTACATTTTCTTGTAGTTTGAAATATTAATACCTCACGTGGAGGCTTTTTTCTTGGCACCTTTTCCATGAATTTTCCCTGTATTTCTAGTACTACCCCAATTTTTTACATTCTTTTTAATTCTTCCCTTTTCAAGATTGGAGTTTCTTTTTCTTTTTTTGTAGTTATCTTTTGTAATTGTTCACGCGATATAGTAGCGGGACTTGATTTACACGAAGTGTTTTGGTCTTCATGAGAGGAATACTGTTTTTTCTTTCCATCTTAATGTTTATTTACTATTTATTTAAATTAACTTAATTCTTTTAGTTCACAGGCTAGTTATACAGGAAGTTTAATGCAGGGATTGTTTTTACGGGGATGAGTGATTGAAGGAATTGTTATGCATTGATTAATAAACGAAATTATTATACATAGAAAAAGGGCAGTTCGGTGCACAAAGAACGCAAGATCCTGGAATGAAATTATACTTGTAAAAAAAATGAATTACTTATTTTAAAGGGACAATTTAGTCTGTAACTAATTTAATTCTAGCATTGCTAATATATGTGTTCTTATTACACATTCTATCCCGTGTAGATAGTATATAGATTCATGCATAAATTTGTGCATGTATTATATTTTAGTATCGCCCGACCAAACATTGCATTAAATATATATTGGGACCCTATGACTTCAGACACCTGAATAAGCTTAACTCACTTTGGGTGTGGGCTTCAATATACAACCGAAGTTTAGCCCATAAGACTTCGACAACCATCACTATTAATCACCACAAAGCACCACCGCACATGGCACAACCACCAACCACCATTATTAATCACTTCCACCATCATCCTCGATCGCACAACTAGCATCGACAACCATCACTACTATCAGCCATTATTATTGGGCCATCTTTTTTAACTTGCCCATCTATATCCACCGCCACCATGAGCTACTTCTACAATATAATCATCTATACCACCAACCACCAAAAACCACCTTCATCGCCAACCTGCACCACTAACCACCTCTACCACCGTCAATCATTCTTACTACCATTTTTACTACCAGTCTTCACCGTCAATAACTAACAACATTAACTACATTTATCGCCAGCCACCATGCATTGCTAGCACCACATCACAATCATCACTTTTACCACCATTACACAATCATAAGGCACTATAATACAATTACCATCATCAGCCACTTCCATCAACCATAGCTAGTACCTCACAATCATCATCCCCGATGACCGCCATGAGTAAATGCCATCGCTGCTAGCTTTTAAAGGATTCTTCATCAAATAAACGGATTTTACAACACTATATAAATTGAGATTTTCTCTATATTTTGTTCATATAATACTTAAATATTAAGTATGTTACAAAAGTTTTATATTTCTTAGTATTTTTTAGGATAAAGATAAATCATACATGTTCAGCTACTGAGAATACAAATCGTGCGCCTCAATTATTTGATGTTTAGATTTAAAAACATCATCATAATAATTACATATATACAATTCAGATTCAGACAATCTCATCTTAGTAACAACAAATGTGGCCTTATAAGGCCCTAGTGACACTTTTTAAAGACGAATAGGTCTGAGTCCAAAGCTGACAATATTACTAATGGTCGTGTTGTTATATACTTACATAGGTATCAGACTCACTCTGTCTACATTAATCTTACGCAATGCTGCGGCAAAAATTGAGGTTTCATATAATATTGAGTTTAGGAAATCTCACATCATTAAGTTAACCCTCAATTGAGTATAGGTGATCAATTCCATATCTTTAGGACGATGATGGACAAATTTCAGCGAGGATACTAAGTCGGTAAGGGAAGTGTATGTAATACACTTAGATAAACCCCAGACATCGGCATAACACGAGAGAAATGTTAGATATTTAAGGAAGCAAATCTTGAACTTCAATGACACGTTTAATTAAAGTCATGGGGCCTAATTAAATCCAAAGCAAAATATATTCCACGTGTATTAGTAGGCTATATGTCTTTTGAAAAACCAATATAATCAAGACTAATAATTTCCTTGTGATGAGAAGTAAGAAATTAAAAGTGAAGTGTGTCACAAGGGTCATTGCCTGCCATTTCAAAAAAGATAAATCAACTAACCAAAATTCCATGAATCATGGGCAAATGACTAATGACCTTTCTTTTGGCCTTAGTTACAATATTTTATTACTACTTTTCCTAATTCATTCACAAGAAATCTGTGTGAACACAGAGTGCAACAAAGTAAGATTCCAAAGATAAAAGGTGTGGTATTAAACTTGGAATTGGATATATAAGATAAAGTTGCACGGTTGAAATATCATGTGTTAGTTTAGAATTTAGATACCAACAAGAATTGTGGTGGGATGGTCTTGTATATCTCTCCACCTTTAGAGGTCTCGGGTTCGAACCTTGAGTATGAAAAAAATCATGTAAGGAGCGCTTCCTTCTAAATAGGCCTTACACACTATAAATCCGAATTAATCGGAGCTCCAATGCGGATAGCCGACACTGGATGAGAACCTAAATGAATGTGTTAGTTAAGATGAAATGTTGATTTTCTTGACACAACTAGTCAATATAAGAGCAATTTGGAGACTTTTTAAATTTGAAGTGGTGAATAGTGGGAAGTAAGTGGGGTTAATGCATGCGAGTTAAAATAGTTGTTCTTGCATGGCACTAATTAATCATGCCAAGTTTTGTGGGTTGTTGAAATTTTCACTTATAATGTGTATGTAGCTTTGTACAAATTAATTAATGCTCATTGTTTTTTCTTTGTTGGGCGGAGTTGTAAAAGAAGCTTCTGTTTGATTTTCCTTATATGGATTATGGAATAATATTGTAGTTGAAAGCATGTATAATATAGTTCACTAATGATATTGTCTTGTCTGTGTTGACTTTTGATTTGCACGTCCTTAAAATGCGTCACCCATTTGCTTCTTTGTATACCCAACACCTGTCTCAGTTTTTTCGATTTTTGGAATTTACTTAGGAGTTTACATATACCTTCTTTAGAAATTCAGTATAGTCATTGAGATTTGTCCCATAATCATAATCTAAAAGATGCAAAATTCAGTATAGTCATTTTAGATTTCGTTCAAGATTGCATGCCCAGTAACTTAGATACAATGTGAACAACTCAACCCTCTAATGATATATATATCCACTTTGATCTACCTGCACCGCGGCAGCAGGATTTAAAAAATATATCGTTATAAAATTTAAGGTTTGCTTAATTTCTTATATATGCAATATTTTTCGTATTTTGTCGATGTGGGATTTGTGTGATAAAGTAATACTTAAATATTATGTGGGCCTATAAAATGATGCAATTATGAGATCACACTGAGGGAATACTAGAAAAATGTGAAATAATATTGTTTCGTTTCAACACAAAATTTCCAAGATTATATATGCAGCTTTTTTGAACAGATCAAGTTAACTCAAAAGCTGTTGACTGTATCTCTCTCAGTCTATTGCTTAGTCCTTTTGCCTATTGGTGTGGCTAATGAGAACATTTAATCAAAACTTTAATGGAGATTCTAGTGATGCCACTCGCAAAATTTAAAGTAGGTATCATTGACTAGGTAATAAACGTTTTAGGATTATCAGTCGTTTGCTAGACTGCCGATTATAATTAAGTAATTAATTGTATACTTAGCTTAAACTTTTAATGAGATTGTCACACATTTTGAAGTAGTATCAGAATATAGAGATGCTTTTAGTTTGAGTTTCGCTGTCACCGATTATAAAAAGAATTATGCGCTTGACTCTCAAAAAAGAATCAAGCCGACACACGAGGAAGAGTGTTGAGTGAAGTATATAATTAAGTAAATAAAAATGTATTATCTCTTATAGTTTAACCTTTTAGATAATATAACCATACACTTCGACATTAAAAATTGAAATAAATAACTTGTTACATCAAACTAAAATATATATTAATAATATAAACTTCTACATTGTCAATGGATTAGAATATCCATGATCCAACTATTTATAGTATCTGTCTTTCATGCGAAGAGCATAGTAAGAGATAAAATTCACAAATAATTACTTTTCAAGCTTTATAATTGAAAAATAATCATTATTATGGAGTTTTAAATTTCACATGTAAAAATTTGAAATTTCATGATATTAGCTATTTTTTCAAAGATAAGATTGAAAATGACATCTTATTTCTACTTAGAATAATAAGAGATAATGGTCAAAACACACTTGAAGTATCACTTTTTTGCGAGTTTGCTAACTAAAATTTCAAGTTTTTGCGTTTCCTATCTGAACCATCACCAATTATATATGAAATCACTCCCCGACTTGTATTTGATGGTGCAAGGTGTACACTCTTTAAACATGGTGTCAAATGGCACTCCACACAGATAATTAAAGGAACTAATTAGTTTTTTTAATAAAATAAGAGATAATGGTCAGAAATACATCTGAAATATTAGTTTGTTGTGAGTTATCTATCTGAACTATTAAGTGTTTTTGTTTCCTACCTGAATTATCACCAACCATTTATCAAACACTCTTGCTTTACTCTTGCTTTGTTTTGATTGCCTTGCTTGAGATTATGCTTTGTCTTGAGCCGAGGGTCTCCCGAAAACAGCCGCTCTACCTACCAAGGTGGAGGTAAGATATGTGTATACTCTACCCTCCCCAGACCTCACGGTGTGGAATTTCACTGGGTATGTTGTTGTTGTTGCTGCAATATGGATGAAATTTTATGAGCAAATTAAGCTGTCATGTGTATTTTGGCGATTTGTATTCAAACACTTGCTCTAGTCAGCTTCAAAGTGTACGTTTTGTAAACAAAACTAAGGACCCGTTTGGTCATTAAAAATTTCACTTTTTTCTAAAATTAGTGTTTGGTTATGAAAATTGCAAATACAACTTGAAGTTGTATTTGGAATTTGGAAAACACTCGCAGTTTTCTCTTTTTTTCACTTTCGATACACTCAAACAACCAAATATTCTTTGTAAAAACTATAACCAAACACAACTCCATCTTCGACTCCAACTTCAAAATTCCAAATAAAGTGAAAAATATTTGATTTTCATGACCAAATGCCTACTAATATAGTAACTTTTCTAAAAATTTTGGTTGAGGAAGGGAAAATGACATGTCAAGGAGAAGGAGACAAGCTAAGGCTATATAGAACAGACTGAAGTATAAAAAATGAGGAGACAGAAAAGGACTCTTGCCTACCCTTAAAAAGATGGTATTAACATATACCCCAAAAAAAAGAAGCTAAAGAGAGTGATTTAAGGAAGTATGTAACTACAAAAATCCAATTTGCCTTTTTTTTTTTGTTGCTTTTGTATGTGTTTGTAGTATTCTCAGATTATATATGCACGCCTGTGAAAAAGAAATAAGAAATTGCTGTCAATTAAGTACGGTTCTGTGTGTTTGGCTTTTTCTATCTAAAGGGAACGAAGGAAAGAGAGAAAAAAAAGGACAACTGTGGACACCACTATTTTTGTTCAATAGTTTTTTTATTTGGTCCGGTGTCGATAGTATTGGAGTCTTTCTAAATTTGAATTCACACCGAAAAGTATCATATTAGGGGCATAAAACGCTTTGGTGTTCGATATCTGTATTGGGTCATGACTATATGTATTGAGACCCGACTAGATTTGGATTCACACTGGGAAAAATCGCATACACTTTCGTGTCCAGTATCTTATTGGAGGGCTACTAAATTTGAATTCACGCTAGAAAGACTCATACTAGGAAGAAAAACGCTTTCTAACAAAGACGACTCTATACCTAGGGCTAGACATCGCACCGAAAATTCCTATATTTGAGGGGGGGGGGGGTTGCGCTCTAGCTAAGAAAGGAACCTTTATACATAGGGCTCGAACCCGCATTAGGGCTCAACTAAAGTTAGAATTTGCGCAAGGAACTCCCATATTAAGGGGTAAAACACTCCTTAACAAATGTGATAATATACCTAAGACTCGATCCTGAAATCTCTAGTTAAGGATAAAAGTGTACTTACCACTTCCCGTAACCTTTGCTGGTTTTGTTCCATAGTTTACAACTTTACATTATTAGAAGGTGCTACAATATTTACTAGTAGTATTTACAATTTGGAAGAATTGGGAAATATTGTTGGTATTCTATTGTACTTTATAAAGCAGTACGGGATGTAAATAACTATTACAAGTATTCGATAGGATAAATAACTATTCAATATTCAGAAATTGAATCTTGTTGAAGAAATAAGCCAATCTTCAAACTGCCGCAAGCTTGTTGTGTCTTGAATCTTGATAACCTGAAATCAAGAAACAACTAAATCTGGATGGTTACAACGTTGTGTGTTGAGTTGAGGAATTGCCCTCTGTCCTTAAGACAAGATTGCCCCGTATATATGCTTTTACGTTAGCGGGCAATAGTCTCCCAAGATAAAACAATACTTTAATCTCAACGCTACAAAGCCAATAGGTTCAGCCTGCCGAATAAAACACATATGAATCGATTTGCTGAAGATATGGAAAAGGAAGGAAGAGATTCTATCTTCTCTTCTGTTTTGTCTCTGTTTATATAGTGTGTCTCTGTTGTGTATATCTTGTGTATATAATGAGGGTTTGCTCACTGTTTTCCAGTCACGAATTGCACTGACTTTCGCCACTGGTTTGTCTTTGTTTTTAAGCCGCATCGTTTTTCGCTGGTTTACCGTCTGCTTTTCACCAGATTCATTTTCCCAGCCACTGAATTGAGCCAAAAGAGACTCAATATATAGCATGGATGAGGGGTTGTACAACTGCCCAAAACATGGTTGTTAATGGCCATTATGAAGGCATTAAACAACCAAGTAATGGTAGTTAATGGCCATCAAGAGGGGCTGAATTATGGACATGAAGGAGGGTGATAATGGAGGAGTTAATCAGCCAAATAATGGTTGGTTAAAGCTCCTGAAAACAGTCCAACGGTAGGGCAGAAAGTTTTCTGCCTTCCATCACCCCAAAATCAACTTTCCGTAAAATATTAAACTTCAGGGACCAAACTGTACATCTGGCAGAGTTCTCTGGTCCAAAAAGATAATATTAGAAAGTCCCTGCAGCCCGTGACCCGAGACCGGACCGGGCGGGCGGCGGCGCGCGTGTGGGCTTAGCCTTGAACCCAAGCACATCTAGGCCCTCCCTCCTTTAAATACATGGGATACCCCTTGGGGTCCCAAACCCTTTACCACATTAGAGACTTATATAGAGAGCAATTCTTCCTATTCCCACCGATGTGGTAGATTTGTCCCACACCACATTTCCATGCCTCAAACACCTTACTTCGTGGACCAATATCTCTTTCATTTCTCAACGAAATTTGACGATTCTTGGCCCTACGGTCATCTACTCACTTCGTAGATCATGCATGTGCGAAGAGACAAAGTCTCCAACATGCGGAACACTAGTGTTTAATTCATCAAAGATGGGTGGACGCATCTCCCCGCCAAAGACAAATTTCCAACAAATATATCAATAACTTAACTAGTATATGGCCTAAAAAATCGCACGTAAATAATTTAGTTTTCTGACTAGTCAAGTTTAATTATGCAATAATCGAACATCTAATAATTTAAAAAATTCAAAATCCAAATCGACCAAAAAAATTGAAAAGCCTGTAAAAATTGGGTCGGTCAATTTTTCTAGGTATGATCGAAATATGACCACATGTAGCTATATGTGTTGGAATTTCCACTATATGTGGATTAATATTAATTTGATTATTATGATTTATCAAACGGGCTAACATATATAATTGATAGACAATTCTGGGCTAAACTGTACACGTTTCATGAGCTAATTTTTTGGGATGAGTTAGGATATAGGTTCAAAATTTATTTTCTTGTTATGGTATCAGAGTTAAAACCATCTTTATTTTTGTGTGTCCTAATACTGATTCCTCATATTATATTGTCTACACTCTAGTTGGCAAGTTTGAACACGCGATGTTAAATGCCCCACATTGATTGAAGAATGAGTAATTTGTCTCCTTGTATATCAACAATTCTTTCTCATGAACACGAACTTAAAATTGAGCTAATGTCCACTTTGTTAGATTTTGCATCTGTTACTGCTACAATTTTCTAGAATAATTAGTTGTTTAGTTGTAGGAAAAGTCTAATAGTTGATTTAGTAGGATACTCAGTTTTTAAATTTTAATAAGAGTCTAATATTTTAGCTATAGGATGAGTCTGCTACTTTAATTATGTGCATATATAAAGGCTTATGATTAATAAATTTTATATGAGATAGTTTTCATTCATATTTTCTACTTGTTGTTTGCATCTCTCCAAAAAATCATAACAGTGGTATCATCGCCTTCATTGATCTTAATGGGTTTGTGCATTTATTAAACAAGAAATAGTTTCAACCACTTTTAAGTCATACCTATTTTCAACTCATTTCAACCCGTGCTTATTTTTAACGCTCAGGGCTATTTCAACCAATTTTAACTTGTGCTTATTTTTAACGCTCATGGCTATATTCAGCCAATACCAATTTAAACCAAATTTTAATCCACTACCTTTAAAACTTATTTTCAACCATAACAAGCAATTGTCTCTCTTTAAATGTCTCACAAACCTTCACCGGTGAAAACTATCATAGTATTTGGTTAGTGAAGATGAAGTTAGAAAACAATTTTACAATGTGTAAGCATAATTCTCTTCCGTTTGAAAATAAAATTTATACAATTTACTTTCAATCGACGGAATAGAAAAATTGTCACTGGAAAATACTTGAAGCATGTGATGGAAAAATGCAAAAAAATTGAGTTCAAGAAGAAGAAAGATTCATGTTACCGATGTGTGCAAGTTCAAAATTACTCAAAAAATAATCCACAAGTACAAATTGCTAATGTAGAAATTAAGGAGGAGCAACTTTTCTAGATTGCAGCAACAGAAGTAAGGAGGAGTGTTGGATTTTGCGTCTGTTACTGCTACAATTTTCAAGAATAATTAGTTGTTTAGTTGTATGAGAAGTCAATAGTTGATTTAGTAGGATACTCAGTTTTTAAATTTTAATAAGAGTCTAATATTTTAGTTGTAGGAAGAGTTTGTTACTTTAATTATGTGTCTATATAAAGGCTTGTGATTAATAAAATTTATATGAGACAGTTTTCATTCATATTTTCTACTTCTTGTTTGCATCTCTTTCCAAAAAATCATAACACACTTCTTATCAATTATCATATGTT
Source organism: Anisodus acutangulus (assembly GCA_029783415.1). Lineage (NCBI taxonomy): Eukaryota > Viridiplantae > Streptophyta > Magnoliopsida > Solanales > Solanaceae > Anisodus > Anisodus acutangulus. Next base: position 52,030,339 of record CM056499.1, on the reverse strand, counting down.
TAAGATACTGTTACCTATAAGTTTTAAATAAATTTTTAAATGTTATTCCCTAATTATTAAAAAATGATAACACAATCAGGTCGTATAAGATATCTGTGGACAAATCTCTATAATACATTAATAAGAAACCAAAAATGGCAACTTAGTTAGAGAAAGTACTTAGTATAGCATGATTAGCATGCTAACTTATCAATCAAGGCCTAAAATAGATTAGGAGTTAGCAAATATTGAAGCATGTATTTATAACCTAGCTAGGAAAATGTTGAAAAAGAGTAAAATGCAGAGAAGGAGAAGAGAGAGCAAGGTGTATGTCTATTATGAAGCATGATGGGGTTGGAGTTGTAAGTATTAGAAGCGGAACTAAGAGTTTTAATTTATAAATTCTGAATTTTAATTTTTTATTTATTAGGTTCTGAATAAATTATTTACGCATATTAGATATTTTTAATACAAATAAAAGTTTGAGTCAAAGTTATTGAGTTCTGTCAAACTCGTAACTATTACATTGGCTTCGCCCTTACCATTGATAATTATTCTTTCATTCTTAGTTAGAAATCTGAAGTTAGGGTATTGAGTTTGGAGTTGGGAATCTGCTTCCATGCTGCAAATACTCAAATCTGAACTGAATCATGCCCTTCGTTAGGAAGGGATTTACCCTCGATATGAGATTTTCGACGCGAATACAAATTCAATCGAACTCATTATCAGTACCTTATATCGGATGAAAAGTAAAGCTTTTTGAATACCAAGAGAATACCAGACATATCTGGAAAGGACATCGAATAAAACAGTAAGAGCTTTAATTTGTCAGAGCATGTGACCTACAAATAAAGACTAGTATATAGTTTGGAGGAAGACAAATTGAAGTCCAGCCATTGGGGGAAGCATCATTTGATTGCTCTCGTGATGACTAGTACTGCATATCTATTGCTGAATTTTCTCTGACTGACTGACTATTTGACATGCATCCATCACTTAATTCAAAATCCATGCTTCCCCAATATTATTCCCAAATTCCATTCCCTATATATCCTATTCCTACAAACTCATATTGTGTAGTTATGAGAGGCGGATTAACAATTTAAACGTTATGAATTTTGAATAGAGAAAGTGAGAACGTATGTGCGTTTAATTCTGTTTATACATGTTTTTTCTAATTCAACCTGAAAATATTGGTCCGGCAATATATTTTATACGTAATTCTAGAAGTGAACTAGCTTGGTCGGTAGAATTCAGTTGTGAGATACGCTCTTGCTCACAAATTTGTCGTTCCATCTCAGACTAGGCTATCTCCGAGAGCATAGGGGTCCCGAACGGGTGAAGAATAACAGGTTGTTTCACCTTAATATATAAGTTTAAAAATTGAAGTAAATATATCAACATGATTAAAATCAGAAAACTATCACTAAAAACTAAGAGTTGCATGGGCTATCAACAACCAGAGTTCATGCACTTTCCAGGAAAGGTCCTAAGCCCCAATTTCATCCTTTAGCAGCAAATTCTATTGGTTTTCTAGCATGGAAAACTATTAAGCTTCTCCACGATGCTTTTCCAATTCTTGATTTTGTCCCACAAGATGAAGTTGTAGGACAATCTCCCTTACTATCTTATGTGGCCTTTTGTCAAGTTGGTTGAATCTTTTATTATTTCGCTCGATCCAAATAGCATAAACAGAAGCAACAAACAAGAATCCCAGTATCAAAGTTCTCGGTCTGTTCTGTCTGATCATAGAGGATAGCCATCTGATTTTCTCAATCCAATTTCCAATGTTTCTGTTGTATCATATCCATATCAGGAGTGTACTCCATATACTTTTGGAGTATATGCATGAAAAAAAGAGATGTGAATGTGTTTCCTCCAAGTTAGTTGAGCAAAATACACAATCTGGTGATACCTGGATACCCAATTTCAGTAGTCTGTCTACAGTGGAAAGTCTATTATGAAGTGCAAGCCATAGAATGAATTGATATTGAGGTATCAACCCCTTTGTCATGAAGAGCTGCTTCCACTGTACCTTTGGATAGTGAGGCAAGAAGTACCCATAAGTCTTTTTGTTGGAATTTCTATGGTACTTTATAAAGCAGTACGGGAAGTAATAACTATTACAAATGTTCGAAAGGATAAATAAATGGTCAATCTTCAAAACTGCCGCATGTGTGTTGTGTCTTGAATCTTGATCACCTTGCAAAGCCAATGTTGAGAATCGCCATAAGTTTGTTGTGCCTTGAATCTTGATAACCTGAAATCAAGAAACAACTAAATCTGGATGGTTACAACGTTGTGTGTTGAGTCGAGGATAGCCCTCTATCCTTAAGACAAGATTGCCCCGTATATATGCTTTTACGTTAGCGGGCAATAGTCTCCCAAGATAAAACAACACTTTAATCTCAACACTACAAAGCCAATAGGTTGAGCCTGGCGAAGAAAACAAATATGACTCGTCTTGCTGAAGATATGGAATAGGAAGGAAGAGTTTCTCAATACTCTTCTATTTTGTCTCTGTGTATATAGTGTGTCTCTGTAGTGTATATCTTGTGTATATGTGTGGGTTTGCTCACTGATTTTCGTGACAATTTGCTCACCGCTTTGAGCTATTTTCGTGTGATTTTAGTGGTGTTTGCAGTGCGTTTCCTGCGTGTTTTCGTGTGTTTTTCAGCCTGTTGTGCTGCCAGTTTTTCGTCTCATTTCTGCTCCTGATTTGAGCCAAAGAAGGCTCAATTTATAGCAAGGAGAAGCGGTCATCTAACCGCCAAAACATGGCCGAATGGTCATTGAAAGGTCGCCTAATCGCCCAAGTAATGGCTGTTAATGGAGGAATTAATCAGCCAAATAATGGCTGGTTAATGCTCCAAAACGCAGTTCAACAAGAGATGAAAAAGTCTCCGTAAATTCTGGGACCAAAGCAGTAAATATTGAAACTTCAGGGACCAAACTGTACATATGAAAGAATTACGGTCCAAATCAGATATATGAAACTTCAGTGGATCAAACTGTACATATCCGCGAGTTCTCTGGTCCAAAGATAATGTTAGCCCGTGGGCCCTGAACCTGACGGGGCAAGCAAGCGGGCGGCGGCAGCAGCGTGTGGGCTTAGCCTTGAACCCACAGCATCTAGGTCTTCCCTCCTTTAAACACATGGGATACCCCTTGGGGTCCCAAACCCTTTACCAATTTGAGACTTATATAGAGAGCAATTCTTCCTATTCCCACCGATGTGGTAGATTTGTCCCACACCACATTTTCATGTCTCAAACACCTTACTTCGTGGACCAATATCTCTTTCATTTCTCAACGAAATTAGACGATTCTTGGCCCTACGGTCATCTACTCACTTCGTAGATCATGCATGTGTAAAGAGACGAGGTCTCCAACATACGGAACACTAGTGTTTAATTCATCAAAGATGGGTGGACGCATCTCCCCGCCAAAGGCTAATTTCCAACACTTTTTAATGCTGAACTTGCCTTTGAGTACAAACTGATCCAAGGAACCTCTCCAGTTTACCATCGTGTTCCACCAAGTGTATAACATTGTATAAAAGTATTTTTGGGCCAAAGCTTTGCGATGTAAGTTATGGGCTATATTTTTGCAATGTAAGTCATCGGATTGTACTTTTATGAAATTTCCCCATTATTGTTTTCAAGCGATGTTCCTTTTAACCAAAAACTCTTTGAAAAGAAAACAAGAGATTAATTAACCATCATCAGTTGTAATGAAGTAGTACATATTTCTCCATTCTTAATTAAAAATCTTGGTTGAGCTTTCAGAGTTGAGTTGAGGAAATGTATTATCTCCAAAATAAAAATTTCCTACGTGAATTTAAATTAGTCGAACTCCATGATGATTGTCGTACACAGATTGAGACACAAAAAAAAGGAAAACAAAATAAGAGACTTATTAAAGCTAACCTGCATTCAGAAGGGTGTCTTGTTATATGGCATTTGTCATTCCTATCCGTCCTTTTCAGCTGATTCCATGTTAGCCAAATTGCCAATGACAGTTCAATTATTAATGCTAAAAGAGAGTGACAGCCTAGAGATAGAAAAGGGAAGTATGTCAGTAAACATCTTGACATTTCGTGATTACCTATTACATAATTCCTTCTATAAAAGGCTCTTCTTTATCACTCCCTTCATTCATTCTTCACATCAACATATATACCATTAATAAAGAGAGAGATGGCATCAAGAAGGGTGCAAAGTAAAATGGCTATGCGCAGCAAGCTTCACCTTTTACGAACACTTACCAACTCCAAATCTGTAAATAAATACTATCACCACCATTTTCTTCTTTAGCTTTTTCCCATTATTCTTTGTTTTCTGCTTTATTTTATACTCTCTTCGTTTTAATTTTTGGAACTTTTTCTTTTATAATGTTCGGCCAACTTATGCACATATTGTCTAATTTTATGTGGTATCTTCTACCTCTACCTCCACCAGCACGTACCGTATGTATCTGTTACCTCCCACTAACATGATTACCAGATAACTCTGTCCAACAAAGCTTGGTTAGGGAAGAAATTATCTTGTATTTTTACTTCTGTCGGGATTTAAAACCGAGACCTTATGGTTCTCATTCAAATTTATTGACCACTAATTAAGGCACACGCCTGCGTGCTTATGGTGTTAAATATATCATTAAATTTTTATTTTAATTATAATATGAAAATTTTAAGTTAACTTATTTTTAAATATAAAAAGATATTATTATTTTTGAACCTACTTATATTGAAATAATGTAAAGTAAAATGAGAGGAGGGAGTTTCCTTCAGTAACTTCAAACTTTCAAAAAATGGGGTAAGAAAACAGTAAAACAACTACTTATTAATTTTTTTTTTGTGAAGGTGAAAAAGAACTCTATCATCTTGGATGCCTTCCTTTACATCATCAAGCTGAGACTCCAGCTAGAAGCCATCCAAAGAGAGTATCACAACCTCTTAAACCACGTCCAAGTTCTCTCTCTCTCTCTAGATAGATAGATAGATAGATGTGCTTATGTTTTTCTTACAAATGGATTTTTTTAAAACCTATTATAGTCTTATTTTAGATGTATATGTCAATAAAAATATAGAGATTTTTTGTTGTTATTATTAGTATTATATCTATATATTATTCAGTTTATATTGGGGAAATAACTTAAATAGTAGTATGTCCGAAAAAGGATCTTTAAGCAAATAACCAGGCGGATTCACTATTTACTTTTCTTAATATATATATATAGATTATACACATATTATTTATTTACCATTAGTTTAAACGATTGAGTACCCGATTATTTAGGTTAATTATTTAGATTATACACATGTATAGTTAGTGAATAATCTATGTATACCGACTAGCTAGCGATTGTAGATACTTTTTGGCTGAGCAGCCAAATGTGTATTCCCCATTTATTTTTTACTCTTGTTTTTATTTGATGTAATGATAACATGGGTTGAATTTAAATGGAGACACGATCAATGTAGTTCATATAGCCGACTTGAACTTGTGTTGTTATTATTGTTATTGTTGTCGTAGGAAGTGAAGTTGGAAAAGCTTACCGGAACAAGATTTTTCGTCAAAGTGACATGCAAAAAGGGGAAAGATGTGTTGGTGTCAATTTTAGAGGCATTTGAAGAGATGAAACTAAGCGTTGTTCAAGCTAGGGTTACAAGCAAGTACTTCTTTGGGATGGAAGCTATTGTTGAAGCTGAGAATGGAACTGATGTAAGAGCTTTGACTAGAGCACTTCAAATGGCTATTCACAAGCAAAGTATTGAAAATCTCTAAGTAATATAGTATACTTAGGAGAAATGTAGCTCTAATTTTTTGTTTTCTTTTAATTATCCTTCTAGCTAGTTGTTACATTTATGTGATGAAGGGAAAACTATCACTTTCATTTTGTTATCCATTAGGTATGAAAGTGAAAGAGAAAAAGACAAATTATGAATTAAGTTGGATATGGTTGATTTGAACTCTTTTAATTTCTTGTTTGTGTTATATATAATCTCCTAGAATGTTATTGGCGTAGAATTCTTCAAAAATAAAGTACTTTTGAAGAATTCAACATATACTTATCGATATTTTTAAAGAGTCCGCGCAAAATAGATTATAACTTAATCTTATCCAACTTAAGATATGTAGCATGGCATTAATTAATACTTTGGCAATCATCTACACCACCAAAGTTTCAGAAATACAGGGGCACCTGATATGGATACATAAGTACCAAAAGAGAAAATATCATTGATATATCACTTTATTTTACTTTATTTGTCATAACTTGAGTTGGTACAGAGTGCAATAAAGAAAAAAAGATAATTGTAACCTATGGTCTTAAATATATCATAACATTTGCATAATTATAAAATTGTTACAATCGGTGATTATAAACATGTTATAACAATAGTATGGCTATAAAATGAAAGGGAGTAGGAACAATATGCATCATTACCAAAAAAGAGTGGTATTATGTAGGCCTGGCCAGTGGGCCGGGGTCGGGTCTGGCGGGCCGGATTTGGCGGGGTTGGGTCGGGGAGGGATGAGAGAAGGGGGCAGGGCGGGTCTGGCGGGGTCGGGTTTGGCGGGACTTGCTCCAGTCCCGTCCCGATCCTGATCCTGTCTGAATCGGGTCGGGGTAGGGATCGGGGCGGGTTCCGGCGGGTTTTCCTTTTTTTTTTTTTAATAACATATGTATAAAAAATCTCAATAAACTAGACAATATAGTGTAATAAAAACATCCCAAGGCTGTTTTTGTGCCTCTTATATTATTTAATAAACATATTATTTTTTTGTAATACAAATACAATTGTCTAAATTGCAACTTTGTGGTATTGTCCAAAAGTTGCAAATTACATAATAAAATTGCAATTAAAAAAATTATATTCTGAAAGAAACATGTTCTAATTGCTTGATAATTTCCTGTGATTCTTCGGCTGGAATTGATATTTATTGGTCAAATTGATTCATGTCGCTTCCACTACCTTCGGATAAGATTTCGTTGTAGTTTTCGTCTTATTCTTCGTTGATCTCCGGTTGACCGCACCTTCTCCGCTCCGCTCGTATCCAATCTCTGAATAATACTGCAATTTCCAAGTTGTCTCCGGCTAATGAGTGTCTGTGGTCTCCTATTTGATATCTGTCGGCAGAAAAAACGCTTTCAGATGCAGTTGATGACGCTTGAATGTTCAAAACATCTCGGGCCATCATTGAAAGTGTCAGTCTTCTCATTCCCCCTCCAGTATTTCAGCAAGTCTTCATGTCCATCTTCATTGATAACTTCTTGGTACGGTACAGAACCCTGCAAAACAAAAATATCCAACTCACTAATTTGGTTAGTAGCGGTATGGCCGCACATTCTATTTCTGAGTCTTTCAATACTAGCTGCAGAAACAACATGTCTTTTGTGAGGATGTGTTGAAGATAAAGAAGATGGTATAGAAGTCGGTAAGTTACTAGCATTTTCTTGTTGGTAAAACCTATATATTTTTTTACATTGGTCTTCTACGCTAGACAACACTTCTTATTTAGTTTGTTCAATAGGTGGTGGGTGATTTAGATTTTTGGGACTTGGAGGTGGTAGTACTTCTATACAATCGTAAATAGTTTCAATTAGTGATTTAGTACCGTCTATTTTAATAGTCGGATTTAATGCAACACCAATAATATAAATAGTGGGAATAGGAATAAAATATTTTTTTATTTTGATAAACATTTTTTTAATAGCTGTCATATAAGCTGGTTTTTCCATATATTCACTAAGTAATAAAAATATTAGAGTTATATAAAACAACATAGTTGAAATAGTAGGATAATAAATACCGAAAAATTCTTTTGTTGCTTGAAAAAATTTCTCTAAAAATACAATAAGTTCAGAAATTTTTACCCAATCACTATCTACAATCATATCAGCTGGATTTTGATTATGAGAGTTAAAAAATAAAGTTATAGGTTTTCTATAGTCATAAGCAACAAGTAGTTGCTCGTATAAAGAATTTCACATAGTGGATACTTCTTCTGAAATTTTTCTATAAGGTAGTCCACAATCGTGACAAGTTTTTTTATATTCTTTTCTTCGTTGTACTCTATTACTTTTAAAAATAAAGTTTATAGCAAATTGTATTTTACTAAGAATGTCTTGAAAAAGTGATAGACCATTCTTTACAATTAAGTTATATATATGGAACACGCATTTTATATGAAAATGATCTGGAAAAGATGGAGTTAAACTATTTTTAAAAATTGTAATAGTGTAATTGTTAGAAAAAGCGTTATCTAATGTAATAGTCATAATTTTATCGGTTATTCCATAATAATGGCACACTTGATAAATATTATCTGCAATAAAAGTACCAGTGTGTCTATCATCTATATATCTATACGCTAAGATACGTTTTTGCATAGACCATTTATTATCTATCCAATGACAAGTTACCGTTAAATAATCATGGCCGTTAGTACTACGACCTATATCAGACGTGATAGATACTTTGCCATTAAAATGATATAATGAATAGACCTGTCCAAAGGTCGGGTCGGGCCGGGTCAGGCCGGGTCAGGGCCGGGTCGGGTGGCTTTTTTTTTCCTCCTTGCCCGACCCTGGCCCGACCCTGACCCTATATTTTTTTTAAAATTCCGACCCTGGCCCTGACCCTTCGGGGACCCTACGGGTCACGGGTCGGCCCTGACCCGACGATTTTTTTTTTGGCGGGCAGGGTCGGGTCGAGATTTTTTTAAAAAAAAAATTGAATTTTCAAAACTGAAATTGGTATTCACCCCTACATTACCACGAAATTTCGACGTTGAAATGTATTGTATATCGTGAAATCTTGACTAAAGAAAAAGAGAATTGGAAATCGATTTGGGGAAAAACACAAATTGATTGGAAAAACTGACGTTTTTCTAAAAATTGGCTGCGCCAAACCGCCTTATGGCGGTTTGACCGTCCCTGTCTCGAAAAAATATGCAAAATCAAAAAAAAATTGGATAAAACGGACATCCGAGCGCAGAGTTATGACCATTTAAAGTTTCACCAATTTACAACTACTTTATCTCCCTACATTATGCTTCCATGATATTAACAAAATGACTAATAATATAAATATATAATTAATAATCAGCTACCGTTTTTATCTTATTTTATGTCGAGCTAAATGTAGATTAGATATATATATATATATATATATATATATATATATATATATAAACAGGCATTATATCACTTATTAATGACAAAAATATATATAAGTACAAAATAAATATTAATGAAGGAAAAATAATATAAATTATATTAAAAAAATATGCGGGTCGGGGTCGGGCCGAGGTCGGGTCGAGGTCTGCCTGGCCTGGTCGGGTCGGTCGGCGCCGGCCGGCAGTAATTTTTTCTCGACCTGTTCGACCCGACCGACCGCCGGTCGAGTGGCTCTCGTCGACTAAAGTCGACCACGCCCTGCTTTTTCGGTCGGGCCGGGCCAAGTGGTCCCACCCTATGGACAGGTCTAATAATGAATAACGTAAATATTGTTGATATTCATGTGCGAATTTAAACACATCTCTCTTAACAGTTGATCTAGGAAAACCGTTAAAAGCAGGATTATATATATCTCTAATGTAATGAATAAAATCTGGAGATGAAGGAAATGAAAAAGGCAAACCCTCTACATCAACTAATTTTGATATTGCTTCCCTATCTCTATGTTTATTGTATTTAGGGCCTACAATTCCTCTGTCATAGGGTTAATTTGACTATGTACTTGGTCCGGGAGTTATTGAAAAATCAAGATACAATGAGTTATTTTTCTTTTCACTTTTACCTTACTTTAATAAATGTGGAGAGAGATTAATGTGGTGAAAAAAAAGTATAAAATTGAGATCGAAGAATAAATAAGAATAATTTAATTAATTTTAGTTAATGTATTTTAAAGGACGTGAAAAAGAACATAACAAGTAAAATGAACTGGAAAGAATATCTTTGTTAACAAGGGTCTTTAATTTACATTCCCATGCGTGAGAGGCCAATACAACATATAACTCCATCATGACTTCATTATTATCTCGATTGATTTTTTTTTAAAAGATAATGAAGAAGGTACATATGTTCCTTCAAACTAGTCCCATTATGTTCCCCTCTCGCAATATTAATGTATATCTTGCATTCAAATGTTATACGGTTAGAAAGATGTTTGAATATGTATGCAGAGGCTAATAGGCGAATCTAGAATTTTGATTTTATGATTTCTATTGAGAAAAATTAACCTACTCGGTTCTAAATAAATTGCAAATATGGTCGTTGGCCAATGACAAGAAAGTGGCTAAATTCAACTTTTTCTACTTAACCGGGTCGGTTCCCCAATGGGCCGAGATCCGAGCTACAACCTGGGCCAACACAACCCCCGATCTGGCCCATCCCTGGGCCCAACCAGCTCACTTCGATCTGAGTTTTTACCGGGCCAACCAGGTCGGCCCACTGACAGGCTCATGTTAAGATACTTGAATGAAATCCCCTGGAGTTAAGGGGCCGAGATGACAAATCAGTTCAAATATGAATGTATATTTTTATTAGTTTTTCCTTATAAGTTAATTTGGGCTAATGCTACCAAATTTGCGCAAACAGACTTTACATGGACAAATTATGGTTATGCCCAAACTAACCTCAACAAAGTTGATCAACGTATCTTTAAAAATAAAAAATAATATTTTAACACATGCTTGGGCTTCAATTTTCAACTCATGCTTAGTTTTTAATGCATGATCTCCTATTAACTTATTTTTAAATTTTATCTTTTACGTTTAACGAGATGATTTATAGTCACACAAATATCTTTAGCTTTTTTTGGACTACAAAATTAAAAAATCATCCATTATTTTTTAAACCTTATACCCTATTAAATTATATCACATAAATTGACGGATGAGAGTATATGTCATTTTGGCAGAAAGGAAATTTCACTTGATCAAACCAAAAAAATGATCTCTCTATTCAAGTTCCTGTGAGTATTGTTTTCTTACTATTTTGTACCAACAAGAACGGCATATTTTATATTTTAAAAGCAATTTAAATTTAAACTTTCACTTTAACCTTTAACGAAAAACTTTTAAAGTCATGCATTTATTAGATACACCTTTATAGATCATTAATTTCTTTTTAATTCATTTTGATAAGGATATTTAATTTTCTGTATTTGAAAATAATTTAATTTTAATATTCTCATTTTATTCTTAATGACATTATTTTATAGTCTTACAAATATTAATGTTATGACATATATAGAATCATTATATGTTCCAAAGAAATATTTTCTTAATTTTCACTTCTAATCAAATAATTTCACATAAAATGAAACCACATAAGGAATTAATGTACATCATTCACCTCATTTTATCATCTAATTATAACGAACTGATATACTCCAATTTAATGTAAATATGAACATCGAACTAGATTACTCAAACTAATATGAAAAGAAACAGGATCGCCTACAATATTTCACTCATACAAATCAACCACAAACTTTTAAAATATTTTTATGCATTGACTAAGGTCCTGTTTAAACAACATTTATCATACATACTCAGAGATTCGTTCTGCATGCAGAATCTACTACTATATGCGCACGTGAATTGGAAAAGATCACTAATTAAATCAACAACATCAACAATCTTCCTGCAAATTTCAAGATTTTCTTGTTTCTCCATCTTTCTTGGATAATAAAAAAATCCTTTTATTATCATAGAGAAAATCGATAATATTCCTGATCTCATACTACTCTCTCAATACAGAATCTAATGTTTCAGAAAAACAAATACAAAAATTTCTCATATTAAATTCGAAGTGCCGTATTCGCTGTATTATTATTATTGCTCAGTACCAGAAGAAGAAGAATCACTATTGATGAACTTCGCTCTCACGCGGCCACCGCCGCTGCGGCCACTAACTTCAGCTGGTGGTGTACGTGCAACAAAAACATCTGGGCGAGTGTTTTTCACTGTCCAAATCAACAACCGTCCATTTCCCCGCATCTTTTCTAGACTAAATCTGGGCTGTCCGTTCTTTTTCAAACTTGTTATAAGTGGCGGGAAACCTGTAACTGTAACCGCCGCCGTTGTATTTGATCGTGATCTCCTTTCCGCCGTCAACGAGTGTTCGTTAAAAACGCATTTTGATTTCTCGTTTAAGCTCTCAAACCCTAGACTTTCCGTTAACAGCGTCTCAGAACTATCCACATTGGGTTTGTGTTCATCAATGATGGCTGACTCGATTGGCGCGTGTTCATCGTCATTGTTTGTGTTCGCCGCCATTGGATCAAGATTGACGGCAACGGGGCGATAAATATGAAATGAATTAATGAGAATTGTAGTATAATGAATGAAGGGTTGAAAATTGATCGATGTTAATAAAAGGAAAAAGAAGAAAGAAAATAATTGGGAGAGTTTTGCATGGAAATGGAACTTTCTTTTAGTTGAGTAGTAATTTGTTGTTTTCCATGCGAGTGAAAAAATATTGAATTGGAACTATTTAAGAAGATAGCATTAGAGAAGGGTAAGTTTAATTTTTAGAGGGGCATAGTGAAAATAAAAATCTTACTGCATGCAGAATAGAAGCTAATAAGTCATTTTAACCGTTATTACCGTTTCGGTTACAATATTTACATGAGGAGGCGCAACGTGTTAAATACCGTGTATATAGTAATAGGTAGTCACGGTTTTAGTAGTAATAGTTAGTCACGGTTTTGTCAATATTCTAGTGTAAATATTATCATAATCAATATTGTACACTTACCATAATTATAGGAGTTTTATACTACTAGAATAGGGATTTAGGTTTTCTATTATGGAGAATTGTAAATTGTATATATATATTCTTTCATTAATGAGAATAATCAAGGGATTATTTCTTTCATGGTATCAGAAGTCTAGGTTAATTTTTTTCTCCCCATTTTTTCCGTCCAAACAGTCCGGTTCCGAGCTCCCTTCCCCGATTTCCGTGACCGGAAATTATTTCTTTCTTCACCAAATTTTCTTTCGTAATGTCTACCTCCAAGAACATGTTTCACCCTGCCCTAGTTGTTTCTAACATCAAGAATCACATCCCTCTTATTCTAGAAATAGAAAACGTCCAATATGCGATGTGGGCTTAACTGTTCAAAATTCACGCACGCTCGCATTAAGTCATCCACCACATAATCCCGTGGCTCCTGAGGATACGGAGGTGCCTAAACGCGAGGATGATCCTAAGTTGTGGACGACTCTTGATGCCACCGTCCTTCAGTGTATTTACTCATGCAGATGATTATTGAGCGGGACGCTACGGCGATGGCTGCTTGGAATAGGTTGCGTGATATATTCCAAGATAATCAAAATTTCAGAGTTGTTACTCTTGAGCATGAATATTTCCACGTCAACATGGAAAATTTCCCGAACGTTTCAGCTTATTGCAGAAGGTTGAAAGAATTGGCGGACCAACTCCGCAACGTTGGTGCGCTCGTTAGTGAAGATCGTCTAGTTCTACAGATGGTTGATGGCTTATCCGAGGCCTATAGTGGCGTTGGAACTCTCCTTCATCAAAGTAACCCTCTCCCAAAGTTCTATCAAGCATACTCCACACTTACTTTGGAAGAAACCGAATTGGTTAAGAAGGCCGCTACCAGTGCTAGTCCCGTAGTCATGATGACGTCCTCCGCAAATTCTCCGAGTTTTGTTGATAATTCGGGCCAAAATCGTGCTCACAATGGCAACAAGAATACTCGGAAATATAATGGAAAAAATCGCAGGGGAAAACGCGGCGGTTCCGGCACTGGCCGTGGTGGCCAAAACTGTGGCAGTGGGTTCCGCCCCAACAATAGTGGGCCACAACCCAACTGGTCCCAGCCTTGGGCCCCCTGGACGTGGGCCTAGGCCAGTGGGCATTGGCCCAACAGCCCTCGCTTCAGCGCCACCACGCATGGTGGGCCCGCCACACTTTCACCAACAGCTTCGCCTAGTTTCGGTCCAGCGATACAGTGGGGTTCCGGGTCAATAGGGAGGCAGGCCTGGGCCCCACCAGGCCCATCATGCAGCGGCCCCCACTCCTACCGATATTGAAGCCACGATGCACACACTTAAAATAAATCCCTCTGACCCAAATTGGTACATGGACATCGGCGCCACTACTCACATGGTGTCTGACCCATGTACTCTCTCGTCTTGTTCCGATTTGAGCAACAATCGTGGTATAATTATTGGTAATGGTAACTCAATTCCAATTCGTGGTTACAAGCAAAAAACTTTGTCCCCCCCCCCACCCCTTATTTTGAAAAATATCATTCATGCCCCTAAATTGATTAAAATTTTGGTGTTTGTCCGTAAATTCACCAATGATAATTCTATTTCTGTTGAATTTGATCCGTTTGAGTTTTCTGTGAAGGATTTCAAGACGGGGATTCCTCTAATGAGGTGTGATAGTAGGGGAGATCTTTATCCTATCACGCCATGTTCCGATCTCTCGAATCCAGTCTTGCCATCCACTTTTGCATCCCTTGCTCCTTCCTTGTGTCATGCTCGTCTAGGTCATCCGGGGTCGTCTATTTTATCTTCCATAGATAAAGAATTTTATTTCTTGTCAGGGTACGCGTAGTACTCCGAATTGTCAATCTTGTTCTTTAGGAAAAATTGTTAGATTACTGTTTGTAGACTCCAATTCTTATACTTTAATGTCATTTGATATTATTCATAGCGATTTATGGAAATCTCATGTTCTCAGTTCTTTGGGTCATCGTTATTATGTTCTATTTCTCGATGATTATTCTAATTTTTATGGACTTTTCGAGAGCGAAAAAATCTCAAGTTGTTTCCACTTTCTTAAAATTTAGAGCATTTATTAGAACCAAATTTGAACAAAAAATAAAAAATATTCAATGTGATAATGGCAAAGAATATGATAATGGGGTGTTTCGGTAATTTTGTGCTAATAACGAGATTAATTTTTATTTTTCTTTTCCTCATACATCTTCAATAAATTAGAAAGCCGAAAGCAAAATTCGTACCATTAATAACATTGTCCGAACTTTATTGATTCATGCTTCTGTACCCCCTTCGTTTTGGCATCATGCCCTACATATGGCTACCTATCTTCTTAACATTCTTCCTATCAAAGGTCTGACAAACTCGTCCCCTCTTCAAATTTTATATAATAAGACTCCTTCGTATTCACTTCTTAGGGTTTTTGGGTGCTTGTGTTATCCACTTTTTCCGTCCACCATATTTAACAAACTTCAGGCCCGGTCTACCCCTTGTGTGTTTTTGGGTTATCCGTCAAATCATCGTGGTTACAAATGTTTTGATTTATCATCTAATAAAATCATCATTAGTCGCCATGTCATTTTTGATGAATCCCAATTTTCATTTGCTAAGTTTAGTAATCCCGTGCCTAGTTCGTATAATTTTTTGGATGATGGTATATCCCCGTATATTATTCACCATTTTTTGGACGTATCCCGCACCCCAAATTCGCCAGCGGGCCCACTGCCCGCTGGTTCTACAATCCAGTCCCTGCATCCCGTCGTGGGTCCAGAAACTAGGCCGCCTCCCCAACCCAGTTCTTGTTCCAGTTCTAGCGACGGAAATAGTGGCCCGTTACCGAGTTGGGCCAGCAGGCACACTGTCTGCTGGCCAGTTCGTCACGTGTCCCGATATTTCCCAAAATCCACCCAATTCTCCCCCTAGTCAAAGACCAGTCACTCGTAGTTAATGTGGTATTTTTAAATAGAAAAGACATTTTAATTTAAATTCTAATGTTCTTAAATCACCTTTACCCCGTAACCCAGTGTCTGCTTTAAATGACCCGAATTGAAAAATTACTATGATTGACGAATATAATGCTCTTATTGATAATAAGACGTAGGAGTTGGTGCCCCGCCCTTCTGATGTTAATATTATTCGGTCTATGTGGATTTTTGCTCATAAGGACAATGGTGACGATTTTTTTGCGAGGCATAAGGCTCGTCTTGTAAGTGATGGTAAGACTCAACAGGTGGGTATCGATTATGGTAAGACAGTTAGTTCGGTGGTCAAGCCGGCTACCATTCGCATTGTGCTCAGCTTGGCTCTTTCGAAAGCATGGCCCATTCATCAGTTAGATGTGAAGAATGCTTTCTTACATGGTGATCTTAAGGAGACAGTCTATATGCATCAGCCCTTGGGGTTTAGGGATCCCAAATATCCTCATCATGTCTGTTTATTGAAGAAGTCCTTGTATGGGCTTAAGCAGTCTCCAAGGGCTTGGTATAAGAGGTTTGCCGACTATGTTTCGACTATTGACTTCTCTCATAGCAGGTCTGATAATTCATTGTTCATATATCGTCGTGGGTCTTCCCTGGCTTATATACTATTATATGTGAATGATATTATCTTGACTGCCTATTCTGATGCATTACACTAGTCTATCATGACAATGCTGAGTTATGAGTTTGCTATGAAAGACTTGGGTCCCTTGAGTTACTTTTTGGGGATTGTTGTCACTCGTCATGCAGGTGGGTTGTTCTTATCCCAAAGAAAGTATGCAGCTGAGATCATTAAGAGGGCTGGGATGTCATCCTGTAAGTCCACTTCCACTCTAGTTGATACTAAACCCAAATTGGGTGTTGCGGTTGGCTCTCCATGCGAGGATCCGACCCGCTATCGCAATCTTACAGGGGCTCTTCAGTATCTTACGTTCACGAGATCAGACATTATGTATGCTATACAACAAGTGTGTTTGTTTATGCATGATCCCAGGGTTGAGCACATGAATGCGCTCAAATAAATTATTCGGTGCATCCAAGGGACACTTGATTTTGACTTACATTTATATTCCTCATCGACGTCTACACTTGTCTCGTATACAAATGCTGATTGGGGTGGCTGTCCAGACACCAGACGCTCTACGTCTTGCTATTGCATGTTTTTTTGGTAATAACTTGGTCTCATGGTCTGCGAAACGTCAGTCTACATTGTCTCGCTCTAGTGCAGAGGCCGAGTATCGAGGGGTGGCCAATGTGGTCTCTGAATCATGTTGGTTATGTAATCTTCTTTTAGAGCTTCATTTTCCTATTCAGAAAGCTACCTTGGTTTATTGTGATAATGTTAGTGCCATCTACCTTTCTGGTAATCCGGTTCAGCACCAGCGCACTAAACTTATTGATATGGACATTCACTTTGTTCGAGAAAAGGTAACTCATGGACAAGTACGCGTCTGTCATGTCCCTTCCAGGTATTAAATTGTAGACATTTTTACAAAAGGTCTTCCCTCGGTCCTTTTTGAAGATTTTAGAGACAGTCTCAGTGTTCAAAGACCGTCCGCTATGACTGCAGGGGTGTGTTAAATACCGTGTATATAGTAATAGGTAGTCACGGTTTTAGTAGTAATAGTTAGTCACATTTTTGTCAATATTCTAGTGTAAATATTACCATAATTAATGTTGTACACTTACCATAATTATAGGAGTCTTGTACTACTAGAATAGGGATTTCGGTTTAAAATAGGAATAAATTTTCTATTATGAAAAATTGTAAATTATATATATACTCTTTCATTAATGAGAATAATCAAGGAATTATTTCTTTCAACGTCATTAGCCTCTCTGCGAACTTGTTGTTACAGAGCTATTCAATATTGAGTTTGCTACTATAATTCAAGAGCAATTTAATTAGTTATTTGCTACTATCTATTTATTCTCTTTATTTGATACGTTAATTTCAACCTATTTAAAAGTTAGGCTAATTTATTCTAAAAATGTAGCACCGATTCATTCATGAAAAATCTTGTCTATTTTTTTTAAAACAATTCGTTATATATATAGTCTTACTAAAGGAAAGACATTTAATTAGTTTTGTTTAGTATTTAAGAAAATTATAACGAAACAAATACAAAATTAGAACTTGATGAGAGTTGGAGGTTGGATTATGACATATTGTTATGCTATCTCAGTCCAAGTAATTTTTGGGTTAATCCACCCTTTTAAGTTTTATCAACTTAATTCATTTTGATGAGCCCAAATTTCACGTAATCCGCCTGATCGACTTATGGACCTTAGCAGCTTAGAGATCAAATTAATGCAAAATTAAAACACTTTCGCATATGTGAACTTATTCATTCATTACATAAAAACAAACTGAGAAACTATAAGGTTTTGAAACGATTTCACTTTAATTGCCATGAAGAAACTTATAACGATTTCACTTTAGTTGTCAATATTCATTCTTTACATGGAATCAGAGTCTTTCTCATTAATACAAATATATATATGGGTGTACAATGTAGAACTCTCATACAATAGGAATCCTATATTTATCATAACTACACAAGATTAAATATGGCTAAATATATTAAATGTACACGTGCTAATACACCCCCAGTCAAAGCGGAAGGAGACCAGGCGCTAAGACTGGATCTAAAGTCGAGGAAGAGCTGTCTAGGAAGGTCCTTTGTGAATATATACGCATACTGATATGAAGAAGGCACATGCAATACCTTGACATAACCGAGAGCAACATTCTCACGAACAAAGTGGATGTCCATCTCAATGTGCTTGGTTCACTGATGCTGAACCGGATTATGAGATAGATATATGGTGGATATGCTAACACACTAAACCAAAGATGCCTTACGTAATGGACACTGAAGCTCCAAAAGAAGGTTTCGGAGCCAGCAGATCTCAGCAACAACATTAGCAACACCTCTGTATTCTGCTTCTGCACTCGAACGGGATAATGCGGCTTGTCTCTTGGCACACCAACAGATGAGGTTATCCCCTAAGAACACACAATAGCCTGAGGTGGATCGTCACATGTCCGGACAGCCTACACAATCAGCATCCGTATATGACAACAATCTGGTCGGTGCTGAGGGGTATAGATGTAATCCATAATCAAGGGTGCCCTTAACATATCGAATAATACGTTTAAGGGCAGTAAAATGTGGCTCCCTGGGGGAATGCATGAATAAGAATAGCTGCTGAACAACATAAGAAATATTAGGCCTGGTGAAAGTAAGGTACTGAAGTGCACCTACTAGACTTCTGTAAAGAGTGGGATCTGCCACTGGATCACCATCAACTGCACTAAGCTCCGATTTAGAGTCAACCGGAGTGAACATGATTTTGCAATTAGCCATCTTAGCCATGTACACAATCTCCTCTGCATACTTACGCTGGCAAAGAAACATAGTGTCTGCAGACCTAGTCACTGATATCCCCAAAAAATAACTAAACTTTCCAAAATCAGTCGTAGCAAATTCGGGTTTGAGCAGTGCAATGATCTCATTTTTCAACACATCAGAAGAGGCAGTAAGAACAATGACATCCCAAAAAGAGGCAGATTTATTAGACCAGACAAAAAGAAAAATTTCAAAAATTTAAGAAAAAAGATAAATAGGAATCCTTGCCTAAGAGAGTGTCACATCATCGAGCCTATGTCCCTCCTTTATATATATAGAGATGATATGGTAAAACATATCACAATCTAAGTCATCAACTGAACCGAGCTATCCAAAATAAACATGAGTATCTTAAACTCGATGACAAAAACAGTGTCTTAGGAGTATGAAGAGATGCGTGAATTGGGAACACACAAGCTGACAAGCAGTCGTATTCTAGGTACAAATCCTGGGACTCCACTAAATTACTTTGATTGTTCCACTGCTAGGCCCCAGAAGTGAGAAAACCCCTTAAAGGAAAGAGACTTTTCGACGATAATGTTTTTGAAGAGTTGAAATAACTAATGTCAGTGATCCAAGAAACACTAAGGTTACATCAACCTAAGTGATAGTTAATAACTGCGCCATTGGAGGAGATCTTGAAAGTTGGGACGACCCTAAACATTATGCCAAAGAAATTTGAAAACAATTCTGTGAATTTTAATGGAAATAACTATCAATTTATTACATTAGTGGTAGGTCGCAGTAATTGTAGACTTTTGTGTGCATGTTTCACGGGAACCATTGATAATGTACTCCAACACAAAATAAATGAAAGTAGTATATGTAGGTAAAAATGGTGTCAGAAAGATTAAACACAACAATGCTGAGTCGAGAGATGACTCTATGTTAAGATAAAATTGTTATGTATAGATATTTTTACGGTGATGGACAATAGTCTCTCAAGATAAAAAAACAACAATCAACTATACAAAGCAAATAAAGTTAATTCTAGCGAATAAATAAATATAGAATAGATTGTTGATTCTAAGAGAGGATTCTTTTGTGTGTCAATAGTTCCTCGGTTCATTTTCAACCATATAGGTTATAAAATCTGGACCAAATGTTTTGTTCTTTTTGGCCCTTTTGCTCCGTCTTTGTTCAACCTCTGGAACCCCTAAGTTTTGTAGATCTGGAACATTAAGTTCCGGATAGTCAGTAACTTCTGAGTCCTATAGATCTGGAACGTCTAGTTTCGGATAATCAGAAACTCCCAGACCTTGTTGATTTTGAGCATTTTGTTCATAACTTCGTTTGCGCGAAATTATTTCTTTTTCCTTTCTAGGAAAGATTTGTTCAAAGAATTCAGCATTCCTTGATTCCATGACCGTACCCTCGTGGATATCAGGTATCTCCGATTTATACACTAAGAAGCGATAAGCGCTACTGTTATTTGCACATCCGATGAATAATCAATCTATAGTCTTATGTCCAATTTTGACCTGCTTTGGTTTAGGTACTTCGACCTTTGCCAAACAGCCCCACACTTTCAAATATTTATAACTGGGTTTATTTCCTTTCCATGATTTATATGGAGTTTTATCCTTAAGCTTATGCGGAACTCTATTGAGGATTGTATTAGCGGTAAGAATCGCTTCGCCCCACATGTTTTGGGCTAAACCGGAATTGATAAGTAAATCATTCATCATTTTCTTTAACGTACGGTTTTTGCGCTCGGTAATACCGTTAGACTGGGGCTAGTAAGGAGGATCGTTTGATGAACAATGCCGAATTGAGCACAATATTCTTCAAACGGTGCTACGTATTCTCCCCATCTATCACTATGAGTTGCCTTAATCCGTAGATTTAGTTGATTTTCAACTTCTGCTTTGTAACGTTTAAATGCTTCAAACGCTTCATCTTTACTTTTCAACAAGTAAACATAACAATACTGTGTACTGTCATCAATGAAAGTCACAAAGTACTTGTTCCCCCTCTAGTTTGCACAAACTTTAAATCACATATATAGGTGTGAATAAGTTCTAGAAGAGCGGTGTTTCTTTCGATCGAATAAAAAGATGATTTGGTTAATTTTTCCTCTACGCACACCTCACATTTATGTTGAGGGTTTATGTCGAAGGAAGGAAACAATTCCAACTTTACTAACTTTTGAATGGATTTGTAGTTAACGTGTCCTAATTTATGATGTCATAAATTAGAGGACTCAAGCAAGTATTCCTCATATCTAAGTCAATATAACAACTTTCAAATGCAAAGTATGATCAATCCACTGCTTTAGGTCATTTCATAAGTTTGAAAGTAAACTTCATATGATTTCATGCATACAACATACTTATGCTAGCTTGTGATTGTTTTCATTTGGCGTGAAATAACAAATTAAAATAGCCATATCTAATATGTTACATTTTCAAAATTTAATAAGCATGCATTTCAAGATCATCACAAATGGATCATCTACCCTAATATTTATATTAATTGTGTTTCTTCAAAACACACAAAAGGTAGAAATCCATAAATAAATAATAATAATAATAATAATAATAATAATAATAATAATCGAATTAAAGAAAATAGAACCCGATTTCGTTGAGACATTCTTCCTGAATCGTCACTTGTTTGTATCGTTCCGTAATTGGAACCGCTTCAGATGTTTTTCCAAAAGACTTTTCGATAGTGGTGTATCATTGAATGAAACAAATTCACTGGAAAAATCACTAAGCCGTTTTCAACATATGCTATAATTTATCACAGGCCTCCTCACTTTTTTTGTTTCCGTCAAATTGTATAGATGAACTCTGTCGCATCATAATCTGTTTAACCCAATTTCTTGAACAGTTACAATTGGATGTCATCATAAATCTTCCAGTTATCAAGCACCAAATTTTATCTGCCAAATCGGCTTCGTAAGGCCATACCGGAATTTAGTTTACAGACATCTTTCGAACACTTAGAAATTTTGTCTTAAATTGTAGGTAAAAATGGTGTCAGAAAGATTAAAAAGAACAATGATGAGTCGAGAGATGACTCTCTGTCTTTAAGACAAAATTGCCCCGTATAGATGCTTTTACGGTGATGGACAATAGTCTCCCAAGATAAAACAACAACAATCAACTATACAAAGCAAATAAAGTTGATTCTAGTGAAGAAATAAATATATAACAAATTATTGATTCTAGGAGAGGATTCTTTTGTGTGTTTCTGTGTTGTATCTGTTTCTGTAATTCAACAGAATAGAAGAGAAGAGTTTTTTTATTCTTTCTTTAAACTGAACAGTAATGTTCAATTTATAGTTGAAGAGGAGGGACATTGCAACGTTTCTGAGATCTTCCGAACCGATGCAACGTTTACCAAAAAGAAAATTCTGAAAGAGAGCCCGTGACCCGGACCGGGCGGCGCGCGTGTGGGGCTTAGCCCCGAACCCAAGCTCACCTAGATCCTCCCTCTTCTAAACACATGGGTTACCCCTTGGGGTCCCAAACCCTTACAAAAAAATAGAGCTTATATATTGCTCAATCCTTCCATCTTGTACCTATGTGGGAGATTTGTTATTTGGCCAAAAAAATTCATGTCTCAAACACCTTACTTTGTGTACCAATATCTCTTTCATTCCTCAACGAAATTTGACGATACTTGGCACTAATATCATCTACTCATTTAGTAGATTAGACATGTGCGAAGAAACGATATTTTCAACATGCGGGCCCACGTGTTTAAGTCACTAAAGACAGGAGAAACTCAATCTCACATAAATTTCCAACAGTATAAACAGGGACAAATGAAGCTTCCATGATACTAACACATTTTGCATACTAAAAAAAGGTAGTACTACAATGTTGCTGCCCAGGATCGAACTGGGGACCTTTAGTGTGAGTATTAGTGTTAATTAACTACATAACTAGCTAGAATAAACAAGTGCAAACTATGCAATTCATTATTGTTATATGTATTAAAAATCCCCTATAACAACAACATACCCACACGCAGAGGTTCGAACTCAGGTTCCCCAAGCACCCAAATCTTTAAAGCTTCGCCTAAAAACCAAAGCAACCAGCTATTTTTTGGTTTTCAAGGCGTTTTTTAGTAGTTTTTATAGCAAATTTTCTTATATCTTTTATATAACTATACCTAGTCTGCATTAGGTTTAACGGGTTCTGGAGCATCACTAAATTGGACATAGATCCGCCCCTGCAGCATACCCAGTGTGATCCCACTAGTGGGATCGAGAGGGTGGTTATTAAGAAATCCACTAAATATCATAAATATTTGAATTTGAATATAATTATGATTGTAGTATTAACTTGAAGTCGTTATATGAATCCATAAACTTTAGATCATGGATCCGCTTAGGCTACCTTAACCAAAGAACAAATTCGTCAAGCTGGACCAATGAGACAGCACATTTAGCTCTTATAGTCAACCTCAAACTGCTTTTGATATGTTGTTCAATCACAAGATGTGTCATATAAATTATGTCTATCTGTTACTTTTGCACCTCCTTTCTAAAGCAAGGTGCAATGAGATGGAAACAATCTTGCCCATCCAAAAAGATATCTTAAAGAGATCTTTCTTTACAAAGAACAGAGAAGGAAGCATAAATCAACCACAATAATAAACAATCTGCCTATGTTTCATGTGTCTATTTTCCATATACCCTTGTTTGGATTTGAATGAGTAATCCTGACTACTTTATGTTTTGAATGCCGCCTTTTCTTGTCAATGTATTGTTGAGAACCCGTATCTACTTTTACCACATCAACTTTGACTATGTGGTGATCAGAAGTTCCTTTTGAGGAGAAAACCGAGTATGAGCCTGGAACAAACTTGTACGGTGAATCGGATGATGAGAGTACGTAATCCACCCGAGTTCCATACTTACAAGTTCCCTGCACGCCTGTATATTTTTTAACAAGAGTTGAGTCAATAGTATGAAACGAGTGTCCTATAAATTGAAACGGATGAAGTTTTTTAAATTGTTTATGTAAAATGGAACATTATGAGTATAACTTATGGATTCGAAATAAGAGATTAGAAGAGTGTCTTACTCTGTCCTTTGGCGATCATGACAACAGACTCGCATTCCCCAGCGTAATCCTTAGCATCAGTATATTCTTTACTCTTCAAATACTTCATTACCTCAACTTTTGGTACTGGCTTTCCCATCTCTTCATAGTACTGGAAAATGATGATTCTAACTGAATAAGGAAAGAAGCAGGTATATATGATTTGATTTTCTTTTTCTAACAGAGATTTCTGACTTATATTGTACCTTTACAATTTCTGTCCATCTTTCTGAAGAGTAATCCGTTTCGTCAAGAGAATTTAGACCTCCTGCTAAAATGTGTGGCTTATCAGGGGATTGGATTATTGCATTTATCTGCTTCATTCGCCAATTCTCGTCCAAGTGATCAAGGTGCGTGCAGTAGAAATTTAATTCTCCAACTCGAGGAACATCAATTGTTGCCTTTAAAACATTTCTGGATTCACCAAAATAGATTAATATCCATCATTACATGCAAGGAATCTCTTTATACTTCGCGCTATAGTGTGCTTAACTACATTTTGACAAATGGGAATACCATAATTGCATATTACTGCACGAAATAGCAATCTTAGATCCACCCAACAACCCATACATAACAAATATATTACTACTACCATTTCTGGAACACCAAAATGCACTGTTAAACTAAACCACTTATGGAGAAACAATCTAATAACTTTGACATACATTTTCCATAAAAAAGATACTTAACTTATCCAGAGGTTTAATACCAGATAATTGAACTTAGCGAGTTACTGTATCTGATTAAAAAAAAGGTGGGAACTTTCTGTCACTTTGCCAGATAGGAGTAACAATTTACTTTGGACGCGCTAATTCGCTAGAATTTCTATATTTCTTGAAATTTTTGCATTAGATGATTAATTCTATCTGTAACTTTATTAATTCATTTATTTTGCTTTAGGTTGGCTTAAGTTTGTCATGACATAGAAAATACAGTAAGGTACCACATGGAGCACACATAAAGTACTGTGGGAATTAAATATGAAGTAACAAATACAAAGTTCCTGATGAAAATTTTGTTTGTGGGGATTGGGGTGGGGTGGGGGGTTACTACAGAGTGAGAATAGTGCTTTCGAGAAAAAAGGAAAAGAAAAAAAAAAGTGAGAGAGAACTGCTTATTTCACAGTAATACACTAATACTTAGTGTATTTGTATGATTGAAATCTGTCAGCTTTCCCCTAACATGAAGTTAAAGAAAAATAAAGGTGCAAACCTATGAAATAACGAACCAATGAATTGCATCATTCATAAAGGGTTTAACTTGTATGCATCTGACGGTGTAAAACTATTTATACAATCAGATCATAATTAGTAACCCGATAAAACTGATAACTAACCCGCTATCACAAGTTTTATGAATGATGAAGTACCTGAAATCAGAATCATCAAAGATCTTTTGGATTTTCCAAGACTTAATAGGCCACTTTGACATAATAGCATTGCCATATTCAGGTGCCCAGCTCTCTGCAAACACATAATTCATCCCTAAAGCATTAGCCAAATCCGACAATGGCTTCATACCTTTCTCCTCTTCCGCTTTAACATCTTGCAACGCCAAAATATCAGCATTCAACTCTCTCAAAACTTCAACAACACTTGTTGTAATTCTATAACTCTGACCATCAATGCGTGGCATACTCACAGTAGACCTTAACGGAGCCTTTCCCATACATATACCACTCGCAGAAAAACTTAATTGCCCACTTTTCTTCATTGATATTTCATTATCTGGTAAATTTATTGACACTCTTAACTTGGATTTGGCGAAATTGTGTTTCTTCAATAGAGTATTATCAGCAACTTTGGGATGTATAGGTGATTGTTTGAGTATACTTTTAGGACGATCATTTGCTGATTTTGTTCTTAAATTATAATAATCATTTTCAAAATCAAAACTAGCTGACCTGTCAGTACATTTTGGAAGTGCTGGTGCCATGGAGAATAAGGCAGCATTAAATGTTGCTACACGTATTGTACGTCCAGATTTAGAACGACTTAATTCGCCATTGCTAGGATGAATTATTGCAGACCCATTTGCCTCTAATTTGTTTGAATCAATATGAGAATTATTAGACTTGGAATTGGATTTTCCCAAGTGTTTGACAGTAATCTTGATTTTGGTCTTTGAACGACGGCGTATAGGCCATCGTAGACCAGAATAGAGGCGCTTAAGCTTTTCGTTGATGACTTTTAACATGACCAAAAATGGGATTGAATAGAGATAGCTGACTGAATAAGCTGCCTTGGTGATATATAATGAGAAAATGAGACCCTTCCTTCCCACTTAATATAATTTTGTGTTTATGTAAGTGGCATTAACTATTATCAAATCGGGACAGTAAGATAATCATAATTATAGTGATGAGGAGTTGGTTGTGAATAGAGTTGGAGGACTAGAAGGAGTCTTATTGGGTATGGATTGGTGACACGTGGCAGGTTTGTAGAGAAAGAAATTGTGAAAGGCAAATAGCAATTTTTTTTTATATCAAGTTTACCGGCTTAGCCAAACTATTCCCAGAGATAGTAGTCCCGATCTTGGTCCCTCCCTCTGCACTACTACCAGTAAATCGCGGGATGTGTCTGAATGAACAAGGTATGAGAACAGAGCAATTGATATCACCTACAAGGTCCTATCCAGAAGAGAGCAAAGTGCTCCCACCAGGATTCGAACCCACGTTGTAGGCTTTCAGTTGAATTTTAAGTTCTCCTCATTTATCATCCGGCTATGCGGGGACGCAAATGGCAATGTTTCTTAACGAGAGAGCTGTGGGTGCTAACTGTCCCCTGGGTGAGAGGGCAGGGAGTTTATTGGACGGTAGAGATATGTCTCTTTAGACTTTTAATTAAAGAAATGAATACAAAAACAAGAATGATTAGAAAAAGGTTCTGAAAAACTCAACAACTCCCTCCTAATCCAGTCGTCATATCTTCATTTTTTAATTCATTTGGTGTATTCAATGTCAATAGTACAGAAATAAAATATGTCAATGTTGCTGGAGTTCTTATCTTGAAGTACTTATGATAATTACCTGGGTCGAAAATGGATAACAAGACATGATCATCTATAATTATAAGCGTGTGGTCTAATAATTAATGAAATAAGTTATTAGAGCAAGATTAAATTTAGTAGAAAGATAAAACACTGGGTGTTTCATTTCATTTGTGTAATTTTTTACTTTTTGATGCACAGTTATCCAAGATTGTACTGATTAGAAATCATAACAAATACTAGAGGTACGCATAAATTAGCTCAAGCATCACCCTCATAAAAAAGGCATAACGTGAAACGAGTACTTCATAGAAATAAATGATAGTGCTACATAAAATTATGCATATTCAGATGTTGAAAAACAAACAATCTTAATCATTTAGTGTTCAGATCTATAGAGAACATCTTAATCATTCAAATGTGTATTAAGAGTCAAATGTCTTAGTCTTAATGAAAAAATCGAGGCATTAGTGACTTATGTACACCTTGTTTGGGGTGGCAAATGGGTGGGTTGAGCTAAATTTGAGCGGGTCAAAATGTGCTGAGTTAATAAATGAGTTGATTATTCATCCGCCCAAATGTTACTTAGACTGAAATGGGCTAAAAACTGTTCAAAATCCAACCCGCCCAATTCTTACTAAGCTTTAATTGCCTTATTTGTTCTTTTATAATTTTTAGTGGCTAATAAATTATTATTTTTCCTTTTTTATGACTATTTATAACATATCAAATTTTAAAAAAATGAACATATTTTGACAATCTCTCACGGATCAATTTGGGCTAGATATTAGCCCAAATTTTAATGGGTTAAAATGAGTTAAACTGAAATAGACTGAGCTAATAAATAAACAGGTCAATAATTCGCCTAAATTTAAACAGATTGGACAACTAATGATTTCATGGGCTAAGTTTATCATCTCTACTCCGAGTAAATAATTCGTGTCTAAAAGGAGTAACATGGTATGAGTACTTCACATCAATCAAGTCATACTGGTAAGTTGTAAATAGGCCGGGACGGATGTAGTGTACAAAATAAAGATTTATTTAAACGGAATAGTTTGGCTTAAACTTTATATACATGTTAAAAGATTAATTAAATAAAATAGATAATTATAAAATATTAAATATAAATTCATAAAATTCAAATTATAGATTCACCGGGGAAATAGTGGGTAACAATTTACACGAACATATGGTCAATACAAATGGCTAATGAAAATGCAATACGAGGAGAAGTTTTCTTGATGGGAAAGCCACGTCACTCAAAATCAGGCGGCACTACTCCCCAATAAGGAAGAGAAAATATCAAGACCAATTATATTATTTATTAGGAGTACAAGAAAAAATAAAAAGAGAAAAGGAAAGAGATACTCCCAACTATAGTACTAATTTGAAGTTATTGTCAATTAAATGAACAAGTAAACATCATTATTTAATTAAATTTGGGACTTTTCCAGAAAAGAATAGAAGAAAAGGAAGGAATTTAATACACATTTCCCGTCTTTGAATGATCCATATTCATTTCAAACTTGTTAGTTATGGGATAGGTCGTCTTCATGCAAAATTATTAATCAATTTTTCCTGTGAATAATACGAGTTGAGTGGATCCAACCCAAAGAACGTGGTGCATCGAATGAAATTATTATTTCCTTAATTAGAGATCTCCGATTCGAACCCTGAATATGATTTTTTTTGGTAGAAAACATTTCTCCGAGTGGGCCCTAAGCTACACGAATTCAAACATATATAATCGGACTCTAATGTGGATACCGAACATCGAGCGAAAAATCCAAAAAAAATGGTCATAGATCCCACCATAATACCGAATATGCAGCATTAAAAAGTGAAAGCAACAAAAGAAAAGAAAGAATTGTCTTAATCAAATAAAGTTTATTTCCACTACTAGCTAGGTACGTCATGTAACACGAGGAGGACCTTCTGAAGTCGTTACCACACAAATAAGTACAACGTGCATAAAACAAATGCTGGCCAAGAATTAAGCAAGGACCACTTAACATTAAGAAAAGAATGGTAAAAAAATTGAAGTAATTTCCATAGAAATTCAAGATCACCACATAATGTCATAATCTACGTTTATGAGGTTTGATAGCACTCCCCAGACAAACAAAAGCGGACGAGAGTTTATATTACGATAATTAATACATTATTTCTATATTTGATTTGTGTTCTCTTTACTGTTTTATTTTATTTATCAAAATGGAGATTTATTTTTAATTTATTTTTTGCTCTTTTTGAGCACTGAGGAAAGAAATAATACTTCATGTACTTCGTTAAGAGAACAAAAAAAAAGTATGTGGAAGAAAGAAATTTAAAAGGAGAGAAAATTTTGCCCTAAATGACCACTTGTTAGAAGGCACTTACCAATCCAGGGGGCAAATGTAGCAGAAAACTGTTGGAAATTTGTCTTTGGTGGGGAGGTTGCGTCCACCCATATTTAATGACTTAAACACTAGGGTTCCGCATGTTGGAGGTTTTGTCTCTTCACACGTGCATAATCTACTAAGTGAGTAGATGACCGTAGGGCTAAGGATCGTCAAATTTCGTTAAGAAATGAAAGAGATATTGGTCCACGAAGTAAGGTGTTTGAGACATAGAAATATGGTGTGGGACAAATCTACCACATCGATGGGAAAAGAAAGAATTGTTCTCTTTATAAGCCTCAAAAATGGATAAGGGTTTGGGACCCCAAGGGGTAACCCATGTGTTTGAAGGAGGGAGGACCTAGGTTTGCTTGGGTTCGAGGCTAGCCCCACACGCGCGCCGCCTCCCTCTCGTCCTGTCCGGGCTCGAGTCATTGGACATGGGCTATTTCTAATATTATATTTTGACCCCAAACTGTTTAGTATTTATATTTTGGTCCATGGAGTTTCAGGAATGGTGGTCAGCAGCCAGAAAGCCAACAGTTTATGACATTAAACTTCTGAAACGTTTTGCACTTACTACAAAACGTTTATGGCCATGAATACACCTCTTAATCACCTCTCCTCCTCCTAAACACTATATATTGCCTGAAACAGATTTGAGGTAGAAGAGACAGGACGAAAAAGAGAAAAATAGTCCAAAAGAAAGAGCAGAAACAGTAACAAGAAGAAAAGAACATTTTTTTTCCTTTTCGTCTAAAATTTTCATTCTTCAGCAAGTCATTTCGTGTTTGTTTTCTTCGTCAGAATCAACCTATTTATTTTGTAGTGTTGATTAATTGTTGTTTTATCTTGGGAGACTATTGCCCGCTAACGTAAAAGCATATATACGGGGCAATCTTGTCTTAAAGACAGAGTGACATCACTCGACTCAGCACAGTTGTAACACTTCCAGATTTAGTGTTTCTTGATTTCAGGTTATCAAGATTCAAGACTTAACAAGCTTGCGACAATTATAATCTTGGTTGTTTGTTTATCCTTTCGAACACTTGTAATATTTATTTACTTCCCGTACTGCTTTGATTCCAACAAATTATATCCTACAAAAGCTATGGTTCACGTGAACTCAATAGCTTTTGTTCATATTGTCCTATATTTATTTAAAAAATTATCACATGTCTATAAATATTTAATTATGAACTCTGTTTTAAAATCATATATTAATATATCGTTGTAGAAAATTCATAAACTTTAAATCCTGAATCTGCCTCCGATTACAATCTTCACAATTTATCAATTAAGCTTAATTATGAAGTCAGGTTACAGTGTCGAATTTCACAGTATAGATGAAACGGAATTCCTCTTCAAATAATTTGTTGAAAATTCAAAGTGAAACTAATATGGTATATCTGATTTGTTCACTTTAAGCCAAACTCTCATTATTTTCTTCAAAAGATGTTACGCCATTGAGAGTAGTCTTACATCACATATGCCGGGGCGGAGCTAGATGCGGTTGAGGGGGTTCGGAAACAAAAAATTACACTATAAATAAAAGGCTAATTTTTTTTATATATATATATATGGTAAATGTTGAACCATCTTAACTTCTTCGTATATTTACTTTTTTCATATTTTTGAATCTCCTTAATGAAAACTCTAACTTCGTTACTATACATATGTGTAATGTCTTTATCTTATTTATAATAAATTGTAATATGATATATCGTTGTTAATTAGATCAAGAGGCGTTGAAAAAATTGGTCTCCCTTTTACATTATTTTGACAATAATGATTTAGGCTGGATTTGCCACATGCATGTAATTAAATTTACACCTAGAGGATAAGGCACTGATTATGAAAAATGAGAGGACAGCTCTTATTCCGGCTGCCTCTTTTGTATGCTTGTGGTGGCTTTCCAAGATTCCCCTTCTCAACTCTCATTATAATTAATCATTTCATTTAACTAATATTTCACACTTTAAAAGAGGCTAATCACAGCTAGATAGTATCTTCCAAGCCTAGTGATTCTTGTTGGGCCTTAAAATAACACACACTTAGTACTGTGTTATAATTAGTGATGTGTATGTTGTATCCCTTGAATATAATTGAGAGAGCGAAATAGAAATTATGTTAAAGAGAAAAATTACAAGGTCTAACTAACTAAGATATTTTCCAGCTCATGGTTTGAAGGATGTTTCCTTTCAGAGAACATATCTCAATTATAAATGATGTGACCTTATAAGAAATGTTTGTGTTAATTTTCTATATGTTATACTAATTATTAAGACAGATTAAGATATTGTGATGGCACTGGCCCGAAGCATATTCCCTCTAATTCTAGCTATCATGTTGGGGGTGACAGAGACTTCACATCACAAGCCTAATGATCCAAAAAGGCGAAATCAGAAGTTAGATTTGTTAGATAAGTGTATATTCCCGTGATATACATAGTGTATATATCACGGGACTTTGGTCCATATTAGGATTATAATTAGTGTAGAATATTTGTATTACTTAGCATTGTACACTTACCATAATTATAGAAGTCTTGTACTACTAGAATAGGGTTTTTAGGAGTAGAATAGAAAATAGATTTTCCTATTATGAAAATATGTAAATTGTATATATAATCTTTCAATTAATGAAAATAATCAAGGATTATTTTTTTCATGGTATCAGAAGTCTAGGACTAAATTGCTTCCGCTCTTCTCCAAAATTTCTCTCGGTTTTTCGTGCCCCTTCTCGGCCAAAAACTGCATCGATTTCCGTGCCCATTCCTCGAATTTCGTGTTAAATTTTACCTCCTATCTTCCCAAATTTTCTAGTAAATCACCTATTGTTCTTTCGTTATGTCTACGATAAAGAACACATTTTATCCTGCCCGTGTTGTTTCTAACATCAAGAATCACATACCTCTCATTCTTGAAATAGAAAATGTCCAATACGCGACGTGGGCCGAGTTGTTTAAAATTCACGCTCGCTCGCATCAAGTCATCCATCACATAATCCCCGCGGCTCCTGATGATACGGAGGTACCTCAATGTGAGAATAATCATAAGTTATGGACAACGCTTGATGCCACCGTCCTTCAGTGGATTTATTCCACTATCTCTACTGACATGTTGCAGACGATTATTGAGCCAGACGCTACGGCAATGGTTGCTTGGGATAGGCTGCGTAACATATTCCAAGATAATCAGAATTCAAGAGTTGTTACTCTTGAGCATGACTTTTCCCACGTCAACATGGAAAATTTCCCGAATGTTTCAGAGTATTGCAAAAGGTTGAAGGAATTGGCGGACCAACTCCGCAACGTTGGTACGCCCATTAGTGAAGATTTCTGGTTCTACAGATGGTTGCTGGCCTCTCCGAGACATTTCGTTGCATTGGGACCCTACTTCGTCAAAGTAACCCTCTCCCAACGTTCTATCAAGCCCGCTCCATGCTTATTTTGGAAGAATCCAAATTTGCTAAGAAGGCGGCTATCAGGGCAAGTCCCGTGGTCATGATGACATCCTCCACAAATTCTCCAGGGTGTGTTGATAATTCGGGCCAAAACCATGCTCACGGTGGCGGCAAGAATACTAGGAAAAATAATGGAAGAAACCGCGGTGGTAACGTCAGCAGTACCAGCGACAGTAGGCCCTACCCCATCAATAGTGGGCCTCAGCCCCACTGGTCCCAGCCTTGGGCCCCCTGGCCGTGGGCCTGGACCAGTAGGCAGTGGCCCAACAATCTCGGCTTTGGCGCCTCCGACCCGCGGTATTGGACCCACTTTGACCTTCTTTAGGCCCGGCTACTCGGCCCGATCTCGGTCCAACAATGTAGTGGGGTATCGGGTCAGCAGGGAGGCAGGCCTGGGCCCCACCAGGCCCATCATGCAGCGGGCCCCACTTCTACCGACATCGAAGTCGCGATGCACACGTTTGGAATAAATCCTTCGGACCCAAATTGGTACATGGACACCGACGCCACTACTCACATGACATCAGATTTAGGTACTCTCTTGTCTTATTCCAATTTGAGCAACAATCGTGGTATAATTGTTGGTAATGGGAATTCAATTCCAATTTGTGTTTATGGTCATAAAACATTGTCTCCCTCTCATCCACCTCTTATTTTGAAAAATACCCTTCAAGCTCCAAAATTTATTAAAAAATTGGTGTTTGTCCAAAAATTCACCACTGATAATTTCGTGTCCATATAATTTGATCCATTTGGATTCTCTGTGAAGGATTTTAAAACGGGGAGTCCTCTCATGAGGTGTGATAGTAGGGGAGATCTTTATCCTATCACGCCATGTTCCGGTCCATCGAGTCAAGCCTTGCCGTCAGCGTTTGCAGCCTTTGCTCCTTCCTTGTGGCATGCTCGTCTAGGTCATTCGGGATCGTCTATTTTGTCTTCCTTAGAGAATTTTTTTTTATTTCTTGTAAGGGTGAGCATAGCACTCCGAATTGTCAATCTTGTTCTTTAGGAAAAATAGTTAAGTTGCCATTTGTAAACTCTAATTCTCATACTTCAATGCCATTTGATAGTATTCATAGTGATCTATGGACGTCTCATGTTCTTAGTTTTTTGGGTCATCGGTATTATGTTCTTTTTTTTATGATTATTCTAAATTTTTGTGGACTTTTCCAATAGCAAAAACGGCTTGAGTTTTTTTCATCTTCTTAAAATTTAGAGCATTCATTAGAACCCAATTCGAACGTGAAATAAAAAATATCCAATGTGATAATGGCAAAGAATATGATAATGGGGTGTTTCGAGATTTTTTTGCAAATAATGGGATCAATTTTTGTTTTTCTTGCTCTCGTACGTTTTCACAAAATGGGAAAGCCGAATGCAAAATTCGTATCATTAATAATATTGTCTGCACTTTACTAATTCATGCTTTCATACCCCCGTCTTTTTGGCATCATGCTCTACAAATGACTACATATTTTCTTAACATTATTCCTTCCAAAGGTTTGACATATTTGTCCCCCTTCAAATTTTATATAATAATACTCCTTCGTATTCACATCTTAGAGTGGTTATCGAATTATTATTATTATTATTATTATTATTATTATTATTATTATTATTATTATTCTCTCTTATCATTTTTATATGACATTTTTTCATTTTTAGTATGTTCCTAATAATATTATACTCTTATGTATTTAGAAAACTAATTTCTCGGGACGTGCGTTGAACGTGTATGCCGAATCACGCAGTGCAAAACTTTACAAAAGAAGATTGTGAATAGTATTAAAAGAATTTTTTGAATAAATAATTATACATTAAAATATATAAAATACAAGTTTTTATGAATGATCAACATTCATGGAGCCGGTTTATTGACTTATTTAAAAGATACAATTTCTATGAATCATAATGGATTCATATCTTTGAAATTGTGTTTTTAAGAAAACAAAATTATCTTCACAATTTTAAGCACGAGTCGTCTCCAAACTTTTTCTAAACAAAAGGTACCTCATGACAGAAGAAAATTTAGATAGAATACTTAAATGATAGTCTCCAACCTAGTAATTCTAAAGTGAAAATAATTGAATGCAATGTTTTTAATTACATTTCATCAGTTCAAGTAGTGATTCATGATCTAATATGTTATTGCTATCGCTATGATACCACTTCAGAAGAATGAATCAATTTACACATGCAATGCACATCTTCATACAAGGGCAGAGTTAGAATTTCCGATATGAATTCGGCTAAACTAAGTAAATTTTTATCAAATAGTGTATTTGTGTTAAGAAATTTATTAAAGATATACAAAAAATAAAGTTTAATTAAAACCTCAATTATTAACACTTAAAGTTATCATTTTAAAATTCAAAATTCATTAAATTGAAATCTTGGATCCGCCACCATCTTCTTATAAGCATGAGTGAGCATATAGCAAATAATATATTTTCCAAGACACACGAAAAACTCAAAATCAGACTTTAGCAAACATAATCTAAATAACATTAATATATTATACTCCTATTTATCAAAAGAGTGTAAGGTCATCGGCTTTAACCAAAATGACATGTAAATATAGGTCTCAATTTATTCTCATGCGGCAACAATATCCAGATATATATGATTCATCCAAATTAAATACTTTATATTATTTTACAGTTCGAAAATAAACTACACATAATATTGATGCAAATATAGTTATGCAAGTTAATTTACATTTTGAAAAAATAATAACAATTACAACCTTTAAATATATGTTCATCATATTTCCGGAAGTGTGTGCTTTTAATTGAATATTACTATTTTTCTCTAGACAGTGAGGCGTGGATCAAAGATAATAATATTAAAAAAAAGATAATAAAAAATATTTCATAAACGTGGACATTGGACACTTGCACTAGGGGTGGGCGTATATCGGTTTATATCCGAAAAATATGAACCGAATAAAAATTATTTTAAAAAAAAACCTAATCCAACTTTAAAAAAAAAACCGATATGTTCGGTTTATATCGCCGAACGTATCGGATTATATCGTTTTTTTCTAGTGGGCCGGGGCGGGGCGGGTCATGGAATTTTTTATTTTTTTTAAAAAAATTGAATTTCCAAAACTGAAATTGACATCCACACCTACACTATCATGAAATTTCGACGTTGAAATCTATTGTGTATCGTGAGATGTTTACTAAAGAAAAAAGAAAATTAGAAATCGATTTGGGGGAAAACACAAATTGATTGGGAAAAAAGACATTTTTCTAAAAATTGGTTGCGCCAAACCGCCTACATTTTAT
The DNA here is from genome assembly GCA_029783415.1 of Anisodus acutangulus. Classification (NCBI taxonomy): domain Eukaryota; kingdom Viridiplantae; phylum Streptophyta; class Magnoliopsida; order Solanales; family Solanaceae; genus Anisodus; species Anisodus acutangulus. Next base: position 51,994,006 of record CM056499.1, on the reverse strand, counting down.
GTCAATGCTTCTGTGATATGTTTAATCAAGTTCATGCAGCATTCGACTTCCATAAAAGCTTCATAGATTGGTTTCAATGGCTATGATTTAAGAGATAGTAGTTGCCTAAAATAAAAAATAAAATTAATTACATATTTAATTCTGTTTTTCGGTTAGGTTCGTATCCAAAATTTAAAAACCGAACCGAATCACTAAATCCTGATTCGGTTCGGTTTTTCAAAAAATTGGTTTTTAAAAAAAAATGAGAAAAAACCGAACCGAATTTCGGTTTAGTTCGGTTTGATTTTTTCGATTCTCCGGATTTTTTGCCCACCCCTAACTTGCACCCTTGTTACTTCGGTCTTATAATTTCTTTTATAAATAGTAATCAATTAAACCTTGATGTAAATAATGTATATTGGGTCTAACTCAATCCCACAAGCTAGGCCCAAAGATTCATTCTTTACATGGTATCAAATACATACACATTCCAATTCGTTGTCCACCGACGTTGAAATCTATTGTGTATTGTGAGAGTGTTAAGAGTCTCACATCGGATATGAAATGAGAACATGGACTCTTTATATGGACCTGGACAATTCTCACCATACAAGCTAACTTTTATGGTTGAGTTAGGCTCAAGATCCATTCTTTAAACTAGAATTTTCACTTAATGTTTCTATCGTCGTCCACACCGTAAAATAATTAATAGTGCCACTATCGTTGTTCATAATCTTTAAGAACAATTCAAAATTAATACAACGGAAAATAGAGTAAAAAGAGTTCACAGTGATAGAATTAAGAATGAAATATTTTAACGGAAGACATTCTAAAAGTTAATTTACTAATTTGAAGGAACACAACTCTTCAAATAAACTTTTTTACATTTCCTTTCTAAGTATTTTTTTTGTTTGTTTTATAAATAGGGAATATTGAATTATTTGAAAGGGCATTTAGGTAATTTTAATTTTAAATTAGGGTTTCCTGCTCTTTTTTATTTTTTAATGAATGCATCTTACAATATAAAACTCAAGGAGGCCTCTCTCTAATCCAATCTTGATTATTAGTCTTTTCCCGTTTCTCCATTGTTGAAAAGTTATTATTTTTGGACTTGGGTAGTTACTAATTTTTCAACCCAATTCACATTTCTGCAAAAAAAATTGAACTTTACTATTAAAAGATTAGTTCTTGATTCAAACCCATTTGGGGTTTGTGTTTCTTTTATTGGTTAGATCACCACCTGTTTGATTTAAGTCCTGTGAGAGGTTCTTTGAACCTTTCTTTATTTGGAAATAGACACAAAATAAATTTCTTGATCAGATCTGAGGTTTAAGGAAAGGATATCTATTTACTGCATGTGGGAAATCTGATTATTTGGTTTGAAATTTAGTCTGCTATTTTTGGTGCGAGTCTCCAGGTTTTCTTCATCTCTTTAATTTTATTTTATATATAGTCAATTTCTTGATCAAATTGTGTTGTAGTAATTGGTTTTTGCTAATTGATTGATATTAAGTGGTTCCACGTCAGTCACTTTATGGTAAATGGTAGAATTTGTTATGGATGTATGTATGTGTATTGCAATTGATCCTATCAACTTATAATTAACATATTCAGAGATTCACAATTCTCTAGGTGCTTTGATGCCAATAGTAGCTCTCTGCAAAGGATAAAAATGAAATGCATTCAAAGTTTTTGTTATTGGTGTGCAGTTCAGGGTATATAGATGACCCAGTTTCTATTGTAGACATCCTAGGATCCTAAATTGAAAATTCTAAACTGCGGATGGTTTCTTTATTTCTTGTGATTCCGTTTGTTTGTTTCCTATGAAATAGTAGTATTTGTTCATACAATTTTGTTTTGATCAAATTTCATGGAATGCTTTCCTGGGTGATTCTCTTCTGTATATGATCTGTTTATGTGGATTTGCAGACATAATGTTACGGGTGCATTTGTTTGCCTTTATTGTGTTGCTAGGTAACCTTACTGGTCCTAATTTAACTGTGCCTTTTTTAAACAAAAGGAAAGACATGTTTGATTGGAACTTTCACTTATCCGTTTGTTTAAAGAACATTTCACTCTTCTTGATTCCTTTCTTACTTGTTTGCTCTTCTTGCTTTTTCTAGATGTTTTCCACTGTCTTTATTGATTTGACTTTCTGGTGGAATGACTATTGGGAGAGAATTGATATTTGCTCTTGCTTCTAGTTACTACATGCGTATGAACTGGAAATATTATTTTTTCAAGCTAAACCTCATCTCACTATGCTTTATTTGCTCTTTTATGCTCACAGAGATGAGCCGGTCAAGTGAAGCAGCCGCAATGAAGCGGAAAAGACCAAACATGGATTCATCTAGTCAGGGACTTGTAGATGCTGACCGTATAGTGCTCGATGTGGTCAAAAGTAAAAAGAATCTGGGTATCTGGGTGGCAGAGGTGAAAAAAGAGGCAAAACTCGCGCCAACTGTTGTGGACAAATCCCTGGCGTCACTGGTGAAAAAGAAGTTGATAAAACAAGTTGTGAATATCCAAAGTAAGGGAAGGAAGCATTACATGGCTGTTGAGTTTGAACCTTCGGAGGAACTGACCGGTGGTGCATGGTATTCGGACGGAAATCTTGATAAGGAATTTATCACTGGTCTCAGAGACTTGTGCCTCAAGGTCGTAGAAGTTCTGAAAGTCGCTACTGCAGAGGGAATCCACGACTTCTTGAAGAAGCGGCAAGCTGCTAAGTGCACAAATCAACAAGTCGCGGAAATATTGAACTCTATGGTTCTGGACAATGCTGTTATAGAGGTAAAGAGCACTGGATTGGGAGAATATCATTGTATTCCTGTTGGATCAGTTTGTTATCGAACTGCAAGTGGAGCTGCAAGTGGAGCTGCTTTAGGGACTGGTCCTAAAACAATAGGGCCAATGGCTTCTATTCCATGTGGTGCTTGCCCTAGGATTAGTCTATGTACACCAAATGGAATTATATCCCCACAAACCTGCGTCTACTATACTAAATGGTTGAACTTTGAATTTTGATAGACTTCTGATAAGTAAATCCAAAGTACACTATACTGCCACATGATGGTTACTTTTTGAGTTTCTCGTATGTCTTTGATGAATCCGATTTCCTGATAACCCTTTTCCGGTAACCCCTTTGGGAAGTTTTATGATTCTGTTAAAATGTTTCTGAACTGTGATGAGAACTCTTCACAACTTTTTTACTTCCTTTTGACATATAAAATTGTTATCAGGTAGCTAAAATTCTGTCATCTCAATTTATTTATAGTAGAGACAATACTTTACTCTTGAGTCCTTCCAATGTTTCAACAGATACAGATCCAAAACAAATTCAAACAAGACATTAATGTACTTTTGAAAACAAAAGCATCACTATTTTCTGGGCATGAAGCAAAATCATAGTACTCCTATACAATCAATGTAGTGCACATTATTTAGCAGAAGGTGACAGACAGTATGTATCAGTGGCTGATGTGCCTAAGTGCTGCGGGGTTCTTCGGCTCTGGTATGTATATGCCTTTATATTCTGCTGCAGGAACAAAGCAATTTTCTGTGATCTTTTTAGACTAAAAATACACACTGATTCACTTGTTTTTCTCTGGAAGTTCAATGACTTGGTGAAGCAACAATCTGATCGGATTCTGATACCTCTTTTTTCTTGCTCCTTTCTTTGTCAAGTAAATTAACCTCTCTACTTCAGGCTTTGCGATTAATTATACTAATAATAAATGCATTCAGTTTGGAGTTAAAAAAAAATGGCAGCCCGGTGCATTAAGCTCCCGCTATGCGCGGGGTAAGGGCCGGACCACAAGGGTCTATTGTACGCAGTCTTACCTCACATTTTTGGAAGAGGTTGTTTCCACGGCTTGAACCCATGACCTCCTGGTCACATGGCAACAACTTTACCGGTTACCCCAAGGCTCCCCTTCAACTTTACCAGTTTGGAGTTTAAGTCTTCTAATTTTTCCATAACTCTGCCATCTGTAAAGCCATGCCATGTAGCACACTTTTGATAATGCCCTGCATTATCAAGTTTGCAACTTAGTTAATCATCGAGCACATGCATTGTCACACTGAAGTTGCAGAAAGAATGAATTTTTCAGACTTACTCTACAGGAAGTGTAAGAATAGGCCAGAGAACTACTATCATGAATGTGAAAACGATGCCCCATATTATTATATATCCATGCTTTGGCTCTGTTGAGTTTTTCCTCTTTGAACTCTTCAGGTGGCAATTCACTTTCTTCCTTTTTTACCACAGTGATCTGCTTTGTGGTTTCCCAATCATAGTTTTGATTTTTTGATGTCTTAAAAATGCTGCAAATAGCATGAATATATAGTTCCACCAGTTAGTATGCAAACAAGGTTTCCTGCAAGCATTGGTGTATTTCTACCAGTTGTTTCAAGATTATTTATCCTTTCGTGCTCGATCTTAGTGACCGATAATCAAGTGATAATCCGTAAGAAACAGCCAATAACTTTCCCTAGGATTGCACCACATCCGTTTGCTGTTTACCATAAAATCATGAAAGCTATTAGGAGAACAGCCAATCCTGTGGAAACTCACATTGCTACATACATCCAACCTAGAGAAACCCCAGCCTTGTTCAAAATTACTGCTAAAATGCCCATGAAACAACCAAAGCCTAAGACAACTCCTCTTGAAACTTCTAGGATTTGCCTTCCACTTGCATCTGGTTGGTGTATGTACGATTAGATGTCATACGTACGTAATGAAGAGACCGCAATTAGCTCAATGAAAACTGTGCCAAAATTGCCAACGATGTTGATGATACCAAAGACGAAGCCACCTGGACTCAACATAGTAATATAAGACCCCTTGAAATTCCCCTTAACAGGACCACAAGATTGTTCTACATGGGAGATTGGCTCTTGAGAACTTCTTGATTTGCCTGATACCTCAAATAAACGTCTATAAGCGATGCTTGGGCTGCCAAGTTCAGATACCTATGACAGAATGTATATAGCTAGCCAAGAGAGTAGCTTTTAGCCCTCCTGCTAAGGTGTAAACTATACACCAAGAGGGATAAGAAAACTTGCAGTATATGTTACAGTTAAGTAGATTATATATATATATATATATATATATATAAGAGGTTCAATTCCTGTCTGGATTGGCATTTGACAACAGTATGACATGCATGGTAGCTGAGACACAATTACAGTTGCAATAAGTCCTATTTTGACTACCAGCTATGTTGAATCATTCTTATGTATGAGGCGAACCAACATATCTTTTTTCCAGCCAAACCTTATAACATTACACAAAAAAGTACAAAAACAAAAGAAGAAAAAAACTTAAATCCCATAGGACAAAGAGAAACCAATAGGGATATTACACAATAGAAAAACAAAATTTTAAAGAGAGAATGGTCAAACTCAAAACACATCTGAATTATCACTAATAGTTGAGGTGTGTTTTAATACATAGGTGGTGATAGTTCACGTAGGAAAAGGGATTACCCGATAGTTGGGGTGTGAAACTCTCGAAAAAGTGATAGCCAAATGTATTTTTGACCATTAACTCATTTTTAAATGCATGAATGTCGGGTAAGTTGTAAATGACTTCGGTCAGGAAAGGGAATAAGTCAATAAATTGACCTTAAACTCAGAATTAGACCTTCAGTAGACTAAACTTGGGAATTCCTTCTAATTTGTGCGGTACCACTCGCCCTACCCTACCACCTATAGCTTTCATCCATCCTACAACTGTCTAAAAAGAAACGACAATGATCTTGAATAGGCATCGTATCGTAGTGCTGAATAGAAATCCCATGATAATAACCAAAGTTGCGCCAGTATATTCTTTACAAGTTAAAATGATTGCAGAATATGCATTCTAGAGAATCTAGAGAGACCAAATACCAGAAAATCTAAATTTATTTACAAAACCAGTTCTACTGAAAGTTTATAAAGAAGGAAAATTGGAAAGATTGCTCCAAAGACAAGAATGCCTCTTCTACCCCACTCGGCACACCCCCACCCCGCGTTAAAACTACTCCCTCCGTCTTAATTTATGTGATAACATTTTCTTATTAGCCTATTCCAAAATATATATATATATATATATATATATATATATATATATATATATATATATATATATATATATATATCTTTCAAAGAAAACAATTTAACTTAAACTTTTTATTTTACCCTTAATGACAAGCTTTATAGTTATACAAATATAACATGTATTACACAAGTTTAAAAAGTCTTTATTTCTTAAAAACTACGAGACCAGTCAAACTATGACAAATAAGAGTTGAAAATGTAGGGTTTTGTTGGGTTCAAAAACATGTAAGTAGGGCACATCGAAAGTTTAAATTTTGGTCTACTTACCCCAACAATTTCTTCTGGTATGGTTATATGACAATCAAAATCTGTAACACAAAACATGAACACTTACAGGTTGTATTATCTGTAGTCTTTACTTAGGGAGTACATACGACTGTCCCTTCGGCTGCAAGCACTATGCTATGGTGTATTCCTATGTCAAGAAAGCCAGGAAATCTTGGCAGAGGTTTGAGAGAGTTTCGTCCTAGACTCTAAGTCTATAATTAATTTATAGAATTGGTGTATAATAAACAATGGGGAGTATTGTATTTATAGTTGAAAATTAGGTGAGAAAAATGTTTTAGGGTTAGGCTTAAGCCTGACCCAAAACCCGAGGTGCAGTGGGCCAGTCCGACTGGGTTCACTGCCGAGTAGGCGCCGTGGCGCCTTACGTAAAATTTTGTTTCCCGTTTCATTTAATATATATATTCAGCACATTAAATCTAAAATCCAATTTTGATTTAATTAAATAATTTCCATCTAATAGAAATTATCTCATAGTTATTATCAATTTAAATATCTTGATTTCAAATCAAATATTTAATACTTTCTCAATACACTCATAGATCGAAGAGACAATCGACATAGTGTGACCCTATAGTCCTTCATATATCGACACTAATCCAATTAAGGTCCATACAGAACTCCTAGATTGCGCCATACGACGAACTCAATATATGAAGTACGTTTACATGAATCCAGCAAACATAACCTTTATGTGAGATGATAAATTCCTTTCATTCGCGACACACTCGATCAAGCTTAGGATTTGCCATGTGTCTATCCAAATGTCTTGATCACTTTATCTCATCTATATTAGTCGACAATTAGATCATATTCTAAATATGTCTATTGCATTGGCCAATGACTTGGTCGACCTAATATCACTGAGAAGTTGAGTGCTCTCTCGAATATCCAATCGAGGAATGAATCATATTCTTGGCTCAACTACCACCTTAATTTCATCATAATGCATCAAACACAAGCCGTATCTTATCCTATAAGGAGTTTAAGCTTAGGACATGGTCAAAGTACATTACTCTGTAAACAAGGTGCGTATTGACCTCAAGTCAAAGGACTTTCATCTCTCACACGCTGATAACACTTTAAACATGTATAACAAATAGTTTATCAGCATGGTATACCAATACTTTCCAAAAGTATCCATGTGTCCATCACTAGTAACCATTACTAGTAGCAGGTGAGACATACTACATTCTCTAAGAATGTGACGCAGACCACATGTCGACTTATAACATATCATCGATATCCCATTCTCGATGATCATTAGTCGAGGCCATTTTAGAGTTATACTCTATCATCAATATCTCATTCTATTAATGACAACGTAAGCTCAAGGGATGCACATTAATGAATAATTACAAATAATCAAATAATAATTTAATAATTACAAATATAATAAATATTAATCTTATTAATAATACGAATATGTTCAAGTACATTTGTTCCTAATAATAATAATTGTCTTTAAGACATACATACTTTCAGAAAAGGGAAATATAAAAGGAAGGATATAACTTATATCAGTTAGAAAAATATGAAAATGTCCAACTATAGAGGATTAATTGTCAAGTAAACTATATAGAGTACAAATATAGGATTTTAAGAGTAAAGTTGTAAATGGATTCCATCTATGGCTACTAGATTCTGCTGGTAAAAATGTACATATTCCCAAGAATGTACCCTATGTAATGATTATTCGAGACATGAGTAAAAAGAAAAAATCTCACAAAATATATGCAGAACATTTTACTTTCAATACAAATATAGAATTAAGAAAAAACGTAATGTGGATAAATCAACAAGTTACACGACACTAATCATTAACTAACTTTCAAATAACTCGATATGGTATAACAATTATTTTCCCTATTAGTATATTGTATTTAAACGTTATCATCAAATCGGGCTATACTTTTCACGTAATTGTAGACATATAACTCTTTTTTGCTCGCTAATTGGATAATTTTATTTTGCTGGAGTTACAAAATACTCTCCTTGACCCTAATTGCATAAGACAACTCTCAACTCTCCCTTATTAAATACTCCATCCATTCATATTTACTTGTCCACTATATTAAAAAGTAAATTTTCACTTTTACTTATCCACTTTAGCATATATCAAGAGAAAGACAAATTCTTTTTTTTTCTTGTTTTACCTTTAACATTAATTACTCATTTCTAGATCATTTTCCAAGTGTATTGAAATTACACACCAATTAATACAAGTAAAACATATACTTCATTTATTAATTCTTAAGGAGCGTGCAAAGTCAAAAGTGGATAAGTAAAAGTGAACAGAGAGAGTAGTAGGAATATGTCAAGGAATGCTATTCTTCTACTTATTCCTTCCTTCATATACCAAGAGATCGATCTAGGATTTGAACAATTGAATTCAAGTTCAGTATACCACAATCCATTTATTTCATTAGGTTCAAATTCTTTTATTGTACTTATCTAATGGATCTTTTAGCCAAAGAAAGAACTAAAGGAGTGGAAGGGGGTTTATTCAAATCATATTTGTCGAAAAATTATATTGATTCTTTTTATTTATATATGGTAGATGTTGAACTCTCTTGGTGAAAATCTTGCTTCCGCTACTTTTGTTAACACATACACAAAGTCCTAACTAAAGTTACTATAGGTTCAGGTGAACTCGCAAGTCCTTAATTTCATCCACCCTTGACAAATGAGAATAACCAAACCACATCCACAAAATGCAGTATCGTGTAGCTGCTTCAAAACCAACATAATGGTGAATACATATTTCGGTCCTCTTCCCTCCTTTTTAGAAAAAACTAGCCACCGATTTTGGTAGAAAGATACTATCATTATCGCCGGATATAAGTGACAAAGGAAGAGCTTCCTCTATAATTCTGTCTTATTTAGAAACAGAATCGCTACTATCCAAAATCAGCAAAAATGTTTCTGAGTGAGATGATATCATCTTTGTCCATTTAAACATCAAAAGATGTGCTACTTCTAACAAGTCCTTTTGCATGTAGACAATCAAGATCCAACTACTCTTCTTGCATGTCATTTTGTCTTTTTGACTACAATGAATTTAATGAGTACTTGCACAGTTGCAACAAAATTTTGTTTAGTAAGTGTTACAAGGAAAAATAGGTAGTATTAGATAATCTACTTTCTTCAGTTGTCAAATGAGACTTGTATGCATCTCTTGCTTAAAATGACGTGGCTCTCTTATGATGAAAGTTTTTGTAGGTATCACCGAGGAGCTGTGGGTGAGATAATTAGAATTCCTTCCTTCTAAATTAGAGATCTCGAGTTTAAAACCTGAAAATGAAGAGCATTTATTCCTTAACCGGTTTTACCCAACATGAACAAAATTAGTCAGGACGTTAAGTTTCAAATAACGAATGGTTCAATTTTAAAAAAAGTTTTCGCAAGTGCAAACACTTTGATAAGTTTTAACCATTCCAAGTTTGATTCACTTCCAACAAAGGAAACCAGTATACAAAATGTTTGAGGAAGATGAAGTTTAACACAGTATCTACAAAAACCAAGTTCTCCCAGATAGAACAACATTTTGTATTAAACCTTTAAACTAAGCATTTACAATGACCATTAAGCACCCCCTATTTCTAACTCTTTTCACTTTTACTTTCTACATATCTATACACCTTTTTTTTTTTTTTTTGCATTTTCCTATCAAGTATTACAATTATGGTATGAAAGAAAGACCCGAAAAAAGGATATACAATTTTTTTCAAAAAAACAATAACCAGCTCCTTTTTCCTGCCACTGTTTTGAAGTTGCTAACTATTAAGAATCAGCAAAGCGGACACTAATCCGCTTCTTAATTGGCGTCCTACAAGAAGGGCATTCGTCCATTCCTTTCTTTTCGTGAAGCACGTTGCAATTTGCACAAAGGACTTGATGTGCACAAGGGAGAAAAACCACTGACATCTGCTCACTCATACACATGACACACTCCCTCTCCATCTTTACAACATCAGAGCCAGAAGAATTTTCTTCATAGCCTGCTAAAACCTTTGTCATTTGAGGAGTGCCTCGTTTAAGTGCCTCTATTTTTGAATGTTCAGACTGCAATCTCAACTGATAGATTTCACTCTCAAGCTTTTGGATATCTTCTTTACACTTTTGCATGTTTCTCTCTGCCTTGTCTCTCATATTATCCTCATCCAATTTTCCCTGAACAATGAGTTGTTCTCTTTCAGCTTTCAAAGAATCAGCTTGCTGTAGAATCATTTGTTTCACCCTTTCCTCCTGCTTCCATAGAAACTGCAATTCATTCTTTTCTCATGAGCAAATCACAGAATAAAATATTTACAAATTTTATACAAGGAGGAATATCAAATAGCAAGTGAATTATCAGCAGGACTGCATAAGTGAATGCTGGAACCACTATTACCGGAGGCTATAAGTAAAAAAGAACTGACATTATAATCGATACTGTAACAAATCATTGATGGCCTGAAGACTCTAAAACACTAACTATATTGGTTAAAAATATTTTACCTTGATCAACTAGACAAAGAAGTTTCATTCCTACAATAAAACTACCTCAAACTCGTCCAGGCGCTTCTTGGCTTTCTGTTGTAGCGGCTGTAAATCAGTTGTTTCCTGCTTGAGAGTAGAGAACTTCTCCTGCAATGAGCGTTTCTCCACCTCCCCTGCTTGACACTTCTTCACTGTCCCCTGCTCCTGTGCTAAAGCTTTATGCATATTTATAGCAGACACTGCGGCAGAGAGCTTTGAGGCCTCCATCTCCTTCTTTAGTGCAACATTCTCCCCTTCCAGCCTCTGAAGAGCAGACTTAGCCATCCCAATCTGATGATTAGTATTTACTAACGCTTGCTCCATCTCCGCAAGCCTCTTCATGGTGCTTTCCTCCAGCATTTGCTTTTCCCTCTGAAATCTTTCAGCCTCTTCTTTCTCTTGCCTCAACATTTTAAGCTCAGCTTGGTCCTTGCCAAGCCTCCGAGTAGCCTGCATTACCTTCTCCATTGCCCAATCACTCCACTGTTGGAGTTCTTTCTGCAATATCTTCATTTGGGGAGTTAGCAACAATATAGCTTCATATCTCTCATTTCGAGGGACATACATCCCCAGAGACTCATTATATGGGATACCAGCATAATAATCTGGCACCACAGGAGAGCTAGTTGTGCTGTCTGGGGCCTTTATGCTAGAATTAAGCTCCAAGGCAAACGATGCAGGATCCTCTTTGTTTACATTATCTTGCACAGGTGGCACGCTAGAAGTCTCAGTTGCAGGTGCAATGGAACTTGCTTCTGCTACAGAACTATTGCTTTTAACTGAAGTATTGACTTTAGAGTGAGAATTCTTCTTTCTTGCACCAGAAGAACCTGATGGAGAGTTCAGTTTCTTGTCCAAAACCAAACTGCCCCAGGCGGAGAGGTTTTCCTTAATGCTCTTACCCGTACGGCCTTTGCAGTTCTTCTCAAACTGATGTGTCTTTCGCCTAAGCAACTCCTTGGAATTTTGGGATAACGCCTTTCGACCAGCCCCCAATTTGTCTTCTAAAACTGCTGCTCTGGATTTAGCCTCTGCTTCTGGAAGAGGTACAGAACTTCCTTTTCCTGTTGCCGCTTGACGAACATGTGAATTTTTAGAACTAGGTCCTTGAGGGGCTGCACTAGCAACAGGAACTTTGGACTGCGAGGTTTGGGCAATGGGGATAGAAAGTGTTGACAACTGTTGTTTATCCTGGTTTGCCTGAGTATTCTCAGAAGCCTCAGTCTTGACTGCACTTTCTTGACTGGATAACGCAACCAGAAGATCATCTTCCACCCTACATGCATGTACCAGGTTCAAGTCCCATATTAACAGGCACCACATTGCTTCTACAACTATCAAAGCTGGCTTAACCTCCCTCAGCACACATATCATCTCCAGCAATGTGTACTCTACCAGGCTAGGTAAATCTGCAAATGCGAGATGTCTAGCGGTATCGAAAACCTTTTCCCGACTCAGTAAAGCCAAAGCCCCATCAACAATATTTGAGACGGCATCTTTGTTACCATGATAAAGGCCACTCCTCAATATAACCCGTTCAGCAATTTCCTCACTGTATCCACACTCCGCAATCCTCTTGACTGCGCTCCGGAATGTTGCAGACAAATTTTGCGATAAAAGTTCCTCAAGTTGACAAGTTATTGGATCCTCCCAATCTGCATCTGATGACCTTTCCACTCCTTGTTTCTCATTAGAAAGAAGACACCCGCCCTTCAATGACTCGATCTCACTAAGAGTGCTTTTCAGTTTTTCCTCTAATATTTCGTATCTTGGAAACTCAGTAAGAGACAGCACAGATGAATCAGTAGGAGTTTCTAGAGGAGGCTCAGATATGAACTTCCTCTTGTTCCTGCTTACTTTTTCCTGGTCCAAAACCACCGACGACTTTTCATTGGCATCATCAGAGCTGTTATGATCAGCTATGTTGATTATGTTTTCTATGAGCATTATAATACTGCTGTAAGTTGATCAGTCAAATGTCTAGCTACAGTTCCGGTCCTGCAGCAAAAAGACATTCAAGTGATAATGTGGGTGCGTGGGGGATTAAAAGTTAAGATAACACATAACAACAGAGAATTAGGAGTGTCCGAACAAAGGGAAAAAACACATATCAATGTTTCTTTGATAGGCCAAATAACAACAACAACAAAAACAACATACCCAGTATGATCCCACAAGTGGGGTCTGGGGAGGGTGGGGTGTACGCAGACCTTACCCTTACCTTTGAGGGTAGAGAGGTTGTTTCTCATAGACCATCGGCTCAAGAAAAGCGTTTTTCAAAACATGTTTTTATCGGTTAAATAACAAAAAAATGACAGGCTGACAGCAACAAGAACAACTCTAGTGAGCACGATAAACCAACAACATTATCATACAGGTGAAGCTGCCAAAGAATTAATATCCTATGAGGATTACAAATTCTGCTGTAATTCAATCACTCAAATCTCTATCTGCATTTCCTACTCCTTCAGTTTAACACCATTCAGTGGTAATCCGGTGTTCCCCCAGGATTAAAAATGAAAAGAAAACATAGCAGTAGAGAATCAAAATTTGACAAAACAAAGGGAAAACAAACATCCATCATTCTTCCATAAGGCTAAATAACATCAACAAAAGATTATCCAAACAGAAATTGCAACCGACAAGAAACAGCTCTAGCAAGCATACTAAACCATCAACATTATCAAGGAAATAGAAATAAAAGAAAAAGAAAAAATTGCCTCTGAATCATAGTAAATGAGCTGCCAAAAACTTAATTTTCTGCAACAAATCACTCAAATGAATAACAATAACAACAACAACAACATACCCATAGTAGTCCCACAAGTGGGGTCTGGGGAGGGTAGGATGTACGTAGACCTTACCCCTACTGTTATGGGGTAGAGAGGTTGTTTCAGGTAGACCCTCGGCTCGAAAAATCACTCAAATGAATCAAAGGGGAAAATCAAGCATCAAAATTGCTCAAATATAAATGCCAACAACAAAAAACAGCTCTAGTAAGCATAAAAAACCCAGCAACATTATCAAGGAAATGCATATAAAAGAGAAAGAAACGCTTACCTCTGAGTAACAGTACATGAGCTGCCAAAAAAAACTTAATTCCTGGAACACAATCAATCAAATGAATCAAAGGGTAAAATCAAGCATCAGAATAGCAAAAAAAAGGTACTAACAATTTATCAAACAAGCAAAATCCAAGATGAACACAGGTAAACTCCGAGCTCAAAAATTATATCAAGAACCAATAAAATAAAAACAAAAAACCAAATAAACTCAGCCCAGAAATAAAATCAAGAAACCTGAAAAAGGGGTCGTACACAAAAGGGAAAAAATGGATTCTTTACACACACACACACACATATATATAATAGCAAAAGTTCAATCAAAAATCAAAAGGGTCACTCACCAAATGCTCTAAGAAGCCAAAATTAGAGAAGGGTGAACTCCATTTCTTGCATTTCATACGCTATGGACACACCATTTGGCAATAGCTCTGAGTAGTCTTTATTTTGTTTTTCTGCTTGTGCTGCCAACACTTGAAGTTTGGATTCTTTATATAGGGTCACTGACTAAACGTGGGTTAACCCTGTTCTAACACTTACTTCATGATTGGGTACAGTGTATTACTCTACTACTTTGGATTATGTATTTAATTTCTTACTCATTCAGAGATTAAATTTCCAATTGTGAAATTTAAGAATTTTTCCATTTTTAAAGGGAAAAAATTGTATAATTAAACATTTAAAGAAAAATAATAACACTAAGAATACATGTGGTCAATGTGAAATTTTCAAATTTTTGACATTATAAGTCAAAGGAAGAAAGTATGTCATCCAATTCGTAGAATCTAATTAGTTATGGAATGGTCCGAAAGTCGCTATAGAAGATCGAATGAGTCTTAGTGAAGCTAGTCCAATGGTTCTTATGTTGCTTCCTATCCTATTAGCTATTAGCTCGCAGCTCTCTAGGGTGGGGCCTCGTTAGGGATCTCCTCATGAGGATCGGTTCTTCTCATGCCCATATGAATTCGTAGATGCCTATCGGTCAAAAGATTCAGTGTTGAAAGACATATTGCAAATCAGATGAATTATAGTAAGATGATAATGGAATAACAAACTTAATTTTCAATGGTGTTGTAGCACATGTCACAATAGTCTTTCCAATTGATTGTATAAGTATCTCATATTGATTTATTTCGATATTGGCTTAGTTTAACTATGAAAATATGTTAATTAATTAAGCTAAATGGACACAATCGTACAATTTATTGATCTAGTTATTACGTTTTATATATTATTTATAGTATATATTAGATATATATGTATAAGGATATATATAGTATATTCTCACCAACACCGTCGTGTCCACTTCCTTCACCTCTTCAGTGGAAGCCATCGAAAATCGCCTCTCAGCGGTGTCAATCAAAGCCTGTGGCGGTGGATGTTGAATGAGTTGAAGGTCGTGGCCCTGAGATACCATGATCAAATATCCAGAGATGAAATGAAACTGACGAAAACTTAAAATGAAAGGCCGAGAAAGCAAGGACTTGATAAGAACAAGTGAAGGGAGTCAGTATTTATAAGTAAATGATCATCATTACCTCGGTAATTGATGATGACATTATCCTCAACACGATCTCGCCACATGGTCCAGTTGTAAAGTTGAGAAGACATTGTCCATTTTAGATGCAAGAGGAACGGTAATGGTTATGCCTTTTTTCCTACATAAAAGTTTCCACTTCCGAACAACTTTTGAAAACTGCCCAGAAAATGGGAAAACTATTTGAATTGGTAATAAAATATATTGGGAAG
Organism: Anisodus acutangulus; assembly: GCA_029783415.1. Taxonomy (NCBI): domain Eukaryota; kingdom Viridiplantae; phylum Streptophyta; class Magnoliopsida; order Solanales; family Solanaceae; genus Anisodus; species Anisodus acutangulus. The sequence goes on along the minus strand of CM056499.1, from coordinate 51,978,305 downwards.
AAGCAAAAGTGAAGGGAATTGATATTTATAATCAAAGAGTCATCATTACCTCGGTAATTGATGATGATATCATCATTAACACGATCTCGCAATGTGGTCCAGTCGTAAAGTTGAAAGACATTGTCCATTTTAGATTCAAGAGTAACAGTGACGGTTATATCTCTTTTCTCGCCTAAAAGTTTCACTTCCGGAAAACTTCTGAAAACTACACAAAAAGTGAGAAAACTATTTGAATTGGTAATAAAAGGTATCGGGAAGAAGCACGAGCAAAGGGAGTTGGTATTTATAATGAAATGGTCATCATTACCTCGATAATCGATGATGACATCATCATCAACACGATCTCTCCACGCTTCGTTTTAGATTCAAGAGTAATAGTGGCGGTTATGCCTCTTTTCCCGCTTAAATTTTTTTATTTACAGACAACTTTTAAAAACTGCACGGAAAGTGAGAAAATTATTTGAATTGGTAATAGATGTATCGGGAAGAAACACAGGTGAAGTAAATTGATATTTATAAGCAAACAATTATCAGTATCTTGGTAATCGATGACAACACCATCCTCAACACAATCTCACCATGTTTCCCATGTCAAGTTGAAAAGACATTCGCCATTTTAGATTCAACAGTAATAGTGACAGTTATGCCTCTTTTCTGCCTAAATTTTTTTACCTTCGGACAACTTCTGAAAACTGTACAAAAAGTGGGGGAACTATATGTATTGGTAACATATATATTGAGAAGAAGAATGGGTGAAGGGAGTTGGTTTTATAAGCAAAGGGTCATCATTACCTCGGTAATCAATGATGACATCATCCTTAACACGATCTCTACGTCCAAAACATGAAATTGAAAATACATTCACCGTTTTAGATTCAAGAGTAATGGTGATAATTATGCTTTTTTCAGTCTAAAAATTTTCACTTCTAAGACAATCACTGAAAACTGCACGGAAAGTGGAAAAATTATCATCCTCAGCACGATCTCGTCATGTGTTTCAGACATAAACTGAAAGACATTCCATAGTTTTAAATTCAAGAGTAATGGTGACAATTATACCCCTTTTTCTGCCTAAAAATTTCCACTTCCAGATAGCTTTTGAAAACTGCACAAAATAAACGTATCGAAAAGAAGAACATGTGAAGGGAGTTGGTATTTTTAAGAAAGGGTCATCATTACCTCGATAATCAATGACGATATCATCCTTAACATGATCTCGCCACGTGTCCTAGACATGAAATTGAAAAGACATTAGTTGTTTTAGATTCAAGAGTAATAGTGACAGTTATGCCTCTTTTTCCTCGTAAAAATTGTCACTTTTGGATAATTTATGAAAATTGCACGGAAAGTGAGAAAATTATTTGTATTTGTAATAAATGTATCAAAATGAAGACCTTTGATCGTACATGTGGCAAGCATGAAAGAAACTTTTAGTCAACTCCGAGTTAGTTAGTGTCAGCTTGACCAAATATTGAAGAAATTTTGACCATCTGAGAACTTGGTCTCAGGTCTGCTTTGCCTATACCAAATAACAATGTTCAGGAATGATCCATTCGGAAGGTTCAAGGTACCCGGACAATCGTTATCCTAACGCCGACCAACTCTGAAATATTCAGAATTCCATCTTATCACGTTCAACAAATACAATCTTATCCTTGAAACGTGCGGGGAGAGGTGTGAGAAGTCAGTTAGAGCTAGATTATCCTATAAATATCTCCCTCTTCCGACTATTGTAATATACTACCTCCTCCATTTTAATAAAAATGAATTTTTGACACTATTTTCATGATCCAAAATGAATAAAAAATTTCAAAGTCCAACAATGTATCAATTTCTTTTCACCAAAACTACCCTTCTCTTTAATGAGTAATATTGATTATCTCTACAACAACATACCCAGTGAAGTCCCACAACGTGGGATCTGGAGAGGGTAGAGTGTACGCAGACCTTACCTCTACCTTGGTAGGTAGAGCGGCTGTTTCCGAGAGAAACAGGCAGACCCAGACAAGAAATTTAAAGCAGTATGAAAATGCTGGTATCAAATGTGATTATTGATTATCTCTAGTTTTAAAAAAAGTTTGGGAAGAATCAAAAGGGTAGTGTTTATTCGAAAATTGGTACAGTTGAATTGATATACGTGGTCAAAGATACGTGGATCAATGTGACCAAAGTTATGTGATAGATTAGCAATAATAAGCAAGATTATTGAAATAAAGTAAATAATAATTGAAGTAAATAGCTTGAGCATTGATGACATGATGAGCTAGAGTATCCGGGCCAGCTACACGTCAAAGCCTTCTCAAGTACAATCAAGATCAAGAATAAAGTAATCACTTTAAGAGTATTTTCTTTGTATTAGATTTCAGATGATCCTTTACAATGAAATGAGAAACTCTATTTATATATGAGCTATGGGTACAAGTTTCATGAATCTTGCCCCTTTAATTATCAATATTAATGCTGCAATAAAAGATAATTAAGATATCATAAAGAATAATAAAGTCTAATAAAGGCTGGAGGATTGAGATCTTGTGTAAGTTTCTGTATATTGAATGACGCTTGACCGGTGAGTTGACATGCTCATATGGGTCCTTTATAATTTCTGCCTCCGAAAGCGGGTTACCAAATTGCTTATCCGGAGCTTCCTTGGAGCTCTTCACTAGTTAACTCGAGTCTGACGTGTCATCATCGCCACATGTCATCTCTTGATACGTCCACTTGTGTTTACGGATTTTTCCCTATACAAGTAATATTGATAAATTACCGATTAACGTCTTTAACTAACTTTCTTAGGGGTGTATCACACCCCAAATATTCATTTATTTTAAAATGGAGGGGTATTGATATACAAAACTCTGATAAAATTATTGTTCATCTAATGCTCATTACCATTGTTTGCTATCAATCAGCCCAGATCAATCAATAAGAATTGATTCATCTTTTTTTTTATTATTATTTCTGCTTGATTATTTACCTTGAGATCATTATTACGTTATTTTCATTATCTTTACATTATGAAAGGATCAATTGAATTTGGTCTATTTTTATTCCTTGCGGTCTTAATCTCACAAATTTAATCGTTTAACTTAATAACTAAATTTTAGGTTAAATAATATAATAAGACATATGCATAGAATAGTGGAAATAGATAGATTGCACCTAAAAGAATAAAATAGCATGTAATTTTGTGGAATTGATACTTGTATGTTGGTCGAGTTTGTCTTGGTCCAGCAGCTGGACTCCAGCTTAGTCAATCGTCCTCATGTCCTTGATCGCCTGAAATATGTTACGAGTTAGAAATTCTCAACTTCAATTACCAAATTAAGTTGAGATAATATATATGTCATAGTCAAGCATAGTCTTGAATCTTGAAGTCAACTCCTAAGACAGGTTGAAACTACGGCAATCCAAAATTTTAAGGATTATTATACTTTTATTTTATTATATCAAAGTCACTAAATTATTTTTTAGGCGAAATATATAAGTATCCATTTAAGTTGTCCACAACGACCAGATAATAGTTCAATCGATCCAGTGACCAAATAGACACCTCTAATCCTTAAAATTGTGCATCATAAACACCCGACTTTGATAGATTTTATGTGTGAATTACAAGTGCGTTGATGTGTTTAACTGGGCCAATAATTTGGCTACACGTCGTATTTGAGTGATGAAAAAAATCCTTCAAATGTGATTTTTTTTCTCTATAAGAATTTATTGAGGCCCAACATTTTGTTTTGTGTGCATCTAGTTACTTGGACTAGACATGAATCTCATATATTTTACTTTGAGATATAAAAGGCTTCTAAAAGTTTGGAATATAAAAAACTGTAAAATGCTTACTAAAAATATAAGAAATGAAAATTTGTGTTTTATTTTGTTATTTTTGCTCCTTGCTTCCTTGTGTTACTCACATTGCAAGTAATACAAGTAGCAGTGTTTTTAAACAAAAATGTAGAGTGTAATGTCCATCTTTTAAAAATTGCTTATTACTAGTTCTTTTTTTTTTTGGTAAACAGCTTATTAATTAATTAGTTTTAACTTCATAAGCAATTCAAATTTAGGAAATTTCAAAATATGCTATGTAAAAAATGAATAGATCACTAATAAAATCTTCATTACCTCACCATATGGTAAACCTTGTCATTGTTAGTCTGTTATAGGCCTTCCAACACTACCATTGTACTGATCACCCTTGCCACCATGTGTGGTATTCCAGTACTTTCTCAAGCATGTTTATCTCATAATTGCTAATTACAATGACCAAAAATATATTAAGTCAACTTTATCTCAAGAAATCATTTAGCTAAGTAATGATATAGAGACATGAATATCACAAGTAATTTGTTTTCTTTTTTCTTTCATTTTAACTCGTATGGTGTAGAAGATATGAAAGAATTGATTTCATCATTTAAAAGCCAATAAATATAAATAATTATGAGTCTTGTAACCTAGAAAAGAGAGTAAGTAGCATATTTGAGTTGGTCCAATTAGACTGAGCATTTTTTACACTGTCCATATTTCTTGGCCAAACGCATCTGGTAGTCGTTAAGATGTTAGACAACTTAACTAAATTTTGTTTTATTTAGACACATGAGGTGGATCCCTATTGTGTAATTTAGATATTTTTTGCTGACTTGGTAGGTTGTGTGGATTTCACACAAACAAGCGCATGGAAAGGTCAAAATTTATTTTTTAAAATTTCCCGCTTGTTCTTCATTCTTTTTTCTTTTGTTTTTTTATTCCCTTCTTCTTCATTCATTTTTGTATCATCTTTCTACCATCACCGACATCATTGTTGTCGCTATCACTATCAGGAAAAAAAATCAATTACATTTTTAATTCAACTCAATTTCTTGCTCTCTCCTACTAAAAAGTAAATACAATCAAAGGCTCTCATCGAAACACCATTAAAGAGTTCTTTTAGAAAGCTAGAAGGTTTAAAATGAGTTACTTTATTAGATAAAAAATTTGAGAAATTAATGTTGGGGTTGTCTTCGGGTCTTCGTGGAGAATCTTTAGCTGAAGTTATAACAAATTTGGAGGAGTTTTTCTTTAATTTTGAATTAAAATCGTGGTTGAAACAAGAACACATATGAAAATGGTGAAGAACACCAAGAACATGATTTCAAAAAATTTCTTTTGTTAGTAAATGTGTTTTTGTGTTAATAATGTGTAGGGTTGGAAAATAGGTTTTTTCTTTTCTTTTTTGAAATATTAGTTTTACTCAAAATTTATTTTTATACTATTATGGGATCAAATGACACACGTCATAATTTAATTTGTTATTTTGTCATGTTACCGGCGAGTGTGTTACACACACATTACATATTTGGTTGATTCAGCGAAAAGTGTCTAAATGGCACAGCCGGATCTATCCCATTTGTCTAAATTGAACAAAATTTAATTAAGATATCTACGTGAAAGATCTTGACGACCACACGGAGCAGCAAATGGGTATGGCCTAATTTCTTTAAACAACGATCGCGTGACAAGCAAAGGTATGATATAAGGTATAAAATTCGGATCTTATTTTCGGATTCTAAATATCAAAAAATCCGAATTTTATACCTTATAATTATCCCTAACGATTAGACATAAGCCAATGTACCTAATACTTAGTTCAGTGCCATACTAAATCAGTCAATATATCCTATTAGGCTAGTGAATAGTGCAAACTGAGATGCATCTTACGTATTTCTTATTGTCATTTGAAGAGTTGACACTGGGTTCTTAAGGAAAAAATATTAATTGCTTTTTAAGTTGAATAAACTTTATAAAGATTGAGTAGTGATTGACTTGAATATGAACTATTAATAGTATGATCTATCTAGACATGATTTTACTTTGTTTAGATTAAAAATTTCCTTGATAACGTTTTATTGCTCGAATGAACATTTTATTTGGATGTTTATTTGTATAAAAAATATTGTCTTGATGGTATTTGTCTTGTCAGGACGTTTACTGATTCAAATTAAATTTCACTAACATTTTAAATTTATTCGACTTAATTGAATATATAGTATTAGTTGGATTTTAAATTATTTAGTACACATGTTCTTAGAAGACCACATGATCAATATTATTTAAACATGTTCATGTTGTCTAGACTAATGATGCATATCGACTAATGTCTCCGTCTCTCTAAAAAGAAAATTGGTGACCTAGATGATTCTTTACCTTGCTTGTGCCTTATGTTGGTTGAATAAAGGGCACACATAATTTACAAGGTTCTACACGTCTAAATTTGGAACGCCTAAATTTGGGAGAAAGACATAAATTTTGTCATGTTAGCATAAGGGATCCACTAGATACACCTGTATTAAGTAGAGGACATATCTGGTCAATGAGTTAGTTAGAGTGTCTATCTGATCGTTGTGAACAACTTAAAAAGGCCATTTATTTATTTCGCCTTCTCAATTCATGTTTTATGTTATGTTAATAAAATATTATCTAAATAGCCTTTGTCTTGTTCACAAATTCACTAAAATTAAATTCAATAAACACTATAATTTTATTTGACTTAATTGAATAGTATTAATTCTTTTGCACATGCATTGCACGTGAATTTTGTATTATTTAGCAAATATAATTTTAGAAAACCACATCAACATTATTGAAAGAAATAATCACTTGATTATTTTCATTGATAATGAGATGTATATATACAAATATACAATTCCTAAATATTGAAAATATAAGAAAATAATTCTACCTTTTCCTACTCTAATTCTAATACATTTTCCTAGTATAAGACTAATAACATAATTACAATTATACATGAATTATAATTTGTGGAGTTCAAATTGGACCATGATATACACGTGTACCACGGTATACTTTCACACCCCCGCAGTCATAGCGGGCGGTCTTCGTACGCTGAGACTGTCCCTAAAATCTTTAAATAGAACCGAGGGAAAACCCTTGTAAAGATGTCTGCAATTTGATACCTGGAAGGGACATGGCAGACGCGTACTTGTCCACGAGCTACCTTTTCGCGAACAAAGTGGATATCCATCTCGATGTGTTTAATGCGTTGGTGTTGAACAGGATTACCAGAAAGATAGACAACACTAATATTATCACAATAATCAAGGTAGCCTTCTGAATGGGACAATAAAGCTCTAAGAGAAGATTACGTAACCAACATGATTCAGAGACCACATTGGCTACCCCTCGATATTCGGCCTCCGCACTAGAGCGTGATAATGTAGATGGTTGCTTCGCAGACCATGAGACCAAGTTATTACCAAGAAACATACAATAACCAGACGTGGACCGTCTGGTATCTGGATAATCACCCCAATCAGCATCTGTATACGAGATCAGCGTAGAAGTCGATGACGGAAATAGATGCAAGCCATAGGCAAGTGTTCCCTGGATGTATCGTATAATGCGTGTGAGCGCATTCATATGCACAACCCTACGATCATGCACAAACAAACACATCTGATGTACTGCATATGTAATATCCGGTCTCATGAACGTAAGATATTGAAGAACTCCGGCAAGACTGTGATAGTGGGTGGGATCCTCGTAAGGTGAGCCAGCCGCAACACCCAGTTTGGGTTTAGTATCAACTGGAGTGGAAGTAGACTTACACGAGGACATACCAGCCCTTTCAATGATCTCAGCGGTATACTTTCATTGTGATAAGAATAACCCACTTACATGACGAATGACAGCAATCCCCAAAAAGTAACTCAAGGGCCCCAAGTCTTTCATAGCAAACTCAGAACCGAGCAGTGTCATGATAGACTTGCGCAAAGCATCAGAAGAGGCAGTCAAGATAATATCATCCACATATAATAAAATATAAACCAAGAAAGTACCACGACGATATATGAACAATGAATTATCAGACCTACTATGAGAAAACCCAATAGACGAAACATAGTCTGCAAATCTCTTATACCAAGCCTGTGGGGCCTGCTCAAGCCCATACAAGAACTTTTTCAATAAACAGACATGATTAGGATATTTGGGGTCTCGAAAACCCAAGGGCTGATGCATGTAAACGGTCTCCTTAAGATCACCATGTAAGAAAGCATTATTCACATCTAACTGATGAATGGGTCATGCCTTTGAAAGAGCCAGACTGAGAACAGTGTGAATGGTAGCCAGTTTGACCACCGGATTAAATGTCCCACCACAATCCACGCCAACTTGCTGAGTTTTACCATCACCTACAAGACGAGCCTTATGACTCGCAAAAGAACAATCAGAATTATCTTTATGAGTAAAAATTCACATAGACCGAATAATATTAACACCAAAAGGACGGGGCACCAACTCCCACATCTTCTTCTCAATAAAAGCATCATATTCTCCATTAATAGCCAATTTCTAATTCGGGTCATTTAATGCAGACACTGAGTTACGAGGTAGAGGGGATTTAAGAACATTAGAATTTAGATTAAAATGTCATTTTGGTTTTAAAATACCTCGTTGACTACGAGTGACCGGTCTGTGACTCGGGGGAGAATTAGGTGGATTTTGGGGGAAATTTGGATGGGTGACGGACTGGCGAGCAGGCAGTGGGCCTGTTGGCCCAACGCTGGAAACTGGACGTGAAACATGGACAGAAGCAGTCTCGGTAGTGGGTTGGGCAATCGGCCCACTGGACGAAACTAGGGCAGAAGCAGTAGGTGGAAGTGGGCCTGCTGGTGGGTCCGAGTCACTGGATCGGCCCATGAGGTGGTGCGTAAAGTACGGTGAGACCTCGTCATCTAAAAAATTATACAAACTAGGCACGGGACCACTCACTTTAGCAAACGAAAATTGAGTTTCATAAAAAAGAACATGGCGAATAATTATGATTTATTAGACGATAAATCAAAACATTTGTAACCACGATGATTAGATGGATAACCCAAACACACACAAGCGGTAGAACGGACTTGAAGTTTGTTAATTGTAGTTGACGAAAAAAGTGGATAGCATAAACACCCAAAGACCCTAGATGTGAATACGAATGAGTCTTATTATAGAGACTTTTAAGGGGAGATTCATATGCTAACCCTTTGGTAGGAAGTACGTTAAGGAGGTACGGAAGCATGTGCTACTAAAGTTCGAATAATATTATTAATGGTACGAATTTTCCGTTCGGCCTTCCTATTTTGTGAGGACGTATGAGGACAAGAGAAATGAAAAACTATGCCATTAGTTTCACAAAATTTTTGAAACAACCCATTATCATATTCTTTGCCATTATCACATTGAATATTTTTTATTTTCCGTTCGAATTGGGTACGGATGATTGCTCGAAAATTTAAGAATGTGGAAAAAAATTGAGATTTTTTCGCTAATGGAAAGGTCCATAAAAATTAGAATAATCATCCAAAAATATAACATAATAACGATGGCCCACAGAACTTCAAAGGGGAGATGTCCATATATCGCTATGAATAATATCAAATGTCATTAAAGTACGAGAAGTAGAGGCTACAAATGATAATCTAACATGTTTTCCTAAAGGACAGGAATGACAAATTGGAGTACTACGCGTACCCTTACAAGATATAAAATTATTTTTATGCAAGGAAGAAACAACAGACAACCGAGGGTGACCCAAATGTGCATGCCATAAGGAAGGAGCTAGAGCTGCAAAAGTATATGGCAAGGCTTGACTCGAGAGACTGGATGCGGGCGTGATTGGATAAATATCTCCCCTACTATTACATCTCATGAGAGGTGTCCCCGTCTTGAAATCTTTCATAGAAAACCCAAAAGGAACAAAATTAACAGAAACTCAATTATCAGTGGTGAATTTACGGACATAACCAAATTTTTAATTAAGTTAGAGGCATGAAGGGTATCTTTCAAGACAAGATGTGGATGTGGGGGAGACAAAGTTGTATTACCGTAATCACGAATTGGAATTGTATTGTCATTACCAACAATAATGCCACGATTTTTGCTCAAATTTAAATAAGACGAGAGAGTACCTTGGTCTGACGTCATGTGAGAAGTGGCGCCGATGTCCATGTACCAATTCAGGTCTGGAGGATTTAATCCAAGCGTATGCATCACAACCTTAATATATGTCGGAGTCGATGTGGGGCCCACTGCCTGGAATGCCTGCGGTGGCCGATGCCCAAGCAATCCTGCCTGCTGCCCCGGCCCAGAAGGAAAATTGTTGCCAGTTGCAGGACCCGAGAAACTAGGCCTGGCATGTTGCTGGAACTGGGCCCAGTTACCCGGGTAAGGGCTGGGTGGAAAATAGCCACTGTTGAGCCACGAAGTATATATACAAATATACAATTCCTAAATATTGAAAATAATTTTACATTTTTCTACTCTAATTCTAATACATTTTCTTAATATAAGACTAATATCATAATTATAATTATACATGAATTATAATTTGTGGAGTTCAAATTGAATCATGATATACACGTGTACCACGGTATACTTTCAATAATATAAAGTTGTTCTTTTTGTATAGACTAATGACGCACATATTGACTAGAGAATATCCGCACATGGTGTAAAATTACGACAAATATTCAACATTTAAAAGCTAGTGAATAAAGATATAAGTGTAGTCACTTTCTTCGCACGTGTAAAGCTAAAGAAAAGAAAAGGTTGTAGCGAAACAATAAGAAATTTACTAGCAGTAATAAACATATATCGTGGACAATCAAATCTAGGCTATATAAAATAGTTCTTGACTTGACTTGATTAAGGGTGTGATGATGGACCACTCATTGACAAAATTAATGCTGATATTATCCAAGCTGACACATTTGCTAAAGTTGCGGACTTAAAGTTAGATGACGAATGAGATATCATATTTGTAGCTCCATTCGTTAACTTTTCTAAAGTCAAATACTATTTTATCTCATTTCACTAATGATTGTTATTTTTGCAGATAAGATCACTTGGAATGGAACATCAAATAGAAAGTTCAATATCAAATCGACATATGAGATTACTTGTGATGATGAAACGACTCAATACGACAAGAGATGGACAACAACAACAATAACATATCCGATATAATCCACAAGTGGAATCTAGAAAGGATAATGTGTACACAGACCTTACCCCTACCTAGTGAAGGGAGAGAGACTGTTTTTGAAAGGCCCCTACTCAAGTAAAGCATATCAAAACAGATTTGAAAAAGAAATACAGTAGTGAAAAAATCATTTTGAAAATAATGAAAAAAGAGCAGTATCAACAACAAGTAATAAGATGTTTGAAGCAAAGAAAACTTCATATTTTGAAGAAGATAAAATACTTTATATGGATATAAGACATAATAAACTTATGTTTAATGAGCTTCAATTCATCAAAAAGATTCTGAATCATCCATGTGTGAACTAAGTGCTTGTAATGTGGAAGAACTTTTTACATATTATTGGTGCTTGTCCAAAAGTCTAAATATATATGGAACAATCTCATCTCAACAAAATGAGATTGTCATTATGAATGGCGTACCAATGCTAGAATGACTTAGATGATATTATATACATAGCCTTGGACAACCCTCTTATAGGATTACACTTATATTTGTAGGTAAAAGTGTATTAGAAAGGTTAATCAAGAAGGAAAAGCTGAGTTGAGGATGTCTCTCTTTCTTTAAGACAAAATTATCTCGTATAGATGCTTTTACGGTACTGGACAATAGTTTTCCAAGATAAAACAGCAACAACCAACAATACAAAGCTAGTAATGTTGATTCTGACGAAGAAAAAGAATATTGAACAGATTGCAAAGAGAGGAGAGGATTTTCTGGTTTTGCTTATTTTCCTTTTTGTGTGTTTGAACTGAACAGTAATGTTCAATTTATAGGTGAAGAAAAGGGCGGATTCTGACTGTTGAAGCAACGTTTCTGAAATCTTCAAGGACCAAAGTATAAATAAGAAACATTTCAAGGACCAAAAAAGAATTCCGGAAGAAAGCACATGACCCGAGACCGGATCGGGCGGGCGGCAAGCGCATGGGGCTTAGCCCCAAACCCAAGCTCACGTAGATCCTCCCCCTTCTTAAAACTTGGGTCACCCCTTGGGGCCCAAACCCTTACTCATAACTATAGTTCTCAATCCTTCCATATTCAACAGATGTGAGAGTTCTATTATTTGGCCAAAACAATCCATCTATTTGTGTCTCAAACACCTTACTTTGTTGTGCATCAATATCTCTTTCATTGCTCAATGAAATTTGACGATACTTGGTACTAATATCATCTACTCATTTAGTTTATTAGACATATGCGAAGAAACGATGTTTCCGACATGCGAGGCCTATGTGTTTAAGTCAATAAAGATGAAAAAACTCAATCCCATATTGTTAAATTTCTAACAATATTTTCAATTATGCGGTATATATGAAAAGAAAGAAGTAGAAACTTATTGAATACAAATGTCTATACATTGAACTCATATGCCAACAGATTATAAGAAAATTGTTGACCTATTTTCTAATCGTCAACAACTTTCTTGTCAAACACCGATCCCTAAACAAGCCAAAATAATAGCTCGGTCTCGACCTTGTGCAGGAAAGATCAAACTGGAGATGCTACTTTTGGAGGGCTATTTGGAGATGCTCAAGGACATTGATTGTTAGAATACTCAGATAACCAGAGCCAGCTTAATGAGTAAGCCACTAGCAATAGCTTTAGGCCCCCAAAATTAAGTCCTCAAATATCTTTATTTTATATATCATTTACATATTATAAAATTATTATTTAACTATTTTAATTTATATGAACGGTTGGAATTACAAGCATCAAAATACTCAATTGTGACTATGAAATCGAATATAAATTATTCAGAAATTTTAAAATAAAAGCTATACATTTAAAACTATGAAAAGTACTACAAATCAATATAGCTAATGATTTAAAAATACTTTAAGAAGAAAATTAAGAAAATACTATTTGACTCGCCAAACTGTAACATCTTCACATATTATGAGGCGAAGGAAGTAATAAAAAAAATACAAGTTTATACTTATACTTTTGGAATGTAATAGATGTTATTCAGACAAATAACCAAAATTTTATAATAAGTATGCAATCTATGATAATGAGCAACTTGATGACGACTTTGATAATTTAAAAAATGAAGTCTTATAGAATTTTCTAGAATTGATTATTTCTTATACAGAGTAGATGGATTCATTTTTCACTTCAAAATAGATTTGAATTATTCTAAATGTATGAAATTATTTTTATATCTACTCACTGATTTATCTGATTATGAGAATTTATAAAAAAAAAAAGATATTTATCTTACCATTAATATATGTTTCTTAAAAAGATATTAAGTACATCTTAGTGAGTAGAGTTATCAAATATTTTCAATAATAAAAGTTAACCGATAACCAATAGATGATCAAGATATATACAAGATAATTCGTACATTTGAACTAAAGGTCTATCGAAAAATTACCTCTCTATCGTCACCAACTGATGACTATTATTGAGGATTGTAAATATTTATTGAACACCAATAATGTCACTATTACAGATAGATGGAGGGAGACATAACAATAGCTGATATTTTGGCAAACGAAAGGCTCACACATGAAATAGTTTGTTGATTTGGGAAGTTACGCTAAAAAATATGGAACTTCTTCTCCTGACTGATTTAAATTATGTAGCATACGAAAGATTTTAAGGATTTGTATAATACTTCCCTTTGTACCAAAAATAATAAATTGGATAAGAGTTGCACTTCATATTTTCCTTTAATTGCAGAAGTAATAAAGTATATTATAATAATTGTACTATTTAAGGTTGAGAATGATGTGAAGTACATTATTTATTAGAAGAAATAGTGCAACTTTATTTTATGGAGTTTGATACTTTAGTTGAGCTTGTCATGTCCCCTTCTATCTGTATTCCTTGTCTTGTTTATAACCTTAGTATAAGGAGTAATAGTTTTTTGTCCCATATTAACTCACACTTAAAAGATACGCATAACAAATGATCCATCCTTTAGGGTTGGATCATTTGTTATGTGTATTTTTACTTTTTTGGAAGTTAAACATTTGTTTCTTTTACAACTAACTAAAACTTTAAATTAGAAATATTTTACGTTCTATTCTGATGTACATACAATATGCTTTACATGGTCTAACTTATGTAAAATTTATTTTTGTTCGAATTCATATCGAAATTAGGTGTTTAATCCTCATATTTGAAACCCTTTCACTTTTAATGAAACCTAAGGTATATGTGATAGTCAAGCATAGTCCCAAAATTTATAACATTTTCAGGGTGAGGGAGGAGTAGTTTTTTCCATTCTATTGTATTTATCAGTAAAATATATTTGTATCGAATGATTATACCCAATTAGTGAATACAAAACATGTATCTTTCACATATAAATTTAGTGCTTAATCATAATTAATTTATTTTTATTTTTATTTTAAGTTTTAATTAACTAAAATTAAAATAATTAGTTGGGTATACACACTAATATGTATAGGTATTTATCCTTGTCCTTCACGACCTTAGACTATTAGCGCCACCTTCTACATGAAACTAAATAATGAGATATAAGAGATTTTTTTATGATTCTGTTTATGCATACTTTTTCTATCAAAGAACATAAAAATTAGGCTATAAAAATAAGATCTATCCAATCTTAAAAATATAAAAGAACAAATAAACAACTTAAACTTAGTAATAATTTAGCGAGTCGAGTCATGATGTATTTTTTAGCCCATTTTAGCACTACTCATTTCAGCCCAAGTAATTTTTATCGGATCAATAACCCGCTCATTTATTAACTTAACCTATCATAAACTCAGTCCAAACCCCACATTAGACACCCCTAATAAGAAGGAGAAAGTGCACAAATTAATTACTTAAATCTATATAATTACCCTTGTTTACCTATTTACTTGTTAGTAACCTAAACTACCTATGCGACTCAAACTATTTACCCCAAATTCCCTATTCCCTTCATCTCAAAACCTGTCAATCAAACAAAAACGGTTAAACTTTTTGTCTTTAGGCGTTGGAATCAGTACAAAAATGGTGCCTTCATGCCTTGGATTAAGGGCTAGAATCCCAAAAAGACAAGTTGATAGTCATTATTTTACTTCTAATGACAAGTGTACCTTTCATTTGCATGAACAACTTGAAAGAATAATTGAAATTATATACGCACACCACCACCTGCAGCTGGTATAGACTATCACAAAAGAGCTCAAAGAGGCCTATACGATATAACCTGATACCCACAGAGGCGGTTATGGGAAAGAAGATGCCTTTGTGTGGTCAATATTTATATGTATACCGCATTTGCATTGTGCATAACATTTAGGCATATGTAATAGGTTTGAGTTTTGTTATATCTGATTAAATACAGTAAAATAATTAAAATATGTGATTGTATCCCTCATTAACAAATTTATGCATGCAAACTGAATGGGTTTGTGATTTGAAATAAATTAAGAGAAACAATACTAGAGTAATACTCCTTTGTAATAAAAGATGTTCATAGTCTGTTTAATTTAACTATTAATCTGTTTTCGTACACTTTTTTGCTCCCTTTTTTTATTTATTCTTTGTCAGATATGTAGTAAATCTTCAATTACTCTTTTTTGTTCTATATATAGCTGACAGAGAATATTATTTTTTTCTTTTTCTCCATATCATTTATCAAAAAATAAATTATACAGTATATTCTTCTCTTTTTCTTCTTTTCTTTCATTTTTTAAAATGTGTATCATTGCAAATATTTCTAGCATATAGTATCCAAAATTATTTATCACTATAAGAAAATAGTATATTAGTATAATAAAGTGACATATTATTCCCTTCGTTCATTTTTACTCGTCCACTTTAGCATATCAAGAGGAAAACAATCTCTCTTTTTTTGTTTACCCTTAACATTAACTACTAATTCCTCAAATCATTTCCCGAGAAGACGATCAGTAAATATCACTCACAAAGGAAATGGACACAAATTTGATGGATGAGAACCTTTTTCATTGCCAAAAAAAGTGTAAGTATGTTATACACAAAATTGTTGCTATATTTTGCAGTCTGCCATAGATTTACAAATGTTTCTATCATCTACTTTGCAGATTTCAACACGAGGAGTCAATACATGTGATCCTTCCCAACTTCAAGCCAAAAAAAAGACATTGGGAAGTTTTATGGTATTGGTTAGTACTATTTCTCTTCTACATATGCATCAGGACAAATATCAGTTGTCAAACTCTGCAGTTGAGATTAAACCTCTTATTGGATTAATCAGGCTTAGTATACTCGAGCAACATATGCGGAGACCTGTATATCTTCACTAGTGTCCAGTATAGGATTTCCTCCACTCCAAGCTCACCCTCTGCTCTTGCAGCATATATATCCTCACATATGGCGATCAATCTGCATGTAACCAAAATCGCACATTCTTGCTTTAAGTAGAACTGTACTGGGTTTTCTTTAACACAACATACCCTGTGATCCCACAAGTGGGGTCTAGGGAGGGTGGGGTGTACGCAGACCTTACCCTTACCTTGTGTGAGGTAGAGGTTGTTTCCGATAGACCCTCGGCTCAAGAAAAGCGATTTAAAAAACAGGTTTGACAAATACAAGAGTAAAACAATGGTGAAAATACTGTAGAAAGGAAAATAATGACAGCAAAAATAGTAAAGATAACCCAAATAAAAGAATCAACAGTAGTACTACAATTGAAGAAACTCTATTTTCTTTAAAACAATGTCAATAATCAGACCATGACTTAATATTACCTGTCACATGAAGGAAGATTTTCATATGGGATTCTCATTCGCAAGTCGGAGCACTGCAGTCTGATGAAGCGGCCAACTGCTAAAACAAATGTAATGTAGAGACCCCATATACTGAATTTGCTGAGAGTGTCACCTAGCAAGCCCTCTAAAACACATACAGATTGTTAGTGATAAACACACTTCACTTAATTTCTCATTCTCAGTGAAAAATAAACCATTACTTACGCGGTGTTTCCTCTGATACAATTATGGCCATAGGCCCTCGCAACCCTCCACAGCCTTTTACATCCAGTGAGTTGATATCATGGAAGGACCACCACTCAGAGACTCCCCGATTTAAAATGATATCCGCGCTAACACCATTTGCCTATGAAAATCAGTTATTCAGACAAATATCTTTAGTTGGCTACGGAATAGAAGATGAAATGCAATTAGTGAACTGATAGTAGCTTTAAGCCAACTGCTTTGCTTAATACAAGATCAATCAAAGTTAATATGTTGAATAATATCCCAAAATTTATCTACCTTCTGGTGACAAGAAAATTCAAATAATATATACACATTCAGCTTTAGTGTTTAGTAAGGCCATTACCTCTTCTTCTATAGTCCTAACTTCCCCAGAACCAGTCACGCGAAAATATCTAGGATATATATTATACGCGCGGAAACTATTGATGGAACCATTCAAAACTTTCTTAACTTCCAACGGCTTTGGACAATCCGCAGGATCAAGAGTTCTTTCATATTTCACAACCTCCTTGCCCTTAGGCCTGTCCCTTGTAAGAACCCAAGAAAATTTAACTTCCATATCTTTCAGAGACAGAATGAATCTTCTCTGAACTACATCGGGAACCAGCCACAGAGTATTTGCATCAGGTTGGCAGCAGATAAGTTGGATATCATTTATATTGTATGCATAAAGATAGCCGTTGGGATCAAGATTCAAATCATCAAGGAGCTGATTAAATGGGATCATTTCACAAAGAGTAGTCTGGTAAAGGGTTAACCTTCCACCACCTATTTCTTTGACATCAAGCTGAACCCTCACATCGTTTACAGGATTTGCAATGTTAGTTGGATTGCCACTGCTGTACATCTGCACCGAATAACAGCTTCAATATTCCCAACTTACAAGATCACAACACGTACTTCAAAGAAATGAGTAAAAGTTATAGAAAGGAAACTTTGAATAAGCTGGGGATGCCTGATAATAATTTTCAAATCTCACGTCTATATGCCCACACTGCTAATAAATATCATCTTTTGAATATCCTTCCTACCCCTTTTTTCTTCCTTTCTTTACATCTACGTTATGCAGGTATACAGTAACACATAACATAACTTATCATTTACATTTGAATTTTAGTCCGAATACTTAGTCATGTAACTCACGAATTGGCACATCAGAAAGGAACTGTATGACTAAAACCAACACACAAGATGGCTCCTCCCCTAATTGATGAGCATGGGCATGTCATACATCCAAGTTAGACTTCCAGAAAAAAATAAGTTAAAAACAGCTTGATTCCTTTATCATATATATGAGATGTGTGGCCTTTTAAATCAAAAGGTGATCCACTATCAGTTGAAGTCAAACTGATATATCTAGCCAACAGACTGAGGCTCTTAGCAATGAGGGAAAGGGGGAGAGGGTAAGTGGGGAGTTATATGAAATAAGGGAAGTTTCCTAATTACTGAGATCTTTATGTACTATGACATAATAATTAACAGCACTCCACATAATATTCTTAATGATTCATTTTTTACTTTCACCAATAACATAATCATTAAGAACATTATACACAATAATTTTATGGTTCTCTTAATTTTATCACACCGTCAACCTTAAGGTGGTGAAACAATCTGAGTTTTATTATTTTACAAAGGAAGAAATTCTAAAAAGTTGAAAAATACAGTCAACATTGTTTCCTAAACACAACATACCCAGTGAAGTCCCACAACGTGGGATCTGGGGAGGGTAGAGTGTACGCAGACCTTACCTCTACCTTGATAGGTAGAGCGGCTGTTTCTGAGAGACTCTCGGCTCAAGACAAAGCATAAGCACAAGCAAAGTAAGAAAATAAGTCATGCTAACGCATTCTGAAAAATAAGCAGTAACTAATGCAGGTACATAAGAAAAATAAAGTACATTAAAGAACACATAGCAGTAGAAATCAAACGCTACTATAAAGTACTATTGCGCCTACTAGTATGATAGTCTAAGTGGGCCTACAATAATAATACTACAACTACCAGTTTGTAAGCATAAGTAGGGCTACGCTCGACTACCTACTACCCTTCTACCCTAATTTGTGTCCTCCACAACCCCCTTACTAAGGTCATGTCCTCGGTAAGTTGCACTTGTGCCATATCCCATCTAATCACCTCTTCTCAATACTTCTTCGGTCTACCTCTACCCCTCCTGAACCCGTCCATAGCCAACCTCTCACACCTCCGCACTGGGGCATTTGTGTCTCTCCTCTGCACATGCCCGAACCATCTCAACCTCACTTCCCGCATCTTATCCTCCACCGAGGCCACTCCCACTCTGTCCCGGATATCATCATTTCTAATCACATCCCTCCTTGTATGCCCACACATCCATCTCAACATCCTCATCTCCGCAACTTTTATCTTTTGAATGTGTGAAGTCTTGACTAGCCAACACTCCGCCCCATACAACATAGTCGGTCTAACCACCGCCCTATAGAACTTACCTTTAAATTTTGGTGGCACTTTTTTATCGCACAAGACTCCAGATGCGAGCCCCCATTTCATCCACCCTGCCCCAATACGATGTGTGACATCGTCATCAATCTCTCCATTCCATTGGATAATAGATCCGAGGTACTTGAAGCTTCGTTTCTTCGGAATGACCCGAGTAGCAAGCCTCACCTCCACGCCTGTCTCAAGGTCGCTCCCGTTACTGAACGTACACTAAGTATTCTGTCTTGGTCCTACTCAACATGAACCCTTTAGACTCCAGAGTCTGTCTCCAAACCTCCAGTTTAGCATTCACTCCGTTGCGAGTCTAATCAATCAGGACTATGTCATCTGCGAACAACATACACCATGGCACCTCCCCTTGGATCTGTCGCGTCAGGCCATCCATCACCAAGGCAAATAAGAATGGACTAAAAGCTGATTCCTGGTGCAACCCCATCGTCACTGGGAAGAGCTCTGAATCCCCTCCTACTGTCCGTACCCTGGTCTTGGCTCCATCATACATATCCTTGATCACCCTAGTGTACTGTTCACCGTCGGAAAGTACTGTTCACCACCGGAAAGTATTGTCACCATCGGTGGCTGCTGGATCTGCCTGTGCAGATTTGACCAAAAATCTGCTGGAGATGGGTTTCCGGTGACAAAAAAGGGAAGAAAAGAAAACTAAAAATGAAGGGAGAGGAGGGATGATGAGTAAAGATCTGGACGGACTTACTGGTGGCTGGTCGGAACAGGTGTTATCACCGTTGGTTTCCCGTCGGAACAGATGGGGGGTTGGAGGGTTCACTCTATGTTGTAATATTAAAAGCATCGGTAAGATTACAGTGATGTAGATCAGAAAAGCATAAAAAAAATACCATGGGGAAGGATAGGGGTGGGCGTATATCGGTTCGGTTCGGTTCGGTTTTGTATCCGAAAAATATGAACCGAATAAAAATCGGTTTTTTTAAAAAAACCGATCTATCGGTTTATTTCGCCAAACGTATCGGTTTATATCGGTTTTTTTCAATTCAAATATAAAGTCCAAATGATTTATGTTTTTTTAAACATCAACAAAGAATTCAAAGAAATGCAAGAAAGATATTAGTAGCAACAACAACAGTCAATTTTAACAGGAACACACATAGATTGGTTTTTTAGCATATACTATTCTTATACACTCTACCAAACGACCCCTAAGAGTAATTCAATAATTTCCAAGGAATGAAAAAAAATGCAACATACCCACAATTCATATGGTCCATTTTATTCAATAAAATAATAAGTATTTAATGATTGAAGGAGACAAATTGGGTCAGGCATATCATCAAACAGTTTGCAGGCAGCAGTCAATACTAATGTTAAAACTAGAAACCTTTCCATATATAAAACTTTAAGAATTGGATACCCACCAAGAGAAACTTGTCTATAATGCAAATACAAAATCCGACATCTTACCTCCAACAGTTGCCGGCAATTTGGTTGAAGCTTAGAGCTCTACTGTAATTTGTAATGTAAGTGGTTAGGGCTTTTATTTATATAGGGGTATGGCTAATTACAAGAATAACCCCGGTTTTCGGTTCGGTGTATCACAAAATTATGTGAACCGAACCGATTCGATTTAAAAAAATTTGAATCGGTTTTTTTGAAATCGGGTTTGTAACAAAATTTAAACCGAACCGATTCGCCGGTTCGGTTCGGTTTTTTCGGTGCATCCGATTTTTTGCCCACCCCTAGGGAAGGATGAAAGATTAATACAGATAGAGAGAACAACTTACAAGTTGATCCACATTGTTTCCTAAACAGTGAGAAAGAAATACTGGAGTTATGTTCTCCTGAAATTCATTCGTAAATGGACAATGAATTTAGTAGAAGCACAGGGAAGGAACTATTCTTAATCACTAGAAAGCAGGGAAGTTATGCAAATCTCCAGGGTATAGCTTGAGTGGCGCTGAAGATGAAACAGGAAACGTTGAAAAGGACAAAGAGGAGTAAACAGAAAAATGCCACAATGGTGACAGAAAAATTTGCAGGAGAAGTCTTCAGAGGAACAGCCTGAGATGGAAAGTCGAAAGAGATGTATTGCCACAGATGGTAGAGAGTGGAGACATAATGCAGCCGAAACAGTCACTAGAGAGAGGCATAGTATTTCCGGAACAATCACTCAAAAAAAGGTGCAGATGGTAAAAGGGAAGCCCGGTACACGAAGCATCCCGCATTCATGCAGTATTTGGGGAAAGGCCGCACCCCAAGGGGTGTGCCGTAGTAGGCAGCCTACCCTGATGCAAGCATCAGTGACTTCCACAATAGGGAGAAGCTACATAAGTCTTTACCATGATTTAGAGGCTTTGATACCATGTGGAAAAAGAGACTGAGAAAACAAGAGAGACAACTCATATTAAAATTGGTTGTTAATATACAAAATCAGAAGTTTCCTGATAATTTATATTCCCAATTATGATAAATCATATAGAGAATTCCATACAATATTAGTAAATCTCCTGATTCTCAAGACATAAAAGAGATTCAAGAAGTTTCCCAATGTAGTGACACAAAAAGTTCCTTGCGTAGTATGGATATGAAACATATGCAAGAACTTCTCCAGTGTCACCATGAAGGAGAAAAGAACGAAAGAAATGTCATGAAGATTCATCCCTTTGAGTAAGACAAACTCTACTAGTTGTTTGGTGATATTGAAGGGATTTGTAGCTATAAAAAATACTCTCAGACTGGTTGGCCATGCTTCACTGATGCGGAATCAATAATTTCCGTATCTTCTTTATTCCATTTCAGTGGTTCAATAAAAGATGTGGTAAAGACATAATGTGCTTCAAAATATTTTATCCGTTAATCTGAACAGAAATTACTACTATCTACGTGATCCTTTTATCTGAATGAAAATCTTGAGTTACCAATTGTATAGCACATAGATCTGTGGATCAGTTCACAAACCACTTACCAGCATGGGAGCCCAGATTACACAGATCAATATAAAGAACAAACATATTCCGTTACAGAATTTGGTCATCTTAGTCTGCTTCTCCCCAGGTCTGTGTGTAGCTCTGTTCAGAACAGCATCACATTTGACAAGGTACAAGCTTGCATTTATGTCTTCCAACTAGAAAAAGTATCAAAACGTCAGTCTCACAAAGAAAAGCCTCCCCTTCTCACTTTTGAAAAAAAAGACAGATATGCTCACCCCTTCTAACTTGAGAACCAAACCAGGGAAAAAGAGACTTCTTTTAAAAATAACTCATCCAAGGTGCTAAACATAGCAGAAATGAGTTGGACATTTTTACACCAAGTCAAGATATACAGTTATGCAATCAGGCCTTGTTGTAAACCAGACATCCGAATTCTCTCCAGCTCTTTTTTTTTGGGGGGGGGGGGGGGTAGGAATTTGGTGATTTAGATGATCTCACCTTCAGCCAGTCATACATTGTCAATGAAGTTTTAGTGCAAGACCAGTCCAGTACACACCGTAATTCATACAGGAAAGGAAGAGCGCGATATAGCCGGTAACCTAGATAATTTATTTGAGCAACTTTGCTGGTGAGGAATTGGCGATACAATGTGCTCTTGTGAGGAACACCATAGCGGATTTGTATGGCTTGCAATGCCAGAGATATTGCTTTTGTCAGGTAGATTAAACGGAGGGCTAATCCAGCAGCACTTTGCTGTGCATCTATATTCCAAGCATACTCCGTGACAACATATGTAAAAAGAATGAGATTCGAAATGTAAAAGATCACTTTCCCTGTGGCAAATGAACAGAGATATATGATGCGGTCAACCACAATCAAGAAGAATATTCCCTGCAGAAAAACATAGAAGAGAATCAGAGAGGACATATTATCATGCTGCGTGTATTACTATTTCAGCCGGGTAGCTACACAGTATCCTGCTAATTGAAATAGAGTACAAGAATCACTGGCATATTCCTTCAGAATTGCAATCATGCCGACACATGACTAAAACCTAAACATGTAATACTGCAAGAAAGATAGAGGACAGCTGATCTACGTTCTTTATTAGTTGGTCAGTACTGGAAGCTTTGGCCAGTAGAGTCGAAACAACTTTTCCCCAAGGAAAAGGCTGTTCATGTCTGGTTTTCCCCATAAGAGTGATCAGTATCTTTGATTTTAAAAAAATATGCAAAGCATGAAATAGACAAATGTAACACATGCTTACCATCAATATAAATACATACTCCTTGGGGAACTGATCCTCAAGTTGGGAAACATCCAAGAAATCGCTTTTGTTTTTTTTAACAGATTGGTAGAAAATAGCAACCAAGAAGAACACACTCAAATCAGCACCAAAAATATAAGCATAAAGATCAACTTCCCTTCTACCTCCGCCTATGATGGAGAGTATAGGGTATGGAAATCCAACTTCTTCAACAGCACCTATGCTTTGTGCTCCATGAATCTCATTTGCTATGTCAGCAGCCGGAGTGAGTGATTTGAACTGTTCAGGTGTACATTCAGTCAATGGGCAGGCATAAACCACCTCAAAAACAGCCAATGCGATGCTTGGATTTTCACTACTCTTTTCGATGCTTTGAATTTGGACCCTACTAGAACAAGAACAACGGCTAGGATTTTGGTTTTTGCATCTATTATCATGCATAAGCCTTAGCAATTGATTTATTCCAGATTCAATCCTCTCTGGTTGGATTCCATCCTCTGGCCACATGCGAACATCCATGGACAACTGAACAAAGTACGGTGGCGATTCTGCCTCCTGTGTTAGTGATTTCCAATATCTACAACAGCCTCTGATTGCCATTTTCACCATATTCTTGAATGGAAGGAAGAGTTTCTTCGCCTTCTCACTCCACCCAGATGCCACTAGCTCCTCCTTTGGGTCCAAAAGTCTACTTTTCCAAGTACTGTATCCTAGAGAAAACCATTCACCATCTTTTGCCGTTATAGAGCTCTGTATGAGGGTAAACAAGTACACCAGAAATAGTGGCAGTGAACTTATGACAAAAGCTGATGTTATCCTTTTTGTAGGAAAACCCAACTCTTGAAGAGTAGTGGACTGAATGCTAAAACCACAGTGCTGAATAATTATTTGGTAAAGATACTGGACCAAAATGTATATTTCTGTGTAGATTAGCATGATGACCCAAAAAATGTAACTTGGCCCAGTGTTCACACAAAGCGCATACAGAAATAGAGCTGCCAGGTACACCATAGAAAGCAAACTGAAATTCCAAAGATAGACAAGAAGAAAGCCACAATAGCACACAACATCATTATTTGAACGCATCTGAGACCATATGTAATAGAAGATTCTCCCAATTTGCAAACTTGCTGCTTCAGATGTTCTACTCCTATCAGATTGCAGAGACGAAGAACGATCCAGATGAGTGTGCATAGTATTCTCACGCTCTCTCTCATAAGATATCCCATCCCCAACAGTTGAGGTCTCATTAGAATCAGAGTCTTCTGGTGGAATATTCAAAAAACTCACAATATTGTTTACAGCCTGATTTCCAATGGACTGTACTTGAGAAACACCATCACCAATCAATTGCACCGCAGAAACTAATGGATTATCCTTAGATTGGCCTTTTATTTTGTTTTCTTTGTTCACGTTCAAAGCATTATCACCTGCATCTTCTTCAACTTCACTTATTTCACACACAGGAATTTCAATTGGGTGCTTCATAAGTTCTGTTGCCAATGGGCTTCCTGCCCTGGTACTATTTGGAGATTCAGGGAAATCATGAGAAAAAACAGCGTCTGAATTAACATTCATATCCAGTTTATCTGGTTTTCTTTCCTCTGAATTTGGAGCTGAAAAATTCTTCCTCCTCCTTATACCCTCACTAGCAGGAGAAGTGTCACCACGAGTGGCAGCAGAATTTGTATCTGTACTATGAAGCTGTATTTGTAGGTTGAGCATCTCAGACTTCATCTTCTCCACTTGCAAATTTCGCTGGCATTTCTTCTCCTCAGATTCACGAATGTGTTGTAATTGTGCAGTCTTCCAAGCAGCTTTCTTCTCTTGCTCACGTACAACAGCACCAATTTGTTCCGCCTCAAGATAACGGAACACATATTCAAATTCTGGGGAAGAGAACATGTACGATTGCAGTGAGACAAGCACAAAAATTATGATCTCGACCAAAGCTGATCTCGAGGTAATGCGAAAGCCATAATCATATTTATAGAATCCAATCACTTCATAAATGTAATCTATGGTTTCACATTTCCCCGCATTAAAATCACCAATAAATGGAGACTGATAGGCCAGAGAGAGAACTATGACAGTAAAATTGTACATGCGAAGATACTTGAATATCTTATTTTTCTTTTTCAAAATTGTAAGCCTCATCCGGAAGAAGATCAGAGCAAAGCCAAGATATCCAAGATGTAGAACATCATACTCGAGGGTACCCGTTATCAGTATCAAAGCAAGCACGAGGTCTAGAAGATGACAATAGCAATAGAGCCTCAAGTAGTCAAGAAAGGTCCACATGCTTTTGGTTTCAAATGAAAGATCTCGCCACACGAAAGAATTCTTCCGCTGTGAAAGCATCTGACGATACGTAAATGACCCTGATAAGCTGGAGGTACGATCAGCACGGAGCTTGAAACATGCAAGCATGAAGACCACAAAATAACTGATCAGCATTCGAGGGTCATCAACAGTAAACCCTGTCAGAAGGAAAAACCAAAAACAGCTCAGAAAGTATATAAGAAAAAAGCTCCGGCAAAACATCCACAATACAAGTTACAGGTGTTAAATCTCTAATTAAATAGTTAAAACATTCGAAAAAAGAAGCTGCTCCCATATTTAAGAGAAAAACGAAAAGGGATCAATCCATTTTTCGTTTAGCAACTATTTGTTCATCTCAGTATTTTGTTCCAGGGAAGATGTCAACTTCAAAGAACAACTTATTTGAGCTAAATTGTAACGAGAGAGGGGAGAGAGGACTTGGGTTTCTCCCAGTTAGTGAAATTCAAATCCAAAAAGGGATAGCTTCTGGAAATGAATAAGTTAATGCTTCTGCATAGAGAAATGTATACCATAATAGGGGGAAAAAAGGGACAGATGGAATAGCACTACTTTGAAGGCAGAAGGGAAAGAAAAAAGGAATGTCAATTTTCCTAGTTTTTTGTTTTGTTGCACGTATGAGGCTCCTATTTGTATAGAAGATTATTGTGTGTCCTTTGTAGAGAATCATACCTTTTTTTTATACGGTAATAATTTTATTAACAAAAGGGGGAACCCCGTATACCAAAAGAAGAGAACTAGGTTCTCTACTTTTTGGTATACTGCTCGTATACAGGCTTCAACATTAATAAAATTTGTATTACCTTACAAACAAAAAAAGAAATAGGAATATTGAAAGTAGGGAATGCATGGAGGTGAAAAAGAATCATATGTGACATAAGACATTACAATGCCAAACATTACTGAAGAGTCGTACCGAGCCAGCACTTTTTACAATAATCAAAATATGCATCTGAGCTGCTCCAGCAATCATGACAATGCACAGACTGATTTGGTATATGCTGATTTATAGGCATCAAGGTCTTCCACATGGCGAAGTATTCAAGCAAAAGAATCAAAGTAAACAAAAGCACAAAAATCGGCCAAACTTTACGAATGATTCGCCGTTTCAGAAGAACACAAGAAGCTAGCAAAGCAATGTAGAGCAAGGAGACAGCGTTAAGTAGAGCAAAGCTGGCGAGAAGCAATGCGAGCATATTGATCTCAAGCCCAAAGAGGTTGAACATATTCTCCACCCAGAACTTCAAATAAATTTTCAAGGTAGTCTTCTGCATTTCAAGTCTTTCTTTTCTCAGTGAAACAACAAGCTTCTTATTCCACTTATGACTCTCCTTTCTGCTTCCCCAGATAGAACCAAAAGAATATTTGCTTCTACTGCTATATCCGGAGACTCCTCTGCTAGAGGACACATCATCAGATGATTGATAGAGATTCTGGCTGAAGTACGGCCATGACTTGCTTGATGCTGGCATCCCTTGCATAGACAAGTCACTGGAGTCTGCTACTGGCTTGCTTTCCCCATCAGGATCTAAAGGCAGTACATCTTCTTCTGAGATGAACAGTGGACAAGGTTCCTCAGATCTATTGCCACTCAAAAGAGAAGTTGGCATCTTTTCCAACCAATGGAAAACATTATACTGAAGTGTACATGCAGCAACGACAAGCACTTTAGCCCTCAAACCTGCTTCAAGACCCCAAAAGCTTGGTCTATACACCTCGAGGCCCAAGATAACAGATAAAGCATAATGCTTTTGTCCAGGAAACATCCCAGCCTGTTTACCCCACATCTGAAACAGATATTCCGTGGCCACTATAAGTCCAGTGTAAATCAAGAACAACTTGGATGGTATTCGGGAAGCTTTTGGCAGGGTTGAACAAAGGACAAGACCCAGAAGATAGAAAAGCCCAAATGCACTTATTGGAGATAATGAGGCATAAAACAGAGCTATGAACAAAATCTTTTGACTGTGCCAAATAAGAAACCGTCTAATGAAACCGAATATCCCAAACTGCGATGGACCAGGATCTTCCGAATGGATGAATTTGCTTTGTCGCCTTTCATAGCTATACATTTGCATCACAATTACGATTGCAAGAGACTGCCACACATTTTGCAACAGTGATGCACCATGATCATAGCCAAGGTATACCTGAATATCAAGGTTTCTGGACATCCAGGCCTCAAAAGTGGGGAAAATGCTCAAACTATAGATGAGAACAAACACTAAAATAGCATACAGCTTTAGTGGATACCATAGGCGCCTCTTCGTCTTCTCAACTAGTTGTCTTCCAATGATCCAGAGCAGAAGAAGGAAAATGTACCCAAAAGACACATAGTTGGGTGTCACCAGATACACCGTGATAAGAATGGTCACAAAAGCTATATAGGTTCCGAGTGATCTATATACAGACAAAAATCTCTTCCCTATGGCACTGAGATATGAAGCTATCCTTTTTTCTGCAAGGAAATCAACACCATTAGGATAAGACGGTAAAACGGGACTAATTAAAACGACAGTTTTAATACATCAGAATTTGTAGGACAATATCCCAACAGTAACCAAGATAACTTGACGAGTAACCATTGCTATAACATTAAGTTACAAAAGAAAGTCAGGCAATTCGTCTTCCAAAGACATCCACATGCTGCATGCCAGTCTTTGTCAGAAAGTTAGACAATGAGAAAGCACATCCAGATCGAATATCCAGTAACTACAACAACTACTACTACTACTACAACCCAGTCCCAAACAAGTTGGTGTCGGCTATGTTTAACCTCACAAACCATGTTACTCCATTTAAACTCAGCTCAGTCCAATATAAAAATAAAAATATCAGTACTAGAAGTTCTTTATATTTTTTAACGATGTATAAATTTCTGAAAGGCTAAACAAATTCTCGAAAAACATAGGAAGTAAAGTAAAAAAACTAATATGACTAAAACATATTGTCAACTAATAGGTATTGTCTATAAAGATCTTTTTATTCTATTGTGCCCTGTCTTTCACTAAGTCTGCAGGATCAAAGAGATTGTAGGTCCTTCAAGCTAACTTTTTTTTTTTTGAAACTGGTGACTGTATTTGTATTTCATTTGAGCAAAACAGTACATAGGTTGTACTGAAACCATATTTACAAGAGAACTCCATTACTCTATTGTTCTGTTCCTATATTGAACCTAAAACATCAATAATGGAAACAGTCTCATTTGAGTACACTTGATTACACCAAAAACAAAAGATCAAAATACAATTCAGCTTGATCTTTTCCATACTATTTTCTACATTCTCAAAACATCTAGAATTCCTCTCCTTCCAGATAGTCCACCAAATACTTGTTGGGACAATTCTCCATCTATCTCTGTTCTTTGCCTGCAAACCTGCTTCCTCCCAACTCTGAAGTGCTTCTGTAATCTTTCCAAGCATAGTCCATGAAATGCCTTTGAGATTTAAGAATAGTCTCCATAGTTGTCCAGTAATTTTGCAGTGTAGAAATAGATGGTTAACTGTCTCTGCATCTTCACCGCAAAAGAAACACCTAGAGCATAAAGGCATCCCCCTTCTCATCAGATTGTCTTGTGTCAGTACTGCTTCCTTGGCCAGCAACCATACAAAGCAAGCAACTTTGTGAGGGATTTTGGTTTTCCATATTTGTTTCCATGGCCAATTATGTTGTTGTATTTCCTACCAAGTAATTTTACGTCTACCTCGTCACACCTTCACTTACTATGGTTTCACATCTACGGACCAGTGCATTTGGTGGTCGATGCATGACATGACCAAATCATCTCAAGCGACCTTCTTTCATTTTATCCTCGATATGTGCTCTACTTGAACCTTCTCACGAATATGGTCATCTCTAATCTTGTCTAATCCTATATGATTACATATCCATCTTAGCATGGGACCTCATCTTGTATTGTATTGTGTTGGTTAGCTTGTCCATAATGAGAGTAAACAAGTACAGGCTTAATGCCGATCTCTAGTGTAAACCCATGGTTATTGGAAACTCTTTTGTATCTCCTATTGTTCTCACGTTAATGACGGCTCCTTCATACATGTCCTTTATGGCATTTATATATACTATGAATTATTTTCTTCTCCAATTCCCACCAAAGGACTTCCCAAAGTAGTCTATCATATGCTTTCTCTAGGTAAATAAACACCATGTGCAGATCCTTTTTTCTCTCGCTCCATCAATCTACTTAGCAAAACTATAGCCTTTATTGTAGATCTACCGGCATAAATCCAATTGTTTCTCTGTCACTATTGTAGTGTCCCTAGGTCTAGGCTTTACTCTTTTCTGGAGTTTCATCGTATGACTCAATAGTTTTCCACGATAGTTTGCACAACTTTGGATGTCTCCACTCGTCGGGCATCCTACCACTTCTCAGTAAAACATTAATGTTTTGGTAAGCCATCTTATTCCAATTTCTCAAGACACTTCTAAACCTCTATGGTATACCATCTAGACCGCATGTTCTCTAATCCTCATATTTCCATGACATTATTTACCTCTGTTAGCCTACTTAGACAAGTGTAGCTAAAGTTTATTTCATGCACAAATGTTTAGATATCTAGAATGTCATTATAAGATGAACAACTGATAAAAATAGCCTCTACATCTCTCATTGATCACATAATCTCATGTCAACACTTGTTGGGTCGTCTTTAATACACTTTACCTTATTTAAATCTCTACTACTCTTCTCTCTCCGTCGTGCTAATTTCAATATTTCTTTTCCACTTCTGTTGTCCCTAGTTTTCAGTACAAGCCATCCACGACTTCTCCTCGAACTTTACAAATAGCCTTCTTAGCTTCACTCTTAGCTCTATTGTACTCTTCAAAGGCTTCTCCATCTTCTATTTTTTATAATTTCCTATAACACTCTTTTAGCTCTAATAATATTTGCACCTCCTCATTCCACAACCAGAATTCCTGTGGTCAAGGTCCTACACCTATAGACACACCAAATATTTCACTTGCTACTCTTTTAATGCAACCTAACACTTCCTTCCACATGATGTTTGTGTCCCCTCTAAGTCCCATACTCCCACCTCCCATAGGGTTTCCTTGGAGAGCTAACTGGTTAGCACCCTTTAATGCCCGTCAGTGAATTCTCTATTGCTTGCAAGTTTTCTCCTTTCTCACTCTACACTTACGCTTTACATCCACCAAACTTTGTTGGGTGGTCAAAGCTTCTCCTCGTAAAACCTTTATGTCCTTACATAAGGTTCTATCATGTTTTCTAGTAAGGATGAAGTTTATTTAATCATGGTTATCCCACTCTTAAATGTTATTAGGTGAGAATATCTCTTTTTAAAATATGTTCTAGCTATTACTAAATTATAAGCTAAAGTGAATATCCAGTGACTGATGACTTCAATTTCTTCTTTGCCCATTAGAAAATATACAACCATCACGAATTAGCCGAGAGAAAATTCATACCATGTGAATGATCAGGATCATGGTCTCTATTGGTGGAAGAGGCATAAACTGACAACAGGACTGATTTGTTTAACCCAGCTTTCAAAATGCTAAATCCCACGGGAGGACAAGGTGTATGCTGCACAATGGCGGAAAACGAGAATAACATATCAAAGCCATGGTTATGAACTGCACAGAAGCACGCAAGCACGGCTATCTCGAGGAAGTCATAATAGCTATCGCTTTGGAGTAGACCTGCAGGAATTTGGAGGGATGTATCAAACAATGAAGAAAAAACAAATGCGGTAGAGAAAGAAAATGTGCGAGAGCAGAGCGAAATGAGCTAATTATTCATCCTGTAGATGAAACCAAGACGACAAATCAAAAGAAAACATACCCAACTGAGACAGGATCACCATACTCAATGAGCTTTCATGCTCCAGTGTTTTAGAGATTAGATTAAGCTGAAGAATATACAGGACCGCAAAATGAGCCTCGCATAGAAGGATTAGAGACTGGCGCATCTTTTCATTGATGTCATGGCTCAGAAGATAAACAAAAAAGAACATCACTGAAACAATAGAAACAATCAATTAAGACCTTGCACCAGATCATGCACTACATAAGCATCTTCTTCAAACTACTTTCCTTTGGATCCATTACACCAACAATCGAACCAGACTGTCTGATACTACTTACTATATACAGCATGGATGAATCCAGGTTTTGTTGCAATAATGAATATTAGGACTAGCATAATAGCCCGAGAACATTTTCGTAATCCCCAGGCAACTGTTGCCACAATCAACACTTTGGTCTCTTCTTTCACTGCAATTGCAGAAGATAAAACACAGTGATGTGATTGAAGTGCTAAGGAAAAACTGAAAAATCTAAGCAGAAGCCACAAAAATTAAGAGACATGGTATAGAACAGAAATTATCAAATAAATTATTCTTGCACCCATTTTATGAATCAAAAGAATTCCCAATCACAAATAAATCAAGGAAAGGCAAGCATATTATGAAGCCTTTACATGCTTCAACAGGATTAACGACAGCCTAAGTTGAAGCAATGATATGCTCGAAACAACATCTGCAGGTTCTAAATGAAGAGATCAGTTTTCTGGGAATTGGCAACACTGACAGAAAGGGTAAGGGATAGGAATAAAAAAATATTAGGTGTTGCTCTACTAAAGTAGTTGGCCTAACCCCAACTGAATGACATTATCGAAGGTTTCAAACCTCAAATTAAGTGTGTAGCTAACCAATCAGTAGCCAAAATACCAAATACATGGCACACTCAATTGATGTGACTCCTCCAGATGATTAATGTATAGAAAACAACGAAGCTCATTTGCATTCAATGTTCACTGGAATAACAAAAGCAAACAAGCTACCACGATTCACCCATTCAGACGGTGAATCAATAGAACTCTTACTCCAGCAATCATAGTAGCATACTTTGTTGTAGCAAGGGTAATGTTTGCTTTTACCAATCAAAAGGCACTATAGCCCTGAATGGTCAGTGTGTTACATCCAATTTTGGACACATAGAGATAGTGAGATAACAATGAAGGTTTGATTTACGATCCATTAATCCTATATCACGACCCAAGACTAGTTAAAACTCTACGTTAGCATTCTGCCAACATTTGCTAATATGAAGACTACACATACACCAACACTTATCCTATGCATATCAATATTTTTAGAACTGCCATAATTCTAGCAGTACAAAAGCTCATTGCACCCTTTTCTAAGGTGTATAAGCAAGTTATTTCAACGTCACAAGACTAGGGCCATACATGACAGGTAAGTCAACCCAGCAAAAGGAAGTCATCCTCCAATTAATTGTACATGGAGGCTGAATCATTATCCATAATTTGGAACTGTCATGTCCTCTCTTTTCAATCAATAAAGTATGTACAAGAGATATAAAGGATATATTTTATCTGGACAGTCAATATTTCAAAGTTTTGTATTAAGGAATCCCCAGCCTTCCTCTACCCTTACCATAAATTGCATATATACAACAGCGACAAGTTACTGTAAAAATACTAAGGTAGTGATAGCTAACTCAACAAGTTTAGGGCAGAATATCGGTGAATGACTGAGTAAATACGAAGACACTGTTCTATTTTCTGATTGAGATTAAAGTAGCCATTGGTACCTTCCTCACTGAAGCTGTCATTCGATGATTGGTTCTCTTCATCTGACAAGCACAGAAAAACAGAGTTATTTACGAGATTACCAACTGCAACAAGGATTCCGAGGAAAAACTGTGCAAGCAGGAAGAAGCCAGGAATAGGATAACGCCACAATCCAACCATCTCCCAGATCTCCATGTCCTATAAAAGTTCACAATCCGCTGACCTCGTTAACTTGCAAGAATTAACCGATATGCCATGACCAGAATCTAACAGCAAAGTAGAAGGATACCTTCCCAAGCTTCCAGTTGAGGAAAACAAAGGCCACATTAAATATATATGTGCTGACTGCCCACAAAAGAATGAAGACTAGAAGCAACCCATTCAGTCGATGAAGACGAAACAAGGACGGAAAAGCATACAAAATGTAGCCAACATATGCTAGCAGTCCAAACGCACATATACTTGCAAAATGGAAGCTCCAAAAACAAAGGGCAAACAAGGAGACCTGTCACATTCGCCATCAGAAGTTTAACATATAAACAAATATGGTGAATAGTACTTGTTATAGGGATTCAATACAATGGATCTGTTTAATACTTAATGAGAATATTACATGATACATATCAAAAATTTTGAAAAAGTGAGAAGTGGGTCATACGAAAGAAAGGTTAGAAAAAGACCATTTCCATCCTCACTGGGACCCAAAAAGAATACAACTAAGGTTCCAATACGGACAACACATCTTGTATCACTTATACTTCTCATATCACTGATGGGATATCAAAAAATTAACTTTCAATTGGAATGTTTTCATTACATTTCAAAAAAAATCAATTTTGAATGAATAATGTGGCATTACAAATAAAACTAAGTACTAATATAGCATTTAAATTTTGCAACTGAAATCACCCATTAAGCCACAGCACAATATGTTGCTTAAAGGTTAAATCTAACAGAATTAGTAGTACTGAAATGGATCTCGTGGCGCCGCGCACTTCAGAATGAATCCAAGGGTTACTTTTCTGAAGCAAAAGATATATTAAAACCTGAATTTGTTGAAAGACGAGCTTCACTACAGGTTGCGTTGGTTTGTTTGTCTGGGTTTTTCTTGATAAGGTGAAATAAGACATAGCATTTGTTTGGAACATGTTTTGACGTCTTGCAAAGAAATTTACAAGAACGTGTTTGTTTAAGTTTTTTTCAATTGTTTATACAAAAAGTATTTAGAAGAAACTGGCTTTTTGAAATGTTAGACTGTCCCGCATTGGTTGAGGAACGGAGTGTCATGCCGTCTACTTATCGTGGTCTGAGGCATTCTCACCTCATGAGTTGTCTTTGAGGTTGTATCAGAGCTAGACCCATCTCTACTCTTGGGATGAATTCTTACAGTATACAAAGTTGGAGGTTGGTAATGGTGCTCGAATCAGGTTTTGGATAGATATTTGGAATGGGGATGAGAGCTTGAAGAATAGATTCCCAGATTTATTTAGATGTGCATTAAATAAAGAGGGTCATGTTGCAGATTTTGATCCAACTTCGGGATGGCATGTCACTTTCAGGAGGAATTTGAATGATTGGGAGGTGAGTGGCTTTTGTCAATTGTTTCAACAACTGAGCACATGCCAAATTGATCTGAATAGAGAAGACAAATTAGTTTGGATTAACCGCAGGGACAAGAATTTTTCAGTAAACAATTACTATAAAATGCTTCTACATCATAATAGCCAGGAAGTTTCAAATTGGCCTTGGAAGATGATATGGAAAACCAAGGCATCCGTGAAAGCAGCCTATTTTGGTTGGTTCGCAGCTAAAGTGCGTGTCTTACTCAGAACAAATTGTAAAGAAGAGGCTTTCCTTTGTGTAGCAGATGCTACTTTTGCAAAAATGAGGAGGAAACTGTTGAACATTTATTCCTTCATTGTAGTTTTTCAAGGCAATGCTGGGAGTTTTTTCTTTATATCATGAGAGTATCTCTGGTGGTATAAAATTAGCAGTCTCTTCGAATTTTGGCAGGCTCGGGGAATTAAAAGAGAATTAAAGAAGATATGGAGAACAATTCCCATCTGTATATTATGGATTGTTTGGCTGGAACAAAATAAGGCATGCTTCGAAGGAAAGATGGTGCAGATTCCTAGAGTCGAGAACAAATGCCTCAAAAATCTATTCTTATGGTGTTCCAATAGTACTCTAGATAGGATGGATCATTATTTGGATTTTTTGAATTTCTTAGGGGGTAATATGTAGTATGACTAATGATAGTTATGCAGTTCTGCTTTGTACTTTGCTTATGTACCAGCTTGGTACCAGTTGAATAAAAGACTTTACTTATCAAAAAAAAAAGTGTCCCACACTCGATGAAGAAATGGCATCTTATCTTCTCATTGATCTTGGACAATCCTCACAACATGAGCTAGCTCTTGGAGTTGAATTAGGCTCAAACTCAATTCTTAACATGAAGAGGTACTTTGAGGGTCTTTTTCAAAGAAATTCTTCATTCACTCACAAAACATTCACAGATGTTCAAAAAAAATTGCAATTATTGAAAAACAGTTATTTTGCACAAACATATTTTCCAGAAGTTGTCCAAACGGCTCCTTAGAGACAAAAGTAAAGCAAATGTATAATGGGCTGCTCCAATCAAAATACCACCTTCTACTGTCTAATAACTCAATTTAAGACTTCCTGGGGGAACTTCCCTCTATGAATGCGTTTGGAAGAATCATTATGCAGCTTTGGTAAAAAAACAAAGAAGTTAACTTCAGAGGGAAGCAGACAGAGCTAAGGATGTTGCGCAAACTAAATGTTTGGAAAGCCTGTGATCATTTGAACTAAAATTACTTGGACTTTGTAATGTTGAAGATGGGATTCAGGTATGAGTGGCGAAAGTGGATCAAGTTCTGCATACCAATGGTCAGACTCAATCAAGTGAATGGATTGAGACAGGACCTGTTATCATGCTATTCATCCTATTAATGGAAGCGTTAATTACAATGATGAAGTTGTGCCAGGTCAGCGATCGGACATGTTGAGTTTTTGGTGACACAGAATTACCAGCAAAATTATCTTAGACATGTTCTGGTTCCAAGCAGTGCCTAGCCTTAAGATCAACTTCAGGAAGCGTGAGATCATTCCACTGAGTGAAGTGGACAAAATTTAGAATTTAACGCAGGAGCTCAATTGCTAGGTTAGAGCTCTCTCAACTAGTTATCTCGCTTTACAATTGGGTGCTTTCAATAAGGACCAAGTAGCCTAGACCCGATATTTACAAGGCGTTGAGCAAAAGACTAATAGGAAGGAAAAAATATACCTATTGAAAAGGGAGACTGAAGTATGTATTAAGAGCATTTTGTTGAGCCTCCCTACATACTTTATGTTATTGCTTCACGCATCGGCTAGTGTCATAGGTAATTGGAAAACTCTAAAGAAACTTCCAAGGAATTCAGCAAATGGGGTTAGGAAATTCTTCGTCAGTTGGAAGGACGGTATATCTCCAACGAAATAGGGAATCTTGGGATGAAAGATCTTTGAGTTTTCGGCAAGGCACTATATGGAAAATGGTTATGGAGACTCACAGTTAAGGAGCATGATCTATGAGGGGAGGTGATAGAAGGTAACGAGTTGTGCAAAGGGGTAGAACTAATTGGGTACGGACTTTTGAGGAATTTTATAAAAGGATAGGATGACTTTACCTGCAACATAACCTTCAAGATAGAGAAGGAAGCTAAATCAGCTTAGGAGTAGGTGTGTGGAGAAGAGATGCTGAAACTTACTTTTCGAACATTTACAATATCTCAAGCCAAAAGGAGATGATTATATTAATAGACCCAGCGTTTACAAGAGGGGAGCGTTCTTTGGGACATAGGGGCTAGGAGGAATGTTCAGAACTGGAAAGTAGCTGAATTCAAAGCTGTGATTAAAATGATTTACAAGCAAAGTACATCACATGCTAGTTAGGATTCACGGAGATAGGGTTGGAAGAGATGCATTGTTTTCAGAGAATTCACATAATTATAAGCAAATGGTGAGGGAAGAAATTGGGTTTCCCACACTCATCTAATCAGTTTGGATTTCCAGGGAACCACTTTCATGTTATCTAGCCTGAAAGTCACCAGAATATCATTTCATGTTGCAATCTAGTTTGGAGCATATAAGTTGCAACTACTTGGACGCATTTTGGGAAATCAAAGAGGAAAAAGGAAGACAGACCACAATTCATAGTCGTTTAAGAACATGTACCGGGAAGCCGTACGTGAAAAAGTTGATGGTGAAAATTCGGAAAACTGTCCTCTTCAACAAAACGTTAGTATGCCTCACACCAGATCTGCAATCACATTACAATATATAAGTTTTGAGTAAGACTTCACGTAATGTATCCATCAAGAAATTTAAACAATGGGAAACCTATAAAGGTAAAAGAAACTCTCCCTTAATCATCAGCAAGGAAAAGCAAGGATTCACAACCAA
Organism: Anisodus acutangulus; assembly: GCA_029783415.1. Lineage (NCBI taxonomy): Eukaryota > Viridiplantae > Streptophyta > Magnoliopsida > Solanales > Solanaceae > Anisodus > Anisodus acutangulus. The sequence goes on along the minus strand of CM056499.1, from coordinate 51,940,321 downwards.
AAGGAGGAAATGTAATCAATGCTGTCAAAATATGATCTTTCAAAATTTTCTAGGAAGGGAAAACAAGATTTCCATTCCATCACTAGCCATAGAAAGGATGCTACATGTTTAAGGAATTAAAAAACTTTGGTAAGACTACTGCTCATACTCGATCAATTTTGACACTGACCTTGTTGCAACTCAAGAACTTCTTTATGTGCCATGTATAACATAGGATCATCTTGTACAAAAGCACCGTTTCCCAACACACAAAAAATGCAAATGACACTTTTAAGGTAACTGTGTACGCCAATTGGTGTAGCAAAGTTACTGAAAATAAGATAAGCAAGTGGCACAAGATAGATCGATAAATATAAACACTGCAGCAGTCACCTGTGTTCGCGAACAAAAAAGGAATGCCTCGAGGGAAGAAGCCGCTCAGTCAAGTTTCCTTCTCTCATGGTCATGATGAGATACATTTCCTCCAAATCACCTTCAATGAAAGAGATCTGCATATGGCCAATAAAATCATGTAGTTATCCACTCTAACTACCTGGACTGTTGAGAATGAACGAGAGTGCATTTATTTTTAAAACAGCAAAGAGATTACAATTAGTCTGAATAAATAACATCACATGAAAATGGAAATCAAAAACTATTCTAAAGCAACTTGTCACAGCTGGATCATTCAGAGGTTAGGCCATCTCATGAATTCCTCCCTCTCAATCTTCCAAAAGAAACTAGTGCAGTGCCAAAGTCCTAAGACAGTTCCATGTAATTAGAGCACCTGGAATAGTAGTCCCTTAAGATGTCCAGATGATCCACCAAAGGAAATAGGGGAAAGGCTTGAAAAAGCTTTGGAAGAAAACAACTAATTGGATAAATACAGAAAAATTGAGGAGAATGACATAGCATGGTGCCAGAAAATAAGCTCTTGCTCTCTGCAGATATATTCAGCTTTGGCCTTGCTGCTGAGTACCGTTACGGAAATTAATTTACAAGAACTTCAGGGATTTTAAAAGGCTCCAGATGCTTAGCAAAGTTATGAATTAATTTCATATTTCCATAAACCTTCATCAAAAAAAATCTCAGTAAACTATGAGAATGTTTAGACTAGAGAGGGTTATCACAGATATGTAAATGTAGTAGATAAAATATTCTGTAATTAGGATAGAATATTATGTAATTAGGAATTGATTTGTATTGATTTCCTTTCCTTTTTGGAACATGTAAACTTAGTTATTTAAACCCTAATAGCTTGAGGGGATAATCAAGCTGAGTTCCTCTCATTTTCTCTTCCGAATCACAATAAGTTAATCCAAAGTCACACGAAGTACAAAGAGAATATGCAATCATGAAAGTAGCATTAGCCAATTATAGAACTGACTTTTAGTGTTGAAGATGTGAGTACCAAGTAGTAGTATGCCAAAAGAGAAAGGCCAGAACAATTTTTTTGCCAATCAGAGTTCGCTGATATTTTGTAGAGACCAATATAATCAGCTACTATGTAAAACATCTGTGGAAATGGAATACGGAGCTGATAAAAATAAAGCAGGCAAATGTTGAAACCGGAATATAGCCAGAGTAGCTTCCACCCCCTACAAAATTCATCAAAAGAAGAAAAATTAAACCCTTGGGTTTAGAAGCAAAAAGGACAGAAGATGTTAACCCGTATGAATATAAACGGATCATCAATATAATTACCTGAATAGACCTAAAAAGTTGCTTGTTAAAGACAAATCAACCAGGCCCACACAGCTACAAATGAAAAAGGGTAGAGAAAGCCAAGAGGGATAGCTGATTCCCACAATCAACTGAACAGCAGGCAGAAATAAGCAAGAACTCACTCTAAGACGGGAACCTTCCATGTCAAACATAAGATGAATAAAGTTAACTTTTGAAGGAGAGCGTATTTTCATCTTTAATTGCAAAATAATTCAAGCCCAACAAACTGAAAAAGTTATTAATCAAAGCAAGCCCAACAACAGCATTTTTAAAAAAAAGGGGGGAAAAGATTAAATTGCGAAAAAAATTAATAATCCGGTAGGAAATCCTGTTTAAACCCCGAAAAAACAAAGTAAACAATATGCTGATAGCAAAATCAGCCACATTATGATGAAGAGATTCTGTATAAGCAACAAAAATAAACAAGGATTATATCACTAACGAAATACACAAACACACGCTCTTTTACATGCAATAAGGACCACCTTGAAATAAATTTGTTCATTTGTTCACAAAATGAGTAGCTAATAAAACATACTCCCTCCAGATCAAAAAGAGTGTCCACTTAGCCTTTATTTTTTAGTCAAAAAGAGTGTCCACTTATCAAATCAAGAAAGAATTAACCATGCTTTCCCATATTAAGTGTTAGGTGACCAAATCTCAATACTTATTTAATTAGGGGCATTTTAGTCAAACTACCTATTTTTGCCTAGAAGTTAGTATTTTCTTAAGGGGCGTTCAACTGGCTAAGTGGACACTCTTTTTGATTCAGATGGAGTAATATAGGAAAAAGATCAGCTCCATTAGCTTTTTATTTGTTGCATAATTATCTTCAAGATGCTTGCAGTGAGAAATCATAATCCTAACATGCATAATCCTTTTTTAGGTAAATAATTTTATTAATGATGGGAAGCCCCATATACAAGTCGTATACCAAACAGTAGAGAACCTACACCAGAATTTGGTTCTCCACAAAATAAATCCAGTCTTCTATACAAAAAAGGACCTCTTGGGTATACTAAAAGGAAACTAGGAACAAAAGACTACTTTGCAATTTTACAAAATTAGTTTATCCCTTTGAAAGCCCTCCTATTTCTCTCCTCATATGACCACGTGATGGCTAGTGAAGAAACATTCCCAAGCCCACTTACATAAAATATTGGGGAGGAAAGTACATCTCCAAGGGAATTAGAAGTGGGGATGGGGGAGTCTTGGGGTGACAGATCTCTAAGTTTTCAACAAGACCTTATTAGGGAAGTGATTATGGAGATTTTGCAATTGAGAATGCGCTCCATGGAAGGAGGTAGTGGAAAAATTTGTAGTTGTTGAGAGGGGATGGAAAATATCACTTCCTTTTGGGTGCATGACTTTGGAGGAATATCATGAGAGAATGAGGAGATCCCATTGGCAACATAAACTCCGGGTAATAGGATGAAAGTAGAATCACCTTTTGGAGTCACAGGTGGTGTAGAGAGGAGAGTTATGACTTGCCTTCGTGAATATTTGTAGTATCTCAGACCATTTATAGTATCTTATACCAGAAACAAATGATAGTACAACAAATGCGTAGGTTACAAGAGGGAGTTTCAGTAGGTAATAAGGATTAAAAGGAACCTTCAGGACTGGAAAAAGTTGAATTCTCGTGCCTGATTGAAATGCTTTATAAGGAGAGGACATCTCATCATGTCAGTTGGGACTAATGGAGGTGAGGCTGGGAGGAGATGGATTATTTTAAATGAAGTTATAATATCATAAGTTCTTGTTGAGGGATGTATCAAGAGTTTTACACACTTACCAGTTTGAATTCCCAGGGCACCAAGAAAGGTGTGTCTTTAAATTGGTTGGTAGGTAGGGGAGCTATTTTTTTAAGACGGTGTAGGAGGGCTTTATTAACAGCTGAAAATTTGAGAAAAGGGCAGATTACATGTCAGCTGTTCTCATGGGCAAACTTTCAGGGGAAAATGTGGGTCGCCTTCTACTACAGTATCCAATAGCAAATTGCTTGTGGTGTGAGGTTTTGAGATGATTCGAGATGCCAGGGACAATGCCTGGCACAATGAGGAGCGCATTCTCAGTTGAAAAATGCGATGAAGGAAGAGTCGAAGAGCTTGGGATGTTGCCCCACTAGCACTCATGTGGGTCCTGTGGAAAGAAAGAAATGAGAGCTTTTGATGGGATAGAGAATCTTTTTTTTATCAATATATTGTCACAAGCAAGCTCCTACTCCTGTAAAGCTATATGCATTTAAGGAATAGCCTCTTGTTCCTAGTTTCTTTTTGGTACACCCATGAGGTTCTAGTGCGTAAAGTAAGAGTTGGTGTCATTCGTAAAGCATCATATTATGTTGTAGATTATCACTTTGGTATACTGCTCGTACACGGAAGATGTCCCATTATTAATAAAAAAAATTACCTTATCAAAAAAATTATACATACTCGACTTTCAAGTTACTAAAGTATGCAAAAAACTTTCCTAATTTTTTTGCTTAACTTGTGAAAAGATTAGTAGCATTCAATTAGGTCGACTTATAGTTGACTTGAACTAACCAATATGTTCCAGAACTGATAAGAAATGTTCCCAGCGGGAATCCTGCAGCTGAGCCAAGCGAAATCTGTTGCCATTGATCTCAAATAAAGAAACACCAGCAGCTAATAGTTGCATAACCAAGAGATAAATTACTACGGGGGACCTCCATGACTTCAGTCTGCAAAAACATATATGACAATGTACTTAATACATTCCTATCCAGAATGTTGCATGAATATCACAAAAGGAAGAATGAGTTAATAACACTAGACAAGAAATAGAAGGATGGGTAGAAGAAAGGATGAAGTCTCACTTCATCAATCCAATAAGTTTCATCCACCAGGCATCAGCTAACTCCCGTTCCGCGCCCAAAATAGCCCATACAATAAGAAAACCCAATTCCAGCAGAATAGTGAGAACTGAAAATAGAAAAATAAACCACAACAGAATTCTCCCTTTGAAACGGAATCCTACAGAAATCAAAAGCATATGTGAGTTATTATAAGATATGCGTAAAAACAGGGAGAGAATGGAGGGCCACAGGAAGAGAGAGAGAGAGAGAGAGAGAGAGAACTTCACATTTTCAGTGTTTTTTAATGTATTCAAATAACAAATGCACATGGAAATACTTGGTTTACTTGCCACACACTTCCATACCATGACCTAATTGGTCCATCCTTCAAAGGGGACCAGATGCTTGTACAGAAAGTTAAACATAAAAGACTAACCTGGATTTTGTCAAAATACATTGAACAATAACCAAAAAATAGAGATAGCATGAAGAGAAGGAAATTTCATCTTTGAAATGCATCCTTGATCAAAGATAAAAGAAAAGTGAATCTACCAAAAGCATCTTTACCTCGTTTTGGTGCAGTGAATCTCAAAAGAAGAGAAAACACCAAATTGACAAGAGAAATCAAACTCCAATTCAGTAAACCAGCTGCACGGAAACGGAAAAAATAAGGTGGGTTCAGGCATAGTAGAAATGTGGGGTAAATATAGAAGAATTCCCACAAAAGGGACTTATGTTAAACCACAATCATAAATATTGATGGTTTTCCAGTCTGAACAATGGAATTTTCTCTATATTGTGTCAGATTTATCATTATGGAATTGAAGACAATAATGAGGTAATTTTATAAAAGAGAAAGTTTCATTATAGGGGAATAGTAGAGAATTACAATTGGGAGGACCAGTAGTCCTCAATTACTAGAATAATCAGTGAAGAAGCTGAATTGTTGTATACCTGTTTTATATGGGCCTCATCCAACTTTTGTCAAAGAAATTAGTTTGCTCATTAATTGGGAAACAAAATAGAAAAGAACCCACAGACCCAAAACTATGTTTGAACTACATTTAGGATACCTCTCTTTTCAAACCATTTATCGTAATTAACCATAGTTGACAATTCCCTTGCCCAATCTCTCTTCCGTCTTATCTTGATCCTTGGTGGCGAAAATCAGATGCGCAATTTCTCCTTGTATTCACAAGTTTTAATATCATTATATCTTATGACCTTATTCCTAACCAAACTTCCTTTACATTTTTACCAACTTCAATCACGGAATACACAACCACTAATTTGACACTACTTTTAGAATAGTAAAATGCCAAGGATAGAATGAGATAATACAACAACAACAACAACAACAATGCCCCAATCCAGACTAGTTGGAGTTGGAGCATGAATCCTCACTATTCATTTCACCCCATTTGGACATGTTTCATTCCAATAATTTGGGATCCTCTAACACTAGAGGAACTCTACATTTTATATTTGACAATACATATTTAAAAGACAAAAAAGGTTCCTTAGCAGGTAGCAACCATGGATCTAATGTAGTATACCATCACGACTAAATCACAATCCCAACTAGCTGGTATCGCTTATATGGATCTGTTTTTTCTTCGATTCCATTTAATTTTTTGCTAAGCCTACATAGATTATAAGAGATTGAGATCCTTTAGACAACTTCTTAATTTTAGGTTTAACTCTCTAAGAGCTTCAATCATCATCATCATCACACACCTACAAACCGGTGCATTTTGATGTCTATATTAGGACATTGAGCAAACCATCTCAAGCTCCCTTCTTTCACTACTTGCAGTTTTGTCGCATGTGATCATCGTTTATCTTGTCTAATTTGTCTAATTGAGTTGACTAAAATTTCCACGGTATTGCATCTAAGTACCTAACGTCGGTTATGTTACCATTATAAAAAAAAGTACCTAACGTCGGTTAACTTCTATACGATTTAAATCACTTGAGAGTACACAATTGTTCCTGATGAGGCACTTACTATTAAATTTTGCCAGGTATGTTGTTCGTGATTTATAAAACTAGATTGTGGCTAAACAAAGTGACATTCGTAAGTATGTTTAACACATCAGAATTCATGAATTTGCTGTAGTAGCCTCAATTTCTTATTGGAGTTGCAAGACAAGGTTCCATATATTCATGCTAAGTTCTTAGAGTAGAAGAACTGCTTACTCTCTACAAGGACTATGCTTGTGATACATCTAGTGTGATCAATGCGGTTCAAAAAGAAACACATCTAGTGTGATCAATATGCCCAAAAGTTCAGTATTTGAGGCCTTAAAATGCAGGGCTTAGGAGAATTATAATGTTCTAGGATGACAAATTGAGCAGGGTCTTATGGAAGGCCCTAACCTTTTTATTACTAAGGAGAGGTTCTGTAAATCTTATTCATAGCTTTTTGAACAATAAATGTTAACATGTTCAAGATTCAATAACTTCTTTCCTAAGAAGGCGAGCCGTGGGGCAGTGGAAGATGTGCTCCTTTGGTGGTCTGTAGGCAATGGGTTTGAGGCATGGAAAAGCCTCTTGGTAAAAAGCACGGCTAAGGCTGCGTACAGTATACCCCCATTCTTCTCCTATCCCTGCACTTGTAAACACCTTAATAACTCCATTTCTAAGATACATGACTTGAATATTCTGTAAGTTCTAGAAAAGTCGGGTGAAACCTTAGAAAGGTTACACGTTGTATTGAACTCTATGTTGCTCGGACTCTTCCAAAAGTGTTGCCAAACCCGTGTCGGATCCTCAAAAAAATGCACTACTTTTGGAGGATCAAACACGCACCCCGTAGCTTTTTTTAAGAGTCCGAGCAACATAGCTTAAAAGTTCTACACAATATAATCTAATGATGCACGAGTAGTTTAAACTTCCAAACCGCAAACAAACTGACCACGACAAACTTAAATTTCGCAAGCCTAACGTAATACTACTTCAAATACTGTTCAACATTTCTGGATAGTAGATCACACAGTCTTCCAAACAAAATCAACATCTTCCAACTAATAATTGGGCAACATAAAAATTAGATATTGAAATAACTCATTGGGAAAACACTATATTATGATTATATCAAGACTACGAAGTATGAACCAATGTGGACTAACGTTATCCAACTAATATGAGTGGCAACTATATATTTGCCAAGAATATTGAATTAACAATTACTACTAGTAAAGAAATAAAGTTTAATTCTTTACCTGATAAGAGCAGAAATGGCAGCACAAAACCACAAAGAAAACTTTCCATTATCTCAATTAATCCACATTACTTTTCCCCTAATGAAATTTAAGAACCCCAATTACCAAAAACTCAATCTTGATTAACTAAAATGATTAGTGCAGAACCCTTCTCAATTATAGATGTATATGTATATGTATATGTATAGATTTTGAGTCCCATTGGATCGCTTTCTTTCATACTAAGGAAATTGACCAATGGGGTTTGAGACACGGAGCCACAAAGAGAGTTCCAACTTCCAAGGTACACGTGATTGCCAATAACAAAAATATCTTGAATTAATTAATTTCTTTACAACCTTTTTAAAATAAAATATGAGTATTTTGATTTGTTTTTAAAATATGTTAGACCAAAAAAATGAAAACGCGGTGAGAATTTATTTTGGGTATATTTTTTGTAAAGTAAAACACTAAAATACCTTGATGAAATTAATAAATAAGTAATGACAAAAAAATATTTTCTGCTAACTGTATTTACGAATTATAAATTTTTAAAAATAAAATTTAACGGAGTTCACACCCATAAGAAAACTAAGGTCAAATGGTAATTAATTGGATGATAAGAAAGTGTATATTTCAGAAAATATTTTGAAAATAATTAGAAATAAGATTAACTTCATAGAAAGAAGTAGCACTGTAGCATGATTAAAAGGGTTAAATTACAAATATTCACTTTTAATCCCGGTAATTGAAATATAGCACGACAACAAAAAATTTAAGTCCGATTGGACGATTTAGTAGTCTTTTCAAAAGAAAGAATTTACAGCGGGTCAAGAGAGTTGCTTCTGCGACTCTCCTTACAATAAAGTCGAGTGGCTTTCACTCCTCTCTTTCCTATGTCAAATATGCTTTGGATACGTATTTGCCCAAAACATAGCACTTTTAGCCGGTTACCTCTGTTTAGTCTTTACTTTTTAGGGGTTGTTTGGTAGTGTGTACGTATGAGGGTACTCAATTAGGGGTGTCAAAACTATCCTAAAAATTGACTGAATTGAACCTACCTAATTGATTTTTAGGTTTTTTTTTAGTAAAATTGAAGGATTCTAGTATAAACTAAAATCATATCGAATAATTAAGTAGGTTTTTTATTAAAATATCGAACTGAACCGAATAAATTTATATACATGTATCAATTTTAAAATTATAAAACATTTGATACTTCACCTTGGGTCATGTTACAAGTAATATCAAAACCTATCTTACATTGTTAAATAAAAGAATTACGGGGGCTTAATGCTTAGTGCTTAAAGTCTAGGATTCAGTGTTGTTTCTCAACTTATTTCTTCTCAATAATACTTGTTCAATAAAAAAATAATTGCACGAAGATATGTGTTGCGACTTTTTCTTTTTTTCTATCCCTTTAAATTTTATTAATTCAAAAGATTAATAGAAGTAGCTGAACATGTCCAACTGTTTAAAAGTTTAAGGATTGATATTTGAGATCAAAGGTTATTTCTATTTATATGAATCGATAAATATCAATATAATCATGTGAGTTTATACGGAAAATAAGAGGCAGCATCATATCTACTGCATACCACGCAAGATCAAAACTTTAAGAGAGCTTTATACTAGGCATTCTAATAAAGAATTGTTACTTTAAATTTTATATTAAAATTTATTATTATTTTATATAAGGTGACGTTAAATAAATGACCGAAAATTAACCGAATCGTACCGATACCGAAGAAAAAATGAGAGGATTGAAACGGTTTCGAAAAGTCTAATTTTGATTATATTTGTAGATTAACCAAAAATTTGACATGGTATACTTTTTTAGAAATAACCGACCAAATCGTACCATTGACAATCCTGTACTGAAGAGTAATGTTGAGATTAGTTGTGTCAAAATTATTTTTATCATCTGTTTGGTTTGTTGTATCTCTCTAAAAAGTATGTCCTCAGTTCATTTTTATTTGTCCACTTTTGACTTTGCAAACTTCTTAAAAATTAATAAATGAAATATATATTACCATAATACTCATATTAATTATTGTATAGTCTTAATAGATTTTAAAAAATAATTTGAAAATGAATAATTAATGTTAAGGATAAAACAAGAAAGAAATTATTTTCTCTTGATATGCTAGTGGATTTATGGAAACAACCTCTTGTAGAAATGTGAGGTAAGACTGCGTACAATAGACTCTTGTGATCCGACTCTTTCCCGGACCCCGTGCATAGCGGGAGCTTAGTGCACCGGACTGTTTTTTTTTTTATGCTAAAGCGGACAAGTAAAATTGAAAAGTTATTTTTAATAGTGGATAAATAAAAGTAAATGGATGGAGTATATATCATATGTACAAGAACTATCCATGTCACAAAGTACAAATTTAAATTATAATAAATATCTTTAAGAATTATATATGTATTTTTTTTTAAAAAGACTGGGGCCTACTAAATTTTGGGGCCTAAAGCACTTATTTTAGTTGTTTTACGCTACAGTTGCCCTTAGTTAATGTCATGGTTTATCATGTAAAAGAGTAGTGAATAGGATGTGTATAGGACAAAATTTGTGTTATACAGTTGGACGAATTATATCGTGACAGGTGGCGATGAGTCAGATCCAACGAGCAGTCGTTACTTGTTCGATTCCACACATTCCAAGGGTGCATTGATGACATTTATGAAGATAATAATTGCCAAATTATTACACTATTCATTTATTTGTATTAATAAGGACATAAATAGTGGAACGTATACCCGTGAGCCCAAGTATAAATAGTAATTATCCCATTGTAAATCATCATATTCAAGTTATTACAATACTACTATCTGATTTACATTCTTTATCTTAATATTTGTGCTTTCATACTATCAGAATATTCTATTTGGAAGCGTTTTCAATAAGCTTCTAACATGTTCAGGCTAATTATCTCTAAAATTCATCTTGTTATCTTTTATTTACTTTATTTATTAGCTTATATATTTGCAACCGCTTGAGACACACGTGTATAAATTCAACCGTACCGATTTACGGGTAAACAAGATGTATAGAAGCTAGAAGTAGCCAGCCTGTTGTAGTTGGCCCAGTCGGGAACAGAAGGAGCGAATATCTTATGTGTTATTGTGTATTTCGTATTTATTTAGATCTATTTGTGATAAGATATAGTCTTGGAATCCTTAGCTTTGTAGATACATCATGTATGCAGCTTCTCTTTGTGGATACATCATATCATTAATTGCATAGATAGCTGCTATGTTCTGCACAAACATTCAATTGAAGTATATATAAAAAGTAACCTCTAAGTCATGAATTACAATCAATTTAATCTTTTAAACGCCTACTTTTTTTTTTTTAGTAAAAAAAGGTCCAAATAAAAAGGCCATTATGTCAGGCCTAAACCGATAACCGAGTGGACTGAATTAGAAAAATGAAAAAACCCAAGTGATTTTGGTTCGGTTATTGGTGCACCAAATTAAAACCGAAAACCGGTTCAACCGAATCGAAATTTCTAAAAACTGAGCCGGACGGACGCCCCACCCCTATTTTTTTTAACATAGGTGTAGAGGAAGTGGAGGGGCAAATTGTGGAGGGGATTACAAGGTGGAATCGAATCCTCACCAACCAAACGAAAATTCAAGTAGCCAAGACCTCACGCCCACCCCTATTCGCTTTTAGCCTCCAAAAGAATTTTAATAGTGAAATTATGATCTTGTCTTTACTTTAAAATATTGAAGTTTGTAGAAATAAAGAAAAATTACAAAAATCTTTATAATAAAATAAGGAAAAAAATCCTTTTTTTTCTTAACAGTAGAAATATTTTAGACCTTAAATAAAACTAATCAAATCTTTTTAGTAAATAAAGTTTCTTACAACAAAATCCAAGGCAATGTATTGCAAACACATGACTAACATCTTGTTTATTTGATTTAACTCTATTAAATATAAATAATAACATAACTATCAATATTTGTTATAAACTTAAAGGATTTATGTCTTGTAAAAATACTATTCCATCAGTCCCATATTAGTTATCAAGATTACTAAAAATATTTGTCCTCTTAAAAAAAAATTATAATTTTTTCTTCATATTTTATCCTTAATATTAATTATTTCTTAAAGTAAACAATATTATTACATAACATAGACATTAATCCATCGGTTCTAAAAAGATTGGTCTAGTTTGATTTGACACGAAATTTAAAAAATAAAAGAAAAATTTTAAAATGTATTGTCCAAAATATATTTGTGTGACCGTAAATAAATACTAATAAAATTAGTTTTACTTTTTATATGAAGAGAAATGAAGTTAAATTAGTAAACAACACTTCTTATTTGTGTTTTTTCGGGGCGGAAAAAGAGTGTACTAATATGACATAGAGCTATAGCCAGAATTTGAGAGACATTAATACACTGCTTTCTATCTCAAGATTTGGTTTCAACTTTCAAGTATGTAATTTTACTACTTCTACGTAGATTATTTAGTCTTCATTCATGCAAAGTTGAAGAATATGGGTTGTTTACTGCTATTCCCTCTTCCTCTATCCCTTTTGATAGATCAAATAAGTGCAGTAGTATATTATATAGCGTTGGATTTTTCTTAACACAAGCTTTCATAAACAAAATAATACCTCGATTCTTAAAAAATTATGCTAATTAGTAATATAAAATTTAAGAATATACTTATTAGTTAAGAATCAAATGCTGTAGCAGTTATGAAAGATTAAATTAGTAATGATAATTTAATGTTGCACACCAACACTATTTTAGCTATGTGAAATTTTATACCGCGGTTAGTTTTCCTTATACCTTAAACAAAATGACCCCTTAATCTTTTCAGTTTCATGCAGTGTTAAACATCTATCCAGCGTATTGACTTTTCTTTTTGTAGGAAGACTTTGACAGCTTTTGGTCTGAATGTCCATGGGAGGATGACTTGAAATATGCGAAGGCTGTTTGTGACCAGGTCAATATCTTTTCCTTGGTTGTTTTCTCTTTTTATGTATTGGTTTGGAACAGAATGTGATACATGGTAGACACACTGTCATCTCTGTTGTGATTAGGTTAGGTTAAATTTCTGCTAAATGCTAGTTACTTACTGCATTATTTGGTGGTTTCTTGTTTTTGTGTGTGTGTGTGTGTGGGGGGGGGGGGTAGGTCCATTGAATTTGCAAGACTTGTTAATTACATTAAAGGCCAGTGAAGAATTAAAATCTATTGTTAATGGACAAGAGTATATAACTTCCTGTCCTGGCTGTGGAAAAAGGATAACCATACCTAATAATTTAAACTAAGCTTCAATCGAGAGTATTTTTGGACACGACGCACTTTACCTTTTGCACATAATCCAGATTATGGGTGATTGTTTCTTTTTCCTGGTCTTGCATTAGTAATATGATGTTTCCCACAATGCGCAAGCGCTTTTCAGGATGATGTTATGTTTCCACAAGCTCTTTTCACGTTGATGGTTCCTGTTATGGAGGGAGGAAGGGGGTGTTTCTTTCTCTTGCATTAGTTAGTTTGATATTTCCAACTAAGTTTCCACAACATTTGTTTTCGAACTTCTCAGGTTGATGTACCATTGGAAGTTGTCCATTTGACGGATGAATATTGGAATAATGTGGTGTGTTTCTGGTTACTTTTCAGCTTCTCTAATTACACATTTTTCCATCCTTGTCTCATTAATGGAACTTTATACAGAGGTTTCTTTACGTGATGCATTATAAAGATAAGCTGGAGGTTATTGATGAAAGTTTGGTCATAATATTAGTTTGTTTTTTGATTAGTAAGTTTTCCATGTTTAGGTGTCATATATCATCGAGGAGTACAAATGTGGCAGGACTCCAAATCCAGATGTCCTTTGTAATACTAGAATAAAATTTGGTCAGTCATCTTATATGAAAAGCAATCAACTATCCTTTAGTTTCGTTTGCCTGAAAGTGGCAAATTTATTTTCAGGTGCTATTATGGATGCCATTAGTGGAATGGAATTTGACTTTGTTGCTTCAGGACATTATACAAAGATTGTCCACACATCTACTGAGCAGCTGGACGAACCTTCTGTCTTGAAATTGTCAAAAGATATGGTATGTATTTAATATTCCTGTGTGTTATGGACAATATGGCTGGAATGGAACAATATTTGCTTTGAAGGAAAAAGGCATCACATATCCAGGATTAATAAGAGATGCTTATTAAACCCAAATCCCGGTGCGTTTAACCAAAATTTCTTATTTGATCTTTTCATTGACATTTTTCATGACTGTCTGTATAATTCTTTCAGTTAAGTTTGGTATGTTTCTTGAGATATTTTACATTTGGTTCTTATCTTGAAAATGGAGAAAATGTAATGAGTTGCTTTATCGGGAAAAGATTTATCTCATAATGAAATTGTAATGCAGATCTCCAAATTATGCTAAAAACAGATAAATAAAACAACCAAAGTGAATATATTATTCTGTTGAAGGTTCTTATGCAGTATCAATACTGCTCCAAGAATGAACCTTAACTAGGAGTTCATCATCTTTGATCACATACTAAGTGGTTTAATTTGTCACACCTTAATTCCTGATTTACTGAAAGTTGTATATCTTACACCTTTTCCTAAGCTTACCAGAAGCATTGCAAGGGTATGAGAATAATTGGATTATATTGTTGTGTTGTTTGATATGTCCGTTTCCTCACTTCCACAGAATTTCTCCTGTAAATAAAGAAAATACCTTTTTGATTTGGTGAAGAAACAAACAAATGTAAAATGGTTTGACTTGGGCAGGTTGGGCAATGGTCCGTCGTATTGCCCAAATGTCCAAATCCATCCTGATTCAAGTGAATTTTGGACGGGATGGATCATGAGCCATTTATTGACTCACCCCTTTTTGACTGGCGTATATTTTACCTGACCTTCCTATTTCGACACCCCTAAGTTTGTGAGTGTAGCATGCTGTGCAAGTGATGTTTTCCACTCTTCATTGAAAACTTGGATTGAAACACTCTTCAAAATCTCTACTTATAAAAGAAAAGACTCTTCAAAATCTCCTGCCTATTTGTGGCATACTTGATTCTTTTCAGAATTCTCATGTCTTCCTTAGTCTAACTAACAGTAACATTAAACAACATATGAGTGACATTCTTTGAAATTCCATTTTCTATGTTCAATTTTTAGCTATTTTGGAAGTTGTTTATAAAAGCAATTTATGTACATGATGTTTGTGCTTGCGTTTAGCTTCATTTGATATTCCTACGATTGTAAACACGTCCTTGCCCGCGAGTTTTTTCATTCTCTTTTTTGGGTCAATCCGGCTGATTTCTTATGTCTGCAGTGGTGCTGTTTCACGTCAAGGACCAAACCTACTTCCTTTCTCATCTCTCACAGGCTCAGCTTAAACGACTTATTTTCCCACTTGGATGTATCCAAAAGGTGAGGTGAGACTCTTGTCTTTGCACTTGTCACATATTTTACACTATATTTATAGTAATCAAATATTAATTCGTCGAAGTGAAGCTGTCTTTACCCGCGTTCCTTTTGGGATGTTATCGTTTGAAAAGGGTCAAGTCTTCATTGAGGCTGAACTACTCTTAATCTTTCATCACATATCTGCAGGATGAAGTTCGCATGCTTGCCAAGTCATTTAATCTACCAAACCAAGACAGGAAGGATTCACAAGGAATATGTTTTCTTGGCAAGGTCTGTTTTACCAGCATATTCGTCAGCTACATTTTTTTTTCTGGGTATAAGGTGCTGTTTGGTCAGTCTTATGTCACTCTCATGGAGTAACTCAAATTAGTTAATTACTAACTCGTTCAACTATTCTGCTGGTAAGTTGTAATGAGTTCATTAGCTCTCTTAACCATGACTCATATCATTTGCTAAAGAACAATGTATGAGCTTTCCGAATTAGTTGCGGCAGACAGTAATTGTCTAAACTTGTCTACGCAAAGTGAGTGGGACTTGCAATGTTTTTGCTATATTTAAGACCATTTTATATCAAGTTTCCAGTGCCAAGTGTCAACGCTGTATATTCATAACCATCCAGCTCCATATTCAAAACTTCATCTTCTGCATAGAGAGGGTCTACACAACAAATGTTTTAGCCATAGACTCATTCTGTAGCTATACAGTTTCTTAATTCTGTTAAGTTTTGCGCACTTGCTCCAAAAAGCTTAAGATTTGTTCTAATTTTTTGGAGAATCAGAAGGTGTTATATTGGAGGCAGAGAGTGGAGATTATCTTGGAAACCACCGTGGCTTTTGGTTCTATACTATTGGCCAACGCCAAGGTTTACGTCTTCCTGGAGGGCCCTGGTATATGCGGCTACGAGCTCTTTCTTAATATATGTACTAGCTGTGGTCTCAACTGGTTAAGCAATTTGATTATCTTATATTCAACTGCTTTTGATAGTGTTATTAACCGCCTACGCACATGGCTACTTGATATTTAACAAGATGATAGTTGCCATAATCCACACTAAGCAGATAATAAAATGCTTGCATATTGTCATCTTATGGTCCTGGCCTTCATGACATTAGGACTTCTTGAGCAATTATAGTCATCAATCCGACGATGTGTCAATCTTTTGCATTTGTCTTTAAATGTACTAATTAGATATTTTGCCTACTTTGTAGGTACGTTGTAGAGAAGGATATATCAAACATTGTTGTCTATGTATCAAGAAATTATTTCTCCGTCAACAAGAAAAGACGGTTATTTCACGTTGGATCCTTGAAATGGCTCAGTGGTTTACGTCCGAGACAAATCAGTGAGCTTCAATGCAAGGTAAATCTTTCCTTTTCTCCCCATTTTAACTTTTCAACATACGTTCAATGACACCTTTATACATATCTAAGAATGTCCAACATGAGCTTAGGTTGTAATTTGTAAAAAACAAATGTTAAGATGTACATGACATAGCACACAAATGAAATAAGAGTTGACTTTCTTGGATTATGTTGTTCTCTTGCTTGATTATTTTATTTTAGGAGCACCTTATCGTATTTTAAGCTGTGCATTGTGAGCTTGGTAACACTAGAATTTCAAGTGATAAAGGTAGGGGTAAGGTTTGCGTACATCTTACCTTCCCCAGACCGCACTTGTGGGACTACACTGGGTATGTTGTTGTTGTTGTTTTGTTACGGTGTTTGGTGTACAAGCAAATGCTCATTTTCAATTGTTCTGGAGGTTCGTCATGGTCCCATTTTTTTACAACTGCAGCTTGGTCAGGGAAGTTTATGAACATGGCCAGGAAGTTGCAGTTGTCCGGTTATCTGAAGACGATCAGGGTTTGGCATCTGGACAGTTTGCGGCCTTTTACGATGGAAGGGCTTGTATTGGTTCTGGCATAATACTAGAGTCATGGGATGATCAGGGATATCCTATTTGTGAGAGGGCTCTTGAAATTGCTCGAATGGAAGATAAATCCAAGCTCGGGAAACCAGTCAAGATAATGGTAAAACCAGAGCCTAGTGTTACTGTAATCTGATTATGACTACTGGTACTGCTAATTCTGGAATTGTTTTCAACATGAGAGTTTTCTCAACAATGAGATTTCGCCTGATTTGGTATCCGTAGAATTGACTGTGATAGCTTGAAGAACAGCAGTGACGAAGTGTTTTAGGCTCTATACATGTGAACTCTCGAAATTTATTAGGAGGGGTAGTGAATTTTGCACCTAAAAAAAAGAAGAAAATTGGCACCTGGGACTGGCCTGGTTGGTTGATCTTTGGTGATATCTATTTCCAAAGATTTAGTGGGAGCTTGGGAGGCATTGTTTAAGTGAAGCAGCTTCATGTTTTGTAATAGATAGACCAGTTGCTTCCTGTCATATATAATACTATCCCCCTTTTTGGTTTAGAGTGATAAAAGCACAATGCTATTAAAATAAAACTAGGTGTCCCTGTTTCCAAATTTGTAATAGTTTGACCCTTGCCGTCAAACTTTGTATATTGCCCAATTCCCATTAGCTAGCTAAACCAAAAATTGTCTTTCCATTTTTAATGCTATTGTTACATGAACACAGTATTCCAGCTCCAGTTCATCTTTCTTGCTCTCAGTTGAATTTTGCTGCCTTTGAGAAACATAGATATTTGGCCTTGTAGCAATATCACTTTTTATATGCATTATTGAACTGAGTAGCATGCCCTCCGTTGAGAATAAGAAAGTATCTTAGATACTCAAAAGAATAGCTTCTCTCGTGTAGTTTTTTTCACCTGGTGATGAAAACCCACTTTAGAGCTTTGATTAATTTGAATTTGCGCCTCGCAAGACCCATTTAAGGGGAAGCACTTTCTACTAGGTATTTTTATTCCCAAAGTTCGAACTCGAGACCTTCGCTTATGGATGACGGGATTTTATCTATCCAAACATAATCTCTGGGGCTTATGGCATTCTAGCTTTGCTAAATTCTTAGCTCTAGATCAGCCTGTTTGTTTTCTAGGTTTATTTGTTATGCATGTATGTAGCTTATTTGGCAACTGCAGGTTCCTGGACAGTCATTCTAAACATGGATACAAAAGAGAAATGGGGAAAAATTTGATAAGCTCTTCTAAGATTTACTATCTGCAACTTTTTTACCCTAACGTGATTAATTTAAAAAGTTATCCACTTTGATGGCACAAAATATTTCTAACTTAAAAGAATTATAATTTACATTACTTTAATTTAAATCTTTGAAAACATAAATCAAAATCCATATGTTACAGCCAAATCTAGTTGTGATATCTACTTCAGGCCAGGGACTAACCAGAGTCTAAGTACTATATTTTGGGGCCATTTATATTCTTGTAATGTATTTGTCATTACAAGAATATAAATTTGTCTATAAGATTCTCTCTAAAATGTTTTATTGAGCAGCCCTTGGTTGCAGTCAAGAACAAAATACAACAAAAAATATGCTCCAAGGGACATTTTCTAGGATTAAATAGAGACGAAAGCCTAGGAAAGAACCAAGGTTTCTCACTTTGATTTCTTTCCTTGTTTCTTTTTTATCACTTCATCAATGTACATTATACCTTTGCCTTTGTAAACTTCAGGAGGCTTACAGACTCAGCAAACTGATGTACCTTATGCTTATCAACCCCAGTGCAACATATCACATTGGGTTTGAAACAGAACACGCGAACTGCCGGAGGACAGTCAGTTCAACCTCATGACTGAAACAAAGCCTCATTCGAAGCCTTTCAGTTTTACATAGTATATTACCCGCAAGTTCATCTTTTTTTATTTGATATTAGATTAGTCAACAATCCAAGTTATAAGAAAAAACCTAGACAATAATACATCAGGAACATTTTTCCACTATCAGAAGCAAGCATGCCAAGTAGTATTTTGTTATAATGAACACAAGTTCACCAAGCCTATTTTTGTTTTGACTACATTCAACTTAATAAGGGGAAAATTTACACACTTTGATGTACCATTATCTTTAATCGAGAAGTACTGCTTATCACAATATTTACATTCTGATTTTAATGTCCCCTTTAGAATCTGCAAACTTGTCAAAATGTTCCCACACAATAAGTCTAATTTTAGTGGCTTTCCTTTTCTTTGAATCAATTATGCATTAGTACATGTATGAGCTACATGCAATTCTGCCATCTATGAAAACAAACAAAAAATCCATATCAATTACACATTAGACTTATATAACCAGTCCACAGAACCAGAAATGAAACAGATAAATCTCGAATCAGTCCATGCAAGAAATCCTCAAAATACAGTCGAAAATGGATTCGATACAATTAACAAAATCTAAGATATGATCAGCTTCGAAAATCATTTCTATTTTGATTCTATAAAAATTCAAGTTTCATTTTTTAATAAAGTTAGACAATGAAACTCTTACTAGTTTAAACTTTAAAATATAGAAATCAAAGACACGGAGCTAGAGCATGAAAGAAAAAGAAGACAAAATGAAAGGCACCAGAACCAGAAACAAAGCAAGTACTCCCCCTCTGACCCAATTTATGTAGCACAGTTCGAATTTCGAGAGTCAAATAATTTAATTTTGATCATGAATTTGGGCATATAATCTTTTAAGTTTTTAAAAATAAAATTTACTTATTTTGAAATCATGTAAAAAAAAGTATTATAAGTCACAATAATTGACAATTCAAAATATTTAATAGATATATAAAAAAACTATGGTCAATGAAAAATTTATTTGACTCTCAAAATTTAAAAAGTGTCACGTAAATTGAAATGATGAGAATATCAAACTAAAGTTGGTCCAAACAGTGACCCGGATATGTAAGGCACGTAAATCAAACAGCTTATATTGAACCATTGCTGGCCATCGACGTTGGAGTCGATTACCAGTCTACCAGAGACGGCGGCACATGTTCAACAAATCAAAGTATTTTTGCAGAATTGCAAGTAAAATTAAATATAAATATTACTCCCTCCGACCTCAGTTCCATAATCCATTTTGCCTGACGCAAAGTTTAAGAAACTAAAGACTCACCTGTAATTCGAAATATGTGAAGTATCCAAAAATTTAATTTTAAACTAGTGGTAAGTTTAATAAGTCATGTCATTATGAGTAAAATAAAAATGTTAAAATTAGATTTCTATATTAAAGTTTATTTAAGAAGGTGAGCCTTGGAGTAACAAGTAAAATTGATGTCATGTGAACAGGAAGTCATGAGTTCAAGCCGTGTAAACAATCTCTAGCAGAAATGTGAGGTAAGACTGCGTACAATGACCCTTGTGGTCCGGCCATGGTCCGGTCCTTCCCCGAACCCTGCGCATAGCCTGAGCTTAGTGCCTCGGGCTGCCCTTTTTTATATTAAAGTTTATTTAAAAAAAAAAGAAGCAAAAAGTAAAAAGGTTTTATAAGATAAGAAAAGAAAGAAAAACTGCCTACTTTCTATGATAAAAATATTTTAAAATTTTAATTGAATTACTTAAATCTTCATATTAGTAAGTAAAATCGTATACAACAAGATCCAACAAATTGTAATGCAACTATAGGACTAACATATTATTAACTTAAATTAATTCTTACTAATATAAATAATAACAATAATATTACTATTTTATGTTAAAGGCTTTATATTTTTTAATGATACTATATCAAAAATATTAAGTATGAGAAAAAATATAGAACTCTTGTTAAAAATTGGCTTCATACGTACTAATTTTATTGACTCACCCTCCATCATAACAAAAACTAGTACCTAATTCATAACTCTTTTTGTCCTGAATATTCTTATCGTAACGAAACATATGAATTCTATATCTTATTTATTTATTTATGATAATCATAAATATACAGAGTTTCTATATGCAATAAAAGAATACGTAAGTGGAATAAGAAAAGCCCTTTGAATATATCAAAATCATTCTAGGAAATAGGGACAAGTCAAACAAAGTCTTGTTCAAAGTGTAAGTTATTGGTCTCCTTAGAGGACTCAATAATTTTAACTCATGACATAATTGTCATTAACTCATGTTTAATTGTTGTTTCACTTCTCTTTTTCTCTTCTACAATTTAATGACTTTGTATAATTAATAAACAATTAAACAATCTCATTCATTTTCTTGAAAACAAACATAACATATAAAGATCTTGTTCAAGGATCAGTTTCTGTACTATTCTCAAATCATAATATTCATTCATTTTTTTCTCTATACCAAAATGGGAAATGACACCAGACTCACACTTGGACTTGCCACAAATGATCACTTAGTACCAAAAGAGAATCAAGAAAATCATTTGTCTAGATCTAGTGATCATGGCACCGACAAGATTGGTGGGTCTAGCTCAAAAACTTATAAAAATTACAATAAATTTAATAATGAGAGCAAGAAGAATGGTATGAGGAAGAAACTGAGGCTTACTAAAGAACAATTCACTTTGCTTGAAGACAGTTTCAAAAAGAACAATACACTTGTTATGATATCATTAATATTTTATAAGTAGTTTCTATATCTTTTTTAATTTAACTTATATATGTTGATAGGGTAAAAATGATGCAATTGACACCCCTGAAATTACTAAGGGTGGCCAACGGGGCGGGGCGGGTCGACCCCGCCCCGCCCCGCCCTGACCCCGTTATTTTTTTAAAAAAAATCGGTACCGGGACGGGACATGGGCTCATCCCGCCCGGACCCGGCCCGCCACAGTCCCGCCTACCCGTCCCGGTCCCGCCCGACCCCTCCTCTTTGCACAAAATAGTCATTGCACCGACGACCATTTTATATTTTGGTCGTTGTGCAACGGTCATTTTTGGCCTCCCCCTCCCCCAACCCCTCCTACATCCTTAATATTTATTTTTAACCCCTAAGTTATTATATTTACACTTTAACCCAATTTTCTAACTATAAATACCTCATTTTCTCTTCATATTTCTCACAAATCTTCCTACAATCTCTCTAATCTCTCAATCTATCTCTCTACAAGTCTACATTGTCTACTAAATATTCAATTTTATTTATTCATTTGGGAGTGAATTTTGCAACTAGCTTGAAGATCTTCCATCGAGCAAAGTTTCAATTTTCAACCTCTCGATTACACGTTGACGTTACGTCGTCGTTTAGTACATTCGTTCCTTCATTAAATTATTATTGTTTTTTATTTTATTTAGACACTTAATTTTATTATCTTTAACTATTTATTAGCATAATTAAAATGGAATCAATAAGAGGTATGTTTAAGGGTAAGGGTAAGACTTCCTCTAGTAGGAGTAATAAGGGAAGGGATACTTCTTCTAGTCATCCTATTCCTAGACATGATGATTTTGTTGATACTTCACATTTTCCTGCAATACCATTAGATTTAGACGAGGAGCTATTTTCTGAAACTCAACAAGACTTTAATTTAGAAGATAATCTAGATGACACACCACTTAATCTAGATGACACACCGACTAATCTAGATGACACACCCACTAGTGCACCTCCTATTCCCCCAGTATGAGACGAGGCCTAGCAAAACGACCATTAAAATCAGATGCATGAAATTTTTTTGACAGGGACGTAGAGCATCAAGTAGTTAGATGTCAAATTTGTAAAGATGTTTTTAAATTTAAAATGGGAAAAGGTCAGGGTGGAACGGGGGTTTAATGAGACATGTAGAAAAGACAAGGTTCACATATTGTCCCGGAATAAGTACATGGTCAAATTAACCCCACGACGGGAGGAATTGTAGGCCCTACATACAATAAAAATAGAGATAGGGAAGCAATAGCAAAATTAGTTGTTGTGGAGGGTTTGCCTTTTTCATTTCCTTCCTCTCCCGGTTTTATTCATTATATTAGAGATATGTATAGTCCTGCTTTTAACGGTTTTTCTAGATCAACTATTAAGAGAGATGTATTTAAATTTGCACATGAATATCAACATTATTTACTATTCCTTATATCATTTTTCTGGTAAAGTATGTATCACGTCTGATATAGGCTGTAGTACTAATGATCATGATTATTTAACGGTAACCTGTCATTGGATAGATTATAGATGGTCTATGCAAAAACGTATTTTAGCGTATAGATATATAGATGATAGACACACTCATACTTTTATTGCAGAAAATATTCAACAAGTTTGCAATTATTACGGAATAACTAATAAAATTAAGAGTATTATATTAGATAAAGCTTCTTCTAATAATTATGCTATTACTATTTTAAAAGGTGGTTTAACTCCATCTTTTCCAAATCATTTTCATATAAAATGTGCGTGCCATATATATAACTTAGTTGTAAAGGATGGTCTATCACTTTTTGAAGACATTTTTAGTAAAATATAATTTGCTATAAACTTTATTTTTAAAAGTAATAGAATACAACGAAAAAAAGATTATAAAAAAATTTGTCACGATTGCCAACTACCTTATAGAAAAATTCCCGAAGAAGTACCCACTAGGTGAAATTCTTTATACGAGTAACTACTTGTTGCTTATGACTATAGAAGACCTATAACTTTATTTTTAACGCCCATAATTGAAATCCAACTGATATGGTTGTAGATAGCGATTGAAAAAAAAATTCCGAACTTATTGTATTTCTAGAGAAAAATTTTCAAGCAACAAAAGAATTTTTCGGTATATATTATCCTACTATTTCAACTATGTTATTTTATGTCGCTCTAATATTTTTATTACTTAATGAATATATGGATAAACCAGCATATAAGGCACCTATTTAAAAAATATTTATCAAATTAAAAAAAATTATTCATATTCCCACTATTTATATTATTGATGTTGTATTAAATCCGACTATTAAAATAGACGGATGTAAAACACTTATTGAAACTATTTATGATTGTATAGCAGTACTACCACCTCCAAGTCCCAAAAATTCAAATGACCAACCACATATTGAACAAAGTAAAGAAGAAGTGGTGTTTAGCATACAAGAAGAATGCAAAAAAGTATATACGCATTACCAACAAGAAAGTGCTAGCAACCAACCAGCTTCCATACCATCTTCTTCTTCAACACAACCTAAAAAAAGACATGTTGTTTCCGCGGCTAGTATTGAAAGACTTAGAAATAGAATGTGCGGTGGTACCAGTACTAATCAAATTAGCGAGTTTGATATTTTTGTTTTGCAGGGTATTGTACCGTACCAAGCAGTTCTCAATCAAGAAGGACGCGAAGACTTGCTGAAATACACGAGGGAGAATGAGAAGACCTTTCCGACACTTTCAAAGATGGCCCGAGATGTGTTGAACATTCAATTTGACCAACAAATACCAATTCCAACCGAAGAACCACAAGAAATTATAAAGCAACTAGAAAAGGTGTTTTTAAAAATGTAATTTTTTTAATTGCAATTTTACTATGTTATTTGCAACTTTCAACACCACAAAGTTGTAATTTTGACAATTGTATTACAAAAAATCACATTTCTATTAAATAATATAAGAGGCACAAAAACAACATTGGGATGTTTTTTATTACACCATCTTATTCAATTATTGAGGTGTTTATATATGTTATATTTTTAAATTACATGAAAAAAAATTAAAAAAATGGAAAATCCCGCCCCGCCCTGCTAGTACCGGTACCCTTTTCCAATGGGACCGGTAATGGGACGGGACATCGGCGAATCCCGCCGGTCCAGGCCCGCCAGTCTCGTCGGGTACCGGTCCCCCCAGTCCTGCCGGGACCCACCCCACCCGTCCCGTCCCTTTGGCCAGCCCTAAAAATTACAATGAGTATAGATAGGTTAAAAACTTTTTTTTAATATCTATATATATGTATGTTTAATTTTCTTGGCTTCTTCCCGTATTTACTTCTTTATATTTTGGATCTCGTTTGTGAATAATCTCGATTTAAAAGCATTTAAAAAAAGATTGTGGGGGTGAGGAAGGTGACTTGGAGTTTAAATGGATAACTAGATTGATGAAAATTTTGTTTAACTAGTACGAGTTAATAGTAATGATAGGCTTTGGATTGATATGCAGGGCCAGAAACAAGAACTTGAAGCCAAACTAAAACTCAAGCCGCGACAAGTAGAAAAACGGTTTCAGAATAGAAGAGCAAGGTAATTAAACTCTCATTTACTATCTCCATTTCATATTTCTCTTTTATTATATTATGTAATCGTTCTTGATTCTTTTTTTTTTTAATTCTAAAATTTGATTATTTGTTATAAAGGACTAAATTGAAGCAAACAGAAGTAGATTGTGAGTTCTTGAAGAAATGGTGCCAGAGTCTGAATGATGAGAATAATAGGCTAAAGAAAGAGTAGCAAGAACTGACAACAATAAAAATTGATCATTTAACGACACCATTTCATCTTAGCAAAACAAATATTTGAAGATAAATTTTCAAAATTTGATCCAAAATCTATAGTCAAACGCTAGCTTAATGTTATTCGTCCCCATAAGATGCAAAAGGTGGCTTGTGTTGTTTATCAGGCGGACTAGTTCGGTATTTGTGAATATAAGTCGAGTTAATAATCAATTATTTGGGACTGGTTTAACCCGAAATATAAAGAGCCTTAAGTTAATTATCACTAATCCTAAAAGGGATCTATATATTGAAGAATTAAAGCTTGTTGGTCTAAATCCTCAATTGAATCTTGATCAAAGTTCTTCTCATTAGACGTCCCAAGTTTGTAATTCAAAGACTGCACATTTGACGTTTCAAACTCAATTAAGGCGGGATTTCAAATATGCTTTTTCGATTACCGAATTAATAAGACATAGATCAGTTGGATCCTGCTTTCTTGTATGGGAAAATGTCATATTTACCCTTCTACTATTGAAAAAGCTTTAATATTATTATCCTTCGTCATACTATCGGTTCATATATACCTTTAATGTTATACCATCGTTTCATATGTTATAAAAGTGGCTCAAATTTGCCCTTCTTCCGTTAAACTCATCCATTTTAGCCAAAATGGTATTGCCAACTCACCACACCAACCCTTGTTCCACTACTACCCTAAGTCACTAATACTTTCACCATATGTATCATCACCACCAAATTGAACTTAATTGCTCCATCATTTACTGGGATGAAGAATAATTAGAATGTTATCACACATCATCAAGGAAAGATGAGCTTTCTGGAAAGTGAAAACACAAAGGTAAATGTCATTGTTGGGAAGAAAAACATTTTATCCTCAGCTACACATTCCTTAAACTAATGCACATGAATTAGAAGTAAATTTAAAGGGATATTCAGCAGGAAACTCTTTTACAAAAACAATCTATCTTTTTCAATTAAAGGGTGACACAGTGCAACCCGATCCAGCTTAACAGATTCCTAATCTCTTCTAACTTGCATAACTTACGGTACATGAAAGTCAAATGAAAATGATGACTTGTAACTACTATTTCCTTCTTGACGATGTGCAGCGTCGTTCAGCTTCTTGCTCAGCAACTTGAACATGGAATTCTGCTTCAAGCATCTCATGTACACCAAGGTTCAAAGATAAGCTCAATGTAACCGTCTCAATTACAGCCTCCAAATTAACCATGAAGCTTAAAGCAGAGAATACCGTGATGGCATTTGCTATCCTGCATATATATTGTCTTGTTTCCAGTGGTGTATAAGTTGGTTCTTCGCTAGAACCCAGTAAGCTTGCTGAATTAGTGTTCTGTGGATCAGGCTTATTTACCTGATCCTCTACCATGGCATCTTTTACATCAACGTGTTCCCCAACCCAAATAAATCCATTGCAGCCAAAGATCAAGTCAACTCCATACTGATCTAGATGGTGGAAATGCTGTTTACGCCTCTTCACTAGATATGGAGGGATTTTGAGTAGTTTCCCTCTTTCAAGCTATAAAAATAGAAAAGAAGAAAAGTTCAGAAGAATTCAACCCCTAGAAACACTAAATCATCTGAGCACATTTTCTCATAAAACTTGATAAACAATGTCTGAACTCTGAAACATATTCAAGAATCAAGGGGCTAAATAAAAATTGTAAAGCTTTGGTGTAAACTGAACACCATATTCCACCCCAACCCTCCACAAAAGATGGACACAACATGACAAGAAGAAACAGAAAAGTATAGCTCGAAGACTCATTGCTCAACCATTAGCTCTATGTGATGTCAGCATGTAAAAGGCCTTCTTGTCAGCATTCTTAAGCAAAATAACAATCTAGTGCAGATCATGTCAAGGTCCTCTGTATTCTCTATTTAAACTTTATGGTTAAATTCATCTGCTTGGGTAAAATTCTGCCGTTTGTACTATGAGGTTTTAACTAATATTGTCCTTTATGTTCTGTGATAGATCATCTTAATCCTTTAATATATACAGTTGAGAACATATCATCCCTCAGGTTTGATAACATTAAGCAGATGTGGTCAGATTAACAGGAAGCAAACAGGACTTAAGAAATACGGTCCTTCCAACATTGAAATCATGTGATCTGGGTTAAAGAAAGACCCTATCACAAATCCTTCTTCTCCACTCGACCTTTCTCCAAATAAACTAGTATACTATGCTGTAAACTGGTTAAAGATGTCATGCTACTATATCCATGAAGTAAATGTAGTCAACTTTTGGAAATCTGTTGCTGTAAACTGATTTTTGGATGCTGAAACAGTTAGGTGGTGCTTTTTAATGGGATAGAACTTTGTATTGAGGCAGTATATGAATAGACAGTTCTGGTATGCTGTGTATGTATTACTACGTTGGTGAAACTTTGTAAAGGAGTTTGTTATTGCAAATATATGTAGTAGTATCTGCAAACCAAGTGTTTTGTAAGTATATACTTTACACTTGTGAATTTGAAATAGATATGCTAAAAAGAAAAGGTAAGATGCCGCTTATAGAAATGTGTATGCAACAGTTGGCTCATGAGCTATGAATTTTTGGCCATTCTGGGAACAATCGAAGAAGGTCATTAGGCAAAACATATTTCAACACAAGGCTATCAAACGAGGCTGCTATTGTGATGATATTCAGACATTATTTCTTGATGCAGTAGAGATGTCTTAGCAAACTCAATTTTTAGACCAAAGATGCCTCTTGGGAATCATTTTTGTGATAAAATAAACTTCTCACCCATATCATTGAGGATGGTTTTAGAATTATCCACAAACCAATTATTAAGACAAGTCAAGGAAAACAACAAAGTTTTAGCTTTATTAATACAGTTGCAAAAGCCACAACAGTAAACTACAGCACTTCAAAGTTCAAAGTTAGCAACAGAACACCCTTCACCAATTTCAGCTTTGACACGGTATACCCAAGTTTCAGCACAACATTTGGGAAAAAGTAGAATAGGGAAAAAGGAATCAAGATGGGGTCTATTTTCTTTTTTTTTCAGGTTTCTTGGGTTAGTTTGTGTTCTTATGTTAGTTGGACCCAATCAGCTCAACTTTAGCAAACTTGAGGGATGATATGTACATGGGTACATATTTAAAGGAAGACAATAGACTTCAAACATAAAGGACAATTTTGGGTTAAGAACTCATTAGACCACAGAAAGTTAACATTAACTTCTAAAACTTCATCACACAAATCATGTTCCTGCTTCATACAATCTACTTGATCCCAGCTATTATGGAAGATTCTTTTACGCCTTTATAAATGGAAAAAGTTTAATCCATGGTTTTTATCAACCGAATCCATCAGAAATCCCATGTGAATGCTAGAAACTTGTGCCCCCACCTTGTGAAAATTGAATATTGTATCCAAGTCCTATTCACACAAAGCTCTTATGGTCAAACAAGTAGGGGAAGGAGGAGAGGTGAGAGAAAATTGAGGTGTCTATTTGCATCCTGATAATCAATACAATAACTATGAACAAAAATGTATGTTCTAATTTCAATTCTGAGAACACACCTTTCCATACTTTTGGCTTCTAGCTTGGAGGTGTAGACTCCCATCATGTTGGAAACCACGGACTTCAGCCTGAAGATGGGCAATTACGCTTGGATTACTATACTTGCGGAAAAGAAAAGAAAATAAAAGGAGTATGACATGCACATATAAACAGAAAGGACACATGGGACATAGTTGCATTCATCATAATCCACTGATGAATACCACACCATAGATGGTCCGTTCAAGAATTTGATAAATAATCAAAGGAACTGGGAAGCTTACACAAATGACATCACTCTCCACAAATATGCTTCGCATATTGAGTTCATCAACTGCTGTTCGCCGCCTCTGGAATTACAAAATAAGAGGAACTATTTAATTCTAGTATGACTATGACCATGACTCTTAGTAAGACCTAAAAGAATTCAACATAATGCCAGAAATCCAGGGAAGCAAAAAGGAAAAGGAAAATGAAGTTTATATTTGCTTCACGGGAGAAGCTTCGATAGCTATATCTGCTCTTCATCTCGTGCCACAAGTCAAGATCCAACTTCTATAGACATGTCACTATTCTAACTCTTTAGTTTCAATACCTTGCTAACTTTAGATCCCTTTAACACAAGCTTCAGGCATTGGGCTTATGATTAATCTTTTTTTATTGAACAATAATAACAGTTATACTAGTTCTGATAAATTCACTTTGCAGTTACATGACAAATTTAAAATGGAATTGTGGAGAAACTTATTGCCCATGAAGATGTAACTATTTATCCTATGCCGGCAAGCTGAAGTGAATCCATAACAACCATGCAAACATGCCTCAATCCCAAAAAAGTTTGGGTCGGCCATATGAATCCATGCTATCTCGGATTTATAGATCCATTGGGCTAATCTATTCATGTTACTAAAGGAAGTTATCGAGATGTCTTCTTCAAAGGGGACCAAAGTTGGTTCCCTGCTGCTAAAGTGAAATGGACTAAGGTCTTTAAGCCTCAGAGGGTGGAAAAGGGGTGGGGGTGTTGAAACTGAAGAATTTGGAAAAATGATATAAAGCAGCCATAAAGAAAATATTTTCAGCTCTTTTTTCTCTATGATTTTGATATACTCGGGGTTAAGTGGGTACATAGGGTGAAATAGGATAAAGGAGGTCCTGATTCAGTGCTTAACAGATTCCTTAAAAATGTTTCTTTACATGCAGAAAAGATGCAATAAGGACTCCAAATTCCACTATCTTGACTTGTAAATTATACAGTAAATATAACCATAGCATCATGGGAACAAATCAATCCAGAGATCAAGCTCAAATGGCTTAGTGGTATATAGTAAGCAACAACCTGAATACCATCTGGAAGATTCATTGAGGAGAGCATTAGTACAGCGTCTTGGCTGAAATTAATTTCCAATCTCCATCTCTTTGGAGCAACCTAACATCAAGAATATCAATAATCATGAGATATATATCTAAGCGCAAGAACTCATTAATATTTCTTTCCAAAGTAAATGGAGACAAGTTAAAAGGAGGTCTGCATACACTCTACCCTCCCCAGACACCACATTGTGGGATTTCACTGGGTATGATGTTGTTGTAATATAAACTATAGTATAACTCAAAATTAATTAATAGTTTAAAAAATTAAATACATGGTTAAAGAAACTTATAGAAAACAAAACTTTTGACGTGATTTTACACGTATAAATAATGCAATAACATAAAAGCTATTATGAGATGCAATTATAATAGCTTTTATATAATTGCATAAAACAAAATTACTTTCAATAAAGTAATTATAACTAAAACATCACTCTATCATGAATAAAACAAAATTACTTTCAAATAGAAAATTAATAAAATATGATAATTTTGAGACATAGGACAAAAACATGAAGATCAATGACAAGTAAAGATGTAAAATTCGGCTATGTATTTTTAAAAGAAATGTTGAGTAATATTCATCCACACAGTGTCCTCAAATAGTAAATATACAATAATACGCCTTGTTATTTGAGTTGCTCTCAATCTATGAAAAAAAACTATTAAGCATCATTCATTTATTAAAGAATTACGAGGGTCAACAGTGTTAATTAAGGAATTCGACACATAATTTGTGCAATAACTGTTAGGCTAGCCCTGAACGTTTGGTGTTAGGCGTGCTTAGGGCGTACGGTCGGGCACTTAGGGCGTAAACCTCGCAGAACTAAGTCCCACACGTAAGCCCCGAGTCATTTTGCTAGTGCCCCACCCCGGAGCGAGCCTCGAGGTTAGTCTCAAAAATGCCTTTTAAAACACTGGAAGGAATTGACATAAGACTAGCAGCAAATACATACACACTCACCTCAATAACACGACCAACTATAATATCACCAATTTCAGGCTTGTACCTGTATTGCAAAACCCCATTTCAGCTTAAAATTCAGTTTAAAAACTAACTAACCAGCAAAAATTCTAATTAAAAGCAACTAAACCTGGCCCTTAAAGATCTAACATAGACCAGCTTGTTCACACGTTCAACCACTCCACACACAGTTGCTATCACATTCTTTCCCATCTCCAATGTCCCGTGTCCCCTTCATTCAACAAACAAACATGTATCAAATACAAAAATCAGAAATCTGTCATTAACACCCATTTTCTTAATTTTTTGCTTAAATTAAATTAATATACAAAATACTTACTTGAGGGCGGCATCTTCATCGACGGGAATAGTGTCTGCAACAATGACAGTAGCATTGGAATTAACCTTTGAAGAAATAGATTCCAACTGTGCTAATGCTTTCTCTAATCTTAGCTTTTGAGTGTTGCTGAAAGATAGTTGTATGCCTCTCATCTCCAATTTGTGTTTGCCCTATGCCAAGGAACAATAAACCCTAAACCCTACATCATGCCACTCCTTTTATTTGGGTGGATTCTCTCTAAACCGTGTTTGCAAGCTTGTTTTTTTAAAAAAAAATTACTCGGTGTCCATTTAGCATTTATTTTTTTATTCAAAATGAGTATACGTTTATCAAATAAAAAAATAATTAACTTTTTTTTAATCAGAGGGAGTAAGAAAATACTTTCTTCATTTCAAAATAATTGTCACCTTAACAAAAAATAATTATACCAAAATAAGTACCACATTAGAAATTCATGATAAAAATTGATAGATATTTTCAATTATATCCTTAGCATTAAAGAAGTAATCCTCTTTAATATTGATCAATCTAAAAAAATATATAAATAGGGATTGTTTAATAGAGTCTATATTGTATTTATTGATTTATTAATTTATTAATTAACATATTTTTTTTATTAAAATGATGCTTATTTTGGGACAGAGGAGTAGTATTTATTTTAGAGAGTTAATTAATTTACAACTTTTGGAGATAAAATAGCTTTGGTTTAGAACAAGAAAACTACTGTGGGAAAGAAGCTGAAAAATAGATTTTCCTAAATACAGGAGCAAAAGCTATTTTATTTTCTTCTTGAATAAAATTATTGTTGCAAGAAATTTAAGTTTTTCAAGTTATATCATGACAAAAACTAACCTCGTACATTGTCGACAATACATTTTATGATGGAAGTGAAACATAATGGCATTTGACATTTTACCTTTTGCCTTTCAAAAATACACTACTATAAGCTTCTCCTCTTTCTTTACACTTCAGTTGAATGTTTTTTTAGATTCAATCCTCTTCCTCTTCCTCTTCTAGGTGTCTTTTCAACATTATTTTTCACTTTTTCTTTCTACTTGGTTCTAAACTTTTAAATCTTCTTTTAATTTTTTTCCTTCAATAAAAAATATGTTCATAAATATTTAAAAGATGCTACATCTATTAATAAGAATTTAAATAAATTACATTTTTAAAGTGTAGAAAATTATTACTAATAGTTGGTATGTTTTATTAAGCAAGGTGTGTTCATCTGCCCTCCCCAGACCTCACTTTGTGGATTACACTAGGTGTGTTGTTGTTGTAAGTTGTGTTCATTTCTTATTAATAAGTTTCGAAATATACATGTTTCAAAGATGTTTATTTTCTATTTTAATTAAGTGTGTGAATAAATATATATTTTTAAATAGTATTTCATTATTAGATTCACAAAAAATAAAAACATAACAGCTTCTTATTTATAATTTTAATTTACTTTTTAATAATTATATTTTGATATACATAGTTATAAATATATCTCATAGGGGTGCAGACGTAAATTTTTCATAGTATAGGGTGTATACATATTTGATTTTAAGATATAAGGGGCGTCTCTGAAACTGAATCATAATAAGTTCATAAATGGAAAAAGCTAAACTCAGAGAAAATTAACATAAAAAACTAAAAGAAAAAGAAGAAGTTAGATTGAAGTAAAAAAAAATTACCAAGATGCGTGTACACATATTTCGTTAGAAAAGGATTAAGATATAATTGGTTTGTAATTTTTTTTAAATTTTTCTTTGTGTTACATCCGGATTTGAACCCTTCACCTAAAACGTGAAAGGCAGGGAGTTGCCATTAGTCTGTTTAGGTAATAATACATTTATAACTTTTTTTTATTAAATTGATTAATTTTCCGTGTTGATCCGTGCTTGTACGGGCTTGCCGTCAGCTAGTCCTTTACTAAGAGTAACTTCAAATTAAATTAGACATTTAAGATTCTTGAGACCAATGAGAGATTCTATTTTATGTATGTATCTCGAAGTTAGTCTTGTACAATGTATCAATGGTTAATAGGTATTATGTAATACAAATTTAAGGAGCTAGCTATATCAGAGTCATTATGTTGGAGTTGAGTCGGATAACTTCTCATTTGTTATGGCTCAGTCCTTTTATGGCGGATATTGGTGCGCAGACTTCTTTCTACTCTATTTTTAGAGAAAGAGAATTAACGTATGACCTCTTTGAACCTGCCACCCGTTAAGTTATCGTCTTGTCGAGTGTCGATCACGACCCTCCAAATTTTGATCGTGAAAAATATTGTTACAAAAAGTTAACAATCTAAAGCTTAGATTCAATTCTAAGTTTGACATATGTTTATAAATTAAGCTTTTATGATTCACCTTTTAATAATAGTATATGTTTGTCTATATCTTGAGATATTATTTTATCTATTTTTATGTTTCTCACTAAAATGTTCAATGGAAAAAATGACTCCATGTTTTATTTTAATGTATTTGTAGTTGATAACTCTAAATGGTTAACCTTTGTCAATCCATAAAACTCAATAATTTGTTGATTGCTTTATGATACAAATTTAAGGGTCCTTAGAAGAATCCTCCGCAGCTTCTTCTCTTCCTCACAATTTTACCAACTTTTTTATCCTTTCATTTTTTTTTCTTAATGAATCAATCATTTGTAACCTCTCCTACTCTAATGGCTGCTTCTCTTTCCTTTCTCCTAAACTTAACATTATTACTATTTCAAATGCAAAGAGCTGGATGGCCTTTTGGAGCCTTTCTTCTTCCTTTCCTCTCCTTGGCCTCCTGTCTCTCTTGCTTTTCCATCAAACCTCCCTGACCACCACCACCGACGTTCACCTTAACATTGCACCACATCCTACTGAGGTGTCAGATGGACTGGTTGGGTCAAACTCTTCTGTCTTTCTCGAGGCCCCAGCTTTTCGCAATGGGGAGAGTTGTGGAAATTTGGCCACAGACCGGATTCACGTGGCCATGACACTTGATGCTAATTACTTGAGAGGTACTATGGCTGCAGTGTTATCGATCCTCCAACATTCAACATGCCCCGAAGATTTGACATTTCATTTCCTATGGGTAAGACATGAACCTGAGGTATTCACAAGCATTAAGTCCAC
Organism: Anisodus acutangulus; assembly: GCA_029783415.1. Classification (NCBI taxonomy): domain Eukaryota; kingdom Viridiplantae; phylum Streptophyta; class Magnoliopsida; order Solanales; family Solanaceae; genus Anisodus; species Anisodus acutangulus. The sequence goes on along the minus strand of CM056499.1, from coordinate 51,905,573 downwards.
TTTTCCCTACCTCAACTTTAAGGTCTACCGGTTTGATGTCCACAGGGTCCGTGGCCTAATTTCCAAGTCTATACGTCAAGCTTTAGACCAACCTTTGAATTACGCGAGAATTTATTTGGCTAATTTGATTCCCAATGAGGTGAAACGTGTTATTTATCTTGATTCTGACCTTGTCATGGTTGATGATATCGCGAAATTATGGAAGGTGGATTTAGGTGACAAGGTTTTGGCTGCACCAGAATATTGTCACGCGAATTTCACCTGTTACTTCACTGGAACATTTTGGTCCGATCCGTATATGCCACGAACATTTGAGGGGCGAAAGCCGTGTTATTTTAACACGGGGGTGTTGGTAATGGATGTAGATAAGTGGAGACATGGAAATTATACAAAAAAAGTTGAGGATTGGATGATTGTGCAGAAGCAAAAAAGGATATATCAGTTGGGTTCTTTGCCTCCATTCTTGCTTGTTTTGGCAGGAAATATAATGCCAATTGATCATAGATGGAACCAACATGGATTAGGTGGTGATAATGTTGAAGGTAAATGCAGGGAATTGCATCCTGGACCTATTAGCCTTCTCCATTGGAGTGGCAAAGGCAAGCCGTGGTTGAGATTGGATTCAAGAAAACCATGTAGTGTTGATAATCTATGGGCTCCCTACGATCTTTATCGTTCCTCTAGACATTCATTTGAGGAATAGCATGTCATAGAGGCGGATCCAGGATTTATATATATATATATATAGGGAACTTCTTAATTCAAATACAAGATTTCAACAAAAGCTACTGAATTTACGTGAACTCGCATGTTACCCTGTAGAGCCGCCCCTTGATGTGTCAATCCATGGCACACATGTTGAAATATATATTTACATAAGGTTTGAAGAAAGCATGTTTTGCATTAGGAAGAGAAGGAAGCAACAAATAAGAAAAAGAAGAAATGAAAAAATAAAATTTGTCCAAGTACCAAAAAAGAAAAACATTAGATACTTCTAGTTTGTTTTTGTTAGCTTTTACCACATGATCATTTTATGTTTGGATTATATGTATTCAAGCAAGATGGCTAGAAGAAAAAAATCACACTGGTGTGGAGTATTGCATAACATTTTCCCAGTTGCAGTATTATATTTGATTCTTGTAAGATTGTAATAATCTTTCTTGAAGAGCCTTTCTCATTATTACAAAATATATATAGGTGTACAATGTGGAATCCTTATACAATAGGGATCCTAATTCTACCATAGTTACATATCACTAAATATGATAAATATACAAAGAGATGTACACGTTAATACTCCCCCTCAATTGGAGCGGGAGGAGGCCGGACGCTGAGACTAGATATGAAGTCAAGGAATAGATGTCTAGGGAGGCCTTTCGTGATTATATCCGCTTATTGATACACAGAAGGCACATGCAACACTTTGACATGCCCAAGATCAACTTTCTCACGAACAAAATGTATATCCATCTCAATATGCTTGGTTTGTTGATGCTAAACCGGATTATGAGATAAGTATATGGTGGATATGTTATCACGATAAACCAACGACACCTTACGCAAGGGACACTAAAGCTTCAAAAGAAGGTTTCGGAGCCAACAGATCTCAGCAACAGCATTCGCAACACCTCTGTATTCTGCCTCTGCACTCAAACGAGATAAGGTGGCTTGCCTCTTGGCAGACCATGAAATGAGGTTATCCCCTAAGAACACACAGTAGCCGGAGGTAGAGTGGCCTGTGTCCGACAGCCTGCCCAATCAGCATCCGTATAAGACAATAATCTGGTCGGAGCTGAGGGGTATAAGTGCAATCCATAGTCAAGTGTGCCCTTAACATATCGAATGATACGTTTAAGGGCAGTAAAATGAGGCTCACTGGGCATGCATGAATAAACATACCTGCTGAACAGCATACGCGATGTCAGGCCTGGTGAAAGTAAGATACTGAAGTGCACCTGCAAGACTCCCGTAAAGAATGGGATCGGACATTGGGTTACCATCAACAACACTAAGCTTCGATTTAGAGTCAACCGATGTGGACTTGATCTTGCCGTTTTATTCTTGTACATTATCTCCACTACATACTTGCGCTAACATAAAAAACATAGTATATGCAGAATGAGTCACTGATATCCCCAAAAAATAGTTCAACTTCCCCAAGTCAGTCATAGCAAATTCAATTTTAAGTAGTGCAATAATCTCATTTTTCAACACATCTGAGGAGGCAGTAAGCACAATGTTATCCACATATAACAATAGATAAGCAATGCTACTACCCTGATGAAAAGTAAAGAGAGAATTATCATAATTGCTGTATACGAACCCAATCTGCATAATGTACTGTGCAAAACGATCATACCACGCTCGAGGGGCCTGTTTCAAACCATATAGTGACTTACGAAGATGGCATACATACTGAGGGGCTGCCGGATGGACAAAACTAGGCGGCTGGTGCATATAAACAGTTTCTTTCAGATCACCATGTAGAAATGCATTCTTCACATCAAGTTGATGAATATGCCAATGCTTACCCATAGCAATACTCAGAATTGTGCGAATGGTAGTCGGTTTCACAACCATACTGAATGTCTCACTACAATCAATACCCTCCTGCTGATTAGTGACATTAGCCACAAGTCTAGCCTTATACCTTTCTAAGTCACCATTGTCTCTGTATTTGTGATAAAAAAACAACATGCATCGGATTACATTCACCCCCTCCGTCCGAGGAACCAAATCGCAAGTGTGTTGTTTTGTTAAAGCATTAAACTTCTCACATATGGCCGCATTCCAATTTAGGTTTAGTTTGGCTAATTTGGGGGGTTTTGGGAATTGGGGATATGGTTTGTGTGGAGAGGTTAAATTGGACTTTAGGTTTGAAAATCCCGCATTGGGCACGAGTTTCCATACTGTGCGAGGGGGAAGTTTGGGTATTTGTGTTGGTTATCGGATCTGGGTCACGGTGTTAGATGGTGACCGGGTATGGGTTTGGTGTATCAATATGGTGACTGGGTACGACAACGGGTGTAACAGGTGCCAGGTTTGATGATGGGTTGGGTGAGTGCACCGATCTAGGCATATCGAGATGGGGTGAGATGGGGGATATGGGGTATGATGTCGGTGGGTGGTTGGGACTGATGGGGTGGGTCGATGGTCTGATCGTGGCGGTACGACGTGGGTTTCCAGTGGCTTGGAGGGTTACGGGGTCGCCTTGGGATGGTGTGGGGGACACAGTGATAGGGACAGAGACCGGTGGTGAAACCGAGATTGTGGGCCTATTACCGGTGGTAGCAAGTAGCGGCACTTGTGATGAAGAACGGGATGGTGACGGTGATGCAAAGATGTTGTCGGTGGTGTCTGCAGTTGGTAGCAGAGGTGGGTTTTGGGTGGTGGACTGACACAGTTTGTTGAGGATGACGGGAGAGATTGCGGACTCGTCAAGAAAAGTATAGTCTATTTTTCAGAATTTTCGAATGTCCGAGAAAGAGAATGTGGTTTCGTCAAACGTGATGTGATGAGAGACGTGAATATGACGGGTAGACAAGTCATAACACAGATATCTCCTATGATTGGATGAAAACCCTACAAAGATACACAGAGTGGTACGGGGTGCCAATTTATGAGGAGAAGTGGAGGCCAGATTGGGATAGCATAGACAACCGAAAATTCGAAGATGATCATAAAAGGGGATCCGTTGTGGTATAATATTTCGGTGGGGGTCATGTTGTGAAGAGTGCTAGTAGGTACAATATTAATGACGTATTCTACCATTTTGACTACATAGACCCAGAACGAAGGAGGTAGGGAGGCATGAAACATGAGGGTACGAACCATGATATTTATAGTGCGGATGATTCGTTCTTCATTGCCATTTTGATGCGAGGTGTGGGGACATGAGAATCGGAGCACCATGCCATTATTTCTACAGAATCGGTGAAACTGCGAATTATTGAATTCACGACCATTATCACACTGAAAAGATTTTATTATTTTTTCAAACTGTATTTTAATAAAAGTGCGAAACTCGAGAAATTTGGCAAACACCTCTGATTTAAATTTGAGTGGATAGACCCAAATATAATGAGAAAAATCATCTAATAAGACAAGTTAATATTTATGACCGAGTGAACTGAAGATAGGAGTTGTCCATAAATCAGCATGAATAATATCAAAAAGGAGAAAACGTAACACTTGAAGATGATTTAAAAGGTAGACGAACATGTTTGCCTAACGAGCAAGAAATACAGTGTTGGGCAAGTTTCCCATTATTACATTTAATAAAATTATTGTCTCTAAAAAAATTAAAAACTGGGGCTCTGGGGTGGCCAAGCCTATTATGCCAAGTTGACGGAGAGATAGCAACGAGAGATATGAGAGAGCATGTGCTGGTAGCGGAGGTGGATGAGAATGAGTAGAGATCCCCCGTGCTATTGCATCTCGTAAGAGGTGTCCCCGTACAAAGATCCTTCACAATAAAACCAAAGGGGTCAAAGTCAACAGAGACGAAATTATTACGAGTAAATTTGCGGACAGAAATTAAGTTCTTAATGATGTTTGGGGCATACAGGATATTATTAATGGAAAAGGGTGGGTGAGGCGGTTGTGTGTAGGTGTTACCATAACCCTGGATTGGAATGCGATGGCCATTTCCAACAGTAATGTATTGATGATGCTTTAGACGACACAATTTGGGAACAATGCCTGTAGATTGGGTGAGGTGAGATGTGGCGTCCGAGTCCAGGTACCAATTTTCATCAGGCTGCTGCAAGTTCAAACTGCTGAAAGCCTAGCCCAAATCAGTCGGGACTAGACTAGAGAAAGGCTGTGGGTACCGGGCCTGAATGAAGTGGGCTTGGTGTGGCGGATAATGGACTGACCGAGCTGCTGGAGCAGGGCCCAATAACCCATGTTGTTGATAAAGGAATTGGGTTGTTGCAGAGCGTGATAGAGGCCCAAGGCATCGCTCGATACGGGCAACCGGGCCACCAATTAGCATAAGGAATGGTCGCCGCGCCGTGGATTCTCGCTGGTCGCGCGCCCTTTCCCACACCCTTTCCACCTTTGCCACCGCCTTGACCTCTGTTATCCCTACCGCCGCGGTTCAGCCGCGGCTGATTATTTTCCTGTGCAGGCGAGGCCGCAGTGATGTTATTTTGGGGAGACGTTTCAACTGCTAACACCTTTTGATTGTGCTCGTCCTGCTTAGTACATCGGGTTTCTTCTAGCAATAATTGCGAGCGGGCCTTATTGAAACTGGGTAACGGATCAGCCTGATGTATCATGGTGGTTAGAGTGTCGTACTTACCTTTTGGTAGGACTGCAACTAATTGTAGGACCATCTTTATTTCAGAAACATGTATGCCGACGTTGGATAATTGATCCGCCACTAGTTTCAACTGCTTGCAATAATCAGACAAGTTAGAAAAATTTTCAAGGCGTGTATTATTAAATTGTTCTTCCAAATACACAGCACGAGTGTGCTTGTTATCTTGAAAAATTTCCTCTAACCGAATCCATAAATCACGGGCCGAGGCACCGGATTTCATTATAGTAAGGAGCAAGTCCTGAAAATAGTGTCATAAATCCATTGTTTGACAACTGCGTCTAGACTATGCAATATTGAGTCATCAACCTCAGGGGGGCGAGTGAATGAGTCGTCGATATGGTCAAGCACGTTATAGACACATGCATGAATACGAAAGAGTTCAACCCATGGAGAGTACTGATCGTTTTCTTGATCAAGGATTATTGGAAGACAGTTCTTGATGTTGGTGACGGTGAGAGCTGGATGAATAGGGGTGAAAAAGAAGATTTTGGTATGTCAGAAGTGACGACGGTTGAGCTTGAGGCTACTGTGGGAGTCGTAGGAGGAGTCATTATAGTGGATAAATAGTATCGAAGTAGGAGACAAGGAAGAACAAAGAAGGAGAGGAGGGTCTTCTCGGCCAATGGGTGGTGGCCGCCGGTGTGAGAGATCTGAGGGGGGAGGGGCGTAAATTTTAGAGAAGACCTAGGATTTTGGCTCTAATACCATGTAAGATTGTAATAATCTCCATTGGGGAGCCTTTCTCATTATTACAAAATATATATATGTGTACAATGTGGAATCCTTATACAATATGGATCATAATTCTACCATAATTACATATCAGTAAATATGGTAAATATACAAAGAGATGTACACGTTAATAATTCTGACTAGTCTGATTCCTCTTATATACTATAGTTTATGAAATGGAGATTCTCCACGATGGTCGTCTAAATCAGATTATTGATGGCTCTTTGATAATTACAATATCTATGATTAGCTTTACTGTTTTTGCAATTTGATTATTTCATCTTACAACTAAATTAGCACAACTCTGCTGCTGAGTACCATGTTCTTTTGTTCTCTCATAATCTTCCTATTCTTGTTATACTCTGGCTCATATTTTGTGATTTCCAAATGTTATGGAAATCACAAATAGCTAGGAAGAGTTTTGAGTGTTCATCGACCGGGTAGATCTATATATTAGATAACTAGTTAAGACTTAAAAACAACCACAAGACAAATATTTCACATTCCTCGGGGATGTAGCCGTAGAGTTCCAAGTCAATTTCAACATACATATCAATCAACCATGATGTTGTTGAAATACATAGAGAAAAATCACTAAAATTTCAATAAGTACTAAATCATGAGCCCGTAATTATAGAGATGCAATGTATTTAATAGTAGAAAACCGTCAAGTTTATATCTTGAATATAAGTTGTGCCTCTAACGAAAAAAGAAGTAGATGACAACTATGATAAGCGAGAGAGAAATCATCGGTTGATAGCATTAACTACAACAATTGTTATGCACAATCCAACAAATATAAAATTGATCAAAGAGCATACTTAGGCAAAATCAAGAAATGAAAAAGCTCTGTTTGATATAAGTAGCGCGCTAAGTTTCCTTGTTAGGTTCGTTGTTGTAAGACCTGCATAACGCTTCCTTCTTACTCTTTATGAAGGCTTCCGTCTTCTCATTAATGTTCGAAGTCACATTTATAAAATGTCTCCTTCTTGCTGGTGTTGGTGCAGAAATTTGAGTAGTTTTACTTCTTTCTTGAGTTATTTCTTTAATGCTAACAAACTTCTTTGGTACTTTCTCTTTGTTTCCAACTATTTCCAAGTGCCTGAACTCAATCTCTATATCACCATTCATATTTTTGCTATTTGGTGGTGATTCAATGCGGATTTGATTGCCTATAGTGACCCAAAATGTGTTGATGATGAGTTTGAAGAGGCGATTGCATATGCCTGGTGATTGAGAATTCTGAATTTTGTCCATCGATTTATCTTCTTTATGGACTTATTGTTGTGATGTACTAATAAGTAGTTGTACGTCTATATATTAATATATGATGAACCAAAAGGATAAAAAGGAAAATGATTCTATTCTTACTGAGCTGGGCAACATTAACACTTTATTTTGTAGTGTGATTCTTTGCTCTTTCTACCCAAAAGCATTTTATCCTATCCTCTTTATATGCTTAGGATTAAGAGTCCATTTGATATGATGGAAAATATTTCCTTTTTGTTTTGGTTTTCTTACTTATTTTTTCTTTCTATGATAAGTAGAATTATTAACTCAAAATTTATATATAATATAAGCAATTACTATAGGGTGAGGGTGCGATGTTGGAGGGTCGGGAAGAAACAATCAACGTGTAACTTATGCAACTTGTTTTTCCTACTCTCACCACGTAGGAAAGTAATTTTCGTGAAATTTAAGGAATATATTTTCATAAAAAAATCATTTGGACCAACCAAATATGAGAGATTAAAATTGAAACTTTCCAAAAATATTTTCCTCCACAACAAACCCACCATAAGTTATATGATTATCAATTAACTTATACATACGATATACTTGTAAATATCTAATAAATGATATGATCACAAAATATTTTTTATACTATTTATACTTGTAAGGTAGAGTTTGACTACATATTTCGCCAAACTCAATAGTTTTGATGTAAACTTTGTATTTAACTTAAAAACTTATATATATATATATATATATATATATATATATATATATATATATATATATAAATTATTATTTTAAAATCCAATAATTTAAAAAGCTTAAAATTTCAAGCTCCTATGTTTCAAATCTTGTATTCATCTCTGCGTCACTACATAGAACTTCAATCTACCCCTGTGTTATATTATCATTGGCTTATTTTCCATATGGTGCTGCTATAGTCAAAAGGCGAATGCACCTTTTCCCGAGCATAATTTACATTCCAATCTGCAAAAAAATAAATATGTCTCTCTCAAATGTCATCTTACATTATTTTCCCAACATTTTACTACTTGTCGACACATCTTTGTGTTCCCTCCAATCATGCACCTCGGAATAGGGGTGGCAGGTGAGTATAATTTTGCGGATTCCGCACCGCATCCGTCTTAATTGGAGCGGGTATGGATATAACTTTGGCGGGTAATAGGCGGGTATGAGTATTGAAAATGTACCCGTCACGGGTAGGCGGGTAGGTGGTGGATTTGCAGTCATACCGGCCTACCCGTCTAGCTTATATAACTGAAATAATATCTGAGTTTTGTCTACATTTGTAATATATAGTTATTTGGGTGGATAATTTTTGGGTTTTCTTGTAAATTTTGTTTTCTTGATTCTTTGTGTGCAAGGGGGAAGAGGTGAAAAAAATGGAAAATTCTGATGGTGAAAAAATCTAAAATTCTCCTCGCTCTCTCCCAAAGAAAATGAGACCGTGACAGTATTGATTCTTGACTCAAAATTTTGGAATAATTTTTGGAAATTGAATTTTTGGGATCATGTTGATCACTAATTGATAAAAAATGAATTGATTACAAAATATGGCAGGCGGGTATTGGCGGGTGACGGATATCCACTTGGTGATGGAGCGGGTGTGAATTTAGGAATATACCCGCCTAGGCGGGTATGGATGTTGAAAATTGTACCCGCCACGGGTGGCGGATATAAAATTTTCTGGCGGGTACGGGGGAGAGGGTACCCGCACCCGCCCCGCCCCAATTGCCATCCCTACCTCGGAATCTTGAATCTAAACCTATTCCCCTATTTGATCAATCAATGGTCCCATAGTCAAGTAATGAATGAAGCAAAATTCATCATGAGTTCAAATCTATACTGCATAAGAAAAAAAAAAGTTCCTCAACCAAACTGAAAACTTATATAACTTCTACGCTATTTAGTATAGTTTAGCCAGTTGTAGATTTAATTTCTTATTATTTTTTGAGGTAGCAATCCATGCAGAGTCAAAGTAAGAATTTTCATTAAAGAATTTAAAAATACGAAAAATAAACACACGAAAAAGTAAGAAATTTAAAAATATAAAAAAATAAACACACAAAAAATTTAAAAAATTCAATATATAATAAATATTCATAAAAATGTTATGTTAAAGTTCAAAAATTTGCTAGAATTTCAAACTCCATGAACTATTAGTGAAGTTCAAAGATTCATTCCAAATGTGAAACTTTGTTGGAGTTTCTAACTCTATGAATTGGTTCTGGAGTTTGAATTCAAGAAATTCAATCATTCACTATCTAAGTGTGAAAATTTGCTGAAATTTTAAATTTTATGAACAATTCATGGAGTTTAAACATTTGTCAGTTTAAATTCCAAATTCATGGAGTTCAAATTTTCACGATATAAATTTGGAATTTTGATGAAGTTTTAAACTCTAGTTAAAGTCCCCCCCCCCCCGGTATTTTAGGTATTTTTATCAAAATTTCATTTTCACATTAGAAGTGACTGAACACTCAATAATTTTAAAAGATGTTCCAAAGAATGGCTATTCGCCAATTTTTGGGGGAATTCGCATGAATGTCCTTATTTTGGGATGATCTTTAATTTTTACCCTTTAAATTGAAATTTTTTAATTTTATCCTTCGTCTAAAATTTCTGGGTTTTGGGTTTGAATCTCCGTTCAGGCAAAAACTTAAAAAAAAATCGCAAGACAGAGTTTCAAACTCTACTTTAAGACATAATTTGACTGCAAACTATGCCTTATCCGATAGAGTTTGCCTTAAGATAGCAAATTCTACCTTAAGACAGACATAGTTTGCCTTCAGACATAGGCAAACTCTGTCGTGTGAATCCAAACTTAATCTTGTGATTTTTTTTTTATTTTTGACTGAGCTGGGGTTTGAATCCGGAGCTTTGAAATATTTTTAAAGGAAGAGCAAAAATTAAAATTTTCAAACTTGAGGGACAAAAATTAAAGACCAATGCGAAGGACAATAAAAAAGGACAGCCAAATATACTAAGTTCCCGCTATGTACGGATTCCGGGGAAGGGCAAAGAACAATCTGCTTAGAAAAATGCAATTCCCCCCCCCCCCCCCCAAAACAGAATTATTCAGGCCCAACAATTTGATCTCTTCTGGGTAGGACCTTGTAGTTGATATCAGTGGCTCTGTTTTCAAACTCTGATCATTCAGGTACATCCGGTAATTTACTGATAGTAGTGCTGAGGGACCGAGACTACTATCTCCGTGAATAATTTGGCGTAAGCCGGAAAGCTGGATATAAAAAAAATAAATGTAAAAGTCGTCCAAAGCAAAGCATGGCCCACGAAGTGGGGGAGCTGGCAACTGTCGACCAGATCGTCTTCAACATTGACACTTGCAAACGAACAACAAAGCAGTTCTTCATTCCACTGATTCACTAAAGCTATGAATTTCTTCAAATCCATCTTATCTGATGATCCAAATAGCCCTCAAAAAGATGTAGCAGAAGTTAACCCGGATCACAATTCTTCTCAATCGACTGAAAAACCCGATTCAGGATCCGATCCAACAACTGAAGGTGATGATGGTGGTGTTTGGAGCTTCGGAGGTTTATTCAAGACATTATCAACTCGATCCGAATCAGTAATTGAGACATACCGCCGAGATCTACAGGAATTCGGATCCGGGTTAAAAAAAGAAACCGAATTGTTCCGTGAAGTAGCTAGTCGGGCCGTTAAAGATCTTCCAAATATTGACGGCGTTATCAAGTCGACAACTGAGATTATATCACAAGGTAAAGATACCCTTTTAGCATCATCTGATGTTGAACCCGAAACCCCAGATGCGGGTCGGATCTTGAATCCGGTTAGGTACAGTCGGTTCGAATCTCAATTGATGAATATCCAAAGTGACCCGAATACATTCTGTGTGGACCCTGAGGATTTGGAGGAGTACAAGAAGTGGAAATCTGAGTTTGATTTGAAAGAGAAGGGTAAGGAAGTTGAGATTTTGATTGGAAAAAATGAATCTTTGGAAGGTATATATAAAAGGGTTGTGCCTAATGAGGTTGATTATGAGATTTTTTGGTGTCGTTATTTTTATAAAGTGTATAAGCTTAAGCAACAAGAGAGTGTAAGAGCTAAACTTGTGAAGAGAGCAATATCTATAGATGATGATGAAGAATTATCGTGGGACGTCAATGATGATGATGAACTAGAGAGCAATTCCAAATCATCAAAAGTTGATGAGAAGGGAAAAGAGGGTTCTTTTAATGAAAAAAGCTCGGTTAATGATAGAAAGAAATCGGCTTTTGATGAGAATGAATCTGTTAAGCAAGATTCGACCAACATTGCAAAGGAAGTGCCTACTAATAAAAGTGGACCAAGCAAGCAAGATTCGAGCAATGTTGCTAAGGAAGTGCCTGCTAATAAGCAAGATTTGAGCAACATTGCAAAGGAAGTGCCTACTAATAAAAATGAACCAAGCAAGCAAGATTCGACCAACGTTGCAAAGGAAGTGCCTACTAATAAAAGTGAACCGAGCGAGGAGGTTTCGACTAATGATGTAAAACAGGTCACTCATAGTGATGAATCACAAACTTTAAGTTCAGCTCCTGTTGATAGGAAAGAAGAGAATCAGTCTAATGAAGATGGTGATGTCAAAGATAGTAAGAAAGAAACCACTGAAGTTACTTCTGTGGGTAAAAAGGAGGAAGGGGTCGTTAAAGGTTCGGAGGGGAAAGGCGATGAGGATGAATCTGGCAAAGATGGCAATGTCCCTATTGCTTCAAGTCAAAAGACGGGGGCTGATGAGGACGATCTGGATTGGGCTGAGATTGAAGACGTTGAGGGTAATGATGACAAAAAAGCAACTTCTCATGTTGCAAGCTCCAATAGAGCTGATTTGAGGAAGAGGCCTAGTGTTGAAGAGGATGATGAGGATTTGAGTTGGGATACTGAAGACGATGATGAGCCTGTGAAAGCTTAGATTCTCAATCAAGCTTAAGATATGCAGAAAGCTGGATGCTAAAGCAGTCGAACATACAAGAGAACTCAAGAATTAAACTTTAAAGCTTGGAACCTAGTAAAGTAAGATAACATTTATTGTCTCAGGCAGTTTGTTTAATTGTGCTTCATGACTTTCAGTCTTCATATTGGACTTTTAGTTTAATAGTCACCATTTCTATGTCCAGCTGTTCGTTTATAAAGTGAACATGTCTTTCTGCCGTTTGTATATTTGGGAAGTTTGAATGAAAGCAATGATGTTCATAGACAGAATGCTGTCCCATTATTCTGTTGCATTTATGAACTACCCGGTGAAGTGTATTCAGTTCTTTGAATCTTGTTGTTAATGCTTACAATGTGGTATTTATCTTGGGGGAAGGAGACAGATTACTCTTAGATTTTGATTACTTTATCCCGTCGCGATCCTTAATGTATATCCTTGTTCAAATTAAATGCTCTCTTAGCACGTCCTCAGGTGATCATGATGCTCTCTTAGCACGTCCTCAGGTGATCACATACTCGCATCATATCATAGCTTGAATTATCATTGGTCGATCAGTTTCAGGCACGTAAACGATAAAAGAAGGCAACTCTGCAGTCTGCAGAGAATCTTCATTTTGATAAAGCTTATCTCTGTCCTTGGGTAACATTTCCATCTTTGATAAGAATAAGATGTCTTGAGCATCTAATAAAAGTTGTTTTTACGCTACCTTATAAAAAAAAAGCATCTAATTGGGAGGAAGAAGTGAAAGACGCCCCACCTTTATCAATAGAGAGTAGCCTCTTTGGCCTTTAGTAAATCATTGTATGAAGGTGCATGATTGTGAATGTGCTTCCATTTTTTTTTAAAATGGTAAAAGTTTTATTTATAGAAAGTACCAAGATGGTACAAGAAAAACAAAAACAAAGGAATGCAGATCAAAACAAAGCCCACATCTACCGTCTTCCCCCTAGCAAATCCAAAAACTCTATATACTCATTTGTGCTACCAATAATACTACCCTTACACCATAAGAAAAGATTCTGTAAACATTTGTTCTTAATTCTAGAAAAATGATCTCTTTATCCTTCAAAACAAGCTCTATTCCTCTCCAGCTTCCAGTTGTTGTGTTATTTGTAATAACAAAAAGTCTTATCAAAAAGGTAAAAGAAGGTGGATTGTCGAGTATAAACTAGATACAAAAGGGAAGCGCAACCCTTCATGTTCTTACCTCCTCACTTCTACACAGAATATTCCCTAATCCACTAATGTTTTTTCGTTTTTAATCGAAATTCTTTATCTGCAGGAGTTCATTTGCTGCACAACTCGCCATACAATGGGAATATTGGGGTATCTTCTTCACCCCCGCTCCCCCCCCCCCCTGCCCCCTGCTCCTTCTTTGCTCTTGGCATCAGAGGTTAAGGGCTACTGCATCTAAATAGAGAATCCTAACTGTTTTTCATGACGTGAAACTCTTGTAAGTTGATAAGTTGAGTAACCTGGAGCACTTTCTACTGCTGCTATTACTATTACTAGTATAGAAGGATGAGTAGGAAAGGAAGGAACCTGTATGTAGCTTATCTGATGAAATTGCAGAACCAACTCAACCAGTAATCTCTCCGACTTCGTTAAAGGATGAGAATAGTCTAGTTTTTGTTTTCTATCTCTTATATAGTTGGCGGCTGTCTGTGACTGCGTCGATTCATCAAACAGGTTGTTTTCCAGTGACTGAGACCCAGATCTTTATTTTTGAACCACCAAATAGTTACTCTTCCCTGAAAGACGTTAAAGCAATGATTCATCTCTCCTAGCTCCTAGTTTAGCTACCAAATTTTAGGAATTATGTCTGTTGTGCGCTAAAAAATGCTTTACTAACCTACGCACATAAACAGTCTTTAAGGTTGGTGTATGTAGGACGTGCAATTTAAAATGAGAAAACATTATTGACATTTGGAGAAGTAAAATCGACTAGTTTCATCTTCTGAGTTGAGCTAGTTTGTTCTTGAAGACAAATATTCGGACTCCACTTGTCTACTGTTAGGTATCTCTAAAGCTTACCTTGGTTGTTAGGTATCTCTAAAGCTTACCTTGGTTGTTAGGTATCTCTAAAGCTTACCTTGGTTGTAGATTAATAGGTATAACAGTCGACACCTTATCTCTAAGTAAAAGAAGTCAGTCTTTGAAAAGTATAAAAACAAATAAAAGCAAAATTCATGCTCAACACCTGAGCTCAAGAGTGTGAGAGTTAGCCCTATAAAGAGAGCCATATCAGTAGATGATGATGAAGAATTGTCTTGAGATGTTGATGAACAAGAGAGCAATGTCAAATCAAAGGGTTTAAGGCTTGATTTGGAGTAACAGTAAGATAATATTCTATTGTATGCACTTTGTTCAATTTTGCTAATTTTCATTCTTCATACTGAACTTTTTTTTTTATATCCAGCTTCCCGGCTTACGCCAGACTATTCCTGGAGATAGTAGTCCCGGTCACTCAGCACTACTACCAGTAAATCGCAGGATGTGCCTGAATGAAAGCCTCTAGCTGGATTTTAAGTTTTCCTCATTTGCCATCCAGCTATGCCTCGAGGGACATACTGAACTTCTTAGTTTTAGTCAAGATTGTTATGTCCAGTTCTTCATTTATAAAGTGAACACGTCTTCATGTTCCATGTACATTTGGTCCTTGGTTTAAGTAAGTTGGGGGATGTTGAGGCTGAATAAGCCAGTAATGATGAATTCCAGAGAACCACACAAAACCAAATATAATTAATTACCTAAAATGATCCTCTACTGGCCTCAAAGAGATGGATGTGAAAACGTATACTTAAAAACAAAATTCAGCATGTGTTTGGCTAATACACACTCCATTTACCTAAGCTCAGTTATCTCTAACGCCTACCATGGCCGGCATAGGTGAACAGGTATAGCAGCCAATGCCTAATCTCTACGTAAAGTAAATAAGGAAAACCTTTGAGAAAACCATAAGAAAAAAGAAAGCAAATTCATGCTCACTCATTGTACAAAGTAAGTAGGAGAAAGCCCCTTCAGCTATAAAGGGGTGTTTAAAGACTTCAAACTGGAAATCTATGGTGATTTGCTATCAAGATCCAAACTTGGTTCTGAAGCGGTCTCTGATTTAGGTGAGTCACCAGGGGGAGGTAATGCAAGGAACCGTCCTCTTTGAGCACGCGGTGGAAGATGCTTTGCAGGTTTTCTGGACCCACCATTCCATGGCAGAAATACACCAGTACCACCATGAGGAGCCCTCCGGGGGTTCAGAACTACTGGACACACTGGTGCTAGCATAACCATTGGAGCTCGAAGGACACCCCATTTAGGGATCACATCCATTGGCTCATAGCCATTACTCTGTGCTCCATTTGCAGTTGCATAGTGTGTTGGAACACCAGGTTGCGATAAGGTCATAGCTCTAGTCAGAGGAGCAACTTCTGAAAATTTGTTTCCCATCTCTGTTCTGACTTTGAAGAATGTAATTGTAACTCTTTTGTTAGGAGATGAGCACATGGCATGCCTGGCCATATCAGCACTATTGCCCCTCATGACCAAAAGAGACCTGCCAAATATAGAACAACAGGAAGAAAACCAACCATAAATAAGTAGTCATTTGAGAAAAAGCTTCATTAAGTTTAAAGCACCTAAAATAAATGTACATACCCCTCTTTTAGAGAAAGCATGAGAGACCCTTTGTAGTTCCCTACACTGTCGCATACAAGAGTTCGCCCAAATGCCATCATTGAGTCAGCCAGGACAAGGGTCGATACTGGTTGTTCCAAGTGAGGCGGTTTCAGGAAAGGCTGTGAATACTCCCCCTAAATAAGCAGAAGAACAAGCATTTAGACTTCATTTTTATACTGATAAAAATGTTGCAGGCCAAGATAATCCTAGCATAAGTGCATATACCTCATCAAAGAAGTTGATGATGCAGCTGTTGGGTCTTCTACTCTCTGATATTAGATGCCACTGAATCAGGTGGTCTATGACACCTTCCAGAAGAGCTGGAATGGGCTCATTGTGACCTGAAAGTTGATATTCCCAAATTATGATAGGTACAGTAGAAGAAGGAAGAAGAATTAACTTAAACAGCTGCCCAACCAGCCGCTTAAACTAAAAACAATCGTTGGATGTATAATATATGTTTAATTCATGTATAATATGTGTATAACCGTGTAATTAGGAAAAGTAAACAGTGGGGTTATTTATGTAAAGATCCCCGTAGATATTAGACTTGGAGATTAAAGTTTAGGGGAATTGGGTGGTCAATTCTTGTAAACCCCAAAAAGCAACCCAGCTTTTCTTACTCTTTTGACATGTGGCATCCTCTTTTACATGCCCAAAAGTTGGTGCACCAAGCTGAATCAGCTCTCTTTTGCTTCCCTTCACCTGCTGATTGTACAAAATAAAAGTGTCACCTGAAACACAGTAAACAGATCAATCAGGAAATTATCCAAGAACACACATTGGATTAGTAAATAGTAAATCAGATTTATGGCATTGCAGGCATAGCAAAACTTGACAAGGCTACCGAAAAAGAAATACAAAAAAGATGTTTAACTCTTAAGTTGATGCTTTTGGTGCTTGTATGATTCAGATTATAAGCATAATAGAAGTAAACTGAAAACAAAAACATCAAGCACCAAGGCACAAACAATGATTTAAGTCAGCTGCAATTAGTCATAAAGAAAAACGAATGCCCAGACCTGATCCAGCAAAATTACAGAAGATGTCCTTTTACTATCTCATAACTTCGCCCCAAAAAGGAAAGAACAATAACTATAAAAGCGTCACGAATCACAGGATCCACCTGAGAGTTCACCATTTTGACCAGCAACTCGAAGTTCATTCACAAGGTCATCTAATTTAGAGAGTTCATTCTGAGTAAAAACGTCTTCGAATAACTTGAGACCTCTCACAACATTCACCTGCCAATCACAATTTAGTGAATTAAGTTTAAGACCTTCAACATAGATCAACATTGGTTTAATAAGCAAATGTCATCCTACCAGAACGTAGAAATAGCACTCACCTGCCTCTTTTCAGTTCTGTCTTTGAAAAATAACCACTGTCATGGAGTTTAAAAGTTCACAGGTGAAACTTCATAACAATGTCTATTTTTAAATTACAGGGGCTGAAAATGGCCATTTGTGAATTTTACCCGACCAGAATGGATATAGAAGAACAAGGAAATGGAGGACTTACCATATGTCCTTTGACTGGTTCCTTTGATACAAAACCCTTTGTTATCTTGATCTGGTCATGCCTCGCCTCACAGTTTTCATGGTTTGTGCAAAATTCATCAGAATCTGGGAAAGTGTGTGCTTCTTGAGATCCTATAAAATGGAAGGAAGCATCTAAATGTGTTATATTCAGTCACTATCCACAATGATATCAAGTGAAGTAGAAATTCCACTAATTAAAGTAAAGGAACACTGTAGCATATGAATTCTTGATTTTGATCATATGTATTGGCAATAAATAAGGAAACCTTGATGGTGCATAGTACTTGAGAGATTTTCACTATGTACATAAAACAAACTGACCATATTACCTTAATTATGAGTCAATAGATTTTCTTTTATTACCATAGTGTCCGAGCTAGTTTATGTGAGTCAATAGACTTTTGCAGCCACATTGTTTAATAAAGTTGTTAAGAGTGTTAGTATGTTTAATAAAGTTGTTAAAGAGTGTTAGTTCTAGCTGAAATAGCTAACGGACAAAACTACGGTACTTACCAAAAAAGAAACTGAAAAAGACATATTCTTTACCATTCCAAAGTACAGAATGTTTCTACTTGACCACGTTTTCAATGATGGAAATGACACCATAACATTCTGAAAGGAAGTCAGTGTAAAAGAATGGGGCAAAATCAACTAGTCCCCACATAATGATATACCAAAACAAGTGGTACTGATAAAGTCCAGTTCCATTAGTCTTCACCTAACCACCATTAATAACCCACCAAATAATAGGGTATAGTTTTTAAAAGTGAGCTAGTTGGTTGATAGACTGAAATTGGTTAAACCACGTTGCTAATACAAAATTTCTTTACGCAATTACTGTGTATAAAATAAAAGTTAGAGTATTCAAATTCTATGCACCGTAAATGTTTTACACCGGTGGCTGAGCAAGAATTCAAATATCAAGGGAATTCAATAACTTATATATATAAAAAAAAAATTGCTCTATTTATATAGTGTAGTTTTTTCACTAAAGGAGTTCAATTGACCCCTCCCCCCCACCCCCACCCCACCCCCACCCCACCCCAAACCCTTGCACCTTGGGCTCCGCCGCTCAATTTACTTAAATTGTATACATGTGTAAGGCGTAATAAGCATATTCCTTTTTTAAACTGAAAGAGAATAATTCATTGATTATTTTCATTAATGTAAAGTGTTTATATACATGATATACAATAGTAAACCTAGCCTATAATTATGAAAATCAAATATATATTTACCTAATACAAGAGTACTACCATAATTACACATGTACAAGAAGATCTCTAATAATATCAGGGAATATACGTAGTATATTAGGAATATATTACGTATATTAGAGGGCGGTTGTCGTACGCAGAGATTGTCCCCAAAATCTTCAAACAGAACTAAGGGAAGACCCTTAGTAAAGATGTTAGCAATTTGGTACCGTGAAGGGACATGCAAGACACATACTTGTCACGAGCTACCTTTTCGCGAACAAAGTGAATATTCATCTCGATATGTTTCGTGCGCTGATGTTGGACAGGATTCCCAGAGAGATATACCACACTAACATTAGACCAAGGTAGCTTTCTGAATAGGAAAGTGGAGCTCTAATAGGAGGTTACGCAGCCAACAGGACTCAGACACCACATTGGATACCACTCGATACTCGGTCTCCGCACTGGATCGCGATAAAGTAGCTTGGCGTTTAGCTTGACCAAGAGACCAAGTTATCACTAAGAAACATACAATAACCAGATGTCGAGCGTCTAGTATCTAGACATCCACCCCAATCAACATCCGTATAAGACATGAGAGTAGATACGGAGGATGAATATAAGTGTAAACCATAATCCAGAGTGCCATGGATGTAACGCACAATGCCTTTGAGCGTGTGCATGTGTTCTTCCACCGGATCATGCATAAATAAACACATTTGCTGCACTGCATAAGTAATATCGGGCCTCGTGAATGTAAGATATTGAAGAACTCTCGCAAAACTACGATAGTGGGAGGGGATCCTCGTAAGGTATGCTAGAATTAGCACTCAGCTTCGGTTTGGTGTCAACTGGAGTAGGAGATGACTTACAGGACGACATGTCAGCCCGTTCAATAATCTCAGCTGCATACTTCCTCTGAGATAGAAATAGACCACCTACATGACGAGTTACAACTATACCCAAAAAATAACTCAAAGGCTCCAAGTCTTTCATAGCAAATTCGGAGCTGAGAAGAGATATGATAGACTTGCGCAGTTTATCAGAAGAGGCAGTCAATATAATATCATCTACATATAACAAAATGTATGCCAGAGAAGTACTGCGACGATAGATGAACAGAGAATGATCAGACCTGCTGTGAGAAAACCCAATAGTAGACACAGAATCTGCAAACCTTTTGTACCAGGCCCGAGGGGCTTGTTTTAGCCCATACAAGGACTTCTTCCGCAAACAGACATGATTAGGATGATTGAGGTCCCAGAAACCCACGGGCTGATGCATGTATACCGTTTTCTTGAGATCACCGTGTAAGAACACATTTTTCACGTCCAGTTGATAAATGGGCCAAGTTTTGGAGAGAGCCAGACTGAGAACAGTGCGAATAGTTGCCGGTTTGACCACCGGCCTAAATGTCTCTCCACAATCCACGCCAACCTGTTGAGTTTTGCCATCACATACAAGACGAGTCTTATGCATCTCGAAACAACCATTATATTTTTCCTTATGAGTAAAAATTCACATAGAACGGATCACATTAACACCAGGCAGACGGGGCACCAACTCCTACGTCTTATTTTTAATAAGAGCGTTATATTCATCATTCATGACCATTTTTCAATTTTGGTCACGAAGGGCAGACACGGGGTTACGTGATAGGGGGATTTAGTGACATTAGAATTTAGATTAAATTATTGTTTTGGTCTAAAAATACCCTATTGGCTAGGAGTATCTGGCCCTTGACTCGAAATAGAAGTGGGTCGAACCTGGGTCGGTGTGGTGACGTTGGAACTGGCTCGGTTTAGGAGGAACATGCTTGGGTTGGGAGGCGGGCCAGCATGCAGTGAGCTTGCTGGCCGAGAAACTGGGTTGTGGGAAGGACTGGATGGGCCAGCAGGTAGTGTGCTTGCTGGCAGACTCGGATGACTGAAGGGGTTTGGGCCAGCAGGCAGTGGGCCTGATGGCTAGAATTGATCACGGGAAGGGTCTGGTCTAGTAGGCATTGGGCCTACCGGTGTCTGCTGGTCCAAATATGGAGACGAGGGCCAGACCAAATGGTGGACCATATACGTTGAGATCCCATCATCCAGAAAATTATAGGAATTAGACACAGAATTATGCAACTTAGCAAACGGAAGTTGTCTTTCATCAAAAATTACATGGCGACTAATGATGATTTTATTAGAGGATAAATCATAACATTTATAACCACGATGATTAGATAACCCAAAAACACACAAGCGTTAGAACAAGCTTGTAGTTTGTTTATTGTAGTGGAGGGAAAAAGATGATAGCGTAAACACTCAAACACTCTAAGAGTGAGGGTCCTCGGTGTCGCATGACGTGGCCACCATCATGGCGGAATTGACTTCGGTTGCCTCCTTTTTAGTCAATCCTGTTTCTTCTAAGGTGAGCATGAAACGTGTCTGGTAGAACGGTGAGAGATGATTGCTTTGACGAAGAAGAGTGTCAACTCCATTATACGCCTTAGAGAGGCCTGCAACCATCTAAAGAACGAGACGGTCGTTTGTGATGGGTGTGCCGACGTTCTTGAGTTGATCCGACAACTCCTTGAGCCTTTGACAATAGGCCGAGCCATTCGGAAAATCCTCCATAATTATATGAGAGAATTCTTGCTCAAGAATT
The DNA here is from genome assembly GCA_029783415.1 of Anisodus acutangulus. Taxonomy (NCBI): domain Eukaryota; kingdom Viridiplantae; phylum Streptophyta; class Magnoliopsida; order Solanales; family Solanaceae; genus Anisodus; species Anisodus acutangulus. The sequence continues at coordinate 51,884,243 of CM056499.1, read as the reverse complement.
CCGACACGAGAATTCTTGTTATCTTGGAATATATCATGCAACCTATTCCAAGCTTCCATTGTCGTAGCGTCGGGTTCGCTAATTGTCTGTAAGAGGTCCGTAGAGATGGTGGAATAGATCCATTGAAGGACCGTAGCATCAAGAGTTGCCCACAACTCAATTTCATCATCCGTGGAAGGCATCTTCTCCTTGCCTTTTGCGGGTGGGACGATGTGATGGAGGACTCTATTAGACTGTGCGTGAGTGTTAAACAGTTATGCCCATGTCGCGTAGTGGACGTTTTCTATCTCAAGAACAATAGGAATGTTGTTCTTGATATTGGAGACTGCAAGGGGCAGGATGAAAGGTGTTTTTTATGGTAGATATGATGGGAGAAAAAGAGGAGAATTAAGAATTTGGAATTTTTTTTTGAAGGGATGGAGGGTTTTCGGCCGGCGGCCGAGAAGAGGTTTCCGAGTAGGGCGGCGGAAGAGTGTTAGGTTTGGAGAAGGAAAAGTTTGTCGTGGACTGCTGATACCATGAAAGAGAATAATTACTTGATTATTTTCATTAATGTAAAGTGTTTATATACATGATACAATAGTAAACCTAGCCTATAATTATGAAAATCAAATATACATTAACCTAATATAAGAATATTATCATAATTACACATGTACAAGAAGATTTCTAATAATATCAGAGAACATATATAGTATATTAAAAATATATTACGTATATTTTTTTTATCATAAATCATATACTGGTATAATGTTTTTAATAATATTAGTATATGTATAATTTAAGTTTAAATAACATAAAGGTTAGTGAACTTTCGGGGCTTTCCACCATAGCATTGCGACAAAAAAAATGAAAGCAGCTTGCACTAACATATGGAGAGGAAAGAGAGACAACACAGGTGGCCCACACTAGAAACCTACCAAATGAATACGGAATACTACAACAAGTCCTTTGGCCCAAATCCCCAAAAGTATTGGATCACACAAACCGAAATTAAACAGCCCCCTAGGACAACTGGGTGAACTATCCTCAGTGGAACGAGTTACATTAGTATTTCACTATTTTGCATATTTTATTTTACTGGACACTATCTTTTTAATTTTTTTTTATTTTTTATTTTAGAATTAAGATTTTCTATTGATACCTTTCTTTTACTTAAGTCATTGATCTATAAGTAGAAGATTTGTTCACTATTCATCCTACACCGCAGATATCAAGGTTAAACAAGGTATATACCCGTGATATACATTTAGTGTACATAGTGTATATCACGGGTACTTTAGGACTGTGGCCCATCTCGGGTTTGGCAAACTGGCCCATCTCGGGTTTGGCAGACTGGCCCATCTCGGTCCAGCACTTCAGCCCATCACGGTGGGTAATATATTAGGTATGTATATTGATGTAATATTGTAGTGTAAATGTTATCTTAATTAGTCTTGTAAACTTATCATAATTGTATAGTTAGAATTATGGTAGAATAAGATTTTAGAAATAGAATATGAATAAAATTCTCCTATTATAAAAATATGTAACTTGTATACATACCTTTCAATTAATGAAAATAATCAAGATGATTATTTCTTTTAAGCAATAATCTCTATGTGAATCTCTTCACAATTGGTCAGGCTGAATCGGAACACCACTTGAGATGAAAATGGCTTAAGCCACATGTATTATTTAATAAAGCATTTCAATCGCCTCTGATGATATACCTTTGTCGTCATAGTATTTTTTATTAAAGTTCAAAAAGTATTTCAATCTTTCTTGAACGCTGATTAGTTATTAAACTAGGCCACATAAACTAAAAAGGAAAATATTATTTTTTGTATCTAAAATTCAATAGCCAACTTATAGGTATATTAGGGAGAGAAAGTATTTTTATAAAAAAAAAAAGTGATTTCCATAAATGGAACCTAAATAATTCTAACCAACCTAATGAAGTACTCCTGTTCCAATTTATATAATATTATTTAACTGAACACGATATTTAAAAAATAAATAAAGTTTTAAAATTTTATAATCTAAAGAAAGTTAAATATATTCATATGATTATATATCATATCGTCAAATATAAAAAATAAAATTTAAAATAAATTATTATTAAATAAAAAATTGTTTCATTATTTTTGTACTCATTTTAAAAGGAAAGTGTGAGTAAGCCAGCCAAACCTTAGCAGACCTGCTGCTAAGATGAAGCAAACCAGACAGAGCTATGACGTTCGTCAAAACATCATACGTTTGAGACCACCTAAATAAAGTAAGAAACTATTAATGAGTCAATTCTGTCTCTCTGATGATACCCACCTCGAGACATCTAAACAGAGCCGTCTTGTCTTACCTAAGTTTTTTTTATGGTACAGTGAAACTCAACTGTGGTTCTGAATTCCGATTCTCTGCCGCACCTAACACCTAACATTGCAACACCTTTTTTTTCCATCAAAAGCATTTAACTAAACATTTTCATTTCCAATTCGAAAGAGCAAATAAAGGATAAAGGGATTGACATTGGAATTGTAAAGTTGATAAAGTCATCCCTAAAAATCTGAATATTTTGGGTAATTTGGCCAATTTTACTTTAACAAATGTCTTCTTTTAGAAAAGAAAGTGGGTGTAGAAGGATGAGAACTTTCACTTGAATTTTAAATTAACACACCAAAATAATTGAGTCTTGACTTTAAAACTTTGACAGAAAATTTCACGAAATCCTCGTCTTTCAGTTTTTCCAAAAAAAAAATAATCTAAATTGAATTTCGAAACCAAAGTATCAGTGTTTTATTTTTGGAAAAATAGGAAAACGCCTTTTTTAATTTCTTTGAAAAAACTGAAACATTCATCTCTATGATGTGTGGTTGGAAATTTCTTTTTGAAAAAAATGAAAAAGGAATTTCCAATGAAATCCTTCTACTATTAATCATTTTTTTTGGGTTATAGTCTCGATGAATGGAGAAACTCCTGGTAGACAAATTTATCTTATGTGTTGCTTTATTTGTTTGTATTGTAATATTTTGATATTTTTTTTAAAAGAAATATACATTGATTATATTTTTTTGAACCGAGGATGTATCTGAAAAAACCTCTCTACCTTAGAGAGATATCATTGTGTGTGACTACACTTGATATGTTGTTGTAATGGAATGTTTGAAGGGCGAATATAAATTAGTGTGGTTAGTGGGTTCTGAAAAATTGAATGATAAACCTCAAGGAAAAAAAAGAGAAATTTCCATCATTTCAAATTCTAGAATAAGATTGTTTTTGCGGACGAATTAGGTTGAGATCAAAAGCCAATAGTCAGATTAAGTATCAAAGAATCAACATTTTTCTAATATTCTCTGTAAAGTCAGATTTCATAATTTTTTGAAATAAGTTTTACTTTACTTTTTGTTAGAAACAACATAAATTATAGTTTCAAAATCAAATTATTTTCTAAAAAAACTTTTAAAACACGTCCGAAAAAGTCAAACTTCCCTAATAATAGTAACTGCATTCTAAAATGAATTTCAAGCTAATAAGGCAAAAAACTCTTCAAACTATCTACTCTGTTTCTACCATGACGTTATATTTTATGTTGTGAATATGTCGAAGAGACATTAATGGCAACGACATATGAATACTTATATGCGAACAATTACACAAAAGTCTTTTTCAACAGATTATTAGAAAACAGAGTAAAGATATATATTATTATACAAGATTTGGAAATACGGGAATATTCTCTATAATTTTTAATTCTCGATTATTGAAATCTTTGAATTACTCTTTGTATCAATTTATGTGGCATAATTCAAAATTTGAGAGTCAACAATTTAATTTTAATCGTAAACTCGGATATAAAATTTTAAAGTTTGTTTAAATATAATTATAGATTTGAAATTACGTAGAAAATAGTATAAGTTACAATAATCAATAATTTAAAATATTTTAAAATAAAATTACGATCAAAGATTTATTTAAATCTCGAAATCACAAAACTAAACCAAGTCACCTGAATTTATGGCTCAAAATTTTAAATGAAAATAATAATATAATAAAAAATTAATCAAAAAGTGCTTACCTGTATCCGTGATCTCACTTTCCGGCGATCCATTTGAATCATCTCTGATTGAATCTTCATCCACCACCTCGCCGCCTCCATTTTCAGAATTCTCAATTGTCACTTCGTCATGATAATTAGTCTTTTCATTGAACGATTCTTTCAGTACTTCAATCTGTTCGTCTTTTACATTACTCTGTTTCACGTCGGCTAGTTTGCGGAGCTCAAGCGTGACGTCGGCAATGGAATAATACTTCTGCATCTGAAGAATTGGGATCCAATTCAGTCTCCGGCGATGTATGGCGGCGAAAACCGATTCATACTCCGATCGGCTGCCTTCCAGCTGAGTGATATGGTTACAAAGCGCATCGATGATCGCATTTGCGGCGGTGAATTCACCTCTGAACCACGCTATAATGGCATCCTTAGCGAATGTTTCGGTTGTCATACTGGGAGGTGGTTGGACTACCGGAGCACCAAATGGAATTCGTTCGGAATTTGCAACATCGCTGGCTGCCGGCGGCATATTGAAATAGGCAGTTGGAAAAAATAAACAAAAGTTTGATTTATCAGGTGAAAGTTTCCAATATTTCTGGGTTACCTGAAAGTCCGTTGAATAGTCTAAAATGGTGCAACAGTAATGTATTTAGAAGGCATATAGAGAGAGAGATTTTGGGTTTTGGAGGGGTTTTAGTGGTATTTGGAAGGCGTCTTTGGAGGCTTTTACATGGAGATTTGGGGTGGGAAGTCCGTGGGGTAAGTGGGCCCATCTAGCCCCCTGGCAAATATGTCAAAAGAAATTTAAAATTTTAGTTTTTAATTATTAATTGCTAATCTTTTACTAACCTAATTATAATGGAGTAATTATATTGATTTATAAGAATTTCTCAATGCAATTAACATGGCTGTATGAAACAGTGTTTTAAAAAGGGCGAACCGCGAGGCGTCGAGACGTAAGTATTCTGAGGGGTATTACACCCAAATATAGTCAAATCTAATTCCTTGTGGCTTTCCAAACAGGCTCTAAGGGGGTAACAAAATGGTTTTCTTACTAATCTAAAAGGAAAATATCAAAAAAGATGTTTCATGATCTTACTTCGCCTTATATAACGCTATAATGTGGGAAAATATACCCAAAGGCCAAATCACCTCATAATATAACATAAATCAAGTAAAATATTCTCTATTTCAACTTACTTTTCTTAGTTACTATTTGGATAGTTAAATAATATTTTTTTAATTATAATTTCTTTAAATACTTTTTAAATATTTTAAATTATTAATTATTTTAACTTATAATACTTTTTATATAGTTTCTAAATAATTTTTTTCTCAAAAAAATATACCCGAATTCACATAAAAAATTAGTTATTTAACCCTCGTACTCTGAATCAGCCAAACAAATTGAACATAAGGAGTAACATTTAAGAATTTTCTCTAGTAATTGGTTACACAAAAGGGGTATATTGGATGTCATTAATTAACAATGAGTAGTAGAAATGTTATAAAAGATTAATTATTGTAGAGTTGGCTATATATTGTTGATCTTTCCTAAAAAAAAAAGCAAGTTATATCATATGCATATTACTTATTGAATTTAGCATTTGAGAGAAATTGTCAAAGTTTAAGTTCTATGTACTAATGATATAATTTTTTTACATAATTAAATCAATTATTAATTGAATACAATTGATATCCTCACAAAAATAGGGTAAAAACCTACCTGCATCTAGTCAATACATCAAAGAAATAAATACACCACACATGTATTATATACCCTCTTATCATTAAATCATAATTAATTAATATATTTTTACTTTAACTTATGACTTAATCATGATATATTAATATGATTTAATATAAACATCAAGCGAGATATATATTTAAGAATATACTCTAACACAAAAAGTAAATTACTATTAAAGATAGAGTTAGATTATATAACAAATTATATTGTAAAAGATTATGTATTCGTACTTTAAATAAATTTTAGGTTAACTTATAAAATATTTTATTAATGACATCAAAGCTTAAGAATCAATATAGACGATGCATAATACACGTAATATTAAATTAAACTAAAAATCATAAATGTAAATCAAACAAAGTTGTTGTCAAAATATAAATTTATTTTGAAATTTATTCTATGAGTAAGTCCATAGGAAGTGGAGCCTAGGAGTAAATGCTAAAGTTGTTGTCATGTGACCATGAGGTCATGAATTCAAGCTGTGGAAACAACCTATTGCATAAATGTGAGGTAAGACTGCGTACAACAGACCATTGTGGTCCAGCCCTTCCCCGGACCACGCGCATAGCGGGAGCTTAGTGCACTGGACTGCCCTTTTATAAGTAAGTCCATAGATTTAAAAGGAAATAAATAATTATATTAAAAAATAAAGATAAAGTAGAGATGAAAAGTAATAATCTAGAGGGGAGTTTCGTTTTCAAAATAAAATTAGAATGTAAATGATTTTCATCCATTTAATAAATTTATGATAAATATACATAAATAGGTGTAATACATTATTAAAGATTAATATAACCGACTTGGGGATTATATAAATATTACTCCAATGTTATTATTGTTGCTCTTTCGTCGCTCTTCCACGTTTCATTCACTTCATAATTAAAGTGTATTTTTATTTTTTACCATTCATATACCCTCTGTCTAGCTTGTGGCTTTATTAATTAGTAGGTTTTAAATAAAAAATGTTGCTTTAGTACTCGTGATTTATAAAACTGACCGCCGACAGGTAAGGATGAGACACCTCCGATCCATTCATAAATGACCCATGCAGGCGGCTTTAGGAAATTTCATAATGCGAGTATGACAATTTGATTTTTTTATTTTATATTATTAATAAATTTTAACTTGTATCAATAGGTTAATTATTATACTTAAGTAAATATATATCTCGCTTGATGTTTATATTAAATCATATTAATATATCATGATTAAGTCATAAGTTAAAGTAAAAATATATTAATTAATTATGATTTAATGATAAGAGGGTATATAATACATGTGTGGTGTATTTATTTCTTTGATGTATTGACTAGATGCAGGTAGGTTTTTACCCTATTTTTGTGAGGATATCAATTGTATTCACTTAATAATTGATTTAATTATGTAATAGGTTGTTTTCACAGCTTGAATCCATGACTAGATGTGTGGTGTATTTATTTCTTTGATGTATTGACTAGATGCAGGTAGGTTTTTACCCTATTTTTGTGAGGATATCAATTGTATTCACTTAATAATTGATTTAATTATGCAATAGGCTGTTTCCACAGCTTGAATACATGGCATCCTGGTCACATGACAACAACTTTAGCATTTACTCCTAGGCTTCACTTCCTATGGACTTACTCATAGAATAAATTTCAAAATAAATTTATATTTTGACAACAACTTTGTTAGATTTACTCCTTGTCGTTTGATTTATGCTGCTATGTGTATTTTGTTTGTCTTATTACTTGCATTAGTTATTGTTTATTTTTCTCTTACAAAATTCGCTATCATGACTTACTCACTTTATTTGTGGTACTTTGCTTGGGCTTGTGTTTTGTCTTGAGCCGAGGGTCTCGCGGAAACAACCGCTCTGCCTTCCAAGGTAGAGGTAAGGTCTGTGTACATTCTACCATCCCCAGACCCCACATTGTGGGATTTCACTGGATATGTTGTTGTTGTAAAAAGAGAGTGAGAAATAGTACTATAGCACATAAGTTAAGGACATCCAATAAGGAAATAAATGAGGTGAATAATAATTTAAAATAAAGATAATTTGCTCATTCTAGAAAATAACAATCAAAACTCAAAAGTTTATTTTTACAATTGAGAATAAAAGAGAGTAAAATTCTTATAAGAATATACTCTAACTCAAAAAGTAAATTACTATTAAAGATAGAGGTAGATTATATAACAAATTATATTGTAAAAGATTATGTATTCGTACTTTAAATAAATTTTAGGTTAACTTATAAAATATTTTATTAATGACATCAAAGCTTAAGAATCAATATAGACGATGCATAATACACGTAATATTAAATTAAACTAAAAATCATAAATGTAAAAATGTATGTATAGTCATGAGAAAAATATCAAGGAAAATAAACGTGACATATGATCGTAGAAGAAAAATGTCTATTATTTAAATTTGAAGGAGAAGTTAAATTTTTGCAGTAAATTTGGGATGTAAATAACTTTCACGCTTATTAATTTTATGTCATAAGTCAAACTACCACAACCGTTATTTTGTATTCTAACTTGGAAATGATTGTAGATGACGGACATGTTAATACCAATTAATTACGTTTTTATCCCAAGTAGTTGAAAACTTGAAATTGGATTTCTAATTCTTTGCTATTAATTCTGTTATATTTGAGGTGATATGCGAAGGATTCAATCATAAATGGACCACTAACATGTTGCATGTCCTTCTATTAGCATTTTAAGCTTTTAGAAAAGATAATCACATAGTTCAATATCATAACAATATACAGTAAAATCTTAATAAATGAATATCATTGGGATCGGCAAAAAATATTCATTTACCGAGGTTATTTATTTATCGATAAATGAATATTTATTCATTTACATAATATTTTTATATTTTTTGTGTGACGTGCATTTTGTTATACATTTTCATTATTATTTTAATTAAGGTTCATGCATGTAATTTTAAATATATGTATTGAAAAACAAAAAAATATATACTAAGTACATTGTAACAAATTTAGTAAAGGATGAACATGAACTATCACGTATGCATGAATTTTCTTTTAATAATTATTAATTATAATTATTGAGAAACTAAAAGATTAAATTAAGTTAAACTATCTAACAAAAAAGCTAGTAAATACGTAATACATGCATGAACGTTATATTAATATTTACTTATTATTAATTGAGAAACTAAAATTTAAACAAAGTACTTTGTAAGAAATAATTTCAAAAAATGAAACGCATGAATTGTATATTGATAAACAAAGTATATTGTAACCAAAAAAAATATTAAATATTACACATGAACACAAACTCTATAAATACGTTAGTTTTCTTTTCATTCTCAAATCACTAGATTTTTCTTTTATTTCTAATTCATGGCTTCAAATTTGAAAGGAGTGAAAAAAAATTCACATTCACTGATGAAATGAGAATAGCATTATGTGAGCATAAAAATGAGCAGCCCACTTTAAGTCAAAAAGATTTGCAGTTATGGATGGAGCAAAATTTCAACATCTCTATCAGCCAATCAACAATATCAAATATTCTTAAAAGATCAGCAGAGTATTTATCAATGTAGATAAAGAATAAAAACGTCAAGAGGCACAAGTCATCAAAATATCCAGAGTTAGAAAAAATGTTTTATGAATGGTTTCTTCAATATCAAGAGAAATTTAATATTAGTGGAGAAATGATTTTTAAAAAATGTACGAAAGCTCTGATTAAGGATTTAATTTCTCAAGTGACCAGTTAGAATGGTTTAAGGGGAGACATGGAATTAAATTTTATCGAAGGTTTGGTGAAAGTGGTTCAGTTGCTATAGAGAATGTTGAGGATGCTTTACCAAGTATACGAGCTAAACTAGATCAGTTTCAATGGAAGAATATCTACAATATTGATGAAACTGATTTATTTTATAGTTTGGAAGCAAATCATTCACTTTCAACAAAGCAGTTGGAGAGGACGAAGAATGACAAAGAAAGGATTACAGTTGTTGTTTGTTGCAATGACGACGGTTCTGACAAAGTGCCACTTTGGATAATTGGTAAGTATGATAATCCTAGATGTTTTTAAAATGTGAATTTGAATAACCTTAATTGTCACTATCGAGCTAACAAGAAAGCATGGATGACTGAATTACTTTTTCAAGAATTTGTTTGCTGGTTTGATAAATGAATGGATGGCAGAAAAGTTCTTTTGATAGTGGACAATTGCCCTTCCCATCCTAAGGTTGTTGAAGGCTTGAAAAATGTTGAACTATTTTTCTTGCCTCCAAATACAACCTCAAAGATTTAACCATGTGATCCTGGAATTATTCGAGCATTGAAAATTCATTATAGACGTCGTCTTTAGTCAAGCATCTTGCAACTCTACGAGTCAGGAGAGGCAAGTCCAAACAAAATTAGTGTGTTGAATGTTATCAATTTTATTAGTGCGACTTGAAATAGTGATGTGAAAACAACAACTGTTGCAAATTGTTTTCGACATTATAAAATTCGGTCAGACGAAGATATGAATACTAAACAACCACTTGGTGAAGATGAAGGCATCCAGGGATTACATGAAGTTATCAATGGTTTACGTTATAGAAATGCAATGGATGTGGAAGACCTTTTAAACTATCTTAGTGAAAATGATGCACTGATGAAGTCTCTTACTGATGAAGAAATTATTCAAGGAGTAATGGAAACATTTGATGATAATGATCAAGATCCAGATGACAGTCAGAATTTGCCAATGATATTAACAAAAGAAGCAATGCAAGCAGTGAAAGCCTTAAATAACTATTTTTTACAACAAGAAAAAGATGCATCAAATGCAGTGCATTCTTTGCAGAAAATTAAGAATGAGATTGAGTTAAACATAGGATCAAACAAAAAACAAAAAACTTTAGATGAATATTTTCAAAAGAGTTGAATTTGAGAAGTTGTCATAGTAATATCAATAAAAATAAGAATATTATGTGTTATTTTCAATTAACATTTTATTTTACATTTTATCAATTATTCATTCATATTATTGTTGGGCCTTTAAGAATTTTCAAAAAAATATATTATCTTATGCATTTAGCGAAATTATTCATTTAGTACACTGGTCCAAGTCATGGCTAGAAGAATTTATTCATTAATCGAGGTTATTCATTTATCGAACATTTATTTATCAAGAGTTTACTGTATACAAGAGGTTTTGGGTTCAAATTTCACTATTATCCAAATAACAGTAAGTATTTATTTCACATGTTTGGTTTATTAAAAAGAATCAAACTACGTGCGAGAAGAAATGGTTGAAACCACAGGCAGAAGTAGAGTTGCGGCGCTGAGTTCATTTAAACTTAATACCTTCGACACGGATCATAAAGTGTTAAAATTTATAGAAATTGCAATAAATTGTAGGTCTGAACCCATAGTTTTAATAATATAATAGGTTCAATACAAAGAACCTTAAATATTAAAAATATCCGGTTGAAATCCTAAATTCGACTATGTTTGAAAGGTAATACTATGAGTAATTAATAATGTATTTTTTAAAATATTACTTGTGTCAAGATTTTATTTATCCGTACGTCGACTATTTACATCGAATACCTATTACTTTGTCCACCAATACAAATATACTATCTAACGGTTAATCATGCCTTGACATAGTTTAGAAAACAAAAATAAAAGGATTATTGAGCCAATCTTTACCCACCTTAATTAATTTAAGCAAACATCTATATCTGTAAGCAGTTTAGGTATTGACGTTTAAAATTTTAGAGGAGATATTTCAGAATCCAAGATACTTAGGTGTTCTTTGGACATGCGTTTTCAAATCACGATTTCACGTTTTCACGTTTTCATTTTAAATATATGTTGTTTATCATATTTTGAATAAACTTCAACTTCAACTTGAAATGTTAATTTCAAATTCTAAATTCACCTCAAAAGTAAAATTTCAACTTCAAATTTGTGATTTGAAATTTTCTAAATTCTAAAACAGGACCATAATTGAGATTGTGCACAAAAAAAGCCTCATCTTATTACAAATGTAATTACCCAACCCTAAATCAGTTGGTTTTATTCAGAATAATCCTTTTGTTACTCGTTGATTTACTCGTTTTCTAAGATTATATAAGAATTGAGAAAAGTTTTGATAATTTTTATAAATTATGATTTTTTATGATTATGAGAAAAAGTATAATTGATTTAATCCTTATTTACAAAATTTATAACAATACAATAATTTTAACTTCAAATCAATATTCACCCAAAAGTAATAATTTAAAATTCATATCCAAACGACTATTAGCAGCATAAAAAGCGCACAAAAGAAGTGATGTAGGAGCAGCATTGTGGGTGTAGGCCCAATGGTACATTGACCATTTGGAATTCTGCAAAAATCATTGGTGAGCGTGGGTATATATATGGGACCAAAAAAGTGGAGCTCTATTGTTGGTTAGCAGACGACTACAGAAAAAGGCTATAGGTTAATCAGCACGGATTCAAAATTTTTATTAAGGGATTTAAAATATAAAGAAGTAAGCATATGAAGAAATTGAAGACATTCAATTTTTATTATATATACATAAAAAATAATTTAATATTTAAATATATAATGTAATTTTTTCGTTGAAAGAGGTTCGGATGAACGTCTTTGCTCTCACTTGGCTCCTTCCCTGGGTCCCACCGTGAAGCTGAGTGCGGGGAGCAGTTAGCTACAGTACAGTAAGGACTGCACGAAAATTGGCTACTATTTAAATGGGTTGTGACCACCGATTCACCGAAGAAGCGCATTACGCACATGCAAACGATTCCTTTCAACCAAACACGAACTAGCATCATCATATATTACTCCCTTTCAACCCAAAATAATAACAATTATATAATAATAGAAGAAAAGAAAAAAAGACTATCATCATTGCATAAAAGAATATTAAGATAAAAAAGCATGAAAAAACAGTTACTCTTTTTGTTTCAATTTACGTGACTTAGTTAAAAAATTGACACAAAATTTTTAAAAAAAATCTGAAATATATAGTTATCAAATGACTATAAAACTTTTAAAACCCGTGACCTTAAATATTGTTAGGATATATACTATTAACCACGTGTTTGGATATAGTATTTATTATAGAACAATTATATATGTATTTTTAAATAAAGAATTAAATAGATCATGTATTAGTATGTGTGTCTTTATTTATGTAGTAGATGATTTAGTGTATAGAGTGTAGCTTATAGACAGAAGATTAAATCATCGGTTCTTATAAGTATAAAGTTCATGTTCACAATCTAAGATGAAAATTGGACAAAGCTATCGGTATGGTTGTAGCACAATATTAAATATAATGTATCTTCATTATGAGAACGGTATAGTTCCGACTTCTTATGCTAATACATTTTGTATGTATTGAACGGATTAAGTAGAAATAAGTGTTTTTGTACTGAATATGTAAAACAATTTCTCTAGCTCATTAAATGTACTTGTACTTTTAATCTTGATATGATTATTATGATCAATGTGATATGTCTATTGTTTTGATTTATCAAAAGGTACGACTTTATTGTGAGTCAATGTATTTGACATGTTGGATAGTGATAAATAACATTTGAAAAATAAGAATTAGTTTATAGAATCCATGTCTCGACTTTGAGATTGATGATACCCCTTTATGGATGCTTATAAATTTTCATGTGAAAATCATGCAGGTGGATTTTGTATCCGTTACATGAAATAAGTTAAGCGGAAGTATAAAGAATTTAATTAGTCAATAGATTAAATCATCAGTAATTTAATTTAATTGATTGGTATCTGTATTCTTAACATACAGAATTAAATAAGATTTAATAAAAGATTTTAAAATTAAATTGAGGAGTGCAATTACAGGTTTTAGTGGAATTTTTTTGTAGGAAAAGTAGTTTACACGTTTTGGACTAGGGTTTACACCCTAAGGCGGGTTATAAATAGAATATTTTTCAGCCTTAAAAGTGAGACTTTTTTCTGAGTCGTAATACTTGCCCAAACAACTATTCACTGTCCAAAAGTTAATTAGGTTACATAGCAAAAGGCTGCAGACTATGGAGCTGGAGTACGATCGCATTGGGCGGTTTTTGCTCATTCTTGAAGGCTAGATTCGTGGTCGCAGTCACGCTTCATGAGATAAGTATCGTTTTATGTTTAATTAAAACCTGCGATTATTCTTTTTGCAACGGATTAAAAAAATATATGTCACATAAATCGAAATTGAGCTTAAAGGTGTTGTCTAGTGGTCAATGAAGTGCGTTGAGAACCACGAGATCTCAGGTTCAAATTCCACCAGATACTAAAACACTAGGTTATTTCTTCTCATTTTTTTCTAATCTTGGTAGACAGCGTTACCTAATATATGTTGTTGGTTGGAGGTGACAAATATCCAATAAAATTAGTCAAACTACATACAAACTGACCCGAACAAACAATGACGAAGAAAAAAACCAAAATTATGAAAAAAAGGTGTGTTGGAACCGTTTTGATTCGTTAAAACAAAAATGATTCTCTCAATACAACTTAACTCCATCAATTTAAACCATCACACTGATGTTGATTTATTTGATATTTATTTTATTTTTGGCAACTAAAACTTAAGTGAATAGTCTAATAGCTAAGTGCTTATACCAACTCTTTTTTCTCCTTAAATTTGAAAATCAGTAGATATTGTTTATCAATTTGACTATTTTATGCAATTGTATCTATCAGTTGTTTGGTCTTTGCACTTTACACGTTAGCTACTTTTGAGCATTGGATATTTAACTTTGTTTTTGCATAATAAATAAAAACAAACTCAATATATTGTACTCATGTTTCTTTTGACTAGTATAGTATTAACTTTATACATTTTTTAAAAATTTACTGATTAAGTATATATTTATTTTATTAAGTTGTCTATATTAACTATGCTTTGAAGATCTACTTTTAGTTAGTACTCCAATAAGTATAGAATATCTAGTATAAGAGTAGAATTGAAAAAAAAATCTTAATTTTCTAAACAAGAGAAACTTTATTTTTAATATATTGAATTAGTAAAAGGAAATGGAAAGTTAATTAGCTCAAAATGTTACTAGGACTTTATAAAAGAGATGCTCTGTCTTATTCCCTAAAATCTCTCAACAAATTAAAGTAGAAATATTATTCTCCTCAAACCCCCTTAGAAACTCTCACATCCATTATTGGGGTTAAGTAGGATATTAGTGTCATCTTTTAATGATTGGATTCTTTATTCATAAGTACATGTGGTCTGACTGCTTAGACAAAAGTACTTTTGGTTCTAAACAAGAAACCTTTAGCTTAATCAACAAATTAAATTTATGAAATTATTGGTGCACACACTATTCTTTAATACACACTTTTGGTTAAAGAAATAACCCAGCAAGGTTAGCTAACGTAAATAGAGGTGCATCTAGAAGTTTGAAATATTGCATAGAGATAAACTGATAAAGGATAAAAACACATTTTAAGTATTATTTTTTTCATAAGTTTTCTATCTAAATTATCAGAGGTTTGTGTTTCCTATATGAACAAGCACCAACTATTTATCAAAATACACCTCGACTAGTATTTGATGATGTGGTACACTCTCTTTTTCTACTTTAAAATGGTTCCAAATGATACTCCACGCGGATAATTAAATGAATTAATAATTGAAAAAAAGAAGATAATTTTTAAACACACACCTGAAATATCACTCATTTTTGCGAGTTTCCTACCTGAACTATCAGGTGTTTGTGTTTACTACCGAAACTATCACCAACTATTTATCAAAATACACATCCAAATTAATGAGTCAGCTACCACGTGGACGAAATATTGTAGGTAAATTAAATTGTCACACGCCTTTAATCTTGACGATTGTATTCAAACACTTAATCTAGTTAGCTTCGAGGTGTATTTTGATAAATAGTTAATTATAGTTCAGATAAGATATTAACACAAATATCTGAACTTTCAGATGTGTTTTTTATCGTAATCTTTATTGAATACAAAATTATTGGTGCACATACTATTTTTTAATAACTCTTTTTGTTAGAGAAATAGTTCAGAAGGGATAACATGTAGTAACCAAGCCCGCTAGTGATATTGTTCGTTTTGGGCCTAGGACCCACACGTTTTTAAAAAAATTCAGAGAGGGAGAGGGGGGGGGTCGGCGAGGGTAGATAGGAGGAGAAAAAATTTAGGGTTTAGATTTTGGCTCCGGATACCATGTAAAAATTTATTAATCTCCCTTGGAGAATCTTTCTCATTAATACAAACATATATTATGTGTGCAATGTAGAATACTAATACAATAGTGATCCTATAACTACCATGATTATACATCACTAATAGTTATAAAATATATCATGAATAATATACTAATATTCGCTAATAAGTTTAACTCTTGTATCAATTTTTTCTGAGAATCACAAGAATTTATATATGATTTATTTATTCTCCACCGAATAACATGATTTTAACGTTCACATGTCCAACATACAAACTGGAAAGGGACTCTTCCGTCCTTTATAATGCTGGTGTTTTTAGATATATGGGTAAGAGAAAGAACAAAATATAAAAGATGGAACAAATTAAAGGTATAAAATATTGATAAAAGTACATTTATATTCTTTAAGTAATGACAAACAAGGGGGATATTTGATAGATATATGTACTTCCCAATATCCAAACTTGTGCTCTAGCTTGAGTTTTTTCCCCTAATGGTGTCTTATTTTCTGAAAATCCTATTAAGGAAATAGATATTGAGCCAAATTCAATTACAAAAATTAGGTTATGCGATAAAAATTGCTCAAACTCATATCAGGACACAACAATTCATTTTATCAATCAATATAAGATATTCTAGCACCTCTCGCCCCTAACATGCAGAGATAACTTGACATATAGAGCGTAAAAAATATAATACTTGTGAAAATTTAAGATCAGATAAATAAAGAATAGGAATAATTAAGTCCCATTCTCCGGCTCTAATGTCATGCTAAAAAATAAACCCATGATCTACTCAATTTGAAAGTTACCTATGTGGTGAGAATTGCCAAAAATCCATTAAAAACAATAACCTTTCTCTTAACCAATGTGGGAGATTCTAACAAATCCTCGGCTCCCATAACAAAGAAAATTAAATGTCCTCCTATATATTTCTTAGGCGAGCTCATGATGTAATATTTAGTACTCTCAAACAATGTTACATACTTGACACCGATTGGTTTTGATACTCAAGCGACCCGCCCTGTTAAAGAAGATCGATGCAAAGGTTAGACACCTCTCATATACTCGGAGCTAAACGTGTAGACAACATAAAAAGAGACAAAATGTATTTTTAATTTGACTCAACTCCAGAACCGAGTCATAAAATAAATGTTTATTCAAAATATGCAAGGAGATAATAATACATTCCCTCAAACAACATGGGAGACTTAGCAATTGTACTTTTATTAAAGACGACAAAGATATTGTTGGGATTAAATGATAGATTGAATGGGAAATGGAGGGAGTTCCCTCTTGCTCTATAAAATAATCATTTGTCCCACATCGGTAGTGGAAATAAAAGTGGGAGTTGTCCCACATCGATGGTGGAAAGAAAAGTGGGAGTTGTTCCACATCGGTAGTGGAAAGAAAAGTGGGAGTTGTCCCACATCGGTAGTGGAAAGAAAAGTTCTTCTACTTATAAGTAGAATTACTCCTTCTTGTCAGTAAAAGGGTTGAGGGGGCAAGGACCCCTCGCGCCGTCGTCGTCGCTCGCTCGGCTCGGCTTCGGCTTCGGCTTCGGCTTCGGCTTCGGCTTCGGCTTCGGATTGATAATCTTTTTGGACCAAATTTTCTTTAATTTTCAGAAGGGTTGCAAACCTTCAGAAACAGTACTTCCATGGCTATAAATTCATTTGATTCTTCAGAATTTTACTTACTAATTTTCTGAACTACAAAATCTTCTTCTTCTTCTGCACGAATCAATTCTGTGTGATATACTACTGTTGAGTGGTTCGCCGCTACCAGAGTTTGGAGTACTACTATTCTGGTAAGATAATCGTTCTATCCTGGGAGGGGATATTACATCAACCTCGAGTACTGTGAGGGGAATAATTTTCTTAAGGACACACTTTGAACTAAGTGGCTCGATTATATTCTGAAAAAATTATTCTTATTTTTTCAACACTGATTTTGTTTATTTTCAGTGTTTATTATTTACTGGTTTTTTTTGGAATACAGATTAATAACAATCTTAAGAAAATTATATTTTTAGATTAATCTGTATTTTGTTTTGGAGACTAAAACCTGTGTGGTTTTCTACTCCGTGTGAAATTTCATATTCTGACTTGAAGACATACAAACTTCGTTGGAATATTAAAGTTCATACTTGTACAACGATTTGAAGAACATAAAAACTTCATCGTTGTTGTATTCTGGTTTGGAGATTAAAATTTGTGCAGTTTTCTACTCCATATGAATATTAATATTCTGACTCGAAGATATAAAAACTTCGTTGGAATACTAAAGTTTCATAATTATACTGCAATTTGAAGAAATAAAATCTTCATCGTTTAAGTCTGTGATTGAATTACTATTCTGGTTTTATTAACTAAAACAGTTTGTCGATTTGATAGTGACAAACGAATAATGGCAATTGAGACTGGAACTACCTCTGCAATTACTGCACCAGCGGTTACTCCTACGACCAGATTGCATTTGTGCCACCGAGAAACACAGGAAGTTCACCGGTGCCAACTTTAAAGGATGGCAAAGAAAGAATGTTCTTTGGCTTACCACCCTTGGTATGCAAAAGTTCACCAATGAGGACCCTCCCTGCTCGCCACGACATGCCCCACAACCAAAAGTTCATGGTTACTGAGGCTTGGAAACAGGCTGACTTTTTGTGCAAAGGCTACATTTTGAGTGCCTTAGAAGATGACTTGTACAATGTCTACAGTGCAGTAGAGACTTCCAAAGAACTATGGAGTGCACTTGAAAAGAAGTACAAAACTGAAGATGCTTGCTTGAAGAAGTTTATGGTTGCCAAATTCCTAGACTACAAAATGGTGGATGGAAAAACCGTTGGAATCCAAGTTCAAGAGCTTCAACTTATCTTCCATGACCTTATTGCTGAAGGTATGGTAGTAAATGAAGCGTTCCAAGTGGCTGCAATGATTGAGAAGTTGCCGCCCTCATGAAAAGATAACAAGAATTATCTTAAGCACAAAAGAAAGGAAATGAAGTTGGAAGATCTTGTGATTCGTCTCAAGATCGAGGAAGATAACAAAACCGCTGAGAAGAGGTACCGTAAGACTTCACCAATTGAAGGGGCAAACATCGTTGAAGATCTTTGCTCAAAAAGAACAAGAAAAGGAAGAGGCCTTCTGAAATGAGAAGGATTCCAACAAGAAAAGTTCAAGGGCAACCGCTTTAATTGTGGGAAAGGCGCCACAAAGCCCCAGATTGTCGTCACCAGAAAAAGAACAAGGGAAAAGGACAAGCCAATATGGTGGAAAAGAATGATGATATGGATGATGATCTGTGTGCAATGCTATCGGAGTGCAATTTGGTTGGAAACCCAAAGGAGTGGTGGCTTGATTCTGGTGCCACTCGACATGTTTGCGCTACAAAAGAAGCATTTGCAACCAATGCTCCGCTGGACCCAAGAGGTCTTTGTTTATGGGAAATACCGCAATGACCAAGGTTGAAGGATATGGGAAGATACTTCGAAGATGACTTCCGGCAAGGTCCTGACTCTCAACAATGTTATGCACGCTCCAACAATTCGGAAGAATTTAGTTTCAAATTGACTACTCGTCAAAAACGGGTTTAAATGTGTGTTGGTTAGTGAGAAAATTGTAATAAGTAAGAATGATTTGTTCATAGGAAAGGGCTACCTCACTGAGGGCCTTTTCAAACTCAATATAATGGTTGTTGACAGTATTAATAAGAATTCAGCTTCGTCTTACTTATTGGAGTCAAATAATTTATGGCATGTTCGTTTAGGACATGTCAACTACAAAACCTTGCGAAAATTGATTAATTTAGAAGTATTGCCTAAATTCGAGTGTAATAAATCTAAATGTGAAATCTGTGTCGAATCTAAGTTTGTTAAACATCCATATAAGTCTATTGATAAGAATTCAAATCCTTTAGACTTAATTCACACAGATATATGTGATATGAAGTCAATACCATCTCGCGGTGGGAAAAAGTATTTTATAACTTTTATTGACGATTGCACTCGATATTGTTATGTGTATTTGCTTAATAGTAAGGATGAAGCAATTGATGCATTTAAGAAATACAAAAACGAAGTGAAAAATCAATTGAATAAAAAGATAAAAATGATTAGAAGTGATAGGGGAGGAGAGTACGAATCTCCTTTTGCAGAGATATGTTTAGAATATGGAATTATTCATCAAACTATCGCCTTACACACCACAATCAAATGGAATTATAAAAGGAAAACCGAACATTAAAGAAAATGATGAATGCCTTAGTAATAAGTTCCGGTTTACCGCAAAGCTTGTGGGGAAGCTATCCTTACAACTAACCGAATACTCAACAGGTGCCCCACAAAGAAAACACAATCTATTCCATATGAACTATGGAAAGGAAGAAAACCCAACTTGAAATATTTCAAAGTGTGGGGTGTTTAGCAAAGGTCCAAGTTCCTTTGCCCAAAAGGGTAAAAATCGGACAAAAATTGTGGATTGTGTTTTTATTGGTTATGCTACAAACAGAAAGCTTGTCGGTTTTGGTTCTAAATCGGACAATCCCGAAATTCATGTAAATACGGTAATTGAATCAGATAATGCTGAATTCTTTGAAAATATTTATCCGTATAAAGCGAACGTGAGTCGTCAAGTGAAAGATCTAAACGACCGCTGGAAGAACCAAAGGAAAATACACCAAGTAAAGCGGATGCAAGGTGTAGCAAACGCCAAAGGACATCTACTTCCTTTGGACCAGATTTTGTGACATTCTTGCTTGAAAATGAGCCTCAAACATTTAAAGCAATGATGTCTTCTTCTCGATTCAAAGATTTTGGAAAGAGGCAATCAATAGTGAGATTGAATCAATTTTGAACAATCATACATGGGAATTGGTTGATCTTCCTCCCGAAATAAACCTTTAGGATCAAAATGGATTTTTAAAAGGAAAATGAAAGTTGATGGCACTATTGACAAATATAAGGCAAGACTTGTGGTCAAAGGTTATAGACAAAAAGAAGGCCTTGATTACTTTGACACATACTCGCCGGTAACAAGAATAACATCTATTCGGGTGTTAGTAGCATCAAGCGTCAGTATATGGTTTTGAAATCCATCAAATGGATGTCAAGACAACTTTCTTAAATGGAGAATTGGAGGAAGAAATTTACATGGAACAACCCGAGGGCTTTGTGGTTCCCGGTAAAGAAAGGAAAGTGTGCAAACTTGTTAAGTCACTTTATGGACTTAAACAAGCACCCAAACAATGGCATGCTAAATTTGACCAAACAATGTTGGCAAATGGATTTAAGATTAATGAGTGTGACAAATGTGTTTACATTAAAAATACTCCAAATCATGAAGTCATTGTTTGTTTATATGTTGATGACATGTTGATAATGAGTAGAGATATTACCAATATAAATGCTACGGCGTATCTTTGGCTAGCAAATTTGATATGAAAGACTTAGGAGTTGCTGATTTGATCTTAGGCATCAGAATTCATAAAACTCCACAAGGTCTAGCATTATCGCAGTCTCATTATATTGAAAGAGTACTTGACAAGTTTAAGTATTTAAATTTCAATGTTGTAAAAACTCCAATTGATGTAAGTTTTGCACTTCAAAAGAATAAAGGTGAAAGTGACTCACAATTGGACTATGCACGAGTTTTGGGAAGTTTGATGTATATTATGAATTGTACACGATCAGATATAGCATGTGCTATAAGCAAGCTGAGTCGATTCACGAGTAATCTCAATCAAACTCATTGGATGGCAATGAAACGAGTCTTGGGTATTTAAAACACACCCAAGACTATGCTTTGCATTATAACAAATATTCCGCCGTGATCGAAGGATATAGTGATGCAAATTGGATCACCAGGTCATTTGAAGTTAAATCCACGAGTGGTTATGTTTTCACAATTGGGGGTGGATCAGTGTCTTGAAAATCATCAAAACAGACATGCATCGCCCGCTCTACAATGAAATCTGAATTTATAGCTTTAGACAAGGCCGGTGAAGAAGCTGAATGGCTCCGGCATTTCTTAGAAGATATTTCATTCTGGCCCAAACCTTTGGCTCCTATATGTATACATTGTGACAGTCAAGCAGCAATAGGTAGGGCAGGGAGCGTAATGTATAACGGAAAATCTCATCACATACGACGAAGACACAATACCGTTAGACAACTCCTCTCTAGTGGCGTTATCACGATTGACTATGTAAAGTCAAGAGATAACGTGGCGGATCCGCTTACAAAAGGCTTATCTAGAGAGGGAGTTAGTAGATCATCAATGGGAATGGGGTTAAGGCCGAGGACAAGTCATCATGGCGGTAACTCTACCTAGCAGACTAGAGATCCCAAGAGCTAGGTTCAAGGAGATCAAACAAAGTTGTGGATCGACGGTTCAACATTGTCAAATAACTCAACCCATTTTCTGGATGAAGACAATGTTCGTAAATAAGGATAAAACCTTATGGCTTGTTAATGAGTTAATAAAGCATTAATGTTCTTTAATGATTATCTAAATCTGGCGTTGTATGACCGTGATAATGTGGATATAGGACCACATGTTTAGAAATCACCTATGTGAGTGTTAAGTGTAAGCCGCTTTAAAGGAATGACAAGAAGGCCCATTCTCTACACACTCATGAAACCAGGAGGTGTTCATGGCTGAAACGAACACAACCGTGAGAACCATAAACGGTTGAGGGTTGATTGTGTGACTTATGTTGTCTAGGTATACAACAAAATTCGACGGTTCAAAGATATCAAATCTACCGATTGATCGAGTATATCCGATATAAGTTCACTACGGAAAGTTCAAAGGGAAACCTACTTATCCAGATGCAGTCAATTCTCGCTTGTATATCACACTTGTCAGCGCATTCCTTTATCTTATAGTCATTCCTCATTCATGTGGGGGATTGTTGGGATTAAATGATAGATTGAATGGGAAATGGAGGGAGTTCCCTCTTGCTCTATAAAATAATCATTTGTCCCACATCGGTAGTGGAAATAATAGTGGGAGTTGTCCCACATCGGTAGTGGAAAGAAAAGTTCTTCTACTTATAAGTAGAATTACTCCTTCTTGTCAGTAAAAGGGTTGAGGGGGCAAGGACCCCTCGCGCCGTCGTCGTCGCCGCCGCTCGGCCGGCTTCGCTTCGCTTCTCGGCCGCCGCCGGCTTCGGCCGGCCGGATTCGGATTCGGATTCGGATTCGGATTCGGATTCGGATTCGGATTCGGATTCGGATTTGGTCAAATGATTTGATTGATTGATAATCTTTTTGGACCAAATTTTCTTTAATTTTTAATTATTTAATTAATTATTATTTAATTAAATTAATTAACTTATCCAATCCTACCCGTTAGTGACCCTAACCCCCGACCCGACCGGATCCGCTTCTGACCCGCGACCCGGTTTCTTTCCCACATTTAAATTTTCCACCAGTTTTAGTGACTGTTCAGAAGGGTTGCAAACCTTCAGAAACAATACTTCCATGGCTATAAATTCATTTGATTCTTCAGAATTTTACTTACTAATTTTCTGAACTACAAAATCTTCTTCTTCTGCACGAATCAATTCTGTGATATACTCTTTGTTGAGTGATTCACGCTACTGTAGTTTGGAGTACTACTATTCTGGTAAGATAATCGTTCTATCCTGGGAGGGGATATTCCATCAACCTCGAGTACTGTGAGGGGAATAATTTCCTTAAGGACACACTTTGAACTAAGTGGGCTCGATTATATTCTGAAAAAATTATTTTTATTTTTTCAACACTGATTTTGTTTATTTTCAGTGTTTATTATTTACTTATTTTTTTTAGAATACAGATTAATAACAGATATGCCACTTCTTTTATAACTTATAAAGCATGAAAGCTTCTGATTGGATTATCCTTTTGGCTATGAGAGAAGAATCAGAATAATAAGAGATAAAAAGAGAAAAAGAAAGAACAAAGTTTCATAGAAACAAAAGCTTAAGCTTTGAGAAATTGGAATAAACCTTTTACTAAGATGCTTTGATTCTCTTTTTCCTCTCTTTGTGGGGTGCACGAGAGGCACTTGTTCTTGTGATTGTTTTTGAATGGAAATATATCTATATTTCACATGTATGAGTCACCCCCACAAGTTTCTCTCCAAATAGGCTCACTTCCATTAACTGCAAGTCAATTTGTTCCACATATACACTTGAAGGATTTCTTTGTCGCCTCGACTTTTCTAGAATTAGTCACAATGGATGTACACAAACAATTGCAAACTCGCATATATATTCGTTTGGCTTTGTTCATTTTCATTTTATTAGGAGTAATATTTTTGAAGAAAATCAGATCTCTTGTCCTTTTATAATTTAAATAGAAGAAAATAATTTTTTAAATTTTTTTATATATAAAAAATAAAAATCTATTATAAAAGGATCATAAAATTAAAAAGAAAATTATAAATGACCAAAAACCACTCCCATACATATATTCCTCTGTTGGTCATAAAATTATTCATTTTTTTAGAATAATTTTTTACTCTATTTAAAAATTAATGTTTAACTATAAAATTTTCAAATTCAACTTAAAATTCTAAATTTGAAAAAAAACCTATAACCTATTTTAAAATACTCTCTTCTCTCCTTCGCAAAAAAATATAATCACACAATTTAATTTTCAACTTCAACTTTAAAATTTTAATTAAAATAAAAAATATTTGATCTCTATAGCCAAACGCCTGCATACACTTTTCATATGTCTATTCCTTTAGGTCAGTCGGCGTAGTATCATATAATTCAATTTATAAGTCGGTCTGGTCCAGGAACATGGTTGTCTTGAGGTTATACTTCGTTGCCTCAATTTTATTTTGTATTAGTGTCACACAGTATAGGCATATTACACATGTAATTTTTCTAATATGAATATAATATATGTAGAGTATAAGTTTTAGGGAAATTAACTCTTATTAGTACCTTACGAATTTTGAAAAATACTGATATTGGTCCTTCTGATTTTTGGTTCAGTTAATTTAATATGTGCACTTCAATCCCCCTTAATGTAATTTTTTACAAATTTAATGATTTATTAAGTGCTAAGTCATTCAATTATTGTATTATGTTAATAATATTTTAGGATTACTCCATATGTCGAGGTAATATAATATTAAATATAGTCTAACTGTCAAATATTTAAATTATAAAGGGACGAGGTAATATAATATTAAATATAGTCTAACTGTCAAATATTTAAATTATAAAGGGACGAAAGATACACATCTTAGTTACTTGATAGATGTACTTAGCCAAATATTATAATAATTAAAATCAAAAGTAATCAATAATTAAGGAATCAAAGATATAATTTTCCCTAATTTTTATAAGAAAAATAGATTTACAGACAATACATATAAGAAAGCTTTTTAACAAAATTGTGTCGGATGACACCCTGTTTCTTTGCGATTGTTCAGGAACGACAAATTAAAATTAGAACGAGACATAGAAGATTAACATGACTAGCAAAAGAATGACACACTAAAGAATCGGGACTACTATATTCAGGAATAGTCTGACGTAAGTAGATAAGCTGAATATAAAAAAAATCAAACACTTTTTGTTTCTTAAAAGAGGAATAAGAATCAAGTTCGTTTAGATGTGTGGAGATCCCGGGTAAACGTCACTTGAATTTCAACCATTAACGTAAAATGATCAAAAGTTCAACAATTCATAGCCCAACATTAAAGGTTGAAAACAGTGAAGTTCCTCAGCCACCCTCAAAATACATGCAATTGTATTTTTTAATTGTCTCTCTTTCTTTCTTTTCTTTTCCAAAAGAAGCAATAAGACTAGGTGGATATTTTTTCTTTTCTTTTCTTTTTTGATAGAAATGTGGTAAATATTACTCCCTCCGTCTCAAGTTATCCATCCTAATTTTGTTTTACACGCCTCTTAAGAAATACTCCATCTGTCTCAATTTATGTGACTCAATTTTCTTTTTGATAATAATCAAGATGATTATTTCTTTCAGATATGTCTCAAAAAGAATGTCACATTTCTATTTTTAAAAATAATTTAACTTTATGAAATGATTTACAGCCACATATTTATGTAAGACTTGTTTTGAACCTGACATTTCAAAAGTCTTCTTTTCTTTCTTAAACTTCATATCAAGTCAAATAGTGCCACATAAATTAGGACGGGGGAGTATTAATTAAGAGGAAATTTTAAATAATGTCCCTTCATTGGTATTTGAACAATCATAACAATGTAGGATTTTTGTTGGGTTCAAAACACATAAGTAAGGCACAACAGAAGTTTAAAAGTTTTGTTTCTTACTTACCCCAACAATAATTTCGGGTATGGTTATACAACAATGAAACTTGTAACATAAAACATATACTTACAAGTTATAATTATCTGGAATCTTTATCAACTGTGAGGTGCACACACGATTGCCCTTCCAATTGCAAGCTCCAAGCTTCAATGTATTTCTCCTTCGGAAAGCTAGGAAATCCGGCAGAGGTTCGAGAGAGTATTTGATTTTAAGTCTCTAAGGCTTAGAATGATTTTCAGAATTAGTGTGTTGAATAATGAGGTGAATGCTTCTATTTATAGTTGAAAAATAGGTCAAAACCGGATTAGGATTTGACCTTGGGCCTGGCCCAAAAATTGAGGCAGAGGCGTCGCGACCCTAGGGTGTGGGCGCCTCGACGCTCAACATGCTTCTGCACTGCACCGCGACCCTAGGGTATGGGCGCTCGACGTGCTCCTGCACTGTCTCGATTTATTTTTCAGTGCATTCTTAATTAAATCCAAAATCCAATTATAACTTAATTAAAATAATCATTATTCATTTAAATATCTCGATTCCAAATCGAACATTTAATTACTCTCTCAATACATCCTTAGATCGAAATGGACAATCGACATAGTGTGACCCTACAAGCATTCTCACATCGACATTAATCAAATTAAGGTCCACACGGAACTTCTAGACGGCGCCGGAAGACGAACTCAATATGTGAAGTACGTTTACGCGAATCCAGTAAACTTAACCTTTATGTGGTAAGATAAAATCCTTTCATTCACGACACACCCGATCAAGCTTAGGATTTGTCAAGTGTCTATCCAAGTGGCTTAATCATTATATCTCATATATATTAGTTGACGACTAGACCATATTCTAAATATGTCTATTGCGTTGGCCAACGACTTAGTCAACCTAGTATCACTGAGAATCCGAGTGTTCTCTCGAATATACATTCGAGGAATGAATCCTAATCTTGGCTCAACTACCACCTTCAATCCACATCATAATGTACCAAATACAAGCCGTATCTCAACCTATAAGGCATTTGATCTTGGGACGGGATCAAAGTACATTACTTTGTAGACAAGGCGCATATTGACCTCAAGTCTAAGGACTTCTATCTCCCACACACTGATCATACTTTAGACAAGTATAACAAATAATATATCAGCAGGGTATACCAATACTTCCAAAGTATCCATGTGTCCATCACGAGTAGCCATTACTCGTAGCAGGTGAGACATACTACATCCTCTAAGGATGTGATGCAGACTACGTGTCGACCTATCACATATCATCGATATCCCATTTTCGATGATCATTAGTCGAGGCTATTTTAAGAGTTTACGCTCTATCATGAATATCTCACTCTATTAATGACAACGTAAGCTCAAGGGATGCACATTAATGAATAATTATAAACAATCAAATAATAATTCAATAATTGCAAATGCCATAATATTAATCTCCATTAATAATAATATGAATCTCCATTAATAATAATATGAATCTCCATTAATAATAATATGAATGTGTATAAAGTACATTTTTCATAATACAGATTGTCTCTAGGACATAAATATACTTTCAAACAACACCCCGTAATTAAGATATTTGTAGTTTTCAAGAATAAATACTACTCAGATTAAAATTAAAAAAAAATAATTTTATTTTAAATTTTTAGAACGACAAATAATTTGAGTCGGTGGAGTATAACAAGGGCCAATCTGGAGTTAAAAAAGTGGAATATAATATCTCAAAAGAAAATCCTTTAATATTTTAATCATCACAAAATGACATAATATTCAGTAGATTTTGGGTTAGAAAAAGGAAAAGGATAAATCAAGTTGTCTATTTTATTGTTGATTTGTTCAGATAGTAATTAAACTGCTAGCTAGTGAAGTTAAAAGCATGTCCAATTAAATGAGACCAGCACTTTTCAAGTCACAAAACAAAGTAACTAATTACAATTAGCAGACATTATTAGGCAAGAAGAGTTTGGCTATCCATCTCTATCATTACGTTGTGAATATATTAATTTAGCAAAGAATATTCAATCAGTTGATGCATGTTTCTATGTAGACACCTCCAACATTTGTAGCAAAATCGAATTCTATTTCTATGGTTTATCAAGAACATACTCTCTATCCCAATTTGAAATTGCTTAATTTATATATATTGGATTGCCCAAATTTTGAAAACATTTACTCGCTTTGTCCCATAACAGTTGTCACGTTTTTCTGTTTAAAAGTAAATTTAATTAATTTTTTAATTAAATTAAATTCGGTTAATGTAATAATTTAAAATTAAAATTTAGTTATTAAAAAACTATATGAAAAATACTACTTATAAATTTTAATTTTTATCATAGCAATATGGTAAAATAATATATACCTTCAAATATTAGTCAAAATTCATGTAGTTTGACACTCGAAAAATGAAACATGATAAATATTTTGAGACGTAGGATGTATTATATGAACTGTTAATTAAGTGAGTGTTTAAATTAAATAAAAATTAAGAGTAGTTTAGTTCTTATGCTTAAGACTATTAAATTATTTTTCTTAACGAATGTGGAAAATCATAAAAGACTCATAATATGAATCGAACATAATATATTATTTTTATAGTATCCAGCTACAGAGGTGTTGGTGAATCATACTTTTTGTTCTTAAAAATATATTGCAAATTTTCCTCCATTTTTTACTTTCACGCATTTGAATATCATGAAAGTAGATATCAGTTTAATAATTGTACCAACTTCAATTAAGACAATGAAAGTTAGATGGAAAGAATAATTAAAGCATGGGATTTCTCACAACATGGCTTCACGATGGCCGTCAGTCTTCTTGATTCTTAGAAGACAAAAAAGAGGTCTTCTAAGAGAGTTTGGTTTATCCATCTTTGTACCAAACTTGTCTAAATAAGTATTTTCTATGTTGTTTTAGTTCATGTAATATATTTTTCTTTTAAATCCATTTTAAAAATAATATTCATTTTAAATTTTAAATAATTAACTTATTATTTTTTATTTTAGTTATAATGATAAGTTTTTATGATCACATAAATGTTATGACATGTTTAAATTAATTAAATTTCAAAAGTTATGGTCGATACACAGTATAATCTATAAATGGAGTGTAGAAATATAAAATGTACATATACTTTACACCTACCTTCTTATGGTAGATTATGATATTTTTAACACTATAAATGCAAAATAAATATTTCATTTTTTATTATATTTTATATATATATAAAAATAATATCACATAAATTGAAATGAAGGGTAAAATGAGAGCTCAATTCATTATAATATTTGTGTCCCCTCACATTAAGATATTTAACTTGGGATGTAATGAATACTTGAAGCACAGATGGATGAGCAATACACGTATGCTTGGAATTTCTCATGACATGGCTTCATGGTAGCCATCAATTTTCACGATTCTTAGAAGATTATGAACATAATTTCATTTATCCATCTATGGACGCAACAATTGTATGATTAAAGTTCTCACCTTAATATTTGTTTTCACTTAAATTTAACATTTTCATTGTGACCCACAGTCAAATCTTGGAACTGATAAACAGAACTTTGTTTATCCATCTTTGAACTCAATACTTACCTAATAAATTTATTCACCGTCATATTTAGTGTATACACTCAAATTAAGAAATTTATGTTGAGAGTCTTGAGACAAATGAAATTGGTGGGTGTTGAAAATTTTCCAAGAATATTTTTTCAAACAAATGAAAGATTGTTGGGATCAGTCAGGTCAATGATATTCTTAGCATTGCATAATATTAATTATTAATTATTTTGGGCTAAATTCGCATAATTGTTTTTCCAGAAAAATTTACTCTATTAAGAGTATCACTTTATTTGTACACGGTACACCCAACAAAGTCACTAGAGAGGAGTATTCCCGTTTTTGCAAATACTCCCTCCGTCACATTTTAAGTCTCGCTTTAAATTAAAAAAATTATCCTAAAATAAGAATCACTTTAGAAATTCAAGGCCAAAATTGATACTTATTTCTAATTATATCCTTAATATTAAAGAAACAATCCTTTTAATATTGCTCAACAAATAGGAGTAATTTCATAAATTATACTTTATATTTATTAATTTTTTTTAACGTGAAAAGAGTTAAAGTATGAATGAATATGTACGCATGCTTGAGGATTCTTAGGACTTGGCTTCAGGATGGCCATCAATTTTTTTGATTTCTAAGAAAATTATTGAAGAGAATTTGGGTTTATTTCATATTCTAGAAGGATTTGATTATTCTAGAATTCAATTTGGGATAGAGTGGGCGGTTGAGGATAGCTTAAAAGTAACGGTGTGATGGGTGACGACTAATATCACAGTTTAATTTGGATTTGGTCTTCAAGATGTTACATATTCTTTATCGGATTATAATGATTTTGTGATTTTTTTAGATTCTCTCTCGTCTATGAAGACATATTTTTTGGCTCCATTAAAGTTGGTGCATAAGTTTTATATTTCTTTATACATAAAATAAACAATTTGAGAATTTCTTTGGTTTCCACCGGTGTCGAATACTTGCATTGAAGCTCGATTATATTTGGATTCATACATTATACTGTGTAAGGTTCATTCAGAAAAGCGTTTTCTATCAAGGATTTTTTCATATTCAGAATTAAAATCTGAGACTTTTATTTAGAAAAATTATATCTTTTAATGATCACATTAAGGACGACTTGTAAGCTAGAAAAATAAAAATTAGGTAACACGTAAAGTAGATACAACAAATTAACAAAATGATGGGCTTTACAATTAAATTAAGTTCGTTTTTTTCTTGTTGCTTACCGTGCTCTCTTTTGCATTCCTTTAAGAACTTTATTATGAGGTGGTCTTTGAATACGTGGCACTACGGTTCAAATCGTAGTCTCCTACTATTCGACAATCTAATTGAGACGAATTCAAGACTATATATTATGCGTAATACACTATTAATTTTTGCTAGTGACAAAAATGAATATAAATATGTGTTTTAGTTTAAGCAGAAAATAATGAATGCAGTTGTACTCGTACTACAACCGGCAACTTTGTGACTTCCATTAATATATTGATTTAAACTTAACCTCTTTAATACTATTATACTAGATAATTAAAGTCCTCGTTTTGCATATTAACAATTAAAATTCTACAATAAGTATTCGCTCGTTATGATGAATAAATTAATTATAGAACTAGTGAGAAAAATTGGAAAGCTAGTATATGGTGATCTAAAATACAAAAAAATAATGTTAAACAAGGTATATACCCGTGATATATACTTGGTATACATAGTGTATATCACGTATATGCTGTCTAATAAAGTTCCTAGACAACTATTACAGGGAACCATTCCAGTTTGATGTCAGTTCATCCTTAGATTGTTTTGTTGTTTTTATTTATTCTTTTTATAATCAAAATTGGTATTTGAGATTATAAGGAAAATCTATCAACTATCTAAATTTTAATTCGAATTTAACAACCTCGTCAAGATGCACCTTAGTATACGGGAGCTAGAATTGCTAATCATTGAGACATTGAATATGGCACTTTCACTGTATCATGAGTCCACAGTGGAAAAATAAAATACATCTATACGGAATTAAAGGAGGAAAAGAAGTATAAAAAGAAGGCACTAGCAATGTTAGGCTAAAAATTGGATGATATATGGTTATTTGAGTAATGGTTTAGGGGTCGCAATTGCAGTCTAACCTTCTTCTATCTTCATCCTTTCAATCCTCCAAAACCTAAATTTAAGGGTGTGATATAAAATTTAGCATAAATAATATTGTTTGGTGGTATAACATTACAACAATCCTAGTATAATTTGTTTCAGCATAAACAATATTCATTATTTGATTGCGTTTAATTTTTTTATATAAATAATAATTTGCATATTTCAGAGAAGAATCTAAAATAGAATCCGCGGTTTACAAAAACTCCGTAGTTTTTACCAATACTCTGTAAATATATTAAGAAATTTATTAAATATCTATGAGTATTTAATTGTGAACCCAGTTATAATTATATATGGAGTATTAACTTGAGATTGTTTACATGTGTCCAAAAATAGTTAAATACTGAATCCGACTATATATACATGAGTTATATATGAATTTATATATTATTCTGTAAGAGATAAAAAGGTGGAGTAATAATATGGGTATATACTTGTAATACAAACATTAAAATAACAAATGACAAAATTACCATCACCACTTAAAATTTAAAATACTTTTCTTTTCTAAGCCTAATATGCAGAACCACACTTCATATAATAAGGATTTAATCAAATGTTTCAGTTTTTATTTAAAAAATTATACAATAAACAAAAAGTCCAACAAGAAATAATTTATACATTAATACATGTATAATAAATTTATGTATTTGTAATTTATGCATAACTAATCTCTGTAAAATGTATTTTCAAACCGTACTCAATAGGTATTGTATGTCATTACTAAAAAGTAAGAAAAATAATTGGTAAACAATGCTCATCATTACAAACAACAACATACTCATTGTAATCCCATACGTGGTTTGAGAATAGTAGAGTGTACACAAATTTTACTCATACATTTGGGAGATGGAGAGACTGTTTTCGATAGACCTCGGCTCAGAATAAAGCAATAATAATATAGGTCAAATAGGAAAAGAGAAACAGTAACTACAACAAAACAGTATGCTAAGCGAAGAACAAGAGACAATAAATAATAACAGAAATCGAAGAACAAAAATCTACAGGAGAAATACTACGATTACTAGTAAGAAAAAATAAGTGAGACAACGTACTACTACCTATTAACCTTTTACCCTAATTCGTGTCCTCCACGATCTCCTATCTAAATATCGAATGTAATTCTTTTTTTCTTTTTTTGGGTTTGGATCTATGAGGCAATAGGCACCTTCAAATGTGGTGGCGGTAACTGAATGACCATATCCCACATACACCCATTTCAATGTACACACTATGTAATGTGGTCCCAAAAATGCAATATCATGGGATGGAATCCAACAATTGTTTTCCTCTTTCTATCAGTCCATCCCTTTACTGGAATGATATTTATATATCAACTCTGAAAAAATCGCAGTATATCCGACCGGCCACAACAAACTGAAAATAGATAAATAAGTTTTTAATATTGTTTTGATACTTTTTAGGTCAAAGTATTTAAAAAGTGAATGGGAAGTGTGGAGAATGGCGTCATGACTCATGAGATAGCTAGTTTGGTTGAATTATTAAATCAAAGAGACAATATAATATGTAACTTTCTGATTTCTTCAATATTAAATATACACTTTGAAGCTGTTCAGCTCGTGATATACACGGTGTGTAATATACACACTGTGTATATCACGGTTTAATGGAAGACTTTAGGTAAATATTGTAGTGTAATTATTGTATTAATTAGTATTGTACACTTACCGTAATTATAGGATTCTTGTACTACTAGAATAGGATTTTGAGAGTAGAATAGGAATAGGATTTTTCTATTATGGAAAATTGTAACTTGTATATATACTCTTTCATTAATGAAAATAATCAAGGGATTATTATTTTTTCATGGCATCAGAAGTCTAGGTTATATTTTTTTCTCCCCAAATTTCCGTCCAATTTTTGCATCGGTTTCCGAGCACCCTTTTCTCTGTTTCCATGCCCGGCAGTGTCTCTCTCTTCCTAAATTTTCTTCCAAAATCCCTACATCACGTCTTTGCGTTACTATTATGGCTAAGAACACGTTTCACCCTGCCCTTACTGTTTCTAACATCAAGAATCACATCCCTATCATTCTTGAAATAGAAAATGTCCAATACGCGACGTGGGCCGAACTGTTCAAAGTTCACGCACGCTCGCATCAAGTCCTCCATCACATTATTCCCCCGGCTCCCACGGCTACAAGAATTCCTAAACCCGAGGAGGATCCTCAATTAAGGACGACTCTTGATGCTATCGTTCTTCAATGGATTTACTCCACTATCTATACTGACATGTTGCAAACGATTATCAAAACCGACGCTACGACGATGGAATCTTGAAATAGAGTACATGATATATTCCAAGATAATCAAAATTCTCGTGTTGTTACCCTTGAGCAAGAATTCTCCCACGTCAATATGGAAGATTTCCCCAACATTTCAGCAAACTGCAAAAGGTTGAAAGAATTGGCGGACCAACTCCGCAACGTTGGTGCGCCCGTTACCAACGACCGTCTTGTCCTTCAGATGGTTGCAGGCCTATCTGAGGCCTATAATAGAGTCGTACGCTTCTTCGTTAGAGCAATCCTCTTCCGCAGTTTTATCGGGCCTGTTTCATGCTCACACTCGAAGAAGCCAGATTGGCTAAGAAAGCGGCCACTGGGGGCCGCCTGTCTTCATGATGACCGAGTCCAATTTTTCTCCCTCCGGTTTCAATAATTCCGGCCAAAACCGCAACAACGGTGGCGGCAAAAAGGGCCAGAATCACAAAAATAATGGTAAGAACTGTGGCGGAAACCGAGGAGGGAATAACGAGTGTGGTAATGGGCCTTAGGGCAGTGGGCCGCAAGCCACCTGGCCACAACCCTGGGGCCCATGGCCGTGGAACTGGGCTAGTGGGCCTGGGCCACACATCCCCTATTTTCCGTCGTCAGCCCAGCCACCGTATTGGGCCCAATTTCAGTATCCAGCTTCTAGGCCCAATTCTACCCAGAATCATTGGGTACCGAGAGTAGTTTCTGGGTTGGGGCAACATGCTAGTGTGCTTAGGCCTAGGCCTCCGCAAGTCCATTATACAGTGGGCCCCACCCCTACCGACATTGAAGCCGCAATGCACACACTTGGATTAAATCCCTCGGACCCGAATTGGTACATGGACACCGGAGTCACTACTCACATGACGTCTGACCAATGTACTCTCTTGTCTTATTCCAATTTGAGCAACAATCGTGGCATAATTGTTGGTAATGGTAATTCAATTCCAATTCGTAGTTACGGTCATAAAACTTTATCTCCCCCTCATCCACCTCTTGTCTTGAAAAATATCATTCATGCTCCTAAATTGATTAAAAATTTGGTGTTTGTCCGTAAATTCACCACTGATAATTCAGTTTATGTTTTTTTTATCCTTTTGGGTTTTCTGTTCCAAGACATGGATTCCTCTCATGAGATGTGATAGTAGGGGAGATCTTTATCCTATCACGCCCACATCCGGTCTCTTGAGTCAAGCCTTGCCATCTACTTTTGCAGCTCTTGCTCCTTTCTTGTGGCATGCTCGTCTAGGTCATCTGGGGTCGTCAATTTTATCTTCCTTAGATAAAAATAATTTTATTTCTTGTAAGGGTACGCGTAGTACTCCGATTTGTCAATCTTGTTCCTTAGGAAAAATTGTTAGATTGTCGTTTGTAGACTCTAAGTCTCGTACTTTAATGTCATTTGATATTATTCATAGCGATTTATGGACATCTCCTGTTCTCAGTTCTTTGGGCCATCGTTATTATGTTCTTTTTTTGGATGATTATTCTAACTTTTTATGGACTTTTCCGTTGGCGAAAAAATATCACGTTTTTTCCACCTTTTTAAAATTTAAAGCTCTCATCCGTACCCAATTCGAACGGAAAATTAGAATATTCAATGTGATAATGGAAAGAATATGATAATGGGTTGTTTCGGGATTTTTGTGGTAATAATAGTATCAATTTTCGTTTCTCTTGTCCTCATACGTCCTCACAAAATGGGACACCCGAGCGCAAAATTCGTACATTAATAATATTGTCCGAACTTTATTGGTCCATTCTTCCTCACCTCCTTCCTTTTGGCATCATGCTCTACAAATGGCTACCCATCTTAACATTCTTCCTACCAAAGGTTTGGCATATTCTCCCCCACCATTCAAATATTATATAATAAGACTCCTTCGTATTCACATCTTAGGGTCTTTGGGTGCTTATGTTATCCACTACTTTAGTCCACCACAATTAACAAACTTCAGGCCCGTTATACCCTTGTGTGTTTTTGGATTATCCGTCTGATCATCGTGGTTACAAATGTTTTGATTTATCATCTAATAAAATCATCATTAGTCGCCATGTTATTTTTGATGAATTCCGATTTCCATTTGCTAAGGTAAGTAGTCCCGTGCCTAGTTCGTATAATTTTTTAGATGACGATGTCTCCCCATATATTATCCACCATTTATCGGACCTGTTTCGCACCCAAAATCCGCCAGCAGGCTCGCTGCCCGCTGGACATACAGTTCCGTCGCCTTTGCCCACTGTTCCAGTTACGGGTCCAGCAACTGGGCCATCTCTCTAGCCTAGTTCTGACCGAGTTTCTGCTTCTACGTCTACTGTTTCCAGTTCTAGTGTTGGGCTAGCAAGCCCAGTTAGAGTTATTTTATATTTGTGCTAATAAGTAATAAGAATATCTTTCAATATGAATAATTTGGTGTTTCGGAAGAGTTGTTTCATATTCGTGCTAATTATTTTATGCTTTATGAACATTGAAGATAGATGTTCTTGAAATTCATGCATGTTATTTATGCATCGATATGGTAAATAAAAAAATATTAAAAAGGTGAAAAAGGATAAATACCTACAAATTCTATTTTTGGACGTTGACTTGAAGACAACAAAGTCAATTGAAATTCTAATTTAGTGGCGTCATGTATTTCATGAAGCTACATAACGAATTTGGTAGGAACTATTGTTATGGCAGGTTTCAGGCACCTTATACCAATAAAAGGCCGACATTAATCATTTAGCTGGAAACTTTGAGACTGCAACATTTGAAACTAATGGAGGATTGAATCATATAAAATATCGTGTGATTTAAAATTAAAGATTATTTATTGTTGTACAAGTTCAGATTTTAGAACATAAACAATACTCATATCACATAAAAATCAAAAAAATGCTTTAGCAACATGTATCAAAATTAGAGAAACTCAATCAAGTGTTTATCTGATTATTTTTGGGATTTCTTGAACAATTTATTAGATTGTCGATTGTGAAAAGGGAGGACGGAATAATCATTGAGCCAACCATTTTTTATTTGAAAACGAAATATACAGAGAATTTCAGGGTTTTTTTTTTTTTGATGAAGGAACCCGCAGCCGCTACTCTTTCGAGTGCGCACAGGGTAAACCCCGGACTGACGCATTAGCCTGCAAACCACGTCAGCCGATTAACCACACTTGGCAAGCCATGTGTGACAGGCTCAACCAAGAAGGTTTATGCAGGGGATCGAACTCGTGACCTTGCGGTCCCGCGCTCTACTGATACACCAACTTGGCTACCCTTGCGGGTGAAAATTTCAGGTTTGATTCTATGACAAAGGGATCAATAAATAGCTTGATGTCCTCACCAGAAAATTTAATGATCAGAACGTGCAGAGAATCAACCACCAATTGCTAATTTTGACCTAATAGGATGGCTTTCCATATTGCAACATAGATAACTCTTCACATATCCTATAGTTGATCTTAATTTTGATATCGCCAAAATTGTTGGCAATGATGATCTTGACTGCGAAAATTTCGTGAGTACTATTAATTTGTGTTCTGTGCTCTACATGCATGCATAGTAGCGTAGATCGGAGTTAGTGTGTTGATATATAAAATGTGAGGATTATTTAAAAGTTAAGTGTAAATTATTTGCAACTCCAAACTTTACTAATAGTTGTGTCTCTTGATGTTATAATGCATTTGAGACTTGTGCTAACTTCAAACTATTTGAATAGAGAACAATAATCTTTCAATATGTAAAAGGAATATCATATTGTTAGATTGATTGAATCATATTCATCCCACAAATATTTTTCATGAAATAGTAATCTGATAATAAGTCAATATGAATTTCTCATCTTTTATATATAGAATTTTGAGAGATGATAAACCTAGCTAGATGCGACGACACAACATTCAAATGAACAATTAATACATTTTCAAGCTTAAGTCATAAAGTAATTATATATTGATTATTTAATCATGAAGTTATTGTGTCGGATTACATACATTCTAGCTCCCAGAAATATCAAATATCTGTAGATTCGTTAACGAAAAGACTTGCCAAAGAGATGGGATTGAGGTCATGCAGTAAGTATTTATTGACAGTGGCAACAAACATTTCTAATTAAACATTTGATGGTTCATTTTCATAGTTTTAGACGATATGTAATCATATTGATCTCAATAATTCACATTGGTCATTAACAAAAATTTATACTTAATTACTCTCTTTGTCTCAATTTATGTGGCACCATTTCCTTTTTAGTTTGTCTAAAAAAGAATGTCACTTTTCTATATTTAAAAATAATTTAACTTTATTGGATGATTTATAGCCATACAAATATCTAAGATTTATTTTGGACCATAAATTTTAAAAGTCTTCCTTTCTGTATTAATCATCGTGTCAAGTCAAATGGTGCCACATAAATTGGGACGGGGAAAATATTATTTAAAGAAAATTATTTTAATAATGTTAATATTGCTTTACGAAAGCCTATAGTACATGACACGGCATACATGTGCAACGCACATGTCGAGAAACTAGTACATATAATAAAAGGAAGGCGCATTATTAATTCACTGACTAGATTTTGGATTAATATTTAATTAACGTAGGCATGGTTTTTACTGGTAATATCATGCCGAATGCTGACACTTTTAATATTTAATACTCTGCTTAGCTTCGAATCTGCCTACCTAATTATTTCAATATATTTTCTCCAGATGCAAGTAAAGGCCACTCTCTCTTAAAATTTTGATTTCAACTCAACGCCACCAAAAGCCACATAAGACAGAGAGGCAGTAGCGAATAGAGGGTGTTCTAATTTTCTGCTCTTATAATTAGTTGAAACTAATTAATTAATATGACTAAACAAAAAGAAACATAAAGTAGGAAAAGAGCTTTGGTTTGTCTTGTTATGATGAATTAAGAGAAGCAACTGAGGAAAAATTTAAGGTGACATTTGTTTCAAAAATTTGTAGAAAAAGAATACTTCTTCCATCCCAATTTATGTGACATTATTTGACTTGATACGGAATTTAAAATAAAAAAGAAAAACTTTTAAAATGTGTGGCTCAAAATAAGTCTTACATAAATGTATGGTTGTATATCATCTCATAAAGTTAAATTATTTCTAAATATAGAAATGTAACATTTTTTTTAGACAGACCAAAAAGAAAATGATGCTACATAAATTGGGACATAAATAATATCTACTAAGATTGGAACGAAAGAATTCGAGTATTCAACTCAAGAGCATATATAATTATTCGAGTATCTCAAAAAGTTTCTCAACACTTTTAAATACACTTATTTACTCGATTTAACATATATATTTTTGGGTAGTTACTCATTTGACCGCTCGGTCAAAAATATATATTCCCTTAATATTCATAATATATACATATATTATGTTTATATTATATATTAACCGTTAATTTTGTGTGGTGGGTTATTTATGTCAATTTTTCAGCTTTTTATGATTGAGAATCCTCAAGGACCAGTGACATCAGAGATGAGACACTGAACTCGGTAAATGATGACTGTTATTAAACCTTTCTAAATAGCTCCTATACTTTTGCTAATTATAAGTTCAAACTCGTGAGTTTTACAAATGTTCCCAT
Organism: Anisodus acutangulus; assembly: GCA_029783415.1. NCBI lineage: Eukaryota > Viridiplantae > Streptophyta > Magnoliopsida > Solanales > Solanaceae > Anisodus > Anisodus acutangulus. The sequence goes on along the minus strand of CM056499.1, from coordinate 51,844,365 downwards.
CAATATCATCTTATTGGCATACCTATATAAGTAATCACAACAAAGAGAAGATTATGAATATTAATGTCAGTTGTACCAACGATTGTTTCGCTTAAGTAGGCGATAAACTGAATAAGTGAGTTATTCATCAGCAAAGGACAATGAAAATCGAATATAAGTACGTGTAGATTCATTTCAATAATGTATAAAGTCGTACTCCCATCACATTAATCTTAGTCTAACTAGTAGTACTACATACTATTATTTATCCAAATAAAGTGAAACATCAAATTGAAAAACAAAAGATTTTAAGTTACTAGTCGACAAAAGAGGTCAACTTTAGGAAAAACGGCATGGAATCGTTTAAAAATGACGTGGGTGCCATTATGGTTTGGGAATTAGAAATCAAGCACCAGTGCACCACCAAAGGTTGTTGTGCAGCGGATGAAGTTGCTCTTTCCTTAACCAAATGTCTCAATTTTGAGTCTTGCATATGAAAAAATTATCCCTTAACCAGAGGTCTCGATTTCGAGTCATGTGTATGGAAAAATACTTGGTAAGGACGCTTTCTCCGAATAGGCTCTATGTTGCACGAATCCGAATTAATCAGGCTCTAATGCGAGTACTGGACACCGGACGAAAATAAATGAAATCAAGCAGCATCTTTTACAACTTATGTGACCAATTCATGAAGAACTGAGGCACTCTATAGAAAAATGGAAGAACGAAAAAGAAAGATTTATTAGTAAGTTGATTTTTGAAGGTCAACTAATTAAGATACCTATAAGAGTATCAAATTGTGGGATTTATCACCAAAAAAAAAACTTCGGATATATGATGCCAAATTGTCTCCCCTTCCCTTATTTTCCACTATGACTACATTTGTGACATTGTATTTTGAAGTTGGTCACTTTTTGTCAAAATTAAATTTGTGATCTGAATATTAGTTTTGAATTTTAAACTTAGATCAGGTGATCACTTTCAAACTTCAATATCTAGTCTAATTTGTATAAAGTTGACCAACCATTAATTACAAGGCCACAAAAGTGACCATTTGTGAGAATCAACCCATTGATTACACGTGGTGCTCAACCGATAATTCTCAGTTGGGCTAGAGATTTTATTCTTGGCCCATCTGGTTTGCCAGCATAATGGGGTAAGACAGAATTAGTTGTTTGGGCTACGAAGTGTAGCAAGTACTATGAGAATGAGGTCCATGTGAGTCCAAATATGAAAATGAAGCAGAAGTGATTACCAGATTTAGAGCCCATAAGACGACTGAGCTTCCCAATCTCTCTTGGGTTTAGCCGTCTGTTTATAGAAGTTTGCTTTTGTTCAAAAAAGGGGGACATATACTGCCTCTGTGCTCGTACATCCTATCCTCGAAACATCTCTTTACCCACAAAAATAGGAGGTCTAGATACATCTTGCCCTCTCAGACCTCATTTATGGAATTAAAACTTAGTGTGTTGTTCTTATTATATACTCCGTCCACTTTTGTTTATCCACTATCCTAAAAACACGTGTTCGTTTTTCTTGTCCAGTTTGAAAGTTCAAGATATAATTTATGTATCCTTATTATTAACTATAATCATTTTTCAAAATGCATTTCCCAAAACAATGAATTTATTATATTCAAAGGGTGATATATTAGTAAACCTATCATTTTATTAGTTGCTTCTTAAGGGGTGTGTAAAGTCGAACATGAACAAGTAAAAATGGACGTAGGGAGAGTCTTCAAATTTGGTACAAAACAAACTGATACACTTAATTATATTGAATTTTGGATCTAGTATTTCCTCCTAAACATTAGGTTATGATCTTGTTTATGAAAAAAATGCCACCAGTTTCCAGTATTGGTAGAACCAATTAAAAAACTGAGTTTGCAAAACTTCAAACAAACGCCATCTAAGTATAGGTTAAATTTATTTCAAGACAACACAGCTACCATAAGGTCTGATTTTTCTTAAGAAGACATTAGCTGGATTGTTGTATCTCCGCATTTCATGACTTATTCATTAATCCTACCACAAATTTAGGTAATTAAGTTACAACTTCCCTAACAATACTCTATTATTTTTGCTAGTAATTTAATTAACAAAACATACCGCAATGAATACGTACGTCAACTTTATAAGTTTTGAGTCGTGACTCATGAAAACTTTCATCAACCTTTTCACTCTGCTTTCTGAACTATACTACATACTTGTATAGTATGATAAGCATAATATGAAGAATAAAACGGACAATTGATATTCCAATCAAAGTCGACATTTAATTAAGATTATAAAGTAAGTCTCATAAATCATCATATATTAATCTTCTAACACTAATCAGCTGATGACGTTGAGGACTTGTTCTGCTGATGATCCCCTGCTGCAATAATCTTTACAGGATTACTTTAGTTTCTTTAACCTTAATCATGCATCATGCATGTGTTACTCGTTTATGTAGGTAATAATTCATCCTTGATTTTATTCATTAATAATTTACAATATATATAGTGTTACATAAATATTTACTTTGCTACAAACTAGATAACTAACCAATCCTAATTACAAGACAAATATAATTCTATCTAATATAGAAGATGTACAATTAATTATTGTGGAAATATTCTATTACACCCCCGCAGTCGAAGCGGGAGGTCGGCGTATGGTGAGACTTTCCGAAAGTCTTCAAATAAAACCAGCAGAAGACCTTTTGTAAAAATGTCGGCAATCTGATAACGTGACGGGACATGTAAGACATGTACTTGTCCACGAGCAACCTTTTCGCGAACAAAGTGAATATCCAGCTCATTATGTTCTGTGTGTTGGTGGTGAACTAGATTCTCTGAGAGATAAATTACACTAACATTATCACAATAAACCAATGTCGCCTTCGGAACCGGATAGTGGAGCTCTAAAAGAAGGTTTCGTAGCCAACAAGATTCAAAAACCATATTGACAACTCCTCGGTATTCTGCTTCAGCACTGGATCTGGACAAGGTTGCTTGCCGTTTTGAGGACCAAAAGACCAAGTTATCACCAAGAAATACACAATACCCAGACGTGGAGCGTCTAGTATCAAGACAACCACCCCAATCGGCATATGTGTATGAAAAAAGAGTGGTTATCGAAGACGAATATAAATGCAGGCCATGATCGAGAGTACCCTTAATATAACACACAATGCATTTAAGAGCATGCATGTGATCCTCCACCGGGTTATGCATGAATAGACAAAGTCGTTGCATAACATAAGAGATGTCGGGCCTCGTGAATGTGAGATACTGCAAGGCCCATGCAAGGCTGCGGTAATGTGATGGATCGACACATGGCTTGCTGGAAGAAGCACTCAACTTCGGTAGTGTCAACCGGAGTGGCATACGGCCTACACGATGACATGCCAGGTCGTTCAACAATCTCTATTGCATACTTTTTGGGATAAAAATAAACCACCTGCATAACGTGTCACAAATATCCCCAAGAAGTAACTCAGTGGCCCTAGATCTCTCATTGCAAACTTAGAACCAAACAATGACATGATAGACTTGCGAAGCGCATCAAATGAGGCAGTTAAGATAATATCATCCACATACAAAAGAATGTAAGCAATATCATTACCCTGACGGTAGATGAATAGAGAATGATCAAACATGTTGTTAGAAAAATATAATCTGCAAACCTCTTGTACCAGGCCCCGAGAGCTTGTTTGAGCCCATATAATGATTTCTTCAGCAGGCACACATGATCAGGATAAGTAGGGTCTTTGTACCCCATGGGCTGATACATGTGCAATGTTTCATTGATGTGTCTATGCAGGAAGGCATTTTTTACATCAAGCTGATGAAGCGGCCATGCCTTCGAAAGAGCCAAACTGAGGACCATTCTGATAGTTGTCGGTTTGACCACCGGACTGAAAGTCTCACCGCAATCCACACCAACTTAGTGAGTCTTCCCATCACCCACAAAAAGGGCTTTGTGCCTCTCAAATGTACCATCAGATTTTTCTTTATGACTAAAAATCAACATAGACTGAATCACATTAACATCAGGGGGACGGGGCACCAAATCTCATATCCTATTATTAATAAGAGCATTAAATTCATCATCCATAACCATTTTCCAATTCGGGTCATTAAGGGCAGACACATGATTACGGGGCAATGGTGACTTGGCAACATGGGTGTGAAGACCGTATTTTTTATTTGGCTTAAAAAACACGTGTTGACTACGCATGACAGGACATTGGGCCGGAATTAGAGTCGGGCCGGACGAGAGTGATGGACTGCTGGGCAATAGGCCAGGGGACAGTGGGCTACCTGAGCTGGATGGTGGGCCGAGACCAAGCGGACTGCCAGCCACTAGGCCTCTCGGCAGTACATCACTCTCGTCTGGCCCGACTCCAATTCCGGCCCGGGACACGGTGAGCCTATTTTGGAGGCTAACTTATGGATCAAATACGGGGGTATGCTATCATCAAGAAATTCATAGGTAGGAGGCCCGGAACAATGTAATTTGGTAAAAGGGAAATTTGTTTCATCAAAAATTACGTGACGACTTACGATGATTTTATTAGAGAACAAGTCAAAATATTTGTAACCACGATGATTTGACGGATATTCCAAAAAGAAAACACGGAGTGACCGGGGTTGAAGTTTATTTATGGTAATTTGGCTTGATATGTGGTTGTGGTGATTGGATAAAGCTCGCTCCGACTATCACATCTCATTAGACGCATCCCCGTCTGAAAATCCTTCACGAAAAAACCAAACGGATCAAATACAACAGAAATCCAATTATAAGTGGTAAATTTTCTAACTAAAATTAAGTAATTAATTAATTGAGGTGCGTGAATGACATTTTTCAAAATTAACGGTGGGTTTGGGGGAGACAAGTTTGTAGTACCATAACCACGAATTGGAATTGAATGACAATTTTCGACAATTATACCACGATTATTGCTCAAATTAAAATAGAATGAGAGATTACCTTGTGAGAACGTCATATGAGACGTTGCACTGGTGTCCATGTACCAATTTGCGTTGGGCGGAGTAAGCCCAAAAGTGTGCATCTCGGCCTTGATAACTGTCGGGGCTGTCACTGCCGAGTAGGCTTGCTGCCACTAGTTCGGCAGTGGCCCAAGGATTGTTGGGCTTGTTGGCTGGTTCGTTGTGCCTGGGTTGCTGGCCTGGTCCAATTTCCCGTGGGGAATGGGTAGGGAGGCACAACCAGGGCCACTGTCAGGCCCACGATACCAGCCCACTGCCCCACTGGGTTAGCGACTCCCACTGGGCTGGTTGTTGCTACTGGCCGCCGCCACTGCCACCACCTCCACCGCGACGATTGTCGCCGCCTTTTCTACCACCTCAGCCACCGCCGCAGTTTTTGCTCCCGTTACTGTCGTTTCGGCCCTTCTGGCCACGATTTGGTGGCAAATTTTTAAATTGTGACGAATTCTCATCGGACTGAGCGACAACCAAGGCGGAATTTGACACGGTGGTTGTCTTCTTGGCAAAATCCGTTTCTTCGAGGATGAGCATAGAACGTGCATGGTAGAATGACGGAAGAGGATTGCTTTGACGGATGAGTGTACCTACTCCAATATATGCGTCAGTATGGCCGACAATCATTTGTAACACGAGACGATTGTTAGGTACCGACGCCCCGACATTCTTGAGTTGGTCTGACAGAACCTTGAGCCATTGACAGTATGCGGACGCATTGGAAAAATATGTCATATCAGTGGTGTTAAAATTCCTTCTCAAGTGTGACGGCCCTGGAATTCTTATTGTCATGGAATATGTCACATAAATGTTCACAAGCTTCCATAGCCGTGGAATCAGGCTCAAGAATAGTATGTAGTAAATCACTCTTCTCTTTGCCTTTTTTGACGGAATTATGTGATGGATAACCTGGTGTGAGTGACAATGGATTTTAAAGAGTTCCGCCCATGTCGTATAATGGACGTTTTCCATCTCAAGAGTGATGGAGATATGAGATTTGATGTTGGAGACAACAAGGGCTAGGTGAAAATTGGATTTCGAGTCAAACATGGATGTCAAACGGAGAAGGGAGGTCATTGGCGCAAGGAAGAAGGGGGGAGGGCGACAGTATTGAGAGAAAAGTTTAGGGTTTTAAGGATTTGATATCATGTAGGTAATATTCTTCCTTGATTTTATTCATTAATGATTTACAATATATATAGCGTTACAGAAATATTTATTTTGCTACAAACTAATCAATCCTAATTACAAGAGAAATATAATTCTACCTAATACAGGAGATGTATAATTAATTATTGTGGAAATATTTTATTAGTTTCAAAGTGGATGCATGCAATTGGTAATTAGGTGGAACCACATACGTCAGAGTGCACTTGTAACTAAAAAATCATTTCATATAAGAAAAAAGTGGCATCAGATACTATGGTATGGGGTTGTGCTTCAAAGTCTATAACCTCACAATTATTGGTGGTGGAGGATAAAATTAAAAAAGATTATCTGGGATAGTTTTGTCATGTCCGATTTAGACCCTGCAAATTCACTAGTCTGTAAATGCTATATTGGATAATTAAAGTCGTTAAAACAGAAACGAGCGAAACATAAAATCATGCTGAATGAAATTGTCCCACAAAAATTTATCAGTAATTATGCTCAACCCACCCAATGAAAAATATTCTTCCTTTTCTGAAAGGAGAATCGAAAAAAAAAATCACATTTTAGAATCGAACAAAAATCACATCAAGAAATTAAGTTGAATTCTATACCTACAAAAAGCATGGCAAAATCCTAGTATCAATCTAATTTATTCTATAGATATTTGGACTAAAGTTGACAAATAAATAAAACTATTTAATTCTTAGAGTCGGCAAGCGTGATGAGAGCGCGAGGTTCAAAGGATGAAAGACTTAGGGAGGATGCCTACGCACCCACAAAAGAGGAAGGGTGTAGTAATTATTAGCGAATATTCTCAGAATATTCATCGTATATTTTGTAATTATGATAAATGTATATTTAAGGTAACTTAGGATTCTAATTGTATTAGGAATCAACCTTTGTAAGGTAAGTTAGGATTCGTACCATATTAGGAATCAACCTTGTACAGCTATATATATATTGTGAATAATGAAAGAAATTCCCAAGGGAAATTATTCTATCTTTCATGGTATCAAGAGCCTAAAACCTAAATCCTCATTCCCGGCCGAAATCCAATTTTTTTTCTGCTTTCAAAGAAAAAAAATAAATTTTTTTTTCTGGTTTCTTCCTCCATATTTCGGCCAAACCAGAAAATTCTCTTCCCTCGACAGGCGGCAACCATGTCTTCCCCCACAAATTCCGTTTCAACCACTGGAACACTTGAAAACCCCTCTCAACGTTCAGTAACTTCTTTTCATCCGGCATTCGCCATTAACAACATCAAGAATTTTATCCCTATAATTCTTGACCAAGAAGACTGTCAATATTCCATGTGTATGGAACTATTCTACATTCATGCATGTGCATACAACGTGCTCGATCACATTGATGAATCTGTTCCTCGTCCCACCGATGTTACAGACTCAATATGGCGTCGTCTTGACGTCATCGTCAAACAATGGATCAACGGCACCATCTGTTGACACCCAATTTTGTCCCATCTTTTATGATTTTATTCGTAATTTTTAATATTTTGACACTTTTAAAATAATTTTAAAATATAGGCATATATGTGTGTATCTTCGTATTATTATTATTATTCGCATATTTTATATCATTTGCATTTTATAATAATCATAAGTTTTATCCGAAAATTCTATGTTAGTTTATTCTCGCAAAATTGCATCGCATTTCCTTTTTTTTTAAAGCATTAAACATTTCGTAAATATTATATTTTTATTATCACATCGTTATGTTATTTTAAATAATTCACATCTTTTACAAAAAATATATTTTTAATATTAAACCCCTCTTTTATATTTTTATCCATAACCCATTTTTATTTTCTAACCCAAAACAATTTCTAACCCATTTTTTCATTTTCCCAACCCAAAACAAATTCTACCCAAACAAAACTCCCAAGCCCAAAACCAAACTCTCCAATTAAATACCCATTTCCCCTCTATTTCCCCTCTCAACCCGCAGACCCAACCTACTGGCCCAACATCCCTTCCCCTTTTAATTCAAAACACACACAAGCCCAACCCGTCGCCCAGCCCAACAGATCACACTCAACTCCCCTTTTTATTTCCCGTCGACCCACCCGCATGACCCAAACCAATTCCCGGTCCAGCCCAAGCCCAAATCCCTTACCCTTTTAATCCCCTTTAACCAAAAAAAATAAAAAAAATCTGAAACCCTATCTCTCTCTCTCTCGATCAGCCGCGACCCCACACCCCCCATACCGGCGACCCCACGTCGCCGGTCACCTCACCCGACACCACCGCCAACCCTCTGCCTCCACCAACCCCCCTCTGTTACGCTGACACCCCTAAAACCCGCGACCCATGCCCCTCAAATCCGCGATTTTCTTTACCTTTAATTCGAATTCAAACTCATTTTTTAGGGGGGAATCCACCTATAAATATCCCCCTTTGTTCTTCATTTTAGAGGGGGGCCGAAAATCTGTCTTTGAAGGGGATTTTTGGAGAAATTTCGGGTCATTTTTCGGTCTGAAATTTAAGAAAAAGGGGTCCGAAATCTCCTCAAAGGTTTGCCTTATCTTTTGTTTGTTTGTTCTTCACTAAAATAAAAACCATCCAAAATCTTTGTTTGTTCTTCCATGTGTTCTTCAACTTAAGGATTCCGAAATATAGGTCGAAATTATTGGTTTTGTTTGTGTTGAAGAATCTGGATTTTTAGCTGTTTTTTTGTTTTCTTCGGTTCAATTCGGGTCGGGTCACTGCCGGATCGGGTCGGGTCATTTCGGGTCGAGACCAACATCAGAAAAACAGTATCCTTTCGTAATTACCAATTGAGTGGGTGATCAAAAATCCAAAATCTGAATTCTAAACATCTCAGAGGGTCGTCGATTCGAAACAAGCCTCGGTTCGCTGCCCGGAGAAGGTCAGTAAAATACAAATTCCTCTCAGTATGTTTTCTGTATTTTTATGTGTTTTGTTGTTAATTATGTGATAAGATAGTCATTTTGCTATTTTGTTCATTATTGTGTCAAGTATGTTAGCTGGTTTAATTGGCAATTAATGTTTAGAAAGGCTTTCCTTGTATTATCAGATTCTTACTTAATATGGTAAGAAGCTTTGTCTGTGTGTTGATTTTACGGACATCGTGTGATCATATTGGATTCGAATGTTGAATCATACTTATTTTGCTGAGTCTACTGAACTGATAACACACTTGCCTTACCTGTTTAAATGTTAAAAGGCCTCGATATTAACATGTGAAGTCTCCCAAGTTATCTTGTATCATGCCCTGCCTTTCGAGTTTGTTTGAATGACATTTGCATTAGTGCTTTGCACTATTTGAATCAGTTTATACCCTGTTAAGGCATAGTCTCTAATGCATTTCATACCTGGCTTGTGATTATGTTTCATGTAGTAAGTATGTATAGGGTATAGTCTAAAGATAAAACTGCTTAGGTGAATAAAAAGGTCTAATAAATGATTTGAACATGTCTCACTTAAGAATAAGTAGTATCTTTGATTCTTGTTAAAGTCGTGCCTATGTCTAAACTATCTACTTGGGAGTATGTGTTTGTTTATCTCAGTTTGTGAATCTGTTCATACGAGCATGCCTATTTTCGCTTTCATAAATATGTGGTGTGTTAGAAATGGCCTAGATATGTGTTGCTACTGTCCAGTTCTTCCTTCTATATCTTTTAAATATCTGAAAAATTGAACTTTCTCTGTTGGTTTGTGTGTAAATTTAGGAGACCATGAAGCATGCTAGTTAGTTATGATATGTGTCTTGTCTCTTTCCCATGTTGGTATTCTCCAGTTCCCCTAAATGGTTATTTGGCTCATCCTTTATCCTATTAATGCCTACTGAATTGGTCATGCATTTCCCCTATATGATTAGGTGTTAAGTGCCCCCATAATATCATGTAAAGTCTTTTAAGTTACCTTAGATCATGCTATGTTTACTAAGTCGCTGAATGATATCGGTATTAACATATTGTGCGTATTTGAACTAGTTTATGGTGTGTTATATTACTGCCCATGTCTGCAATCTATGTTTATTGCCGAATGTTTTCTTTCATGGTTGCCTTGTCAGAACTGTCCTATTATCTTAATATGTTGGTTGAAAGCCAAGACAAGCTTCGGGTTGGGTTTAGCCTTCTTCGATAGCCTGCCATGCCCAAGGTTCAAGAAGCCTTTTGAATCTTGTTGCGGCATCGGAAATGAATGGTGGTAGCCCCCCTCTTTGTCTTCTTATCTTTCAAATTTGAAGTTTAGAGTGACTGGTCTTTAAGTTTACCTTCCCCTTTATGTCTTTGCTGTGCTACCAATAGTGTGGTATCCAGCTGCACCTTGAGATTCTGGATATATGTCATCTTTAAATAATTCTAGTTATGGGTTTTGTTGCATTTTGGTCATTGATTCTGAGATCGCCATTCTTTGCAATACTTGGCTGATCGCCGCACTTTTGAGCCATTATTCTGCTGCTGCGTTTGCCGCGCACAGCTGCTGCAATCTTGACCATTCATACTTCTTTTCGGAAATATTTTACTGCTACATTTTGAGCATATTTGATGTCTTATCACTGCTGTATTTTTAGCACAATTGTCTTTGTTTTCTTGGCTAAAAGCACGCTACTTTAGGTTTGTTTGGACAGCCCATCGCCTGCGTTTCCGACCTACTCTGCGTTATTTTAAAACCCATTTCTTCTTTGTTTCTTGGCTGAAAACAGTCGCTTCAACACTGTTTTTCTGTTTTGATTCCATCGCTCGATTTGATTACTTTTCTACTATTTTTCTTGTTTTGAACAAATCTGGTATGCATTAGACACCGTTTTTCTGTTTGATTTCTTTGCCGGTTGCAGATTACTGTTTCTTGCTTTATCATTTTTACTGTTTTAAACTAAACACCGCCTTTTTCCAACATGGCTTTCTATTTCAGTTCCACTGTTTGACATTCAAATTACCGTTCTCTTGCTTCTTGTTTTAAAACTAGACACCGCGTCATTTTGGAAACTGTTTTTACGCCTCTGTTTTGTTTTTTCCGCTCATCGCCATCAAGCATCGCTTTTATTTTTTGCTATCATATCGCTATCTGCTTCGTTTGCATTCGATTTAAAATTTTACCGATTTGAACACGATACTACACCGCCGATGAAAAATATCCGTCGATTTTGAGGCCTACACGGTTGCAAAGACGGAAATATAACTTCGGGCAAGGATGAAGACTTAAACCTTTTATCCGAGATCAACATGTTTAGTAGGCGAGGTGAATTATATATTCGCGACCACGACGTGATTATAGTGATCTTTTCTATTTCACCCGAGAGACCAACATGTTTAGTAGGCGAGGCAATCAAAAATAAACTACATTAGTCATATGTTTGCGACCACGACGTGATTGGAATGTTCTTTTCAAAATTTAAGTCTGAGCCCTCCGCGATCAAAACATTCATTGTTTTGAATACGGATATGAAGTTATTCGTATTTAACTGCTTTCTAACCGTTTGTTATTGATGACTTGCGGGACTAAAGTAAATAAAGGCAATTATTCCTCGGAGTTTATTTATTGTTATTTCTTTCTTTAATTCAGTTTTTATTCCGCTTTGTATTGTAATATTATTTATCGCACTTATGTAATTATTGAAATGCTTAGAATAGGCAAACTTAGGATTTATTCATAGGTTAGTTTAAGATTTGAAACCCGTCGCTAGCTTATTTGTAGGCTCGCAAACTTAGAAATCCTTCGCTAGTTTATTTATTTTAGGCTCGTCACGCGAATTCAAGATTTTCAAAATAACTTTTGTCATCTTTTATTTTACTTTATTAATCATACTGAATAAGTTTATTTTTTTTGTCAATTTACAATTTCATGATTCCCAAAATTTTGCTTCTTTGACATTATAAAGAATTTATTGTCACAAATGCATGTTTTCTAAAAACTTTACATGTATCTTTCTTTTATGTCATCCGAATACGTACTTGTATAAAATGCATCATATTTACTTGTATAAAATGCATCATATTTGCAAACATCTTTTATCTATTATATTTGTAAAACATGTATTTTTCTAGCAATAATTAACCTGAGTTTTACCGGATAACCGCAAGTTAGCGGATCTTAAAGGATGCCTAACCCCTTCCCTTTAGGATAATAAAGAACCCTTACCTAGAATCTCACTAGTTTCGCAGACCATAAAATTGGAGTTTACATTGCAGCACTTAGTTTAAATATTTAGGTGTCCTAATTCACCGTAAAAAATAATTAGGTGGCGACTCCTCAACCCTTTTTACCCAGGAATCACCCCATACGTCCGAGCTCCGCTTTGACCCGAGCGAGGTCGAAAATGGGCGCGTACAGCATGGCGACTCCGCTGGGGATTTTTCAAGGTTCCTAACCATAGCAAATTCAGGTTAATTATAATTGTGCTTTACTTTCACTCTTTGTTTGATGTAATGCTTTTGATTTGTTTCCTTTATGAAATTTTTGCATGCATAACTGCTTTAATTGCTATATTTTTATTGCTTATCATAAATTGGCATTTCGTTCATATTTCTTCCACTCTGAAAAATTGACACTATCACACACTACACGCGAGGTGTGTTTTACGCACCCGCAAATTTCTTTCAATCTACCAAAATTTAGGAGAGTTGGCGTATGCGCGGAGTGACCGGACCATCTGGTGGCCGCGTAGCCTTCTCACTCGAGTAGTCCGCTCGGGAACCTTGTGTCTAGTCAGCCAAATCTTAGAAAATTTAAGATAGAGCTATACCACCCTTTATTTTAAGTCATGCATGCATACACCTTAGGTGGGTCGATCCTTGGTATCGACTCCACAATTAAGAAATCCGCCAAAGATGTCTACGGGTCTCACAACCCAACGACCAATCATCATATTATGTGTAGCGTGATAAGGATAGACTAATTCAAGACTAATCATGACATGCTGAAATTGGAAAATGGACATTCATTTTGTCTCATTTCCAACAAAGCATTGCAGTGTGGGAGCTTGGATCAAATCTGTCGGAATCCCGCATATCTCAAGCGTTTAGGCCCACCTCCCAGCATAAGGGAGGCCCCATGCATATTAGGATGCGCGTTTAATTGTCTTACAATCATTTTGTTGTTTTCTCCTGCTTTTTCACTATGTGCATATTATTTAAAGCAATAATTACTCACCTTATACTAATTTGGTTTTCTTCATTTTTCAGGAGTCTCATTTTGCCTTATTTATTTCCCCAAAGGTTGATTTGTGTTGACTAAAACTGGCGGAGCACCCCATCTTTTATTTCCCAATCATGTCTACTCAAATTGTATTAGTACTTAATGAAAAAAAAAACACACAATTTAAATTGAGGCCTGAATCGCATTTATGCATTTTAATGTATTTTTGCCTCCACCTTTTGAAAGCTTAAAATAACAAATCTGCATTGCTTTTGCTATTTTAAAATCTGCTTTGTTTAATAATTTTCCTTTCTTTTTTTTCATGCAAACTAATTTGTCGGCAGTATGTGACATATAATGAAACAAGCAAACAAGGTCCCAAACAAGCAAGGCTTCGAAGAATATAAGGAAGACTCACAAGCGGAAGAATTGAGGCGTTTTTTGGAATAAGTCAAAGCCAGATTTGGATGAAACATCAGGATGGTTGATAAGTTACAAGCATCGGCACTGACGTTTGCCATTTGTACTCTTAGGCAACTGCACTACAATCTGGACTTCTACTGGGGCAATGCTATATCTTTTGCCAGACCTGAACTACGTTATGACCTGATTCCCTCGGCGGGATACGTAGGCGGCCACATCGGCTTCGGTCCCATCTTTAGAAAAATCCTTACAATCTCCTTTGCTTACCTGAACTACGTTATGACCTGATTCCCTCGGCGGGATACGTAGGCGGCCACATCGGCTTCGGTCCCATCTTTAGAAAAACCCTTACAAATCTCTTTACTTGTAATGAACTACGTCATGACCTGATTCCCTCATGGGGATACGTAGGCGGCCTAAATCGGCTTCGGTCCCACCATTAGGAAATATTTTCTCCTTTATCTCACAAAAGGCATTTTGCACCCATCTGATCACCCTGATAGGACAGGCAAGCAACCCAGACAAGACTCGGTTGTCCGTTTAAAAGATCATCATCCTCACATATCGGAAACTGGGGCATTTTTAAGGGATCACTACCAGAGGACGCCGATAAACCTGGAAAAGCATCGGCAAACTAAGTCTTCAGCCTAAGAGGATTTTGGATAAGGCGTTTGCTCTGTTTCACCGCATGTCACTGCTCGACAGATATTTACATATATGCATACTTTCTTATAAGCAATTTATTTTTAACAAATATTTCCATTAGAGTTCGACAAAACTTTTTACCTATATGCCTACTTTCTTATAAGCAATTTATTTTCAACAAATACTTTCATTAGAGTTCGACATAATTTTTTACATATATGCCTACTTTCTTACACACAATTTATTTTCACCAAATATTTTCATTAGAGTTTGACAAGATATTTTACATATATGCATACTTTCTTATAAGCAAATCATTTTCAACAAATATTTTTTTCATTAGAGTTCGACAAGAACTTTTTAATAATAAGCATACTTTCTTATAAACAACTTATTTTCAACAAAATGTTTTCATTAACGGTTAGCCAAGACTGGGAACCAGCATAGAGCTACAGGTCCGAATCAGCAGGACATGCAGCCATCAAGAGCCAAAGCTACAAAGTCAACGCGAATCAACCGCCCCTCCCCAAACTCACAAATTTTCTTTGAGTACAGGTTCTTCAGGTTGAAAAAGCAGGGAAGCCACATCAATTATGATCAATTCCCCAAAGAATTTCGGCACTACAACTCACTACAACGATTACGTTCTTGTTCTGCATTTATACGAAAACATCATCTTGACCTACAGGGTCCCGACTATTATGTCTGCACAAAGATGTTATTTCGGATCACAAAGAACGACAACAAGACAAACCCGACGGCAAAGACGTCGCATCACATTTTCGCCCGTGCCAGGACGACATTTCAATTCACATGAGTTTGGATCGGCAGAAGATTCAGCACAACGTGGAGCCCTATTACAGCAAACTGACGGCAAGGACGTCACTTACATCTCTTACAACAGGACAACATTACAATAACGTCATCGACGTTATGGCAGCACACAATCATCTTTTACCGCATCTCAACGGCGTCAACAACATTACAATGACGTCTTCAATGCAACAACTATCTTTTACAACATCTCAACGACGTCAACAACATTGCAATGACGTCTTCAAAACAACAGCTATCTTTTACGGCAATGCAGCAACTATCTTTTACCACATCTCAACGGCGTCAACAACATTACAATGACGTCTTCAACGCATCAGCTATCTTTTACAGCATTACAACAACGTCATTGGCGTTCGGCGGACATCAACTATCTTCAATAAAGATTACAACAACGCCCACGACGTTCACGGGCGCATCGCCAGCTTTTTACAACATTACAACGACGTCAACAACATTTCAACGCCGTCTTCAGCGCAACGCGTATCTCTTACAACAAACAGCATTACATTCTTGCAACAACGTCATCACAATGACGTCTTCAACACAACACGTCGATACAACGACGACCTTAGCGTTACATTCTTGCAACAACGTCATCACAATGGCGTCTTCAACACAACACGTCGATACAACGACGACATCAGCGTTATCATTACAACGACATCAACAACATTACAATGATGTCATCAGCAACACGCCCATACAACGGCGTCATCAACAACGCGCCCATACATCGGCGTCATCAACAACACGTCTACGCAACGACGTCTTCAGCACAACAATTATTTCTTACATCATTACAACGACATCAACAACATTACAATGATGTCATCAGCAACACGCCCATACAACGGCGTCATCAACAACGCGCCCATGCAACGGCGTCATCAAGAACACGCCTATGCATCGGCGTCTTCTGCACAACATTTATTTTTACAGCCTTACAACGACATCAACAACATTACAATGATGTCATCAACAACACGCCTATGCAACGGCGTCTTCTGCACAACATTTATTTTTACAGCATTACAACGACATCAACAACATTACAATGATGTCATCAACAACACGCCTACGCAATGGCGTCTTCTGCAAAACAATTATCTTTTACATTCTTACAACGACATCAACGGCATTACAATGATGTCATCAGCAACGCGCCCATACAACGGCGTCATCAACAACACGCCTATGCAACGGCGTCTTCTGCACAACATTTATTTTTACAGCATTACAATGACGTCAACAGCATTACAACGACGTCTTCAGCACAACATTTATTTTTACAGCATTACAATGGCGCTAACAAAGATTACAACGACGTCTTCTGCACAACATTTATTTTTACAGTATTACAACGACGTCAACAGCATTACAACGACGTCTTCAGCACAACAATTATCTTTTACAGCAAAACAGCATTACAACAACGTCCTCGACGTTACATGCAACACAACAATTATCTTTTACAGCAAAACAGCATTACAACAACGTCCTCGACGTTACATGCAAAGACAACAATCGTCTTTTTACAACGACGTCAACAACATTACAACGACGTCTTCAACACAACACGTCAATACAACGACGTCATTTTAGGCGCCCACCTTATAATGCGGGTATTTTAATTTCAGTCAGGCGCCCACCTTATAATGAGGGTATTTTTAATTTCAGTCAGGCGCCCACCTCCTAATGCGGGTATTTCCAAGTTATTTTCTCTACAATATTTTCTCGTGATTTATACACTAATTATATCTTAAGCTTTAGTTTGCAGGAGTTTTTAGTTTGCAGGAACTTCATCACAGCGTGGGACTATCTCTTACGACGAACCGAGGCAATTTAGTCAACGACCTACTTCGAACGTCGATCCGCTCTTTCCCATTAGTTTCTCACATCTGCGACCAGTGTCATCCTAGGTCGACACTGGGGCATTGTTTCTTGAATGCGCACCATCTTTTTGCAACTTCATTTCCCCCCGGGGATTCTATTTCTTACCATGCAGTTCCGATGATCGGGACAAAATTGGCTACCCAGTCAACTTCTTTGGCCGAAAACTCTTTCATCGTCTCCGTCCAAAGAGGGGCATCTGTTGACACCCAATTTTGTCCCATCTTTTATGATTTTATTCGTAATTTTTAATATTTTGACACTTTTAAAATAATTTTAAAATATAGGCATATATGTGTGTATCTTCGTATTATTATTATTATTCGCATATTTTATATCATTTGCATTTTATAATAATCATAAGTTTTATCCGAAAATTCTATGTTAGTTTATTCTCGCAAAATTGCATCGCATTTCCTTTTTTTTTAAAGCATTAAACATTTCGTAAATATTATATTTTTATTATCACATCGTTATGTTATTTTAAATAATTCACATCTTTTACAAAAAATATATTTTTAATATTAAACCCCTCTTTTATATTTTTATCCATAACCCATTTTTATTTTTTCTAACCCAAAACAATTTCTAACCCATTTTTTCATTTTCCCAACCCAAAACAAATTCTACCCAAACAAAACTCCCAAGCCCAAAACCAAACTCTCCAATTAAATACCCATTTCCCCTCTATTTCCCCTCTCAACCCGCAGCCCCAACCGGCCCAACATCCCTTCCCCTTTAATTCAAAACACACACAAGCCCAACTCGTCGCCCCAGCCCAACAGATCACACAACTCCCCTTTTTATTTCCCCGTCAGCCCACCCATGCCCAAACCAATTCCCGGTCCACCAAGCCCAAATCCCTTACCCTTTTAATCCCCTTTAACCAAAACCAAAAAAATAAAAAATCAAACCTATCTCTCTCTCTCTCGATCAGCCGCGACCCCACACCCCCCATACCGGCGACCCCACGTCGCCGGTCACCTCACCCGACACCACCGCCAACCCTCTGCCTCCACCAACCCCCCTCTGTTACGCTGACACCCCTAAAACCCGCGACCCATGCCCCTCAAATCCGCGATTTTCTTTACCTTTAATTCGAATTCAAACTCGTTTTTTAGGGGGGAATCCACCTATAAATATCCCCCTTTGTTCTTCATTTTAGAGGGGGGGCCGAAAATCTGTCTTTGAAGGGGATTTTTGGAGAAATTTCGGGTCATTTTTCGGTCTGAAATTTAAGAAAAAGGGGTCCGAAATCTCCTCAAAGGTTTGCCTTATCTTTTGTTTGTTTGTTCTTCACTAAAATAAAAACCATCCAAAATCTTTGTTTGTTCTTCCATGTGTTCTTCAACTTAAGGATTCCGAAATATAGGTCGAAATTATTGGTTTTGTTTGTGTTGAAGAATCTGGATTTTTAAATGTTTTTTTGTTTTCTTCGGTTCTCAATTCGGTCCTCATCACGGATCGGTCGGGTCATTTCGGTCGAGACCAACATCGAAAAACAGTATCCTTTCGTAATTACCAATTGAGTGGGTGATCAAAAATCCAAAATCTGAATTCTAAACATCTCAGGGGTCGTCGATTCAAACAAGCCTCGGTTCATTTGCCTGAGAAGGTCAAGAAATACAAATTCCTCTCAGTATGTTTTCTGTATTTTTATGTGTTTTGTTGTTAATTATGTGATAAGATAGTCATTTTGCTATTTTGTTCATTATTGTGTCAAGTATGTTAGTGGTTTAATTGGCAATTAATGTTTAGAAAGGCTTTCCTTGTATTATCGATTCTTACTTAATATGGTAAGAAGCTTTGTCTGTGTGTTGATTTTACGGACATCGTGTGATCATATTGGATTCGAATGTTGAATCATACTTATTTTCTTGAGTCCATCGAATCGATAACACACTTGCCTTACCTGTTTAAATGTTAAAAGGCCTCGATATTAACATGTGAAGTCTCCCAAGTTATCTTGTATCATGCCCTACCTTTCGAGTTTGTTTGAATGACATTTGCATTAGTGCTTTGCACTATTTGAATCAGTTTATACCCTGTTAAGGCATAGTCTCTAATGCATTTCATACCTGGCTTGTGATTATGTTTCATGTAGTAAGTATGTATAGGGTATAGTCTAAAGATAAACTGCTTAGGTGAATAAAAAGGTCTAATAAATGATTTGAACATGTCTCACTTAAGAATAAGTAGTATCTTTGATTCTTGTTAAAGTCGTGCCTATGTCTAAACTATCTACTTGGGAGTATGTGTTTGTTTATCTCAGTTTGTGAATCTGTTCATACGAGCATGCCTATTTTCGCTTTATAAATATGTGGTGTGTTAGAAATGGCCTAGATATGTGTTGCTACCGCCCAGCTTCTTCCTTCTATATCTTTTAAATATCTGAAAAATTGAACTTTCTCTGTTGGTTTGTGTGTAAATTTAGGAGACCATGAAGCATGCTAGTTAGTTATGATATGTGTCTTGTCTCTTTCCCATGTTGGTATTCTCCAGTTCCCTAAATGGTTATTTGGCTCATCCTTTATCCTATTAATGCCCTCTTGAATTGGTCATGCATTTCCCTATATGATTAGGTGTTAAGTGCCCCCATAATATCATGTAAAGTCTTTTAAGTTACCTTAGATCATGCTATGTTTACTAAGTCATTTGAATGATATCGGTATTAACATATTGTGCGATTTGAACTAGTTTATGGTGTGTTATATTATCGCCCATGTCTGCAATCTATGTTTATTGCCGAATGTTTTCTTTCATGGTTGCCTTGTCAGAACTGTCCTATTATCTTAATATGTTGGTTGAAAGCCAAGACAAGCTTCGGGTTGGGTTTAGCCTTCTTCGATAGCCTGCCATGCCCAAGGTTCAAGAAGCCTTTTGAATCTTGTTGCGGCATCGGAAATGAATGGTGGTAGCCCCCCTCTTTGTCTTCTTATCTTTCAAATTTGAAGTTTAGAGTGACTGGTCTTTAAGTTTACCTTCCCCTTTATGTCTTTGCTGTGCTACCAATAGTGTGGTATCCAGCTGCACCTTGAGATTCTGGATATATGTCATCTTTAAATAATTCTAGTTATGGGTTTTGTTGCATTTTGGCTGCTGATTCTGAGACTGCCAGTTGCTGCAATACTTGGGCTGATCGCCGCACTTTTGAGCCATTATTCTGCTGCTGCGTTTGCCGCGCACAGCTGCTGCAATCTTGACCATTCATACTTCTTTTCGGAAATATTTTACTGCTACATTTTGAGCATATTTGATGTCTTATCACTGCTGTATTTTTAGCACAATTGCTGCTGTTTTCTTGGCTAAAAGCCTGCTACTTTAAATTTGTTTGGACAGCCCAACTTCTGCGTTTCAAACCTACTATCTGCGTTATTTTAAAACCCATTTCTTTCATTGTTTCTTGGTAAAATCGGCTTCAACATCTTGTTTTTGTTTTGATTCAACGCTCGATTTGATTACTTTTCTACTATTTTCTTGTTTTGAACAAATACCGTATGTTCGCACCGCTTTTTCATTTCGGTTCTTTGCCGGTTGCAGACATCGCATTTCTTGCTTTATCATTTTTATCGCTTTTAAACTAAACACCGCATTTTTCCAACATGGCTTTCTATTTCGCCATTGTTTAGATTCAAATTACCGTTTCTCTTGCTTTCTTGTTTTAAAACTAGACACCGCGTCATTTTGAAACTGCTTTTTCGCCTCTGTTTTGTTTTTTCCGCCATCGCCGCTCTGCTTTTATTTTTTGCTATCACATCGCTATCGTCAAGCTGCTTTCGTTCGATTTAAAATTTTACTGATTTGAACACGATACTACACTGGCCGATGAAAAATATCCGTCGATTTTGAGGCCTACACAGTTGCAAAGACGGAAATATAACTTCTGGGCAAGGATGAAGACTTAAACCTTTTATCCGAGATCAACATGTTTAGTAGGCGAGGTGAATTATATATTCGCAGCCACGACGTGATTATAGTGATCTTTTCTATTTCACCCGAGAGACCAACACGTTTAGTAGGCGAGGCAATCAAAAATAAACTACATTAGTCATATGTTTGCAGCCACGACGTGATTGGAATGTTCTTTTCAAAATTTAAGTCTGAGCCCTCCGCGATCAAAACATTCATTGTTTTGAATACGGATATGAAGTTATTCGTATTTAACTGCTTTCTAACCGCTTGTTATTGACAATACTGGGGACTAAAGTAAATAAAGGCAATTATTCCTGAGTCTATTTATTGTTATTTCTTTCTTTAATTCAGTTTTTATTCCGCTTTGTATTGTAATATTATTTATCGCACTTATGTAATTATTGAAATGCTTAGAATAGGCAAACTTAGGATTTATTCATAGGTTAGTTTAAGATTTGAAACCCGTCGCTAGCTTATTTGTAGGCTCGCAAACTTAGAAATCCTTCGCTAGTTTATTTATTTTAGGCTCGTCACGCGAATTCAAGATTTTCAAAATAACTTTTGTCATCTTTTATTTTACTTTATTAATCATACTGAATAAGTTTATTTTTTTTTTTGTCAATTTACAATTTCATGATTCCCAAAATTTTGCTTCTTTGGCATTATAAAGAATTTATTGTCACAAATGCATGTTTTCTAAAAACTTTACATGTATCTTTCTTTTATGTCATCCGAATACGTACTTGTATAAAATGCATCATATTTACTTGTATAAAATGCATCATATTTGCAAACATCTTTTATCTATTATATTTGTAAAACATGTATTTTTTCTAGCAATAATTAACCTGAGTTTTACCGGATAACCGCAAGTTAGCGGATCTTAAAGGATGCCTAACCCCTTCCCTTTAGGATAATAAAGAACCCTTACCTAGAATCTCACTAGTTTCGCAGACCATAAAATTGGAGTTTACATTGCAGCACTTAGTTTAAATATTTAGGTGTCCTAATTCACCGTAAAAAATAATTAGGTGGCGACTCCTCAACCCTTTTTACCCAGGAATCACCCCATACGTCCGAGCTCCGCTTTGACCCGAGCGAGGTCGAAAATGGGCGCGTACACCATCTCCAAAGATCTGTTATGCACTATCATGAAAACAGGTGCTACGGCACGTGAACTTTGGGTCCGCCTAGAAGAAATCTTTCAGGACAATAAAAATACTCGGGCTGTGTATTTGGAAGAGCAATTCAACAATACCCGCCTCGAGAATTTTAACAACATGTCCGAATATTGTAAGCAACTGAAACTCATAACCGATCAACTATCCAACGTCGGGACTTCGCTTTGAAACCAAGATGGTGCTTCAACTTGTTGCGGGTTTACCGAAAGGTGAATATGACACACTCGCAACAATGATTCAACAAGCCGACCCTCTCCCAAGTTTCAACAAGGCACGTTCACAACTATTGTTGGAAGAAACTAGACGTGCTAAACAAGAGGAACATAATCAAAAGGCGTTAGCCGTTGACGGGATGGCGACACCTGCGGCCAGCAGCAACCAGCAGTTCCAACAGCAGCAGCAGCAGCAACAGAGCGGCGGAGGTCGTGGCGGCAGAGGTCGCAACAATAAAGGCAAGGGCCATGGAAAGGGCCAACGTAACCAGTGGATCGACAACAATACCATCGGACAAAGAAGAAGTGGTCTAACCAGCAGAAGAAGGCCCAACCAGCAGAATCGGGCCTCGCCAGATGCCCGCATTCGACCGCAGGGCCTGGCCAGCCTTGGTCGATCGCCTGTTGGGCCACCGCCAGCCACCAGGCAGCCACCAAGAAGCAGCAAAGAATCGTGACCATTTCATAGTCCAAAGAAGAAGAAGAAGAAGACTGCAGTTAGCCAAAGAACCGCCCCGACCGATATGGGCCAGGCATACACCCCCGTGAACCTTCGACAGCCCGACGACAATTGGTACATGGTCACCGGAGCCACATCTCACCTCTCTCGGCCGTCAGGTAACCTATCTCAACTACGTCGGCTAAAGTGTCATCAATTTATTACCGCTTGCAATGATAATCGCATTCCAATTGAAGGTTACGGTAACACACACACCAAACATCCACATCCACCTTTCTCCCTAAACCACGCCCTATACACACCTAACATCATTAAAAACTTAATTTACGTTAGAAAATTCACTAGCAATAATGCAGTTCCGAATTTGACCCTTTTGGTTTTTCTCGTGAAGGAACTCAATACGGGAAAATTCTTACACGCCGCAATAGTGTGGGAGACCTCTACCCATTCACTCAATCTTCATTTGTCAGGCCATAAGCACCTCTATCCCTTGCGGCGATCTCTCCCTCAACTTGGCACAACCGACTCGGACACCAGGAGACCCGCTTTACTTTTCTTAGGACTTCTAAGCGTATTCAATGTAATAATGGGAAAATTGCCCAACACTGCTTTTTCTTGTCCACTAGGCAAACATACTCGTCTTCCCTTTATGTCATCAAACAAGTGTTACTTTTTCTCCTTTTGATATTGTTCATGCCGATTTATGGACATCTCCGATTGCTAGCTCTTTGGGTCATAAATTCTATCTAGTATTCTTGGATGATTTTTCACATTTTGTCCGATTTACCCATCAAATTCAAATCTGAAGTTTTTGCAAAATTCCGCGAGTTTCAAAAATTCATTAAGACACAATTTGAAAAACCTATTAAATCATTCCAATGTGATAATGGACGTGAATTTAATAACTCGGCATTTCACAATTTCTGTTCTAACAAGGCATGGTTTTCCGTTTTTCTTGTCCCTATACTTCTTCCCAAAACGGAAAGGCTGAAAGAATTATACGTACCATCAATAACATGGTCCGCACACTTCTGTTTCATGCCTGCCTACCACCGCCTTTTTAAGTCTATGCTGTCAAAATGGTAGAATCCCTTCTAAATATTTTACCAACTAGCACACTCCAAAACAAAACCCCTACAGAAATCTTATACCGTAGGCAGCCATCATATGATCACCTACGTATTTTTGGATGCTTATGCTACCCCAACATAGCCTCCATCGCACCCCACAAACTTGCCCTCGCACTCTTCCATGTGTCTTCCTTGGTCTATCTCCTAATCATCGGGCTACTTGTGCTATGACATTTCTACTCGCAAAATCATCGTCTCCGCCACGTTACCTTTAACGAGACAACCTTTCCTTTTTCCAATCTCCGGACATTTCAGACCACTGATTACTTCTTTCTCGATGAACCGAGTTTGTCTCCGGTCATCCAGAATCTGTACCAGAAGAACATCGCTCCGACGCCATCGCCGCTTCCAGAAGGTCATTCGACCCTCCCGCAGCAATGCTGCCACCTAG
This sequence comes from Anisodus acutangulus, assembly GCA_029783415.1. Lineage (NCBI taxonomy): Eukaryota > Viridiplantae > Streptophyta > Magnoliopsida > Solanales > Solanaceae > Anisodus > Anisodus acutangulus. Next base: position 51,820,042 of record CM056499.1, on the reverse strand, counting down.
TTCAGCTCTCACACCACCCACGTTGAACCCTGTCGAGTCTAATGCACCACCCACATTGCCTCCAGTCCAGCAAATCCAGCAACCTGTCGAGTCTCCTGCTTCTGCAGCAACACTGCTGCCAACTAGTCCCGCAGCCTCACCGCTTACGATCCAAAGAACTGGCCCCGACCTCCCACTGCGGCCCTCACCGCATGGAGACTGCGTGCACAACACGGGATCTTCAAACCCAAGGTTCACTTCAATCTCTCCACACAAACCTTATCACCCATTCCAAAGAATCCAAAACTAGCTAAACCGACCCCAATTGGAATGCGGCCATGTGCGAAGAGTTTAACGCTTTAACCAAGCAGAACACTTGGGATTTGGTACCTAGACCAGCTGATGTGAATGTTATCCGGTGTATGTGGCTATTTCGTCACAAGTTCAGAGACCGTGGTGACTTATAGAGGTATAAGGCAAGACTAGTTGCAAATGGCACTAATCAGCAGGAGGGTATTGATTGTGGTGAGACATTCAGTCCGGTTGTTAAACCGGCCACTATTCGGACTGTTCTCAGTATTGCTATGGGCTTGCATTGGCCGATTCATCAGCTTGATGTCAAGAATGCGTTTCTTCATGAGGATTTGAAAGAGATCGTACATGCATCACCTCTCCTGGTTTTGTTCATCCGTGACTCCACGGTTTGTGTGTCGTCTCGAAGTCATTGTATGGATTGAAACAGGCCCCCGCTCTTGGTATGATCGATTCGCCAGGTATCTTACGCAAATTGGTTTTGTATGTAGCGGTGTGATACCTCTCTCTTCACTTTTCACCGAGGTAGCGACCTTTGCATATTTGCTATTATATGTCGGCGATATTGTTCTTCTTGCCTCATCCGACGGGTTGAAGAATGAAATCATTGCTCTACTCAAAACCGAATTTGCTATGACTGACTTGGGGAAGCTAAGTTATTTTTGGGTATATCGGTGACTAGATCTGCGCCAATATGTTCATGTGTCGGCGAAAGTATGCGAGAAGAGATAGTGTCTGAGGCCAAGATGGCAAATTGTAAAATTATGCCAACTCAGGTGGACTCAAAATCCAAGCTTAGTGCCAATGACGGTGCGCCCGCTTTACGATCCCACTCTATATCGGAGTCTAGCAGGTGCTCTTCAGTATCTTACATTCACTAGGCCTGATATTGCATATGCCGTTCAGCAGGTGTGTCTGTTCATGCACGACCCCCAAGAGTCCCATTTTGCCGCCCTCAAACGTATTATCAGATATGTTAAGGGCACACTTGACTTTGGATTACATCTATACCCCTCTGCCCCAACCAAATTGCTAGCCTACACGGATGCAGATTGGGCAGGATGCCCCGACACACGTCGCTCCACCTCTGGGTACTGTGTATTTCTTGGGGATAATCTTATCTCATGGTCCGCCAAGCGGCAGGCCACGCTGTCCCATTCGAGTGCTGAAGCAGAATATCGCGGAGTTGCTAATGTCGTCGCTGAGATCTGTTGGCTCCGAAATCTTCTTTTGGAGCTCCAGTGTCCATTACGCAAGGCGTCTATAGTTTATTGTGACAACATATCTGCTATCTATATGTCTCATAATCCAGTCCAACATCAGCGAACTAAGCATATTGAGATGGATATCCACTTTGTGCGAGAGAAGGTTGCTCGTGGTCAGGTCAAAATTTTACATGTGCCTTCCTCGTATCAGTATGCAGATATTTTCACAAAGGGACTACCGCGACAGCTCTTCACCGACTTCCAATCCAGCCTTAGCATTCGGCCTCCTCCCGCTCCGTCTGAGGGGGAGTATTAGCGAATATTCTCAGAATATTCATCGTATATTTTGTAATTATGATAAATGTATATTTAAGGTAACTTAGGATTCTAATTGTATTAGGAATCAACCTTTGTAAGGTAAGTTAGGATTCATACCATATTAGGAATCAACCTTGTACAGCTATATATATATTGTGAATAATGAAAGAAATTCCCAAGAGAAATTATTTTATCTTCCAGTAATAAATGAAATCATGAAATGATTCGAGGAGTTGAACATCAACGTAGATTGGATAACCTAGTCAAGTGGGAAGAACCCACTTTCCCTATAATACAATTCAACCTGTTTTTATTTCATTCATTCTCTATTTAATATCGTCTAGTCAGAAAATTCATAATCTGACTATTCGACACGACACAAAAAAGAAAGGATCTATATAAATGGAGTACAAATTACTGATTGAAATTTATAAAGCCTGGTTATTGCACCTATATTTGCAAGAGATTGTCTTCAAAACTTGAGGTCATCCTGGTCACTCAACAATTTTTACCATTGTATCAAAGCTCTCCCGACTAGAAATGGAAGAGAATTTAATAAATTGAAAAAAACAACGTACTTTTCGACTACCTCATTACTCTGCATTCTCTACTAGGACATTGTTAAGAATAAAGCATGCAATTGGTATATAAACCAAGACATTTAAGAAGATATGTTACAAATTATAAATCATTACAAACAAAGTAATCAAATTTATTATTATATTCACATACCTTAAGCTTCCTTTTCCTGTTCGTTCAAGAATCAATCTTTCCTAAGATACATATATAAAGCAATGACATGATACATAAACAGACCCTCAAACTTGATCTCAACTGGCAAGTATACTCTCCAACTTTGGGTGTGCACAAGTATAACTCCGCAAGAAGAGCCCATGAACAAGTGCAAATATAATCAACATATTACTCCTTATTTAAAATCATAAGTAGTTAAACATATAACTCCCCCTAGATTCTTCATGCAACTCCTTAATCCCCACAAGCAATAGCTGTAGTTCTGATCATCTGGAATTTGGATTGGTCGACATAGTTAGAGACTTCATCATTAAAACTAACTCTTCTTGTCACGGCTTTTCCAACAACACTACTATCATCATCATCATCTTCGTCATCATCACAGCTAGACATAATCTTGTTCTTCACGTGATCGATATATTCAGAAAACCTGCCATTACTAGTACTAATACGATCATTATAATCTTCCGATTTAACGCCTTTAGGATAATCTTGATTTTGCTGATGATTACTTGTAGCAATAATATCTGCAGGGAACTTGTTCATGGACTCTTCTTTTGTGTTGTGATTATATTCTACATGTATCCTATTCTGATCATTTAATGGGATTATTTGGTGGCCCTTTAAGTCATGAAGGGGAAAATTGGTGGATCCATTTTGAGCAACAACTAGCTTGAATTTGGTAGCTGAATTAATACTAGCAGATTTGGTATTTCTAGAAAAATATAGAAACAATGAACTTAGATTCAGTGCTTTGAAAATCTTTTCACATACCCCTTGGGACTGAGTGTTTTTCGTGATGGTTTGGTTCTTCCCCATTTCGAGTATTCAGAGTTCAAGGGAAATTAATACTCTACTTTGGGAAATAGCCAACTTTGGTTGTGAAATGGGAGAAGGTTGGATAAATAAGAGGAGATTATTATACAGGAGACTAATTTAGTCTCTTAAAACACAATCATGTGTTATTTGTTACTCCAATATTCCACAAGGTGTAGATTGGACGGTGATTATTAGGGTATCATATTCCTGTTGGTAACTCTTTACCGTATCTTCCTATTTATTTAGCAAAAAGATGTGAGAAAGGGGTGCCTCGAAGTCTAAAAAGTGTATACTTTGCAGTACAAGTACAAATACAATGGGTTCTTGCTTTGTAAAAGCATCTCAGAGTGATTGGTTTGGAGTCTTTGAGAGTCTATGCTGCCAACAGGATAGACCCCTTCTTCCTTGGACATGACGAAACTAATGAAATGGAAGACAGCAATATGTCGAATCACTTTTTTGAATAATAACATAAAAAAAAAGGACACTAAATAGTCACTATTTATGCTTAGTGAAGTTTTAAAACGAGACTAAATAGTGACCATATATGAGCAGATTGAAGCCTAAAAGACAAGTAAAAATTGCTCAGTTGGTAAATCACATCTACCCACAATCGATAGGTCCAGGGTTTGAGTGTGAAAACACTATAAATCCTCCGAAATGAAAACTAAATAAGGAGAAAAATGAAGACTTGAAGCCTAAAATGAGATGAAATATCTATGGTTAGGCAAATTCAAGATTTGAAGTTACATCAACAGACTTGAAGTATCATTGCACTGCCACCTACTACTCCTTAATAATTCATGCGAACTTGGAACAGATTTTAATTTTTTTTTATTGTTTAAGATGAATGCAATGAGTATGTCTTCATCGGACCCTGAAAAAGGTTTTAGTGTTAATAACAACAGTCTACTATACTAATGTACTCAATGATTTTTAACTGACAGGTTATTTAGTATAGCGGAAGAATTATTCAACTCTATTTAGCAAAATTTATGTTATATGACAGTAAAATAAATAATTTCTTGATTATTTTCATTAATGAATGAAGTATATATACAAGTTACAATCCTAAATATGGAAAATCTTATTCATACTATACTTCTAAATACTAATCATACTTGTACAAGTATTCTACAACTATGGTAAGTTTGTACACTAGTTTAATTACCATCTTAATCCTATTTTAGCACGACACCATGCTATATTCTATCACACACCCGCAGTCATAGCGGGCGGTAGTCATACGCTGAGACTGTCCCTAAAATCTTCAAATAGAACTGAGGAAAGACCCTTCGTAAAGATGTCAGCAATTTGGTATCTGAATGGCACATGTAAAACGCGTACTTGTCCACGAGCTACCTTTTCGCGAACAAAGTGAATATCCATCTCGATATGTTTAGTGCGCTGATGTTGGACCGGATTGCCAGAAAGATAGACTGCACTAACATTATCACAATAGACCAAGGTAGCTTTCTGAATAGGAAAGTGTAATTCTAATAAAAGATCAAGTAACCAATATGATTCAGATACCACATTAGCCACGCCTCGATACTCAGCCTCTGCACTGGATCACGATAATGTAGTCTGACGTTTCGCAGACCACGAGACCAAGTTATCATGAAAGAAATAACTTGATCACGAACACTGTAGGGAATTACTCCGGGGTGCTAATGTTGGAAATCTTACGAAAAATACTTGATTACGAACATTGTAGGGAATTCTCCAAAGCTTGAGGCGTGTTCAAGGACACTGTTTTTAAAGATATTTCACCCGGTATAAATATATCTCTCAGGATTCAACAAGCTCTTCTAGTATAAAATTAAGAGTCAGAACAAATATTTATTTTAGTATAAAACTCAGCACAATAATATGAAAGCTAAGGAAGAATTGTTATTGATCTCTTTCTCTGTCTCAAAAGCAAAAATGACGAGACTTAAATATATTCAAAGGATCAAGACAAGAATAAGTTTATCAACGTTCTGACAACCAATTTAGTAATTGTGATTTAATGTAATAATGAATGGAATGTTATGGCTGAAAGATGTAACAGTAGTGTGGATTAATGAAAATAAAGAGGTCAAGGCTTCAATATAATGACAGGAAAGTGGGTCAAAAGAATTGACAACTTTCCAACATTAAAATGTAATAAAGCAGCCATTGAATGCTATTCAAAGATGATTATTTTCTTTTTGATATATTGTATTATTTTTTTCAACAATTTCTCACATATCTCAAAAAAAATAATAAGAAATATAATTAATAAGAAGTTTTGATGGATTTTCTCATATGAATACAATACGTCGAATTTGATGTCTCATAGACAATGAACCAAACCTAGATAAAATAAGATTATACTTATAGAACTATTGGTGAAGTTTAGAACGTTTATGAATCAAGAATTCTTTTGGAAGCGTCGAGTCTTATTTTATCACATTATACTCCCACAATCTTTATCGTTGTCGCGGTTTTGCGCTAAGAGGCCATGCGTGTGTTCTGGTATTCGTGAGTGCTTTAGAAATCCCTCATAATTTCATAGAAGCGGCACCACTCCACACTCATATAGGTCCACCCATCAAGTGTATTATGTAAAACAATAAACCACCTATAAAGGATATGATAATTGATTAAGAGTTTATTAACTCAACCTGAGTTTGCCTTGCTTCACTATATTCACACACCATAGGAAGGACATAATTTAATAGGGACATAATTTAATAGTGCATGCTTGATCAACTAATGACTTGTTATTACCCATATGAACATAATTCATGGGATCTCCAATCACATAGGTTGGGTTACCATTAGACCTGTCCACCGGGTCGGGGACCCGCCCGACCCGACCCAAAAAACCAGGGCCAGAAGCGGGGACCCGATCAGGATCAGGGTCGGGCCAAGGTCAGAATATTTTACTCGTCTGACCCGACCCGGCCCCGACCTGCATATTTTTTTAATATAATTTATATTATTTTTTCTATTAATATTTATTTTGTACTTAGGGTCGGGCAAGCAGGAAAAAAAAAAAGCTACCCGACCCGACCTTTGGACAGGTTTAGTTACCATCATTGTTGATCTTCTCAAATTGACAAAAGTCTCACTCCCCTCGATGTTTCTTTTAGTCTGAGAATTGATCAAGTTCACCCCTGACTTCATAATTTATTTACTTAAATAATTTCATCTCACAACAGCTGCGTTATCATATTATGTCTCAGATGAATGAGTCTATTTATGGCAATAAAAAAAATTGACAATCACAATGTATAGACACAAAAAATTTTGATTTTATTCCAATTGAAATACTTGCTTAGAGGTCTCTTAATCCTTCAGCCTCATTATCAACCAACTCCAAAATAATAAATTCAGATTTCATCTCAGGCTCACATAACAACTAGTGAATTAACATCACTATATCCTTCTAGTACAACGAAAAATTCACTATATTCAGTACTGATACCCCTCAATTATTTTTTCAAAATTAAGTAGGTAAGATACCTCACACTTTCAAATCTTTCAATATTGTAATGTATACTATTTTGTATATGACCAAAACATGTTAGACATAAAATAGAGCATAATTTTTCTCTCTATCAAAAAACAAAATAGTTAGAGATTATATATAAGCAAAGATACAACAAGGTGTATAAGACTCCTTAACAACGTATATTTGAAAACATTTAACATTAAGATAGAAGCCTTTAGTGACTATTGAAATCACCAGATATAGCTAATGTTAAAATGCCATTGAAGTAAATCACAGTTTTAACTTTTAAAATCATCTAATGACTAGTCAAATTCATTCAAAAAATCAAATTCCATTTGACAATGACAAATAGAAGCCACCAATATTTTCATTACATCATTAAGGCAATTTAAGAGAGATGTCGTTTTTCTTTCCCAACAAAAGAAATAATTTAAACTTACATTTCCTTAATATAAAAAAAATTAACATATCCAAGCCTAGCATGCCATAAGTCATATAAATAAGTCAAGTAAATAAAGTATTAATATTTTCATCTTGAAAATTATTAGCCACATATAAATCATGATAACATTACTCATCGCCCACAAAGACGTTTTTTTTTTTAAAAAAAACACAGTTCTATCAAATTTCAATGAAACTTTGACCCCCACTTTTCCTAATAATTAATCACATAAACCAAATTGGTTCACATATTAGAAATATGTACCACCTCGATTAATGCCAGTATTTTCCTTTTCTCCGGATGTGAGTTTAAGAGATTTTTTTTTCTCTTCTTCAAGAACTTGAGTAGTTCTTGGATCAACAATATAAACAAATTCTTCTTCATCATCAACTTGTGTGTAAGATAAAAAAATTAATTTAGTCAGCACAAATATGCTTACTAGGATCAAAGTCATCTAACACCCAATGTCTCACATTAACCATAATGATCACAACAATTATATTATTCTGCTCAGCCAAATTTATATTTAATTAGCGGTTATCATTTCTCCTAATCTTCTACCACATAGAAGGATATAATGACTTAATTTGTCACACACAAAATAGTAATCATCTTGAGATTAGCCACAATTAATTATTACATGGAATCAAAATACATATACCTTGATAGATAAGAATCGGCTATCTCACCTCTTAACTAACTCATATCTTGATCCAAGAATGAACCACTTTCTGATCCATTCTGGTAACTCATTTCTAATCCAATTTTTATTCTGCTTGACTATCAAAATCGCAGTGAAAGTATACGGGAATACAGTCTAACAATTATATACGATAATTAAAGGATTGAAGAATACTTTCTTGTGCCTCTAACTGAAAGACACGAGAATATACACGCGTGGGACCGTGTATATCACTAAAGTATTTTGTATATAATTTATCATATTTGTAGAATTTGTGTACAATTATAATTATGGTTGTAGTATTGTATTAGAAAAAGATATTAGTATTGTATTAGGAAAAAGTAGATTTATTTTTCATAATTAGATATTGTATATCATGTATTTACCTCTGATACCATGAAAATAATCAAGGGATTATATTCTTTCATGGTATCAGAGGTATATATACATGATATATAATATCTAATTATGAAAATAAATCTAGCAGCAGTCCCGACACCCACAGATATCGAGGTTGAGATGCATACACTTGGATTAAATCCCCCGGACGTAAATTGGTACATGGACACCGGTGCCACTTCTCATATGACGTCTGCGCCATATAATCTCTCGTTCAATTTGAGCAAAAATCGTGGCATAATTATTGGTAATTCAATTTCAATTCGTGGTTATGGTCACACACAGTTATCTCCCCCGCATCCACCTCTAATTTTGATAAATGTCCTTCATGCCACTCACTTAATTAAAAATTTGGTGTTTGTCCGAAAATTCACAATTGATAATTAGGTGTTTGTTAACTTTGACCTTTTTGGATTTTTTGTGAAGGATTTCACAACGGGAATACCTCTAATGAGATATAATAGTCGGGGAGAGCTTTATCCAATCACCACCACCACCACTCCCTTGAGTCAAGCCACTCCATCAACATTTGTCGCTCTAGCAACTTCCTTTTGGCATGCTCGGTTGTGTCATCCGGGGGCGTCTGTTATTTCTTTTCTTAAGAATAATAATTTTATTGATTGTAATGGTACGTGTAGTACTAATATTTGTCCTTCTTGTCCCCTAGGGAAACATGTTAGATTACCGTTTGTAGCTTATACTTCTAGTACTTTGATGCCTTTTGATATTATTCATAGTAATTTGTGGACATCTCTCATTTTGAGCTCGTTGGGCCATCGTTATTATGTGTTGTTTTTTGGATGATTATTCTAATTTTTTTCTGAAGTCTCAAGTTTTTTCCACATTCCTAAAGTTTAGAGCATTCGTATGTACTCAATTTGAAAGGAAAATTAAAAACATTCAATGTGATAATGGGAGAGAATTTGATAATGGGCCGTTTCGGAAATTTTGTGACACTAATGGCATCGTTTTTTTATTTTCTTGTCATCATACGTCCTCACAAAATAGGAAAGTCGAACGAAAAATTCGTTCCATTAATAATATTGTCCGAACTTTACAAGTCCATGCTTCATTACCCCCCTTCTTTTTGGCATCATACATTACAAATGGCCACTTACATCCTTAATATACTTCCTAGCAAAGGGTTAGCATATCAATCTCCCCTAAAAATTCTTTATCATAAAGACCATTCGTATTCTCATCTAAGGGTGTTTGTGCTATCCCCTTTTTTCGTCCACTATAATTAACAAACTTCAAGCTCGTTCTACCGCTTGTGTGTTTTTGGGTTATCCGTCTAATCATCGTGGTTACAAATGTTTTGATTTATCTTCTAATAAAATCATAATTAGTCGTCATATTATTTTTGATGAAACCCAATTTTCGTTTGCCAAATTGTATAATTCTGTGTCTAATTCTTATAATATGTTGGATGATGAGCTCTCACCGTATATTATCAACCATTTAACTGGGTTGTCCTGTGACCCATATCCACCAGCAGGCCCACTTCCTATTGGCCTAAATTTGTCCATCCAGATTCCTAAATCTCGACCAGCAGGCCTATTGCCTTTTGGCCCAATTTCTCAACAACCTGGCCCAAATAACGTTCTCCCGCATCCAAGTTTTTATCCAGCAGACCCACTGCTTGTTGGCCAGTCTCGAGCCAACCCGACACTTACCCAAAATCCGTCTACTTCTATTTCGAGTCAAGGGCCCGTTACTCATAGCCAACGAGGTATTTTTAAACCTAAAAGACATTTTAATCTTAATCCTAATGTCATTAAATCACCCTTGCCACGTAACCTAGTGTCTTCCCTTCATGACCTGAATTGGAAAATGGTTATGGATGATGAATTTAATGCTCTTATTAAAAATAAAATGTGGGAGTTGGTGCCCCGTCCCCCCAGTATCAATGTTATTCATTTTATGTGGATTTTTACTCATAATGAAAAATCTGACATTTGTTTTGAGAGGCATAAGGCCCGTCTTGTAGGTGATGGCAAAACTCAGCAGGTTGACGTGGATTGTGGTAAGACATTTAGTCCGATGGTCAAACCGGCTACCATTAGCACTGTTCTCAGTCTAGCTCTCTCGAAAGCATGGCACATTCATTAGTCGGATGTGAAAAATATTTCCTTACACGGTGATCTCAAGGAGACAGTATACATGCATCAACCCTTATATTTCAGGAACCTCAATTATCCTAATCATGTCTGTTTGCTCAAGAAGTCCTTATATGGGCTTAAGAATGCCCCACGGGCTTGGTATAAGAGGTTTGTAGATTATGTGTCTACTATTGAGTTTTCTCACAACATGTTTGTTCATTCTCTGTTCATCTATCGTCGTGGTACTTCTCTGGCATACATTATGTAATATGTGAATGATATTATATTGACTGCCTCTTCTGATAATCTATGCAAGTCTATCATGTCTCTTCTCAGTTCAAAATTTGTTATGAAAGACTTGGGGGCCTTGGGTTATTTTTTTGGTATAGCTGTCACACGTCATGCAGGTGGTCTATTTTTATCACAGAGGAAGTATGCGACTGAGATTATTGAGAGATCTGGCATGTCATCGTGTAAGTCCTCATCTACTCCGGTTGATACCAAGTCGAAGTTGAGTGCTACTTCTAGCACACCTTACGAAGATCCCACCCACTATCACAGTCTTGCAGAGGTTCTTCAGTATCTTACTTTCATGAGGCTCGACATTACGTATGCAATGCAGCAGGTGTGTTTATTTATGCATGATCCGAGAGACGATCACATGTATGCGCTCAAACGCATTATACGGTACATACATGACACACTTGATTATGGTTTGCATTTATATCCATACTCCGTCTCTACTCTCATGTCTTATACATATGCTGATTGGGGTGGATGTCCAGATACCAGGCGTTCGACATCTGGTTATTGTATGTTTCTTGGTGATAACTTGGTCTCTTGGTCGGCAAAACGCCAAGCTACTTTATCGCGATCCAGTGCGGATGTCGAGTATCGAGGGGTAGTCAATGTGGTGTCTAAGTCATGTTGGTTACGTAATCTTCTATTAGAGATTCACTTTCATATTCAGAAAGCTACCTTGGTCTACTGTGATAATGTTAGTACAGTCTATCTCTCTGAGAATCCGGTTCAAAATCAGCGCACTAAACATATCGAGATGGATATTCATTTTGTTCGCGAAAAGGTAGCTCGTGGACAAGTTCGTGTCTTGCATGTCCCTTCACGGTACCAAATTATTGACATCTTTACTAAGGGTCTTCCCTTAGTTCTGTACGACAACCGCCTGCTATGACTGCGGGGGTGTTGAAATACACAAGAATATACATGGGTGGGACCATGTATATCACTTAAGTATTTTGTATATAATTTATCATATTTATAGAATTCTTATACAAGTGTAATTATGGTAGTAGTATTGTATTAGGAAAAGGTAGATTTATTTTTCATAATTAGATATTGTATATCATGTATATATACCTCTTCATTAATGAAAATAATCAAGGGATTATATTCTTTCACTAACCAGATAACAAATCCATTTTTTTTCTTTTTAAGCTAACACATTTATCTCACAAGTTATATGTCAAGAACATAACTCGAATGGGGGTTCGTTGTGATAGTTGTTTTAGGCAAATCTCATATTGAAATGAGAGGAGAAAGTTAAGGATCATATAAGGGACGAGTTTAGAATTTAACCGTTGATGTGACTTTTGGGTTAAAGTCCAAATGGATAATCTTTTGATGCCCATAAGTCTTGAAGTGATCCAGAAGTGGGTTACGACAAAGCTGACAATACCTTGACAGTTGGACCTGGAAGTTACATTAAGCAAGTTTTGGGGGATCGTTACCTTGAAAAGAAGATATCTAGATCTCAAAGTGAAAAGGATAAATTGAATGATCGAGAATCTGACGATCAATCTTATAAATGTGGGACTTCAAGTAATCCAAGGAGACTGGATGTAAGTTTTCCGAATACGAATATCGAACTATCATATCTCATTTACATTTTGTAACTTATTATCTCTTGTGTTCTACACTTGTTCAAATTCGAAAACACTATCTCTGAAGTAGATATTGAAATGCAATCTGAGCAATTCAGTATAAGTGGATTGAATTTGTTTAAGTTGACTAAAGCAGTCGGATGCATAAAACATTTCGCATTCAAGCAGGATTCAAGGAAGGATCACAACAGTCGGATGCATAAAGCATTTCGCATTCAGGCAGGATTCAAGGAATGGTCAGAACTGAAGGAGGTATAATGTTAGTTGAGTAATAATTAAAAGAAGCACTTGTATAGTCTCTAGGATGGTATGATATTCAGCATATTATGAAGAATAAATAATACACACAATTGGTACTACCATCAAAAGTTATTTAAGATGATAAAATATATGTCTCATAAATTAGCACAAAGTAATAAAAGGGATTATTATAGAGTACCAAACCTTAAAAGCTTCTTTCCTTTTTCTCCAAGATTCAATCTTTTCTAGTACATACACTAACTTATAAGATCAATATGCATACCATACTCGACACATTCCCCTTATTTAAAGCATAAAGAATTATACATATAATTCTGCAAACCATAGATTCTTCAGGCAGCTCCTTGGTTCCCACCAGCATAGTTGTAGTTCTAATAAATCTTGAACTTGGATCGGTCAATATAGTGACCGACTTTATCATCATCAAAACTAGACATATTTCTCATCTTGTTTTTGACGTGATCAATATAATTAGAAAATCTGTCATTACTAACACTATCATCTCTAGGACATTCGTTTATCTGATGATGAACTATGGTGAACATATGTTTTCCAGGGGACTGGTTCACATGAGGTTCAGCCTTTGTGCCTTTATCATATTGGTTCTGCTGATGGGACTTGTTCACGGGTTTCAGAGATTCAGCTTTAAACTTGGGTATGACACTTTCTCCTGAACTGTGATTGTATTCTACATATACCTGTCGAGACATAATATAATTAAGTAATGACAACGAGAAAAAGCTTAATCTTTTATTAGATGATATGGTCAGACAATTCAACATAGTATTAGATCACATAAAAGACTTTCACGCATTTGACTCATACGTGAGAAAAAATTAGGCTCACGTGTGAGAGAGAGTGTGTTGATTACATAATAAGTATCCTCTCTATCCCAGTTTATATGAAAGGGTTGGTGTTGAGAATTAGTCAGTAAATTTTATTTATATGTAAATGATCAGCGTAAATAAATGTTGAACACTTCAATTACCGCACCCGCCCTCTGAAATAATATTCTTGTTGTATATTAGTAATAAAAGCGGACACTAGTATACGGTTAATCAACAAGGATGGAAAGAGCAATAATGACACCAAGATTTTTTACGTGAAAATCCTTCTGAATAAGGGAGAAAACCACGAGTCCGAGAGGAGCAAAGTAATCCAGTATAATGAGGAATTTTACACTAGGGATCCCGAATACAATACACTTAAGACCACTGCACAATCAAAAAAATTAACACTCTTTTGATTTTTCCAACTCACTACAATATTGCTCACACTTTTTATTTTCTTCAGAGACTATTTTTCTCACACTATCTATGAAATGCTCTCCACAACTATTAAATTGCTTCTTTATCTGTGTTGGTGTTTTGGTGTACTACAAATGAATCAGGAGCTTCCTATTTATAGGAATGAAATGCTCATCTTGATGTCACTATGCATGAAGAAGTCAGAGTATGCAGCTTGTGAAATCATTTAATGTTGGCTGCTCAAGTTTTTCTATTGGAGATATGTTGGCTTGACATTTCATGCCAAAGTAAGAAAAACATCTTCCTTGATTTCATGGGATATGGGGCTGGACCCTACAGTTGGGTGCACAAGAGTCAAAATATTTAATTTTGATTAGAATTCAGGTATAAATGCTTTAAAACTTTTAAAGTTAAAATTTAAAACTATACGAAAAGTAATACAGTTAATGATTTAAGAATTTTTTTTAAAAAAATAAGAAAAAATAGACCCAAACAGTAACATATTCACATAAAACGAGATGGAGGGAGTAAAAATTAAAATATGGCCAGACAATTCAAGAGTACCATGTTGGATTGCTGGCGATTTAACTCAAGGGGAAAGGTGGATCCATTTTGAGCATGAGGTTGGTGCAGAGCTACTGGTTTGGATGCAGTAGCTTTAGCAGTATAATTCCTTTGATGATCAATTTTTGGTTTGCTAGCTGAATTTGTAGTAGTAGCAAATTTAGGACTCTGTGGAGAAATTCGTCGAAATGATCGAAAAGCTGGACTTATATTCATTGCTTTGAAAATCTTTTCACAAAATCCTTGGGATTGAGTAGTATTTTTGGTTGTGATTTGGTTCTTCCCCATTTCGAGTCTTCAAAAGTTTCACTATACTTTGGGAAATATGTAGCTAAAATTTGTGATCAGTTGAGATGGTGGAGAAGAGAGTTGGATGGAGCAAATAAATAAGGGGAGGTTAAGGAATTTAAATGTAGGTTTTATTAGACCTTAATCATGTGTTAACTCGTTGGTGTGAATTGTTCAACTTCATAGAGACTAAATTTCAAACAGATATCCCTCATGGGCCATATTAGCTGACAAATTATCTCCAAGATTCCACACAAGGTGTAGAATGTAGATAGTCAGTAGGGGGGGATCATATTCGCGTTAATAACTTTTTAATTAAAAATTTAAAGTTAGAATGCATAGTAATTAACTATGATTTAGCAATAATAGTATAAATTTAAGACATTTATCATGTATTCATTAGGTTGGTATAAACATCAAACACATACCATACATCAACTATTAAGAAAGTGCAATTTGGAAAGCTTGAAAGCAATTAATAAGTACAAATACAATCGAGGGCGGAGTTAGGTAGGGTTGAGGGTTCACCTGAACCCTATTCGGGGAAAATTACACTGTATATACAAGGTTATAATTATCTTTTAATGTCTATATAATAGATGTTAAGCCCCTGACTTCTTTATATATTTACTTTTTCATCTGTTCAAACCCCTTAATGAAAATTTTGGCTCCACCATTGAGTACAATTACCAACACTTTTTTAACAATGGGTGCAAACGACCTAAAATTAGGGGCTGCTATAAATTATGTGAAAATTTGATAAATATGGACCAAAGTCACAGTGCGTTCATAATTAAAAAATCATCATCAATCAACATATTAAAAAGCAGTGCGGCATCAGATACTATACGGCCTCAAAGCTAAAAGTAGCATCGAGATTTCAGTAAAATTTCAATTCTTAATTGTAAAAAGAATTTCATTAGTGGTGCTTGGAAAGGCTATAACGCCCTTGGATATAAACGAAGATACTAAAGAAATAGAAGATGGAAAATATTAAAACCATATATGTGAAAAAGGAAAGAATATAAATTTAAAAAGTAATACATCCCACTATTAGCGAATATTCACCGTATATTTTATAATT
The DNA here is from genome assembly GCA_029783415.1 of Anisodus acutangulus. NCBI lineage: Eukaryota > Viridiplantae > Streptophyta > Magnoliopsida > Solanales > Solanaceae > Anisodus > Anisodus acutangulus. The sequence goes on along the minus strand of CM056499.1, from coordinate 51,804,205 downwards.
ATAATAGATATACAGTGAATATAATTACAAAATTTAAAAAGCAATCCATCCACTATTAGCGAATATTCACCCACCTTTAATAATCGGAAAACAAAGTGAAGAAAGAATATTTATGCATGTGGCACTCTTTGGACAAATCATTTATAGGCTGTTGCCACATATAGATCAGAGCATATATTTATATCCAAGCTACGGAACATATATTATTGGACAGTACAGTAAAATGGAGAAGTGTTAGGTGGTACAATGTGAGGGAAATAGCTAACAAAATGAAAAACACCAACATCGGGCGTATTAAATTTTGTGTGTGTGTCAATCTTTTCAAAACTCTTTTACAATAGTACTACTATTTTTTTCATTTAAGAAGTGGCAAAGTTGAACATTAGAGTACTATAAAAGATGTCTAGAAAATTAGCAACGGCAAGCACAATCACAATAAATAAATAGGGAACTCCTTGGTCTTTCCATGATCACTGGAAATGGGGTATCTCTGCAATCTTATCAGGAATTTTATCCTGTTTACATTAAAAAAATACGGGTATTTTATTTGGAAATAGTTATTTAATTTTTGAAATTTTACACGTGTACTTATTTCGGACAAATTCAGACATGACAAAACGTTTGACGTTACATATACTTAGTACATGCAAAATGACTAAATTCAACCATTTATGACTGAAGTTCAAATAAAAATGGTTGAACTCCATATTAGCAAAAATAATTGAATTTCAATCGTACATGTCTGAATTTTAGCCATATAAGACTTTAAAACCATATGTCTAAAGTTATTGTGAAGTACATAGATTTGCAATTTTTATGCACTACGGATATGGCTTAATAGTGATCCCAAAACCGGTCGTGCAATTCGGTGAATATTCATGGTAGTACTGGGTTATCTTTGCAAACAGTCTCATTTGCTCGATTTTGCTACAAGTCTCTTATGCATTTGTTGCGAGTACCTCTTGCGCTGGGCTTAGGTTTGTATCATCATAGGGTTTAAACTAAAGCTGGCCAGTGGGCCGGGTCGGTCCGGTCCCGCCCCGACCCGACCTCGATTTTTTTTAATTTGGCGGTATCGGGACTCGAACCGGGATGGGACATGGACCTGTCCCGACCCGCCCCAGTCCCGCCAGGCCCGACCCGGTCCCGGTCCCGCCCGAAACCCCCCTTTGCACAAATAACTGTTGCACCAACGACCATTTTATATTTTGGTCGTTGTGCAACGGCCATTTTTGGCCTCCCCCAACCCCCTACCCCCTTAATATTTATTTTTAACTCATAAGTTATTATATTTACACTTTAACCCAATTTTCCAACTAGAAATACCTCATTTTCTCTTCATCTTTCTCACAAATCTTCCTATAATCTCTCAATCTATCTCTCTACAAATCTACATTGTTTACTAAATATTAAATTTTATTTATTCATTTGGGAGTGAAGTTGGCAACTATTTTGAGGATCTTCCATCGAGCAAAGTTTCAATTTTCAACCTCTCGATTACACGTTTACGTTACGTCGGCGTTTGGTACATTCATTCATTCATTAAATTATTATTGTCTGTTTATTTTATTTAGCGCACTTAATTTCATTTACTTTAATTATTTATTAGTATAATTATAAATTTATAGTGGAAAGATTTAAACGTATGCTTACGGGTAGGGGTCAGACTTCTTCTAGTAGGAGCAACAAGGGCAATTGTACTTCTTCTAGTCATCCTATTTCTAGACAGAATCCTATTCCTACACATGATGATTTTGTTTATACTGGACATTTTTCTACAATACCATTAGATTTAGACGAGGAGCTCTTTTCTGGAACTCAAGAAGACTTTAATTTAGACGATTATCTAGATGATACACCCACTAATGTAGATGACAACACACCCACTAGTGCACCTTCAACTGAAATGCCTCATATTCCCCCTAGTATGAGACGAAGTCCAGCAAAATGACCATTAAAATCAGATGCATGGACATTTTTTGATAGAGACGTAGAGAATCAAGTAGCTAGATGTAAAATTTGTAAAAATGTTTTAAAATTTAAAACTGGAAAAGGTCACGGTGGGACGGGGGGTTTAATGAGACATGTAGCAAGGGATAATCCAGCTAGGTATGCCCAATACGAGGCTTCAAAAATGTGTGCGCAAACGCCCGCTCCATCGGGACAAGGTTCACATACTGTCCCGGACCAAATACAGGGTCAAATTAACCTCACGACGGGGGGAATTGTAGTCCCTAATTACAATAAACATAGAGATAGGGACGCAATATCAAAATTAATTGATGTGGAGGGTTTGTCTTTTTCATTCCCTTCATCTCGTGATTTTATTCATTACATTAGAGAAATGTATAATCCTGCTTTTAACAGTTTTTCTAGATCAACTGTTAAGAGAGATGTATTTAAATTTGCACATGAATATCAACATTATTTACGTTATTCATTATATCATTTTAATGGTAAAGTGGATATCACTTCTGATATATGCCGTAGTACTAACGACCATGATTATTTAACGGTAACCTGTCATTGGATAGATTATAAATGGTCTATGCAAAAATGTATCTTAGCGTATAGATATATAGATGATAGGCACACTGATATTTTTATTGCAGAAAATATTTATCAAGTGTGCGATTATTACGGAATAACTGATAAAATTATGGCTATTACATTAGATAACGCTTCTTCTAACAATTATGCTATTACAACTTTAAAAAATAGTTTAACTCCATCTTTTTCAGATCATTTTCATATAAAATGTGTGTGCCACTTAGTTGTAAAGGATTGTCTATCACTTTTTGAAGACATTCTTAGTAAAATACAATTTGCTATAAGTTTTATTTTTTAAAATAATAAAATACAACGACAAAAAAAATATAAAAAAACTTGTCACGATTGCCAACTACCTTATAGAAAAATTTCAGAAGAAATACCCACTATGTGGAATTCTTTATACGAGCAACTACTTGTTGCTTATGATTATAGAAAACCTATAACTTTATTTTTAACTCTCATAATCAAAATCCAGCTGATATGGTTGTAGATAGCGATTGGAGAAAAAATTCCGAACTTATTGTATTTCTAGAGAAATTTTTTCAAGCAACAAATGAATTTTCGTATATATTATCATACTATTTCAACTATATTATTTTATATAGCTCTAATCTTTTTACTGCTTAATGAATATATGGATAAACCAGGTTATAAGGCAGCTATTAAAAAAATGTTTATCAAAATAAAAAATTATTTTATTCTTATTCCCACTATTTATATTATTGGTGTTATATTAAATCCGACTATTAAAATGGACTGTACTAAATCACTGATTGAAACTATTTATGATTGTATAGCAGTACTACCACCTCCAAATCCCAAAAATCCAAATCACCCACCACTTATTGAACAAACTAAAGAGGAAGTGTTGTCTAGCGTAGAAGACGAATGCAAAAAAGTATATAGGTTTTCCCAACAAGAAAGTGCTAGCAACCTACCGGCTTCCATACCATCTTCTTCTTCAACACAACCTCACAAAAGACATGCTGTTTCTGCGGCTAGTATTGAAAGCCTCAGAAATAGAATGTGCGGCCGTACCGCTACTAACCAAATTAACCAGTTTAATATTTTTGTTTTGCAGGGTTCTGTACCGTACCAAGCAGTTCTCAATGAAGAATGACGTGAAGACTTGCTGAAATACTGGAGGGGAAATGAGAAGACCTTTCCTACACTTTCAATGATGGTCCGAGATGTTTTGAACATTCAAGCGTCATCAACGGCGTCTGAAAGCGCTTTTTCTGCAGGCAGATATCAAATAGGAGAGCACATACACTTATTAGCCGGAGACAGCTTGGAGATTGCAGTATTATTCTGAGATTGGATACGAGCGGAGCGGAGAAGGTGCGGTCAACCGTAGATCAACGAAGAAGAAGATGAAAACTACAACGAAATCTTATCCGAAGGTGGTGAAAGCGACGTGGAGCAATTTGACCAACAATTACCAATTCCAACCGAAGAACCACAGGAAATTATCAAGAAACTAGAACATGTTTTTTTCAAAATGTAATTTTTTTAATTGCAATTTTACTATGTAATTTGCAACTTTTGAACAACACCACAAAGTTGCAATTTTGACAATTGTATTTGTATTACAAAAAAAATCATGTCTATTAAATAATATAAGAGGCGCAAAAACAGTCTTGAGATGTTTTTATTACACTATCTTCTTCAATTATTGAGTTGTTTATATATGTTATTTTTTAAATTAAGTGGAAAAAAAAAATCGCCACGACCCTATCCCGCCCCGCCCCGATTCCGACGGGATCGGGACTTCGGCGAATCCCGCCCCGCCCCGATCCCGCCCCTTTCCCCGCCCCGACAGTCCCTAACCCGGCCCACTAGCCACCCCTAATCCGCCCCGCCCCGATCCCGCCCCTTTCCCCGCCCCGACAGTCCTGAACCCAGCCCACTAGCCACCCCTAATTGGGCCTAAACTCGAATGCCATTATTTTGGACTCGAATATAAATATAAGAATGTGGTTTCTTGTAGTTCAATATCCAACATTCTTGACTATTTTTGTAAAAAGTCTTTTACCAAGGGAAGAGATATCCAGCTGGATTAGTATAAGTTATCCTAAGATTTTAATTTGTGATACTCAGTGCAGAAATCAACATGCTTGACAATATACAGTAGACTACTATTTTTCTTCATGTTTAAAATTCGAAGATGTTTAGCTAAGGCGTATTGAAGGTAGATCTGGCATATTTAACTCTTGAGGCAGTAATAAATGTCTAATTTGAAGGGACTTTTTAATTTTTAATCTAGCAATTTCATAATCACTTTTCCCTGTAATTGTATACGCATATCAATTGGAGTTGTAGTCTACTGTATATTGTTAAGCATGTTGATTTCTGCACTTAGTATCACAAATTAAAATCTTAGGATAACTTATACTAATCCAGCTGGATATCTCTTCCCTTGGTAAACGACGTTTTACAAAAATAGTCAAGAATGTCAGATACTCAAGGACGATCATTGCACAAATTAGAAGTGAAAGATTTTTCATGTTTAGTTTACGAATATTTTGGTCCAACTTATTGCAAAGTAACTAAATTTCAAATACTTATAAGATAGTGGTTGAGTTTCAAAAAAGTGATTATTTGTCAAAATTTTACAATCGTTGATGAGATGAGATGAGATGAGAGTGACGTAAACAAACCAAACAGTGGGCCTAAATAGGAAAAAGCCCATGTCTTGGTCGTTGTAAAACCCTGCTGGAAAACAAACCCAAACCCCCAAACACTTCCTCCAATGGCGTCCGTCGCTTTGAGAAATCCAAATTCGAAGCGCGTGTTATCACTCTCTCCTCAAATCTACTCAACATGCTGTTCAGTTTCCACTCAGTTTTCACTCTCCGAGTCGCTAAATGCAAATGAAAATCACACACTTTCTAATCCATGGTGGAGATCCATGGCCACCTTCACTCGAACGTAAGCTTAAAATTTCAAATTACAGTTACTCAACATTGTAAATTTACGTATGTAGAGGTGAAATATTCACTTGATCCACTACTAACACTTAATGTAATTTTAAATAATGTTCAACCTTATACTTTGTTTGGATTGTTGTTACCTATTGTATTGTTTCGTAATGTATTGTCTTGATGAATAAAATGTTTGGATAGATTGTATCTCACACATCCACAATTTGAAGTATAAACCTACTAGGAAAGTAGGGTATGAGGTAGAGCAACTAGAAAAAGGTAGAATAAAGGATAAAATAGGATTATTAGATAATAAGTAAAGATAAAATGAGAATAAAAAATAAAGTAACAATGCGACCACACCAAATCCGTTGTTACATAAAATGAGACTTTTCGTAGTTACATAACGATGAATTTAACGGTAGTAACAATCAAAACAAACATTGTATTTAAACTAATAACACAATACAATACAATACAATAGAGAACAACCATCCAAACAAGCAGTTATTCGTTTCTGCTTGACCTGTGATGATGTGATCCTCGCTTCAACGAACTGTAGCCATTTTGATTATTTTAAGCTGAATTTTGTCAATATCTAATTATATTATCTGATTTCCTGCAGAAAACCTCATGTAAATGTCGGAACAATCGGACATGTTGATCATGGGAAGACTACTCTTACTGCTGCAATTACAAAGGTTAGTGTGGTCGAGCCTTCCATATTTATTGCCTCCATTTCATTTTATATGACTAGGAGATTAAACATGTTAAATTGATTAGTGTATTGTACTTGTGTTAGTGGATTAAAATATTGAAGTAATGTTAAAAGATACTTTGGTATAGAAAATATTACATCAATTATTTTGTTGTAGTTATTGATCCTTTTTTTACCGAATGCTTTGTCATGCTTTCTATAGTATTTTGCCATTATTTCTTCACTTCCGCTATTTCTTTTTCCGACCTGTTTTGAAATGCTTTTCCTTGAGCTAAGGGTCTACTGGAATCAGCCTCTAGCCTCTCTACCTCCCAAGGTAGGGGTAAGGTCTGCGTACACTCTGCCCTCCCGAGACCCCACTTGTGGGATTACACTGGGTTTGTGGTTGTTGTAGAAAATATTGCATCAAAGTTTAAAGTAGGGTAGTTTAACGGATTTGAATTCTTGAAATTTTGAAGGTTGTATAGAAAGATATTATTTATGGAATGATGTCAAACATTTGTCAAATCCCATTTTTTAATACAATTTTCCTTTTCTTTTCAACTCATTATATACGCTACCAATTGCTTGATAAGCCCCTGTTCATTGTCCAGGTGCTAGCGGAAGAAGGAAAGGCCAAGGCGGTTGCATTTGATGAGATCGACAAAGCCCCTGAAGAGAAAAAGAGAGGAATTACTATTGCCACAGTAGGGGATACTTCTCTATCCTTGGTGGCACAATTTTTTTAATTTGTATATGTATTTAATGCTTTAGCTGATGTTTTTTAGGCCCACGTGGAGTATGAGACGGCTAAAAGACATTATGCTCATGTTGATTGCCCAGGACACGCGGATTACGTTAAAGTGAGATGCAAAAGCTACCTATATTTACTGCATTGGTCTCGTTCTACATGTTTTATTTATCGCGGCTGTTGGAGTGTAGGGGTATTTAATTATGGCTTGTCTGAATAGTACTCAGTTGATTGTGTATCATTTGAGAGTTTATGTCGCTGACCGTAAAGTCAGTAATTAAGCAATTACTTAGTTCCCTTAAGATTAAAAGTTTGTGTTAACGAGGACTGAGTACATAAAAACTATAAGCTCTATACTTTTATATTATTGATTATCTCCATTTGCTTTATTCCTGATGAAAAACTATTGAAGTAGGAATTTCATGATATTAGATCATCTATCCTCATTACTTTAAAAATTGTCCCATTTTATAGAAACACTATTGATTGATTACTGGGTTTAAGCAGTTAATTTTGACTTGTATACTACATTGGTAGTAATTGAAAAATATCCAAAATGTGGATTTGTAAAATTTTGTATGGAATTATACCATGAATAAGATGGTATAATAATTAATACAATTTGGGATGTTGCAAAGTAGAGAGGGTCAATTCAAATTAAACGGCAGGAGGCGTATTTTTAGAGGCTAAAATATTGCGGCACAATAGAGGTCCTGTTAAATTTTAAGCGGTAGACATCATCCAACTTTTCTTACTAATATTGTGAGAGATAGGCGCCCCAGTGTGCTTCACTTTCTCCGATTTAAAAGGTATGGTTTGGTGTGATAATTTTGGCTTGTGCAGGAGTACTTAATGTGAAAAGCACTACTACTATCTTGTGATTTGTGAATATCAAATTCTCTCGACCCTTTCTTGGTGGGATCTTTTCATTGTTTAATGGTTCTTCACGTGCTTTCTGCTCTCTGGACAAGAAAAGTAATGTTAGTTGGAGCAACAGTGACAATTTGTAATTTGTCAGTTTCAAAAAAGATAAGTTTCAAAAAACAGTGACAATTTGTAATTTGGGAGCAACTTGTGAGATTATGGACAATCTTTTTCTGAAGTAGGAGATGGTTTAATTTGTTCTCCTTCGTAATATCCCTTCGTACTTGTTTGGTCACACCTTATGTTGTTTCTTGTAGTGATTGATTCTTCTGTAAAGATTATGAATACTGACAATAAAAAATTTAATCAAGTTGCAAAATTCTGCATTTTGAGACATAGAAGTTCCTTAACAATCCCTACCAGAAGATGAATCTGTTTGCTCTTTGAAGCAAAAATTGACATATAACACGTCCCTGGATTCAGGCTATTTTCTTGCTGCTTGATGTTAACAATTGATTTCAAACTCCTTTCCCCCTAAACTTCCTTTTTTGCTTATTGTTACAAGTATTGTATTAATCTCAGCAACAAGTGCTCTATATTTTTACAACACGCGCTACATTACTGATTATGTAATAAGCTCAAGAAGTCAACCACGGTGTCTATATCATTTGCAGTAGCCATGTTGCACCAAGAAAAAAAAGTGTAAAGATATGCAACTGTTGTTAATGCTAATAACAAACTCCAATTTGCTCTGAAAATTTCTAATGTTCTTAAACTCCCTTTCTATTCAATTGCTAATCACTTGTTTTATTCTATAGAATATGATTACTGGAGCTGCCCAAATGGATGGTGGTATTCTAGTTGTATCTGCTCCAGATGGACCAATGCCACAAACAAAGGAGCATATTCTTCTTGCGCGCCAGGTAGATGCTCGTGATAGACCAGAGGAATAACTGAAATAGACTATTTTTGGTGATTCTAATTGTTGCTTTTTCTTATACTTTGCAGGTCGGTGTACCGTCTCTTGTCTGCTTTTTAAACAAAGTTGATGCTGTTGATGATCCCGAGCTGCTGGAACTTGTGGAAATGGAGCTTCGGGGTGCGCCAGCTTTTCCAATACTTGCTTCAATTGTATCATTACTTGTGCAGAACCTGAAGTCCTGGTAACTGGCTTTTGCAGCTATCATGACTTTGCTATGTTCATTTCCTTACGTGAGATTTCCTTTCTTGCAGAACTGCTTAGTTTCTACAAGTTTCCTGGGGATGAAATTCCTATCATCCGTGGTTCAGCTCTTTCTGCTTTACAGGGAACTAATGAAGAAATTGGAAAGAAAGCTATTTTAAAGTTAATGGATGCTGTAGATGAATACATTCCAGATCCAGTGCGCCAACTTGATAAACCATTCTTAATGCCAGTAGAAGATGTATTTTCAATTCAGGTAATCTGATATTCTAGTAGCTCATGTTTAGCCAGAGATCAGTCAAAACTACTTTGCTATTTTCAGTTTCTTTCCAGTCCCTTGAATTCTACTTCATTTATGAGGTTTATCTCTAACTTTGAGTGGGTTATATCGCTTATGCATATGGTTTTAGAATCTTAAACCCAGTGAATAACAGTCTAATGTTTTGGAGATAACTGAAGCTTCTAGAATGACTGGGACTTGTTCCAGCCATTTGTAGGGGAAATTTCTGTACTATCTTTAGTGCTGAAAAAACCGTATATTCGTAGAAACTAATCTTTCTCTAGTGTAGCCTTTGTAGTGATGCGATACCTCTTGCTGCTTATTTTAGTACAATCCTTTTGCTCTGAGAAAGGTAGAAAAAGATTTTTTTGCAGCTGTCCATCTTTCATATCAAAAGAGGAAAAAATTGCTTGAACCTTGACTCTAATGTGATACTAATCTTTTGCTGTTAATGTTTTGAAGGGACGTGGAACTGTTGCTACTGGCCGTGTTGAACAGGGAACAATTAAAGTTGGAGAAGATGTGGAGATCTTAGGGCTGATGCAGGTTAGCTGTTACCATATTCAGTTATTCTATTACCTACTTTCTTTCAGGGGAGAATATGTTGGTTCGTAGCATGTTTCAGAATTCCTGTGCTAGTGTTCTAGACTTCGATCTGCCTTTCCTATTTGTCTGCTTTGAAACCCGAGGATGAATAACGCCATGCCTGATTACTAACCAATTTAATTTCATGTAACTTATTGATGTTATGGGTTATTGTATGTAATCTTTCACAACCTTACAAGTTAAGAGTAAACTTTGTTACAAGGTATAGAAGAATCTCTCGTATACAAGCAAAAATATAGACACCCGCTGGAACTTCATGAATGCACCAAAAAAGAAACTAGGAATGAGAAGGTATTCCTCAAGTACACAATGGTTCTCTATCCTTTCAAAGCTCTTCTATTTCTCTCCTTCCCTAAGACCTACATGAGTTCTACCTTATCAAAAAATGACCTACATGAGTTCTAATGACGCAATGTCTCATGCACTTTGACTTCTCTGTTGAGTTGTGAAGCCTAATTCATCGCCGACACTATGAAGACCCTACGCAGAGTGTGGAACGCTGAGACATGAGGATATTTTTGGAATTTCGGTCTTGTATTATGTTCGCCCTAGTTTTCGCTATATATAGACTAGGGCGCCGTTCTCTTTGAGGTCGACCAAGAGTAAAAGTGAGCAAGAGAGAATTGTAAACACAAACTCCCTACTTTGATTATAGTGAAATCTGCAGCGGCAAAGTGGACGTAGCTCTCGCATTGAGAGTGAACCACTATAAATCTGTGTGTTATTTGTTCTTCGCTTATTTACTGTTTTTTGATTAGGTAAGAGTGCCTCCCTGTGCACACATGGCCTATTGCAGTCTGGGCTATCTCAAGATCTCACAGCACAAGGTGGCATGAGTAGCAACCTGTCAATATGGAAGGAAGTGGAAGTAAATTATCGGAAAAGTTTGTTGAATATTTACACAACATTTTTTATCCTCCTTTTTCTCAAAATTTTAGCTGTTAGGATTGCTCCCCTCACTACCAGCCAAGAAAGGCGTACCTTTTTACTTGTAGACCCTTGTAATAACAAGTTTAGGTTGTGGTTAGCTATTATTGTAATGACAAAGATGCTTAATTTAATCTTAGCTGGAAGTGTAGTTTTGAGAAATGGTGCTTTCATAACACTTGTTCATGTTATTAATTTTTTTATAGGGCACTTTAAAATCTACAGTGACTGGTGTTGAAATGTTCAAGAAGATCTTGGATCATGGTCAAGTAAGGATTTGAGTCCATCCATGCAACTTCCTAATAGTTTTCATGCATCATTTAATATGTGTTTCTATTCTGCTTTATTTTCTTAATTAGGCTGGTGATAATGTCGGGCTTCTTCTACGTGGCTTAAAACGAGAAGATATTACACGAGGAATGGTAAGTCTGATTTTCACTGTTCATGTTACTCATAAAGTGACTTGGCATTTGTACGACCTTATCTACAGAGTTATTTACATGTGAAAAGTTCAAAAAGTTCCTCCTGTTTTCATATTTGTTCTACATTTTACATTGACTGCTTGTTTGTTTCTCCCCTTAAATTTTATTAGAAGTAGCTTGGTATCAGGGTAGAATCATACAGTTTTGTGGAGCCTTTTGCTATTTGCCATGTCTGTCTTGTTCAAGTCTGATAATGTGATTTATATTTTGGTAAATGTGATTTTTCATGAAGTCAAATGTGATCTATTACCTGAATAATGTAACTATGTACATGTGTATTTTCCAGCATCTTATATAGCATTTTGTCTATAGGTGATTGCAAAGCCTGGTAGTGTGAAAACGTCCAAGAAATTTGAGGCGGAGATATACGTACTAACAAAGGATGAAGGTGGTCGGCACACTGCTTTTTTCTCAAACTATAGGCCTCAGTTCTACTTGAGGACTGCTGATATTACTGGTAAAGTGGAGTTGCCTGAAAATGTCAAGATGGTTATGCCAGGTGATAATGTTACTGCTACTTTTGAGCTGATATCTCCAGTTCCTCTTGAAACAGGTAAATGTTTTCTATAAATCCTTTTGTGATTTTGCTTATCTGTGGAGTAAGGGTTCCTCCGCTGTTGTAGTTATTCTTCTTTTCTCCCCTCGAAGTTGCATAGTGACAATATTTTTGAAATGGTCATTGTCAATTACAAGGTGTGGCACTATTTTATCGAGATCTGGAGATTCTTTGGGGTGCCTTATATTTACTTGTGCTTAGCCTGGTTATGTTTCTCTATGATAAAAACGAGATCATCACCTCACTTGGAGGAACATTTGTATTGCCTTCAGTATTTTTCTTGTTAATGTGAGAATTCATCTCATTCTCAAAATAATTGGATACATCACATGAATCGGTGCCTTGCCCTATTTCGTCCTAAGTTTCCATCCTGCTTACCTTGATGGACAGTGAAACCCATTTGATACATAATTTTTGAATTTGATTCTGGGGGGGTCAATTTTTTTACAACACTGAGAATTGAAACTAACTGAATCGATTTATTGGTTTTTCCCCATAAACACAGGTTTGTATATGAATCTAGAACCACACAGAATGATATATGTATAAAAATACCACACATAAATTAGACGTATCATCTTTCTAGAAAATATAAATTAAACATATAGAACATTAGTAGTCTATGTAACAAATGTGATTCCAAGTAACCTTCATATTCTTATTTGACGTCTTAAAATAAAGTGTCAAAGTTAAGAACTGAAACAGAAGAGAAACCAAGATGATTGGATCGGTTTGGAAAAAATGTAATTTGGTTATACATATTAGATTCACTGATAAATTGGTATAGTGTAGATATTGGAATAACTGGCCAAACCGAACCATTAACACCCTTACTTGATTCTACCTATCACAATGCAAGATACACTTAGAAACTAAAGCTTTCTGTCTTCTTTTCCCTTCGTCGGGCAAAGATTATGTTGAAGATATCAGACCCAAGTATTGTTATTCTGGTCTTTGCATATAGAAAAAATTAAGATGATACATTGAGTGTAACTGATTCTATTGGCGTTGTACTTACGTTCATTTTGCTTTAGAGTAAAATTACACTCCTGTGCCACGTAGGGTAAAGTCAGTTTGTGTGAAGCTGCAACGATTTCCAAAACAAGGGCAGTTATTTAGGTATATGCTGACCCCTTGGCTGCATTGGTTATGCATCTAGTCTTTTGCGTGTTAGAAGTTTCCACATGATGTAGTCCATCATTGGGTCATGTCAAATTGTATGATTGCTGCCTCATTATTATGCATGTGTTGTATACTTGTATGTTTTTTAAGGATATCTTCTTAGAGATTTGATTGTTATTCGTAGATAGAATAAGTATTTATTCGGATCAGGTTACTGCATTTAATTAGACTTTTTCCTTGTTGAAGGAAAGTATTTCTTTGAATAGTACACATATGATTGTTTATATTCCATCTACCTTGTAACTTTGCAGGACAAAGATTTGCCCTTAGAGAGGGTGGCAGAACGGTTGGTGCTGGGGTCGTTTCCAAAGTACTGAGCTGAGGGTTCACTGAAAATGCAGCTTATGTTTCAGTCTGGTTGTCTCAAGAGAGGTTGACAAATGAAAATTCTATTGCTGCTTGCGGAAATACAAGACACGTGACGATTGCTAATGTAGTCATCACTTGACACATTTTTTCTGTTGCAATGTCGAGAGAGTATGTGTCGTGAAATTGAATATATTGGAGGAAGGAGAACACTTTGTAGCATCTTATGGTTCATAAGCAGCTATTACTCCAAATAATAAACTTTAGTGTAATGAACTATGGTTTTTTAAACGAGGAACTCCATGGTAGATGCTGCACGATACGAATGTACACTGTAAATCCTATTATCATTTCGCGCTGTTTGCTTGCATTCTCTCGGGTGTTCTGTATATGGTATGTTTTCTACCAAGTCTGATGGGCTTAAACTTTCCTCCACATCTATGCCCGAAATGTTTAAGTGCAGGCAACAGACTCTTTTATGATCTAGTTGCTGCTAATGGCAGAATGTTGTGCTGATGAAGGGTAAAACATGAATACCCAAGAGTGTATACTCTTTATGCGTTTTTTAGATGTAAAATCTACATTGGGCACAACTTAAATACAGAAACTAGAATTCTGAACATGTTGATGGCCTGTTCGTGTTTAAGCAACTGGTCCGAAATTAAGGAATTTCAATTTTGCGTGTTACCAGAAACTTAGGCTTTTGACAGTAGTGCAGAAGCGAGATGGACAACCTCCGACTTAACCTCGAAATTTTTTCTAGGAAGCCCTGTATTGATCTTTGCAATCTATTGATTTTTATCTCAGGAAATGGGAATTGTATGGAGTCTCATTGAATCCTTGATTGGAGGATCCCTTGATCATCTTGGCAACTCAATTAATTAGGGGTAACATCACTTTTAGATTAGAGTTGGATTGATAATGCAATCACGATATTGTCACCAATATGTATCCAGAAGGAAAAGGCTGCATACTTACCCTTATAAGCACAGCCTTTTGTATCCTTTTGAGGCCTCAATGTAAGTGGTAAATATCCAACTTCGTCTGAATGAATTAAAACTGGCTCCTGAATATAATGTCAAAATTCTCTTAATGGTCTCAATAGCTCAAACTCTCGTGCTAGCTTTATTCACATCATTTTACAAGACTATCTGCTACAACACAAACTGGACGAGCAGAAAAGGCTTGAGCTTTGTTACTCACTACGTATATTTAATGCTGTTAAAATCGATTTCTTTCTGCTCAGAGATTATATTACAGTTGGATATCCCAGAACCAGCTATTGCACATGTTTTTACAGTCTCTAAATGTGGTGTTCTTGAAATCAAGCAAGCCTCAGCACCACGACTGCCAGCAAAATTGCAGCTCTGAAGTAGATTTCCTTCACATTTTTGTCCAAATTATTCATCATGTCCTCCTCTATCACATCCAACTTGCCTGAACTTCTGTTGATCACAACGACGGTGTCCCTCAAATTATTGACAGCCCAAGAGAGCCATATAAGTCCAAGGCCTAAACCAGTATTCAACAGTCTAAGTGCAGAGAAGACAATTCTTCCACAAGCTAGTTTGCAGGCAACAGAGAAAAGCACAGCTATGCCGGTACCAGCAATGCTAGCAGAGAAACGTGGTCAGAAATTGTGGTAGTTGGGGACCTGATTTCTTCAATGAAATTATTGCAGTTTTCCCATGCCGTTTCTTGTCAACCATTAGGGAAAGAAGGCTTTCACATGCATGGAGGTAATTGTTTCTGTAGATATCGCTCCTCTTTAACTGCTTTCTTGTTGCTCTTTTTCTGGGGTGATGTCTGGTACTTAGTTTTCTGAGGACCGTAAAAAAGTATAACGTGTGAGAGAGGATCTTTCCTGTAGTAGTGTAAACTATAAATTATACAAAATTAGTGCTCATGCAACCGATTGCTATTACACATGAAAGTTGAAATTTCTTTCCTCCTATTAAATAAGCTGAGTACGGAAAGCAACTCATATGGATCAAATCTGTTTAAGAAAGTGTCTGAATATTGAAATAGGGCTTCTAAATCCTTGAATCCATTTCCCTCTTCATAATATGCAATAATGATATGGATACTAATATGGAACTTATAGTCAAGTGGTTTAAGTAGGCGTGTCAAATAAAGATACAACTAGAACTGTGTCCACTAAAGAACACTACTCCAGAGTATACAAAGGGTAAACCTTTGACCTGAGAAGTGAACTAATTAACCTCGATACGGGAAACATGGATTATACATTCAGCTATGCAAATGCGTCCTTATTTACCTCCATAGTAATAAACTCTATTTGCTTTGTCAAATTGCCTAATTTAGCTAAATTTATCCTTGTTGCATATTTAACATATTCTGCTACAGTTACCAGTCAAATAATCATTGGAAATATTCAAAAAGTCAAACTTCATATTATAGATTAAATGTAACTTTGAATTAGATTTCCATGTCATAGATATCGTTAAACAAAAAATGTAGCCAAGAGAACAAAGAGCAAGAAAAAATGGTATGTGGGATGCATCATATACCTCCCGAGAGTTGCTGCATTCACGTCAAGCTTCTGAACAGAACTTTCACCTTTAGCTTTTATCTTACATGTCTTCCTGCACAGCGAACAATTTGAGTTAAACCTTGAGGGATTGTGGTCACTTTATCAAACACATGCATTCTTTTCAGTGTTAACAGACAGGGAACTAACATGCTGGATGATTTTAGTGCAATAAAAGATTATGATGCTGGGTCATTGCCATGATGAACCAAGTTTAATCTGCTTATATTATATATAGATAGCAACAACTAGAAAACACCTCCTACGTATGTCTTTCCCATATAGGCACACAAGAAGCATCTACCAAGGCTGACCCATACAGACAGAATACCTGGACCCTCTCACAGCTCAGAGTAAAAGGATGTAAACCAGGGTATTTGAGTCAGAACGTTATATGCTAAGATGCTTATTTTGACCTGATATGAAAACCTTAGTTTTCTAAGGGTTCTAACCGAATTAGGATATCACTTCACTTCCAAATTCGGATTTTTCTACACTCCTCTGAAAAATCACTGTATATGCATCCTCCTTTCCCATGCCCCTCTGGCCATTACCGTCTTGATTGCACCATTGTGATTATATCTTCAGACAATATGCAAGTATGCCAAGCATTTACCTGTTCATAATGGTAGAGGCTTCATTTTAACTATTTAAATATTTCCCATTTTAGTCCTTATCTGTGATAATTGTTATCATTGTTACCCTTATATTTTACTAACGCATTCCGTCACCTTAAAGTAGCAGCTGAGAGACAAGGCACTAACTCACTTCAACTGAGATACCAAATTATTCAAGAAAGAAAATAATAATTTAGCTACGATTTGTTCAAACTTCACAGAGAAGAATCAATATAGAAGAGGAAAGCCCAACAAGTTCTATTTTCATAAGATAAACCACATGAACAAGAAAACATTTGTGGCATCTACTCAACTTAATGAAAACTTTAGAGCAGAATTCAAGCAAAGAAACTATTGCTACCTGTCAAAGTATGGAACCAGCATTGCGTGCTTTGTGCATTTCATTGAGTCCTTTGAGAAGTAGAACTCGGAGATAATTGAAAGAATGTCCTTCATCTCAACCCCAGCTCTGGCACCACTAACTAATTCTTTAGATTCGTAAGATCATAATAGAGTCCCTTTACTTTCTATTATATTAGTCAAGCGCTCTGCCCAGCTTAGCGCATGGAAGGGCAAGTCGTTCTGTTAGGGTAGGGGTCACGCCCTAGAAAGGTCTGAGGCAACGAGATCAACTGCTGACCCAAGAAGGCAGGGAAGAGAGG